>OX451741.1:479054321-479739321 GCA_948472305.1 Vicia faba | reverse complement strand
TATTTATTATTTTGAAAGTATGATGTGAGAAAATATTTTGTTTGTGAGCAAGCATTCAAGAGTCCTACCCACCAGGTTTTTGTCTTTCCTACTCTTTTCCCTTTTCTTTGGAAATAGTATTATCTATACCATTAGTTGGTAGGTAATCTTATTTATTGGATTTGAAGCGACATGCGTAGGATCATTGTATGGTGATAGAAGGAAACATGTAAAGATACTTTAGCAATTGTATCGAAGGGACTATCATTATTTTGCTTCTAGGATCATCGAGGGACTAGATCATCTTTTTGTAGGCAACTCAAGGGATATCGCGGGACTATGATCTTTTGTATCGTAGGAACTATGATGATTGTATGAAGGGTCTTTTGCTAAAGTATCCCTACTTTCGAGAGATATGACCAATATTCGTAAGGCAACAAGAGAGATTACCCTAAAGGTGCAAGTGTGAACAATGTTTGTTTTTAGTTATTTTATCTTGGAGTTTGAGTTGTCTACATCAATTTTTAGTCTTTCCATATAATCCTAATTACTAATCATAGCATAAAAATATAAGTGCGAGAATATAAATGTTCTACGTTATTACATCTTCAGGGCAGATACATAATAAGAAAAAAGATGCGGAAAACAAATCTACGCTATTACATTAGAGAGTGCATCCTATACACTCGACTAAGAAAATAACTGGAAAAAGATGAAGGAAAGTGTTAGAAAAAGATGTTTAAAACCTTAAGATTCTATGTGTTAGAAAATATTTTTTTGGTGTTTTTGTAGAAAATAATTTAAATGTTAAAAGTAATTAAAAAAAACAACCTAATTTCTAATTCATTTTAATTAATAAAAACCTAAAGTCTAATTAGTTAAAGAAACAAATAAACTTAAAACTAATTATATTTTGAAAATGTATTTTATGGTTTTTAGTTAATTGGTTAATTAGAAAAATAGATAATTAAATGGAATGAAAAACAAGGGTTAGAAAAATTGAGAAAATAAGATGCATGGGACGGGGATCAAATCCACCCCCTTTGGCTCAAAGGTTATAGCTCCGTCCATCAGGCCATATGCTTGTTTGTGATTGAGAATGAGTATCAATCAATATATAATGAACCCGTGTTGACCTGGAAAATAAAGAAAAGATTTTGATAAAAGGGGGGGATCGAACCCACGCTCTCTCGTTTAACAAACATCTCACTTACCACCTGGCCATAGTTGTTTCACATCAATTCAATAACACGTAATATATATAAAACAAGTTAAACTCTAAAAATCAGAAATCAACAAGAATTGAAAGCGCGCGCTAGGGGTGGGGTCAGAAGTTTTTAAATGGACCAATCAGAGATAGGGAGAGAGCCACACATGCCCTTGTCTCAGGTCAGCCTCACCACCAACGGTGGTGCCACCTTCTTCTCCGGTGAGACCAAATGCCAAACCTTCAAAATCGAAGCAAAACAAAAAAGAAAAGCATCCAGATCCACTAATTGAGACCTCACGAATTCAATGGTGGTGTTAGTTTTGAATGATAAGACTTGTAGCTAGGATTTCGAAGCTTTGAAAGCTTCAAGCCCTAACAATGGTGAATTGTGATACCTGCACTCAAACTCAGAAATAATGGTTCAAAATAATTCCAATCATCAATATGAGCATGAATATATTCATATAATTCATTTATATTGCATGAATAAGTAGTTTGAAATTGCAAAACATGAACAAACTAGAGATGTTTGGTTGGAGAGTTCTGAGATGTTGTAGGCTTGAATAGTGATTGGGAATGACTCTTGGAGGTCTCAGGAAGCTGATGGAATGCTCGAAGTTGATTGAAACTTGCGAGAGAAAGATTTTACTCGTGCCCTAATTTCTTTCCAAATTTGAAGAATTAGGGTTGGCTCTACAAGCCGTTATCCGTCCTCTTTTTGGGCTTGGATACCTCACGAAATTATATCTTTGATTTTGTTTGAAAATAAGTTGAGATATTCCAAAACCAAAGAAGATTTGATTCACAAATAAGTCTACACAGTTTGTAGCATGACCTTGGGCCTCCAAAAGATTCAGATCACAAGCCTTTTATGCCTTATACATTTATTTGATTTAATTTTGAACTTAAATAAATAAAAATCAAAATAAATTAAATACAAATTAAAATGATGCATAAATGGACTTAAAGGTCCTCTAAGGTGTCATGAACATGTTTAGACCTTAAAAGATATGTCAATTAGTCCAAAAATTCAAGTTTGCTCAAATTGAACTCCATGCACTTTCTCCAAAATTGCTCAACTTGCACAACACATAACTTTCTCAAATTTTGTCATATGAAGGTGATCTTTGACTTTTTGGAAACCTCATGATGTCTCCTACTACTTTCATTTTGATTACTTTTTCATTTGAAATCTTTAACTTGATGAAATTGCTTTCACAAAAAGTCTCTTTTTGTTGACTTTCAAAGTGACCTGTAAAGTTTTGGCTCATATATCTCAAATGAGACATTTTTGGCATTGAGCTTAGAGAGAAAAAGTTGTAGAGAATTGAATTTCCTTCAAGATATGCTTTGGTTGAGAAATTTCTAATGAAGTATGTGAAAGTTGTGCTTGGTCGAAGTTCATGTGCTAGTCTGAAACACGTATGTGCCAACACATGCAAACAAATTTTATGTAGAAAGGTGTTTTTTAAGGTTTTGATCAATTTCAAAATGGTTTTTAATGATTCCTAAGACCTGTAATGCAACAAAGTGTCATATGATCAAGAGATACCGTCAAATATTCAGAAATGATAAGTTTTCTTAATTTTGACATCATGCAAAAACATCTAAATGTGAAGTTGCACTCACAATATATGTGTTATTTATTGAAATTTATATAATTAAATAATAATTAAAAAATGTTTCATGTAAATATATGATATTATTTTGTTTGTATGATTAAGTAATGTTTGTTTGAATGCATATTTAAATTCAGTTTGATCTTTCAATATTTCATTTTTATTAGAGACTATAAATAAATGTGCATTGAAAATCATAAAACTTAACAAAACTTATTCCATAGATAGTCACGAATTTGTTACTTGTTCTAGTTGATAAGACAACAAGCATTTCTTTATGATAAAAAAAGACAACAAGCATTTTTTGTGATAAAAAAAGACAACAAACATTTAAACAAACAAAAATTTAATTAGTTTTTTTCTTCCAATAATTTAAAATTTATTTATAAGAAAAGTAGAAAAAAATACATAAACTTGAGATAGCATATAAATCTAAATCAAATTTAAAATAAAAAACTCTCAATATCATGAGATTCATCACAAACAGATATTACAGAGCACCGATATCTCTTGTTATTCAAATTACATAGGTAAGATTCTCATTGAAAACGTTGTATATCAAGTGGCGTGATATTTTTCACAAGAGATAAATAGCTTTTATCTTGACATCACTTTGGTCCAAGGTATGTATAGAAAATCATCTCCATGCTTTTCTTATCTTAGATTTGTGTTGCATTATAGTCGTTATCTATTTTTTAGTATAAATATTACCTGTTTGATAAAATATTTTTTACACCTTGTTTCCATTCTCTTGACCATTTCTAAACTGTTTGCTTACTGAAACCCTCTGAGTGCGTTATTATGAGCAATGGGCAATGAACAATGAGCTCTTTTGTGCTCAAAATTCAAAGGGGCTCTGGCATTGCATGAAGAGACATGTGAGGCACGTGTTGGTAGTGTTTGACATAGTTGAACCAAATAGAATCTAAAAATATTGTTATTGTGCTAATCGCATGCTTTTGACATTTAGGATAGATACTGTTAATATGCTCAATATTTATGTGAGAATTTTATCTATAAATACTTCTGTGAACATCTTCATAATCTTAAGGGCTACTTTAGGTCTTTAGAGCCTTTAGAGGTTGAGAACCAATTTATCAAAACTTTTCTTTATCAATTTATTAGAACATAATGCTTATTTTCTTTTTCTACAGTTCTTTTTTCTGATAATTTTTCTATTAATTTCTTGCAAAATACCAATTGTTTATACAGGTTACATAGATACATGCAAACTTCATTGTAATTAGAGACAACACGTATGGTATAAAACTCTCTAATTTATAATTTTATTAAATATTTACTTTTAATTTATTTAATAATATTTAAAAATTAATGTGATATATTTAGTGTTCTGGACTGGGCCGTCCTGGTCCAAAGCAGGGATAAAGGCCAAATCCAAGCAGGTCCTCGAGGAGTGTGCGCCCGCGAATTCCCGCCACCGTGCCCGACCACAGACTACAGTCATGCCCTCCATTGCCCGCATCATATGGTATCCCCGACCAAAGAACCCAAACTCGAGTCCTGCTTAAGCTCTCTCCTCGTAGGGCAGATTCTGTCCACCCTAACTGTTATCGAATCATCCAAACTCCGGAAAGACCGCGTCTTCGTCCCTCCTCATTCTTCGCAGAGCATCACCAGGAAGGGGACCACGTGCGGGGCCCCACTACACACGTAGAACCTGATAGTTCCTTTATTGGGTCAGTTCTGGTCGGCCCAGTGAGGGGACCTTGGCCCAGCGCTGGGGGCTATAAATACCCTATGTTCCTAGAGGGTCAGGTATTCATTTCTTACGCATACATACACTCTTTACCTGCTCATTTCGTCACTCATTTTAGCATCGGAGTGCCTTGCAGGTACCCCTCCCCCCCATCTCACTCAAATTTTGCCTGAGCCAGTCGTGACGGTCCAAGTCTGATCAGGTAAGATCAGTGGCGCCGTCTGTGGGAAACTAGCTTCCCCGTCTTACAAACCCTCGAAGACCAAAGCTCAAAATCACCCCCTACCGTCATGGCTGACCAAGTCTGGAACGAACAGCACATCCGCGTCGTTGGCGTCAACAACAACGCCGCGGATAAAAACGGAATTCCCGACAACACCAGCAACCCCGGCCATAGCACACTCCCCGGGGGCACCATCCCCGGGCCCTCAGTCCACCGCGACGGAGCTACTGCCTCATCTTTTTCAGTCCCTCTGTCGCTCGAAGAGGACAATGCATCTCCCCCAAACTATCTAGCTGCCTAATTTCAGGAAGTCCCTGTCCCCACCGGGGCAGATGCCACAACCCACGCACTATTCGCGGCGATCAATCAAACCAACTACCTCGTCTTTGCCTAGGGGGAAGATTGAGGGCGCTAGAAGATGATAGAAGACCCGCGAGGAGACACATGAGGCCTCAGACTCCACCTCCTCGAGTAACAGAGGTACATCTCCCATCTCCCCCGCGGAGAGAATACTGAAACACCTCCTGAAGCCCGTCCCCCCGACCGTCGGGGATACGACCCCCCTTGGAGAGGCAACCCGTCATTGAAGTCAGAGGGCGCAACCATGGTCCCGCACGGCAAGAAAGAAGACACTCTGGAGACAGGCACAAAAAAATTAACCAACGAGCACCCCGCTTGAGGGATACCCAACACGACTAGGACCGTCGTGAACGCTAATATCTCAGGTCCCCATCCCTGTCCCCGGAGCGAAGTGACGAGGACGACCCCCGCGGTCCCCTGTCACAAGCCATCATGGAGGCGCCCATTCCCCCGGGCATGGAGAAGCCTCCACATTTGAAAGAATACGACGGAGTCGCGGACCTAGTCGACCACATAGACGGGTTCGAGGCTATGCTGCATTACCATAATGTCGGGGGACCCATCAAATGTAAGTTGTTTCCCACGACCCTGAGAAAGGAAGCAATGGATTGGTATAAAGGCCTCGCCCCGAGATCAATCACCTCATGGCGAAACCTGAAGAATCAATTCATAAGTTCGTTCACTGCGTCTCGGCGACACCTAAAGACCGAGGCAACACTCGAGGCTATCATCCAGAGACAGGATGAAACCTTGAGAGAATTTATTAATTTCTTCAATCGCGAAGCCATACAGGTCCCCTGCATGGACCACATGAAAAGATACTTGCTGGAGAGGGGGCTCCTCCCCGGCACAGAATTCAGAAAGGCAGTAGGCATCGAACCACCCCAAACATTTGATGCTCTCCTCGAGAAGGCCCGCGCATATATGGATTACAAGGAAAGGGAGGCGGCCAACAGAGCCCGGGACCCCAGAACTCGTGGATCCAGCAGCAACCCGCGCCAAGAGGCCGCTCCTCCTCGAAGAACCGGGGAGAAAATAAAAGAGGACAGACCCCGAGAAGCCCGAGAGCAAAGAGGACCCTCGGGGCGTTTTACAGAGTACACTCCGCTCACAGCTTCCCGCGAGCGCATTTTGGCAGAGTGTGTCAGCACGGATTTTAAAGACGGTGGCGTCAAGCGCCCTCGACCTGCTCCTGCCAAGCCCGGAGTAGACAAGAGAAAATACTGTTAGTACCATAGGAGCCATGGTCATCTGACTGAAGACTATGTCCACCTGAAGGACACCATCGAAACCCTCATCAAGGGAGGGAGGCTCACCCAATACCGGAGAACGACGCTCCTCATCGCGACGCCTGGGAGACAAGAGAACCGGAGGAGGACGCCTGACCATCCGACGAGTCGGTCCCCGTCCAGACCGTCTTCTCCGTCACCAGACCGGAGGACTTCTACGTCCCCGAACACCTGCAGGAGCCACTCACGACACACATCAGGTGGGAATACTTTCCCTCTGCCATGGTCATCAATGGTGGAGGATTTAACGACCTAACCATCAATTCGGCCAAGAGAAAGCTGGATGAACTGGTCGACTCTACTCCTCCTCAAACGGTGACTTTTGAAAGGGTGAAAGGTAGGTCGGAGCCTATCACCTTTTACCTTGAAGAGCTTCCCGGAGGAGCCCCCAACGGAGTCATTCCTCTACTGATAAGAGCAAGAATGGCCAACTTTGACGTGCACCGCATCCTCGTCGACAAAGGAAGTCCCGTCGACATGATGTACAACCAATTATTCCGGACTCTACAGCTAGACGACTCGCACCTCTCGCCGTATGTGGGGTCAGACTTACAGGAATTCAACGGCTCGACCTCCAAACCTTGGGGATATATCGAGCTCATGGTTACCTTTGGCGAGGACACGGGGACGAGGCAGGTCAAGGTGCACTTCCTCGTCATCGACTGCCCGTCCCTCTACAACTACATCCTGGGGAGACCAACACTAGCAGAGCTGACCGCGGTGCCCTCCACCATCCACTTGAAGATGAAGTTCTACACCAAGAGGGCACGGGTGGCTACCATCCAGGGGGGCCTAGCCGCTGCTCGAAGGTGTTTCAACGCTGCATCCAAGGGACGCGACACTGTCGACACTGGGACAAGGCCCGCCAAGAGACCGACAACGACACGACAGGAGCCCAACAAATCAGAGCCCGCCAAAGAAGAAGACCAGAGAGCTCCCCTAAAGGTCGACTCCATAGCTCTGGATACCCGCTTTGATCAGGACGAACCTCCCAACGGCGAGCAAATACCCCTCCGACCAATCCCGGACAGGGACTTCGAGCTCATCCCCCTCGGCGCAGACCCAAGCAAAGGAGTGAAGATTGGCATCGACCTCCCCGACCTGTCAAGGAAGCAGATCAAAGCCTGCTTGCGCGAGAATGATGACTTGTTCTCCTGGAGCTCCGCAGAGATGCCCGGACTCGACCCCAAGGTCGCCTGTCACTGTCTCGCCATAGATCCTGTCGCTAAGGCAGTAGTACAACGTAGGCGTAGGCAGTCTCCGGAGAAAACGGAGGCTGCTGAAAAAGCTGTAAAAGACCTCCTAGAGGCGAATTTTATTTCTGAAGCCCGGTATTCAACCTGGATGTCAAACGTTGTACTAGTTAAAAAGAATAATGGAAAATGGCGTATGTGTGTTGATTATACCGATCTCAACCGAGCATTGCCTGAAGGATGCTTTCCCTTTACTGAACATAGATATGCTGGTCGACAACTCGGCCGGTTACAAGATATTGTCGTTCATGGATGCCTATTCAGGCTATAACCAAATCCCAATGGCCATGGGCGACAAACATTGCACTGCCTTCATGACCAGCTCGGGCAATTATTACTACAACGTAATGCCCTTTGGACTAAAGAACGCAGGGGCAACTTACCAACGTATGATGAACAGAGTATTCCATAATCAAATCGGAGACATGCTCGAGGTTTACATGGACGACATGATCATCAAGTCCAGAGATGACACCGATCATGCAGCCCACCTCAAAGCAGTCTTCGCCCAAGCAAGACAATGCAAGATGAGATTCAACCCCAAAAAATGCACGTTCGGAGTCAAGGCGGGGAAATTCCTCGGGTTCTACCTGACAGAACAAGGAATTAAAGCCAATCCCGACAAATGTCGAGCCTTCTCCGACCTCCTGAAACCTACCTCTAAGAAATCAATACAAGTCATGAACGGTATGCTCACGTCGCTATCCCGCTTCGTCGCAAGATCCGCTCAGCACGCCCTCCCCTTCTTCAGACTCCTTCGCAAAGAAGCGGCCTTCGAATGGACCGAGGAATGCGAACGGGCACTGCGCCACCTAAAACAAAGTCTATCCCAACCGCCCGTACTGTCTCGACCAGTCGACGGGGAACCTCTGTTTCTATACTTAGCCGTCTCAAACGAAGCCATCAGCGCGACTCTCATTCGCGAGACCACCGACGGGCAGAAACCCGTTTATTTCACGAGCAAAGCCCTACAAGGACCCGAGAGCAGATACCAATAGATAGAAAAAGTAGCTCTAGCCCTCGTCAATGCAGCGAGGAGACTCAGACACTATTTTCTGGCCCACACAGTCATAATGCGAACCGACCAACCGGTAAAACAACTCTTAGGTCGACCTGACATGGCAGGCCGAATGTTGAAATGGTCCTTGGAACTCTCCGAGTTAGACATTCAATATGAAAGCAGGAAAGCTCTAAAGGCACAATCCCTGGCCGACTTTGTCGCGGAAATGACCGCTCATGACCCGCCCGCAGGGAAGGAGCACAAATGGACCATCTTCGTCGATGGAGCTTCCAGCTCGTCCGGAAGCGACGCAGGGATCCTCCTAGAAAATGAGGAGGGCGTGGTGATCGAACACTCGTTAACCCTCTCTTTCCCGACCTCGAACAACCAAGCAAAATACGAGGCCTTGCTCGCAGGACTAAGGCTAGCCGAGGACCTAGGAGCCAACGAGTACGAATTTTCACGGGCTCTCAACTCGTTGCTTCCCAAGTCCAAGGAAGTTACCAAGCTAAAAACGACAGCCTCGTCGAATACCTAAACTTAGTCAAAGAACACATGAAAATTTTTGACCGAGCAAAAATATCACACGTCCCGCGCGAGCAAAATACAATGGCAGACATATTGTCCAAGCTCGCAAGCACGAGAAAGAAGGGCGGAAACAAATCCGTCATACAAGAATCCCTGTCAAGCCCGAGCATCAAAAGGACCCCGACCCCAATCGAGGTACACGCCATCGGAGATACCTCATGCTGGATGACCCTGGTGTACAATTTTCTGACAAAGGGCAAACTCCCTTCGGACCAGACAGAAGCGACCATCACGAAACAACGAGCATGCTCCTACGTGGTGCTCGAGCATAAACTATACCACAGGGGATTCTACATTCCCCTCCTGAAATGCATCGATGAATCCACAGTCCCCAAGGTATTACGGGAGATACACGAAGGGATTAACGCCGAGCACATGGGCGGTAAGTCCCTGGTGAGGAAAGCCCTGCGAGCGGGGTACTATTGGCCGACGATACAGCAGGACGTCAAGGAACACGTTAAGAAGTGTGACAAGTGCCAAAGGCACGGCGACATGCATCTAGCTCCCCCTCACGAGCTGAGCACACTGTCGTCCCCGTGGCCATTTGCATGGTGGGGGATGGATATCCTCGAACCATTCGTGTAAGGGACTTACCAAAACAAGTTCCTTATCGTACCCGTGGACTACTTCACGAAATGGATAGAGGTCGAGGCTCTCGCGAAGATCACCTCGCACAACATCCTCCGTTTCTACAAAAGAAACATCCTCGCCAGATTCGGGATCCCGAGAGCACTAGTCACCGACAACGGCACCCAATTCACCGACCACGGATTCCAAAACTTCGTCACCAAACTTGGAACCAAACAACATTTCACCTCGGTCGAGCACCCTCAAACCAACGGGCAAGCCGAGGCCGCTAACAGAGTCATCCTGCAAGGACTCAAACGCCGGCTCGGCGAAGCTAAAATAGGGTGGGTCGAGGAGCTGCACAACGTTTTATGGGCGTATCACACCACACTCCATTCAACAACGGGCGAAACCCCCTTTCGACTAACATACGGCACCGAAGTCGTCATCCCCGTAGAAATCAGAGAACCATCCAGGCGGACAGAAACGCCCCTCGATGAAGAAATGAATGACGAAGCACTCAGGGATGAACTCGACTTGGTCGAGGAAATTCGTTCGATGGCAGCTCTGCGCGAGGCCACTCTAAAACAACGAGTGGCCCTGTATCACAATGACAAGGTCATCAAACGCGAGTTCAAGATCGGCAGCCTGGTATTACAAAGAAACCAGAAAGACTCCCGCGAAGGGAAATTGGCTGCGAACTGGGAAGGGCCTTACCGCGTCCACGACGCCATAGGTACCGGGGCATACTACCTCGAGCAGCTAGACGGAGAACCATTGCTACAACCCTGGAACGCTGCTAAACTAAAGCAGTACTATAGTTAAAAACCCTTAAACACTAAGGACTCTCGTCGTCGAACATCCACATCTAGTCAACTGAGAGAAATGTCTCGACCACGTAGATAGACCAAGGTACGGGCTCAATCTACGCCCAAACGACATAACACCGTTCAGCCAAATAAGGACGAACGATGGTGCCCGACAGGGACACCTCAATCGAGCTCCACTATCGAAGTACCCACATGGCAGAACACCCAACTCGCGATGGGCAGTTCACGCCACGGGCATATGACCTCGATCTGGGTCATACGCCCGAGCAAGCGGGCTTCACTCCGCACGACCGACGCATTTCGAAGTGCGTCGGACCAACAAAATGGGTCGAAAGGATCTCCACTCGAGGACATAACTTAGGCAAATTTCGCCACAAAGTAACAGCCGAGCACAAGCGTGGCTCGAGGACATAACTTAGACAAATTTCATCACAATATAAAAACTTAGACACGAGCAAGCTTTAAGTCAAATGAACATCCATTTAAAAGCTCATACACAAGACGAATAAAAATGAACCGACCAAAAAGGTCGGTGATGTTCGGAGTTACAGACAAAGGCACAATGGCCAAAAGAAATATGTACGGGCACGCAGACCCCAAAATTAAGCATGGGCACACAGGCCCCAAAATAAATACCAAATAAACGGGCACGCAGGCCCGACCAGAAACTCCACGACTAAACTTCCCCGGGACTACCAGCATCCACCACATGAGACTCAGGAGGAGGCACAACATGTCCGTCACTAATCTGGGACATGAAACCCACTCCCGCGGTATTCATGCCTGGATTCAATATGGCGAGCTGGCTGACCGCAGCCTCAAACCCGTCCGCTAAAGCACCGACATAGTCTGTTTCGAGAAGATGGATGCGCGCGACCAGATCTGAATGGCTCCGCAAAGGGGATGTATCCTTTGACTCATCTTCAGCAGGAAGCATGGCAGCTTTTAGCTCCTCGACTTCCTTAGACAGACGTTCGTTGTCGGCCTCCAAGCATTCCCTATCCAGTCGAAGACAATCCCTCTCCTCAGCAACCTTCCCCGAGTTCTCCTTCTCCGTCGCCAGCAGGTCGGCTTGTTCGTGGAATATTTCCTCAGATCGCTCGAGAGCAGCCTTCAACTTACGAGAGCCGGCAGTGAGGGCAGCTTTCTCTGACTTCAGCTCCCTGACGCGATCCGAGGAGTCAGACCCCTCCTCAGCAAGGACAACGGCCATCTCGCCCATCTTCACCATCCCGACCATACTGGCGGCCAGGTGTTTTCTCCGGCTTTCTTTGTTGAGCCGCCTGATGGTCTCGGCTTCCTCGTTGCTCACTGTCAGGGGAAACCCCTCGAAGAAATCTCCCTCTTTAAAACAAGGGGGTAAGCCGAAGGCCCTCGCGGCGACAAACTCGTCGCCAACTTCCGACTGGTTATCTGCCCGACTCCTCTTTCTCGTAATCAGCTCGGCAGGCTGCTCGGCGTCAGGGGAGCCCGAGGACCCGCTAGAAGCATCGCCCGAGCTGGTCGTCGGGCCCATCCTCGTGGCCTGTGGAGCTCGCACCAGCCTTCTGTTCACTTTCTTGTCCTGAGTCAGTTTTAAAAGCCTCTCCCTTCATTCAGCCATGTCGCCTGCAAAGAAGAGGAAAACTCGGGTTAGCTGCGAGCCAGTAAAAAACAACGAAAATAGAATAAAACTACAAGACAAAAGTAACCTAATAGATTTACGGCCTGCCCGTAAGATTGGCACTCGATGAGCGCCTTTGTGTCGATGGGACGGGCCTCGAACGTCAGGTACCCGTCCTCGTCAAGAATGTCTTCCCCATCCCTCGTGACCCACCGGGCAGGGAAAAAACTGTCGACATATTTGCAAAGGATACCATAGGCTTCTTCATCCTCGGCGCATATACTTCCGGCAGGCGTGTGGTAGTACCCGGTACCATGGTCGTAATGACCCGAGCACCAATGTAACAGGAACTTGGATACACGCCCCACTGCCGGTCGACCTTCGGCATCCATGAGGGGCTCCTCGTGCTCGTCGGCTACCGCAGTTTCCTCTTCATACATAGAATCCAAAGCAGTCTGAGTGACCGGCTGCAGAACGTACCACTTGTCCTTGAAGCCCCAGACTGAATCCATGTACATCCTGAACAGCTTCTTCGACTGTTTCAGGGAAACCCAACTATGCCTGCCTCCCCGAGACTGACGCTGCAGGTGAAAAACTCTGAAGAAAAGGGGAATGGTCGCCCCGATCCTCAAGAAGCGGCATGTCAGCTCGAATGCCCGAAGGAAGGCAATCGAATTAGGATGGAGTTGGGAAGGGGCCAAGTTCAGATGGCAGAACACCTCGGCTTGGAAATCACTGAAAGGAAGCGTGAGACCGAGATCCCTAAACACGATCTCGTACATTGGAAACCCATACTCGATGAACTCCGAGCAGATACGTGCATCGAGGGACGACCTCGTCACAATAAAATTCTTCTGGAAACCCGGCTGACTATCGCCGTGTTCGACGACAGTGTATGCGTGCCGACTACGCCGATAATACGCCGAGGCAATCCCTTGGGGCTTGGCGCCCACCCAATCCAACGAAGGATCATCGACGATATCAACTAGAGTCACGTTCTCTTCGGCACTTTGGTCCTCGACCTCATTACGCCTCGAAGACTCCGGTTCGTCAGCCATTTACCTGCAAAGCATAGGAAATCGGTGAATTTTGAGAGCAAATCCACATGCTCGCCACAGTGATGGGGAGTAGCGCACGACAAGCCAGACACGCTCGACCAGACGTCAGGAACAACAAGAGGATATCATGAACACCCCGCGCGATAAACATTGATGACTCGAACAAGATCTTGGTTTCGCCTCCCTGACGCTAAGATGCCACGACAAGTTGTCCCACATACTTCCTAAGGGGTCAACGTCCCGGCCAGCTCATGGGTGCGCTGACCTAAACTATGAATGTGACGGGCAATATCATGAATCCTATGCCTAGAACTATGGGTTTACCGGGCAATATCATGAATTATGCGCCTAAAACCATGAAGGTCACGAGCAGCATTGCGAGTCATCTACCTAAAGCTATGAGTTTACCGGGAACAAACATGAATATACCGGGCACTACTCCCAGATGTGGGTTTCTAACATCCAAATAACGATTAAAACTACCTACAACAAAGAAAACAAGAGAAATGAGCACTTACTTGGAAGAAAAGAAGAATGGATGGCAGAAATGAAAGTAGTCAACGGAGGGAGGTGCGGTAATCTTGCGATGCTGTAGAAAAACAACGACGGCGGAAACAGAGGAAGGAGGAGAAGTGCGAAGAAGAAAAACAAATTATGGGACCCAAGGATCCTATTTATAGGGATGACGTGGAATACGAAACGTCGCCCCGAGGAGTCACGAACTTCCCTTCCTCGACATCTACACCCCTAGGCAATGATGTCCCTACTGTCACTAGGGTGGCGTCACGGTTCCCAAGGATTGTCTCGTGTACCCAACAAACACAGCCCGCGAGGAATTCCCCGAGCACGCGTCGACGAGCGTTACGCTACGAACGTAGCCCGAGAGAAACTCCTCGAGCACGCATGAGAAAGCAATATTCTGGTCCGGGCATCAGACCCCGTGGTAAAGGAATCAAGTCGTAACTCCTGCTCCAGGAGCAACGACTTGGGGGGCTCCTGTTCTGGACTGGGCCCGCCCTGGCCCAAAGCAGGGATAAAGGCCCAATCCAAGCAGGTCCTCGAGGAGTGTGCGCCCGCGGATTCCCACCACCGTGTCCGACCACAGACTACAGTCATGCCCTCCATTGCCCGCGTCATATGGTATCCCCGACCAAAGAACCCCAGCTCGAGTCCTGCTCGAGCTCTCTCCTCGTAGGGCAGATTCTGTCCACCCTAACCGTTATCGAATCATCCAAACTCCGGAAAGACCGCGTCTTCGTCCCTCCTTATTCTTCGCAGAGCATCACCAAGAAGGGGACCACGTGCGGGGCCCCACTACACACGTAGAACTTGGCAGTTCCTTTATTGGGTCAGTTCTGGTCGGTCCAGTGAGGGGACTTTGGCCCAGCGCTGGGGGCTATAAATACCCTATGTTCCTAGAGGATCAAGTATTCATCTCTTACGCATACATACACTCTTTACCTGCTCATTCCGTCACTCATTTTAGCATCAGAGTGCCTTGCAGGTACCCCCCCCCCATCTGACTCAAATTCTGTCCGAGTCAGTCGTAACAGTCCAAGTCTGATCAGGTAAGATCATTTAGTAATGTATCTTTTCATTTCTTTAATTATTGGAACTCAAATGGCCTAATCATCAGGTGCAAAAATGATTCCGTACCATCATGCAGCAGCAAAAACAGACAGTGTGAAATGGAGGAGTGTTTTAGTGTGTGGTGGAGGAGTGCACTATATCATCATCTAATTCAATGGCCCATTATCAATTTGAAAAAAAAAAGAGGTCGTGCACGGTAGAAGACCTATAGTGGTTGCGCAACGTAGCCTACGCCACATTACTACGAATGTCATTTATAAAAAATTAAATTAAATTAAATTATAAAAAATTAAAAATTAAATTAAATTTGAGGAATGTTTTTTTATTTTATTTTTATAATTGAAAGGTAAATTTGTACTTGTAGAAATAACCAACACTTATCTATTTTCTATTTTTTTCTTATATAAAATAATACTTCAAATATATTTTATTTCTCATCTATTTTTTTCTTATATCTTTTTCTCAATTTGTTCTTTACTCTTGCCCAACTATCAACTTAACATACTCTTTCGCAACCAAACACTAAAAAAAGTCCATTACTTTTAACCAACTGATTTCACTTTTCTTCTTTCCACCCAATTTTCTATCTATAGCTTCATGTTTTTTTGTTGCAGGGAAGCATCTATCAAGCTCAACCTTGAAGGTGCAAAAAGGTCTCAACATCTCAAACAGGTTCCTATCCTTCATTCAAATTGTTTAATTACGGTATTTAACCACTAACACCAACGGAATTGCTTATTAATTTGTGTTATTTACAAGAGAATCTACCATGGAACCAACTTGTGCTGCTTGTGCCATGGAATGGAGCATCCAACTTGAGAAGGGTCTTCGTTCTTGTAAACCAGGTAAAAGCCATTTCTGTCATATGTTGTATTGTTTGTGTTCATTTCTCATACCTTTCAACAACCAAGGACTAAAACTGTTGGTCTAAGGCGTGTACTCTGTCTAACATGTGTATGACACATGTCAAACACCTCATTCGGTCTTCAATTGAAAGTTTTTTTAATCCTGATACGGCTTCAACAATAATGTGACACTCTTTTGATGGGAAGAAGCACCTTTTTGAATGATGTACTGTGCATTTTTTTATAGGTTTGTTACAGTAGTTTGTTATTCTGAATATTTAATTTTTTTTCCGATTGGTTGGATTTTGCTTCTAATTTCAATTATGTGAGTTATCTAATTTCACCATTTTTTATCTTTTATAGATTGCAATCATATATTAAAGGGCGTGTTGTGTGTGTATGTGGTGCATTGCATGTTTTTGTCTTGTATCCATGTTTCGTGTTTGGTTCTTCATCGAGTCTCATTCATCAGGTGTACCGGTCAAAGCCATATTGCAAATGGGGCCCCATCTTCAGCGTTGGAGTAGAGAGCTTGAATCTGGTATTGTTCCCAATGGCATGTTTGACCTTGTGCCAGGTGAAGATGAACTATTTGCTAATGCTATCCTCTTACGCCTTGCTGATGCCTTTAGGGGAGGCAACACAGAAATCAAGCTTTCTGTTGTCAGAGTTTTCTTGATCGAGCGAAAGCACCATGATAATAGGAAGCACAAGCAGTGTAAAGGGTTGCTGTCAATGGCCAGAGTAGCTAACCATTTGGAGTTGTTGAAGCGGGTAAAATCTGTTTTCAACGATGGAGATTCAGAGTCCAAGACACTGGCTCTAGTTCTGTTTGGTTGCTGGGCTGATTTTGCCAATGACAATGCTCAGATACGATACTTGATTCTTTCCAGCCTTGTTTCTCCTCATGATTGTGAGGTACGAATAGTGTCTTGTAGTTTTGCTGTTGTTCTAGATGCCTATGTCTAAATAATTCTTTATAACATCTCCCATTATTATTATGTCACTTTAAATAGCCTGTCGTATGTTTTATCTTTCTATTTTAAAAATTAAGCAACTGAGAAACTACAATTTTAATGAGGTCCGGGGTTATATTGGAGTGGGTTAAAGATATTATTGGATATTGTATTGTTGTATTTTTCATTATATACACAAGGAGGTTGAATCTGTTGAAGTATTCTAATTTTCTTTTCTTAACTTATTCCCTGTAAAGCCAAACTTCTTTGCACTCGCCATGTTTTGATTGATCATCTGCATCAATGTATATAATATATTGATTGTATTGGGTTTTCACAGGTAAGAGCGTCATTGTTTGCTTCCGGTTGCTTTTGTGAGATATCCAATGATTTTGCATGTATTACATTGGAGATGCTGTTTAACATTATGAATTCACCTGCAGCATCCTTACCTATAAAGTTGGCTGTAGCTCGAATTTTTGCAAAATTCAAATGCTCATATTCAGTTGCAAAAAAAGCATATAAGGTTGTTGCCTAGTTTTTTTCTTGGAACTATCACTTATTTCTGTTTTCTTATTTCTTAGGTGATGACTTATTTGATGCAGATAGGTCTGGAGCTGATATCAAATTCTTCAAATGAAGATATTCTTGTTATCATGCTATTCTCACTTTCAAAGTTGGCATCCATTTCTACACTTCTTACCTCCAATCATGTACGTGCATCTTTTATTATACTACGATTTAGTCTTCATATTTGCAATTATATCATAACTAATCACGAGTTTGTTGAAATAGTAATCTCTGATTTTCTCATTGCACTGAAGTCCACATGCTTTTTGTGATTAATAAGTTTCCAATTGCTTGGATGCAGGTGGAGTTCCTTGTTTCATTCCTAGAACGACAATTAACTTCGCATGTAAGAGAAACAGTTTTAAGATGCATATATTTTTTATTCAGAAACAATCCATCTCTAAAGCTTTACAGCAATACGTCCTTTGAAGTCCCAGATGGACAATACATGGAACTCTCTCCATCTGAATATGAAGCTTGGAAAGGTGATTGGACAGATGATGAAATGCTTGAACTAAATAAATTGTTTTCTCATTCAGAAGTCCTTAACTGTATAGTATAAATTACTAACACACTTAGTATTGTTGGTGTAAATTTTTTTTTTAAAGTTAAAATTTCATCTTCTCTAGCATATTTTGAAGTGCAGGCTGTGTTTAGCCATGAAAGAAATGAAAATTTACCTAACATTAGTTTTTGTAAGTCTTATCTATTTTAAGTTGAATGTTTGCCTGAGTAGATGTGGTTTTTCTAATTTTAGATTTAATTAATATATTGTTTTCATAGATGTTTTGTCTTCCCGTATTTTTCTGTTTTTTAAATATATTTATCTAGATTACTATTGCTGTCTCTTAGGTTGATGGTGCCATTATAATTGAGATTCCTGGAAGTATCAATCTTGTTTAGTTTTCTTTCTTTTATGATCTCAATGTTTCAGTTGGTTTAAAAAAACATTTGAAATAGACCAACTTGACTCCTCAGTCTAACAAACACTTATTGCCCTTAACGTTTTGGAGAATTTTTAATTACTCAACAAAACGTTAAATACACTTCATCGTATTTAATAAATGATTAATTAAATATAAGAAAAGAAATTTACATTAAGTAATTGATTGTTAGATATTATATCATACCTTTTGCGGTGGATAGGCAAGAGCACTTGAATTAGATGCGAATGCAATTTTACCCGCAAAAAATACTGAACTTTGACAAGCAATAAAATATTAAATAGTATTAATTTTTATATATTATTCAATTAATAATGTTAATAAAGGAGTTCTTGGTAAAAATATCATGGTAGAGAAAATCGGATTAGATTGACCAATTTAATGACATTAAACAAAATTGGAATATAATTAAAAAATCGGTCAAAATTGGATAAAATCAATGGTTTGAACAAATTACTAGTTGAGTGTGTTTGGCTTAAAAACCAAAAAAGAAGATGACAAAATTTTGATATAATTCTTTAGGTGTGATCATTACTATTTTCTAATGAAAATTTGACAAATATACTTAAATAATAAAAATATGAGCAACTTACATGTATATAAGAGGAAATTATATATTTATTATATTTTCATTATAAAATAGTAAGACCACACTTAAATAATTATATCTAAATTTGATTCCAAAAAAAATAAATAAATCCTCTTCATTTTCTTCTCCTTGTTTTATTCGTTTAATGACACTTGATTGAAAAGTTGAAAAGGAAAATGATGCTTAGAAGAAATAGAGTGGGCCCCACATATTTGAGAAGTAAGAAGAGATTTTGTTGTTGTTTTGGATTGGCCCGATAACTAAAGTGGGTTTAGCCTAACCTCTTCCTTTGATACGGCTCGTACGACTGTGGTCCGGGTTTCTCCGCCCATCGTCGGGCACCATCATTCGTTTGTCCTCCTGGATCAGCACTGACCTACGACATATGGCGAGCGTCTCTCAGTCTGCCCGACCTCAAGTCGGCCAGACAACCAAGAACTGACCAGACTGCTGCGCGTAACTTACCTCCTTCTCGGAACCAACGGCTAGTTACGAGCACACATACCTGGTTTGACCAAGTCTTGGCAGTTATCTATTTTTGTGGACCCCGCATATCTAGGCCCAAAAATAGGAATCAATGACCAAGCGACAGGGGCACTATATAAACCCTCACACATGTGAGGGCCAGGTATCGAATATTCACTATTCACCACTAAAACCCTAATATTCTGCTTGTATCTCTTTGCTCTCACACTTACTTGATCGTCGGAATGCCTTGCAGGTACAACCCCATTCCTTCCTCCTTGACTTTCCAGCCTGACAGAAGATTATCATTTGGCTACCTTGCATTATCTGATCAACTGGTAAGATCAGTGGCGCCATCTGTGGGAACAATCTTCCCCGTTTTCTATTCCTCGGAATCTGAAGACCAAAGATCCTCCTCATTCAACAATCATGGCTGGCCGTGATGATCACCCATCTAGAAAGACTGCACTTTCCCCAATGCATAAGACCGACGGAAGTCAAGAAAATCCTCACCTCGAGGACAACAACAACTTTCGCGACGGCCAGACTGCGTCCCCAGATTCAGTTGATGCCCAGCGCGACGACCATCAGTTCTTGGACGTGCAACGTCCTAAGAACCCCACCGAGGAACTGCCAAAGTCTCTGCAACCGGTTCCCATTCCTCATAATGCCGACTCGGCCATTGCAACATTGCTCTCTACCATCAACCAGACTAACACCCTTATCCTGCAGTAGAACAAGAAGATATGCGCCTGGGAGAAGAAGCAGTCAAAATCTCATCCTCAGAGACACCGACAACATGATTCCCCCAGTATATCTCCACCTAGACGTGGCTGTCCACCAAGAAGGGAGAAGCATGACATTTCTTTCTTCAAGAAACGCAACCGCACACCTCCCATGAAGGACCAAAACTCTCCATCCTCCAAAAAGAAGAAGAGCAACCGCCAAGTTGACTGTGGTCGATCACCATCTCCCAAACCAAGACAACACCGAAGGAGTCCTTCTCCCCGACGAGACAACGATGCCTGACCGGGAAGGAACTATCACTCCCCGCCTTCATCCTCTGAAGAAAGCGACGATGATGAGCCCCGCGGCCTGTTATCAAGAGAGATTACAGAGACCTAACTCCCAATCGGCCAGGAAAAGCCACCCCCGCCGGGAACTTATGATGGTACGACTGATCTTGATGAACACATAGAGAATATCGACGCCCTCCTCGACTACCGAGGGGTCCGGGGCGCCATCAAGTGCAGACTATTCCCAACCATATTGAGGAAATGAGCAATGTCTTGGTACAAAAGCCTCTCATACGAGTCTATTACCTCCTAGAAACAGTCAGGAAGGATGTTCTCGAGGCACTTCACTGCCTCCCGTCGACATCCAAAATCAGAGGCTTCACTTGAAGCGATTATCCAAGGCAGAGATGAGTTTCTGCAAGCATATATCTAGTGCTTCAACAAAGAAGCAGTCCAGGTCTCCACGACGGACACCATGAAGAAATACCTTCTTGAACGTGGGCTCCGTCCCCGTAGCGACTTTTCAAAAGTGGTGGGCATCGAATCAACAACCACACTCGACTCCCTCCTCCTCAAGGGTCAAGTCTACATTCAATACGAGGAGAAATAATTTTCCAACATTGCCAGGGAGTCACGACACAAGGTTGACTTGGATTGTGTTTCTGCGAGTGGGAGTCATATCCTACAAAACAGAATAAAGATGAATCTCAAAATCCTTGAAATGGTTAGTTTAAAATGCTATGGCTTGATGTCATGATGTTATGTACAAGCATATGCACAAGTTGAATCAAACAAATCCTTAGGTTTAGGCTTGCATGAGGTTTCATAGGTAAGTACCCTCTTGAAGTTTAGTTGGCTCAACCTGTCCTAGTAATAGTAACCAGGTTCTAATGGATCTCAATATCACTGATTTATCTTCTCGGGCATTGTTTCAGCGCAAGCCTCTTTCACGACGACCGAAATATCCCAAAAAGCCAAACCTCAATGAGTGTAGTATCGAGTATCTACTAACTTCGGACTGCACCAAAGCCGGTCATCTCACTACGTCCTAATGGCCAAGTTGGTCAAGTAAAGGTTCTAAAAGTCAGTTAGTGCTTCATGACATCACTCAGCGGCCCCATATTCTCCTTGACTACTCAAGGGCTACCGGTACCCACAAATATGTCACACTAACGTAGCTATTTCTTAGACCATGTCGGTATACCCCGCACAGTTTCCACAATGTATTTCTACTTACCTATAAGGTATCCCAAATACGGGTAGAGGATTCAAGCCCAAATAAAGAACCAAAATGTAAAGCATACAAGTCAAACAAAGAAAGCAAGTAAAGGTGATCTAGCCCTAAGGTAACCCCACTTTTTATAATTCCCCAACAGAGTCGCCAGTTCTGTAATACGGTGGGAGAACTGACTTGGGTGTTTTGTGTTTTGTCTCAAATGTTGCGGATAGCAAGAGTCGCCACCGACTTTTCTTTTATCCAATAAGGAAAGGCTGAAAAGAACAAGAAATACCTTTAGAGATGTTTTCTTGAGTTCGGGGGGTAGATTATGAAAAGGGAAGGTATTAGCACCCTTTTCATCCGTAGTTATCTACGGGCTCTTAGTTGCTTGCTTGATCACTTGATTTTGTTTGAAAGTATGCTTGTGATGTGGATTTTGAAAGTATTTTGAAAATGTCTTTGTAATGGTCCTCGTTTCTATAAGAACGCGTACACAGTGTTGTTTTGAAAATAGTTCAAAGAGGTGTTTGTGAAATGTGTTTTTGAAAGTGATTTTGAAAATGTATCTTCTTTGTAATGGCTCTCGTTTCTATAAGAACGCGTACAAAGAGTTTTATCTTTTGAAAATATTTTGAATGAAAGTGTTGGTGTATAAAATGTTTTTGTTGTGGGCAAGTGAGCAACTAGGAGCGAATCTACCTACTCAAAAGATCTTAGATGTTCTTCTCGTCCTCCTTTAGACGTTGCTATCTTATCATTGATTTGGATAATAAATCCCATCGTTGGATGTGAAGGGACAGACGCGGGTCAATCGTACGGTCATAGAAGGCAACTTATGAGACGCTTTAGCAATTTTTCGTAAGGGACTAGATCGTTTTACCGAAGGCAACATCGAGGGACATCAAGGGACTGCGATCTTTTTATCGAAGAGTCTTTGCTAAGGTGTCCCATATTCAAGGGGCATGACCGTGTTTCCGAGGCAACAAGTGAGGTTACCCTAGAGGTGCGCGTGTGAAAAGTGTGTTCGATTCAAGTTAATTTGTCTTTGATTAGGGTTATCTAACGGTTGTTTTTATCTTGTCATACACACCCAATCTTACTAGTAATTATATGGAAAGCGGTAAACTTGCGGAAATTAAAATCCTACGCTATTACACCATTAGGGAGATGGGGATACAATTTGCAAATGGGGATGAAACAAGTGTCTAATTATTACAACCATATCGAATGAGTGGACAGTAATGGAGTATATATGTATATAATACAGAAACAGTGTAAAAAAGAGAGAAAATTAGCATTTTGAACTATTATGTGTCGACACATGCTATTATGCATCGACACATAACTTTCCTTGCCCCTGCCAAACCAAATCAACTCAGTATGAGTCGACGCATAATGGGATGTAGCGACTCATTTTCTGTTTGTGTCAACACATACGCGTTTTGTGTTGACTCATGCACTTTCCATCTTTCTGTTTTAGGCCCTGGATAGCAGTATGAGTCGATGCATAAGGTCATGTGTCGACTCATACCCTGTTTTTTCACTTAGAATGTGTCGACCCATTTGGGTATGTATCGACCCATGTTACAATTTTTTACCTCTATCACCATTCTTTTGCATGTATCAGTCAGTTTTTAACATATAAATGATAAAAATGAATAGTAAGGAAATGATTAACTTCAAGAGTAGTGATTACTTCATCTTATCTTCAGAAATAAACCAACAATGATGTATGGAAAATGCAAGGTTGAGATGACTTACCTTGCAACTTCACTTTAGGTTTCGAGTCTGAAACCCTTCAAGATGCTGTGTGGACTTTAGTGAAACTCCAGGAAGCTGCTAGACTTCCCTTTGTGTTGAAGGTTGCTGAACCAAACTCCAAACAATCAAGTTTATGTAGTATTGTCTTTTGTTTAGAAGTTGAGAATAAGAGCACTACAGAAACTGTTCTTGAGTTTGAGCAGTATCTATGTGATATGAAGTGTTTTGAGGATTTATGGAAAGGTTAGCAAGATTGTATAATAGTGGGTTATGGATCTTTTCTGTTTTGATAAGTCCAAACAGAGTTGAAGATGAACTGAGCTTTTATGGATGAACTGGGTTTTATGAATGAGCTAGTTTTTACAAAAAATATTGTTTTTCTTTTCTCTCCCTTTTCCCTCAAAAAAACCTCTCCATGTTTTATGAATCAGTCCCTTTTGTAGCCCCCTTGACCGGGGTTTAGGAGGAAAACAAAATAAGTTGTTTTGAACTATTTTTGCCTACTGCTTTGATGCTTTTTCCACACAATTTTCTTTTGCCATTTTGGTGTAATTTTGTGGCTGTTATGATGCTTTTAGAGCAGACTGCATATAGCAGTTTTGGACTGGTTTTTTGGACTGTATAGGGCAGCAAATACAGGTTTTGTGACAGGTTTGTGGTGCAGTATAGCACAAGGTTTTGTAGGACAACAAATGAACAGGTTTTTGGAGTGTTGTAGCAATGCATAGAAGTAGTATATCATTTTTTTGTTCAACCATAATTTGGACAACATAGTTTGCAGCATGAAACAAGTTTGGTTTGTGGAGCAATTTATGCACATTGTATCAAAGACAAAGCATTGTGGCAAGGTTTTAAGTCAAAGGGAAAAGTCCAAGCAATACAAAGTTTAGGGCTTGTAAACTTGCAAAAATGTCACTTTGTAATAACTTGGATTATTTATAAGATCTTGAACTATTTTGAATTGTAGTGACAAGACGTCATGAAGTAATGAACTTAGCTTAGAAAAAAATTCCAAGTCTTGCAAAATTTGGATTTTTGACTTTCTTGATTTTTTATGATCAAATTTCATACTTTGGATGTCTTAATGAAATATGATTTTTGGGATTCAACTTTGGTCAAAAAGTCAAAGTTTGACTTTTTAGTGTACAATTGACTTTTCCCATCAGTTGAATGAATTTTGTCTATCAATCCACTGATTTCAGGAGATGAATTGAAATGTGTAATTAGGTCAGAATGACGCGCTCGGATCCTTGAGATCATGCTTCCAACCAATAAGCCAGGTATTAGGTCAAAAATTAAAGTTTGACCATTCTCAGTCACAACCCTAGTTTTTCCCATTTTGTCCTTGTGAATGTCTTTACTGAGAAATTGTAGTCCAAGACTTGAGACTTGATAGAAGCAAGCCTGAGAGTCTAGGAGTATCCTTTGAGAAATGAGAGGGCAAATTTTGGAGTACAACAGGATCTTTCCTATTCTTTTCACCCTTTCCTTATTGGATAAAAGAAAAGTCGGTGGCGACTCTTGCTATCCGCAACATTTACGATAAAACGCAAAACCAAGTCAATTCTCCCACCGTATTACACATACAATCAGGTAACAACAACGAATCTCCTTCTATTTTTTTCATGTCTGCTTTGTTGTGGCTCCCTTGTGATTCTGAATCGATGAAGATTGTTGCGATTGTATGAAACACTACATGATTATTGCAGGTCACGTGATGATGATGAAGATTGATATGATGAAAGATGAAGCCGTGAAGCTTGGAGAAACAATTTGGGAAAGATAATAAAGCAGAGAGTTTCTTCTTGAAGACTTTTTGTGGAGTTTTCTGATGTGATTCCTCAGAGTGATTTTTCTGTGATTCTTTCAGTGGTGAAGAATGATTAATATATGAGGGGAGAAAGACCAGAGAGAAGTTAGATATTTTTTGGGAGCTTTTTTTGTGTTGATTCTTCTGTGAATTGAATAATGAATCGTGAATTGGTGAGTTTTCTGTTTTATAATTTTTGTTAAAACTCTGAAAAGTTAGTTAGATGAGTATTGAATCTGAGTTATTACTTAAATTTCTGTTAGAGATTTAGATGCCTGAGATTTCTTCTGATTTATCGATTATGTGGTTGACTCTAAAAGTATGTTTTGACTTCCTTTTCCACATTTCCTTGTATTTATTTTCTTCTGATTTTCTCACTTCATGAACTTTCTAATTTTTTCCAATTGAAAACTGAGCATTGATTTCTGATTAAAGGATAGCAATTCGGTTAGGATAAGCTGGCCATTGAGTTGGCATTTGAAATTTTAGTTATTGCCTTTTTCTCCTTTTCTAATTTTCTCCATCTGTTTTTCTGTTATACATATACTAGTGAGCCGACAATTATGAGTTTTCTTTTTGCCATTTTGTGAGCTGATTTATGTATAAGCAGGGCCATGGTTGAGGTACTGGTTTTTCCTCTTCTTTTTTGGATGTAGGTCTGTACATGATTTGGATTTGTTTTGATGCAAGCTATGTCATAAGGATTAAGTTTTGAAAATAGTGCAGGGTGGAAATAGATGATGCAGGGAAGAATTGTTGTGGCCTGGATATGCAGCAAGTTTGGCCAAGTTTGAAGAACGACCTCATGAAGTATGAAAACTTGGTGGAAGATACTTCTTAGGATGTAATATAGAGCTTGGACTTTTTGTAATGTTTCTTTATAATTTTGAAATGATGTATGATATAGTAAACTTTGAAAGCTTGGTAATGTAGTATATGCTTGTAAGTTAAACTTGACGTTTGTATATGGAAAATGGTATTTGGAATTTGAACTTGACTTGTAAAATAAAGTTGAACAACATTTTGGTAGTTTTTGAATGCAATTATCTTGGTCTCGAATAACCTTGGATATGTCTTGAATCTTTATTCTCAAACCAAAATTCAAAGAACTTTATTGTGCACTTTTCCAACTTCACCTTGAATCTTCCATAACATTCATAGATAGAAATTGAACCTTGAATAGATCTTGAAAAGACTTGAATGAATAATGAACATAACATTTATGCCTCATATCGAAGTAACCTGTATGCCAAGAAATCCATATGAATAGCCCATTTCCAAATTTAATCATAAACCAAATCCTAACTTATGTTCTTGAATGATTTGACCTCATGGAATAATTTAAATGAAATCTCGTCTCAATTCTCCATTGATCAAAACCAACCAAGCTGTCCTCTTGATGAACCTTTATCCTCAATTACTAATCCAAATTAACTTGCATGATAATCCATAAGCAAATGAGATAATATCCGTAGCTCACGAAGTCCTTAGCTGAAATTAATGACAAAATCATGATCCACTTGATTTTGAGGCATCTTGAAGAAGCTTTATGGAAGAAGAAAGTCATGAACAAAAAACCCTAATTCTACACTATATTGCTTGACGAACTAGAATAATCAGACTTTATTTGACGTATACGTTTCAATTCACCGTGAAACCCTAGCTCGCACAACCATTGAACTCTTGAATCTCAGATGCTTTTTTATTCAATGAAATGTATGTTAATGACCTAACAGAAAGATATAAACACAATGCTAAGCCTAAGCCAGATGAAAGTACAATTAGGAGGACAAATTTCGGGGTGCAATAGGGGGCTGTCTCGCTCGAGCATCGTTCGATGATGTAGAAGCGAGAGGTGTGTCGCCAGGAGAGAAAAGTGCTTCACCGGGTGATGGAGACAAGAGAAGATAGGTGGTGTTATCGCTCCCATGTCTCTGAGCTAGCCTCAGGCGAGAAAATTGCATCGTTGGGCGAGCACTAGGAGATGGATAGTAGTAGGATTTTTAAAGTGCCATAACTTGAGTTTTAGAACTCTGTTTTAGGCACTGTTCAAAGCGTTGGATAGATAACGCGATTTACTACATGTAGGTGGAATAAAATGAGTAAATAAATGTACATTTCCAATGCTTAGGCTAAGATATACTTAGATTCTTAAGAGGAAGGCTACAAAGATGCATGTTGCTATGGTGAATTGTATTTGATAAGATGATAATTCGTTGTGACTATGAAGTTTTGAACGATGTTGATACTAATATGTTGATGTGTATTTATGCCATGTGAATATTATTGACGAATCAGTGTATGGTGATGCACTTGACTAGATGTGGTCGTAAATAATTATGTTGGTCGTGCTTCATGTATTCATAACATTGTTAGGAAGAAAGTCCAATGTTGATTTAGGATGTAAGTCCAGTGTTGTTGAGGACGTTAGTTTAGTGTTGGCCTCAATCCCATTGTGTGGATCAAGTGCGTTTTACGTTGTGCTCCGGTTCCAAGAGAGAATCGATCCTATGGTGGGGATCTTTGGAGGGTGATGAGTCTTGTACTCATAACGAATTGGTAACACATTGTGATCGGTGGATCTGGAACTGACTGTTTAACGCTGGTTCGCGAAATGTCGCGGAAGCAAGAGTCGCCACCGTCTTTTATTTTCTCCAAATGGAAAGGACAAAAGCACAGAAAAATTCCTTATAGAGATTGCTCTCGGTTCGGGAGGTAGGTTATAGAGTGGGAAGGTGTTAGCACCCTTTCTATCCATGGTTATCCATGGGCTCTTAGATACTTGCTCATTGTGTTTTCAAAAATGGTTTGTTTGCTTTTCAACTGTGGGTTTTAAAAAGTTTCTTTGAAAATTCCAGTTCGACTCTTGTATCGGTCCTCAAGAGTGTTTGAAAAATTGCTTTCGAAAGCTTTTTGAAAATGTGTTGGTGTGAAAAGTATTTTTTTGATTTGTTTTGAAGTTAGAGCAAGTATCTACGAGAACCTACCTACCCTAAGGAATTCGTCTGTGTAAATGTCCTTAAAGTAGTGCCATCCCACCATTGAGAGGTAGGTAGCACCACCGTTGGAGGTGTTCGGGTCAATTCGAAGGTTCGGGACGTGGTGATCACCAGAGCAATAGGAAGACACCTTAGAAGCTATCCTCATGCCAGGTTCCCGGATCATGAGGACTTACTAAGACATCCTCTACTCGACGATCACCTTTCGAAGGCAAGGCAACAATGAGGCGTACCCTAGGGGTGGTGTGTGCGATTCGTGTGTCGTTTTCATTTGTATTTGTCTTGTCATGTTTATTGGTGTTCTACGCTTGATTTTATTTAAGGCCATTCATTCTTGCATGCTTTGTTTAACAGTTAAAAATTGCGAGGAAAAGTAAATCTAAAGCTATTACAAATGGCGCGGGTCCACATCGCCAAAATTAACCAGGACCCGATTTGACAGAAAAATATAGAAAGCAAAGTAAATAAAAATGCGAGAGGTAATTACAAGGCTTCGGGAGAGGTACATAATTATTTAAATGACATAAAATAAAGATGCGAAGAAATAAGAAATTACGAACGAAACGAGGGCGTTGGACCCTTTTGCAAAAATTAAAATTATATGATGAAATTAATTAAGATTAAAAGAAAGAAAAGACTTGTTTTTTATGTTTTAGGAATTTAATGAGAAAAAGAATTAATTTAAAATTTAAATAAAATGTTAACCCTAATTCTAATTATTTTTAAGTTATTAAGAAAAATATTGGAGTTTTTAACCTAAATGAAACCCTAATTAATTTACAATTTTAATTATGAAATAGATAAAATAAATAATATTATTGTGAAAAAGAAAAATTAAAAGGAATAAAACAATTATTAAACCTATTTCTACATTTTTTAGATTTTTTATTAAAAGAATCAAAATTGCAAACCTATTTTAAACTAATTAATTTCCAAGCATTTATTTACAATAAAATATTAAAATAAAAATATTTATCATGTTTTTTATCTTTTCTGATTTTTAGGCATTTTTTATATTTTGTAAAAAAAAATAATTAATTAAATCAAAACAATAAAGCAAATAAAACAATAATTGAAAATAAACATAAAGAAAATATATAGAATTTGCAAACCAGGGGGGGTTCAGGCCCTAATATGGAGGTATAGATCCAAGAATTCTGGCCCAACAAGCTTCAGGTCCATTTGACTTTTTTGATAGTATGCTGTAGCGTTGACTGGACCTTATGCTGTTCTTCAATCCTGCGCCTTTGATTTGAATCTCTTGGACGCGTGTACGCTTGGATCTGGAGGTATACCATGGAACAACGCCATCAACCTGCATATGATTGTTAATTGGAAAAAAATAAATGGAAAGGGTGAAGACCTGGGATCGAACCCAGGTCATTCACATTGCAAGTCACCACGTGCGCCACTGAGCCACTACGTATGCGTTTATTATATAATGGTTAATAAATATTATAAAAGGAAAGAAAGTCAGTGGCCCCCAACGCGCGAATTTTTGAATTGTCCTATCATTGTTTGCCAACACATCATCTTCTTCGCACATTTTTGTTTTCCTGAAACATGAATATCATAGGCAACGGTTTTTGAGTGTTCTCCTAGGTATGTTTTGAGAAAATAGCGATTAGGTCCCCTTGGCACATAAATTCAGCGCGATGGTTGGTTCTTCTTCGTCTCCATGCGCTGAATTGAATGGTCTTGGTTTGGAGTCTCAATTTTTCCCCGTTTCAAAATCCCCAAATTCACATCCTGCAAACCCTAGAAAATAAACATGGCAAAATCGCGTATAGCACAGAAAAACGCAATTGAATATATTGGTTAGCTTCAGAACTTCACAAGGAATGTAAATCAATCATTAGAATGCCATGAAAATGCCTAGAATTTAAAATACGATCGTGATTTTTTCTCTGTACAGGGGAGGTTCTCGTTACCAATTCCTTGAGCTTTGGTGAATGTTTGTGATTGTAATCGCTTCTGGGCAACCTTGGCAAGCTATTGGAATGAAAATTAGGTCTTGAATTCACCTGCAAATCAGTTTTCAGTATTGACTTTTTTAGAGAAAATTTCAAGTTTGATTCTTATGTTTCTGAGCAGCTGCGTGGTTATTTGCATTAGGGTTATGTTTCTTGTATATGTAGGAACAATTAGGTTAAGAAAAACTCAATCAAATCTCTTGTAATCATGGTTTTGAATATTTGATTTCTTAAGATTTTTCCATATCTTTTTCCATGTGTTCTTTGTTCTCAATCAAGCCAATCAACCCAAATCTTTCCATAATTGCATATGCACGAAATATTGAGTCTAAAACATGTATAAAAAGATTGGTTTGGTTAAGTTAGATATTTTTCATATATTTAAATGATTTAAATGAATTAATATAAATAAAAATTCAAATAAATAAATAAAAAATGAGAAAATACTTCCCTTTGGGCCAAGTGGTCGTGCACATGCCATGGATGATGATTTGTGGAAGAAAAATGGGCCCATTAGCAATTTTAGGTCATTTGAAGTAATGTTGACTTTTCAAAATATCCAAAAATTTCCCAACTTCTACAAGGCATAACTTGCTCAATTTTTAAGATTTTCTCATGTTCTTGGATATTTTGGAAAGGTCTTTGAGTCCTATAACCAATGCCTTTGGTCCCATGTCATTTTGATTTACCAATCTCAAGTTATGGCCTTTTACTTAAAGTCCCTTTTTGTTGACTTTTGAAAATGACCTATAATGTTGAAATTGATAACTTTTTGTGAGGGCATTTCTTGGACTTGAAGTATGAAGATGAGTTGTAGGAAATGTCTTTCTCTTCAAAATGAGCTTTGGATGGAATTTTTCTGATAATCCATGTGAAAGTTATGCCCTGGTCAATTTCAGTTGACTTTTTCAGCTGTCCAAATAAGGAAACTTTTGCATCTTGATGATTTTTGAGCCAAGCTTTGAGAATCATGATCAAGCATTGATCAAATTATGTTTGTGGCTTCAAAATGAGATGTTGACCAAAAATTTGAACTTTTGACTGTCAAATGACCATTTTGCCCCTGCAGTTGACTATAGTGCAATTTAGGGTTTTGACTGTGCAATTTTGTGCTGAATGCCTTGAAACTTGATATGAGGATACTTGACCATATTTGTAAGCATGTGAGACTTGATTGGACCTTTGAAAACTTCATTTTCTTGATCAGAACACAAAACCCTAATCTTGACTGTATAGGAGACCTTTGCCCTGTGCAACCCTTGGGGAATTTTGCAGCTTGACTTGGCAATTTCCTGAAGAATATGGGAGGGCAAATTTTGGGGTACAACACACATGCATGAGTCTATGTTATTGCACTACATTTTATGTGGCATTGCATAATTGTTGCTTAGATGACTTTGTATATGTTGTTGTGTTAATTTATGATATGTTGACAATGTTGTTAATTTTGATGTTATGATGTTGTTGTTTGAACTACTATGTCTATTTCGCATATCTTTTGTAATGAATTTTCTTATTCACCCTTTTTGCTTGAAAGTTTCCTCCACGTGAGTAACACGAGGTGATCATGAGTAGTTCGTAGGAGCTTAGAAGATAGCTCAGAGTGTGTTGTTTTCTTTCCATTGATTTTAGAAGGTCTTGCTCTGAAATGTAACATCAGGGTCGAGAATATTTGATTTCGAACTTTATGTTCTTTTGTTTTATTATGAGATCTTGAACTACATTTCATGTTATTTAAGTTGTTTTAAATTATGGACCATGAACAACGAAGTTTCTATGATGTGTTTAATAAAGACGTTTGAACTATGAGTTCCGCTGTGAGTAGTTGAAATATTATGGTTGTTATTAATGGATCATTTGTCATAAATGATTTTGAAACCTGTGTTATGGAGAAAGACATGCATGTATGATGTTTTATGAAGCATGTGACACCCTTTTGGTGAGATACTCTGATTATTTAATTATATTATTTGTGGGGTTTTAGAAGGATGTTACATTCTGTGCTCCTTTTTGGGGTACAGATGAGCAAGTAGATCAATATATGCTTTAGATCTGAAGGACGACGTTGTGACTATTCTTCCTTTTCCGTTTTATGTGTTTTTAGAATTTCATTGTTTTGATCTGTAATACTGGGAGAGGAAACATATATGATTTATTTTACTATGAGTCGTTATTGCGTGATAGATGTTATGACTTTAGATATTATGAGACTTATTTAATGAATGAATTGTGTTTATTTTATTAATATCGTTGCGATGAGCCTAAGTAAAGGTGAGCATGTAATGACATATGTTTTGAATTATATGTTTTATCTAAGATTGTGTTACAAAGTAGATTTGTGACGAGGTTGTGTGAAATCCTGTGTGAATAGTTATTTATATTTGAATTATTTTGTATTATTACGCGTTCGATTTTTAAGGTGTTACATCTCCTTACTGGGCTTGAATTGCCCGATACGGGACGAGAAGCCGCTCAATTGGGCTTAGACTATCTAAATTAATGTTGCCCTCATATTGAACGTGGGAGGGGGGAGGTGACTTCATTCACAACTAACCCAGGGTCTATCAAATAAGGGGTAAATATTTCCCCCATGATTTCGAGGAGAGTAAGTCCTATGTGACCACGTCTTTTGGTCACAAAGGTAGGGTAAAATGACTCTCTCGTTTTCTAGACCTGACACAAAGAGTTTATATATATGCCTCATTCCCAGAATGAGGAGTGATCTCCAACTTTCCCCATAAATGGTATATAGAATTTTTTACCACTCTACGTGAGCTAGTCCTTCACACTATCGAAATACCCTAAAATCACATACAATCCTACACAGCAAGGGGTTGTTCATCATTGTACTTTTTTTAGCAATTTTAGAACTCATGGTGGTCACTTGTAAACCTAATCTTTTTTATCCATGTTTTGTTATGAAAATTAATAATATAAAAAACATCAAAAACTTAATGTGTAGGACAAAGAACAATGACAACTAAATCAAAAAGAGTCTCAACTAATGATAATCTACCAACTAGTGTAAACAAAATCATAATAGCAAGAACACGATAAAGAACAAAAACACAAATAATATACCTAGTTCAGAGAAACCATTTACTTTAGGGAAGACGACAACTCTCATATCCACTATCAATCAATGGTATTTACATAAAAGAATACAAAAAAAGTTACAAGAAAATAGTTATATAATTTCACAAGAACATTTTTTATTTTCTATTCAATTTTAACCCAATCTATTATTTTCTTAATACATGAATCACTCAGTTACAAGATGTTTAAAAGTGTTTCTCAATCCTGAGACAAAAGATTAACAAAATTGTGAAACATGTTCAATTTTAAGATTCTCTTTATCTCCCTAAATCCCTCTAACTAGAAATCACTCATTTCTTAGAAAATTGGCTGAAAATTTTAATTATGGCATAACTTCGAAAGCAAAATGCTCAACATTTCCTTGAAACGCCTCACACCCCATCCAAAGCGCCCTGCATTTTCTCTTAAACCTCTCGCAATTGATGCATAATAAAAATACTTCCACGAACACAAGATGTTTTGTGCCAAACACCTCGCGTTTATAGCACAACCAAATTAGACGATTTTTTGGATTGATTTTTTGAGCTTTCTTGAATTACACTACACATGATTGCTATATGTTTGCAGTAGCCGCACTTCTTTTACATATCATCATGTTTGGCTAACGCTTTGACCCTTTTCATTGTTTTTGTTACAAAACAATCTTTAAGTCACAAAGATATATTAAATTTAACTGTTCAAGTTAAATATTTGTAGAAAAACCCTTTAAGTTATTAATATGTTGCAAGTAGTTACTATTTGTTTTCAACAAAATGTCCACAAAAAGCTATTTTAAAAAAAAATGTAAAAATGATAAAATTGCTACAAAGATCAACATACAATACTGCAGAAAGCATGTAACCTATACTTTTAGGCTCTGTCTAGGGCAATAGGTCTTTCAGGGTAAGAGACAATTTTGAAAATAGATTCCTTGCAGTTAAATAGTAACTGCAGAGTGATCTCAGTTATTGAAGATATTTTTACTTTTTTAAAATTTTAAATCTACACCACTTGATTTTAATCTTATGGTCTATAAAATCTTGATTGTGTAATAGTGTGCTCCTCTGACTTGAGAGGATCACATTCCTTAAATTTTTTGTTTTTTTTTCTTTTTCAGTTTTCAATCATTTAGAGGGTTATAAACCTCGCTATTTCATTAGAGGGATAAAAGACTTATAATAAATATCCATTGTTAATACGAATAAATCAAACAATCATCTTAAAAAATAAATTACTTATATAATTGTTTAATTTATTTATATTAATAGTTTGAGATTTGGTGTATGTCTTTTAAACGTGCATCTGATGTGAATGAATCATGATTTTTATTATGAGTCGTGATCCATTGATATCAGATGTAAGTCTTAGAGTTACATTAAATCTTAACCGTTAATAAAAATAAATTAAATAATATTAAATAAAATAAAAAAATAGAAGAATATTTTTTTTCTCCTAAAAAATATGCTATTTATATGATTGTTTGATTTATTCTTATTAACGGTTGAGATTTAGTGTAAGTATTTTAATTTACACATGATGTCAATAAATCATGATTTTTATTATTAGTCTGAATCTATTGACACTATTTGTAAACAAAAGAACAAATAAATGAACATATTAAATGAAATAACAAATAAATGAACATTTCTTTTTTTAAAAAGATAAATTATTTATATGACCGTTTGATTTATTTATTCTTATTAGCAATTAAGATTTGATATAAGTCTTTTAAAATTACACCTGATGTCAATAAATCCCAACGCTTATTATGAATTAGGGTCTATTGACATTAAATGTAAATTTAAAAGACTTACACTAAATCTCAATTGTTAATAAAAATAAATCAAACAGTCATATTAAATTAAATAAATAAAAAATAAATGTTTCTTTTTCTTAAAAAATAGATTATTTCTTGATTTCATTTTGATTCTTTAAGATTTTAAATTAATATGTGATTTTAAAATTGTACTTTATATAATAAATTTTAATTGATACACGTTATAAGGAATAAATTATTCTTAAATTTATACGGGATGACTAAGAATTTACCCCTAAAAAATAAAAATCTCCACTGTTACAAATGCAACACCGATCAATAAAAGGTAATATCAGATTCATCCCAAGCCAAAATCCTCGTCCAAAACTATCTGGTTCAACATGCTTCACCCTACCAAAGTGTCAGATATGGCGCGTCAGCCTTGCAAAGAACGTATTGTGGCATATAGTTGAACTGTCACATTTTACAGATAAATGTCTGTGTGCTTTTGTGATGACAAAATTAATTCTTCTGCTATCGTCGAGGAATACAACAACTCCCAATGAGTCTTATCATACATATTTTATTATATTTTAGAAAAATAAAAAGAAAACAAATACGAATATGTTAGTTGATGAGCAAAATAACAAAATTAAAAAATTATTAAAACAACTTAATTTAAATAATTATTACATAAACACTTGAGATAACAAATTATATATATGATAGAATTTACAAATAACTGATTTAAAATGGGATATGAAACTCAAAAACCGACATTTATTGTTAAGGAGGCGGTATGCTATCGTGAAGTAAACAAAAGAATATAAACAATAACAATTAACAGAAAAAGAATCTTTATGGCTATCGAATCTGCATGATGCGATTGCGGTGGCGTTGGCGGCGTTCAATATTGTTGAGGTCCTCATCGATGATGGTGACACCGTCCAATGCTATGGTGGCTTCATTGTGTTGTCGCCGTCGACTTCGATGGCTCTACGGATGTCCTGGAAACTTAATCTTCTTCATCCCAAATACAAAACTGCTCCTCCCATAAGTCTCTGTTACCTCGACAACTCATGTTACCTCAATAGTGTTCTTCAGTGGCTCACTTTTACTCCTTCTCTCGCCAATTTCTCTCTCCATTCTCAATATTCACCTCTCTGTAATAACTTCTCAATTTCATTTTTTTTCTATAATTTCTGCAATTTCTGTGACCTAACCTAATTTTCATCTTTTTCAGGTGATTCTTCTAGTTCTTCGTTTCCATTCTACATACTCGAGAAACAAATTTCTCGGTTACTCCGTGTGGATCTCACATCCGATGCTCCTTCAAAGATTCAAAGTTGTTTATGTCTCTTCACTGAGCACTTCTATTATGGTCATCAAGAGGATGCTCACGAGTTTCTTCGTTATGTTATTGATGTGCCATAACTCGTGTCCTTGTTTGAAGAAGCTTAGAAAGAAATGAGGTGGTGGAGGTTGTGAAACTTGGTCTCTTAAGTGGTTTGAATGATGTCAAAAATATGAGAATCTAACATTTCTATAGTTGGATGTTACCTCTAAGTTTTGTGTGGCATCCTAGTCATTTAGAAGTCTTAGGTTGTTTGAGAATCATTTAAGATCATTTTAATGTTGAGTCAAATCATTTAAAAAAACAAGTTTTGCATGAATTTTTGTTGTATGTGTCGATACATCTGTTTTTAGATCGACACATGTAACTCATTTTTGAAGAATGTAGCATTTGTAAATCTCAGGTCGACACATGCACTGCATAGATCGACACATACTGAAACATTTATGAAATTGTAGAAATTCTTATTTTATATATCGACACATACGTTTTTCAAGTCATCACATTTACTATCATTTAAAGCCCATAGCCTCTGACTTTGTTAGGTCGACACATATCCTTACATAGGTCGACACATACAACTTAAAAAAATTGTATGTGTTGACACATTCGTTTTATAGGTCCACACATACTGATTGTTTGGTCAATTTTCTCAAATCTCTTTAATTCCGAATTTGTCCTTTTTGCCCTAATTGGTCCAAAAATATAAATACTCATTCACGTATCATTCATAACCTGGCGATACTATAAAATTAGCCTACAATTTATCTTCATCTTCATCCTCCAACCTATGCATACACACTGACATTGCATTATGATGATGTTCTGTTAGGGTGTCAGCTAGACGAGGTTTGATAACGTCCAATTAGGTATTGGGTTGAGTTTTATAGGGGTCTTCATTCGGAAACACCACGGGTTTGTCGTTTAAGATCATTGGTTGATTTGGGGGTTTTCGTGCAAGATGTTCAATAGGTAATTGCGGCCAAGTGAAGTCCTTTGGAGATAAAGAATGCAAGGGATCCTTTGGAGATAAAGAATTAAAATGAAGTAATGAGAGAACGAAGGATTACAATTAAAGTCTTGTGTTGTAATAGTTAAAATTAACGTTGTGCAAAAGCTTTGGAGATAAAGAATGCAAAGGAGTAGCAACATCCAAATAGTCAATTTGCATCTATTGTGTCTTGGTCTTGCTCAAGATCAAAAGAGAAGAATGGGTTGAATCAATAACAAGCATTAAGATTTCTAGAGTTACTCTTGATTACTTCTCTTGTATCAACTTTTTGCATAGTAAGAATTATCCTAATTCTATTGGAATTAGGCGCAGATGTACCCACACGCAAGGACGACAGTGGAGAACTGTGACGACAAAATCCTTGTGTCTCTTTTATTTTTGCTTTTACTTGTTTTGATATTTATCGATCAATTTGTCAAATAGAATTGTGTTATCAATTGAATTGTAAGAAATTTTCTGAACTGTTTTTTATTGTAAATCAAGTATTGATATATCTTATAATCACTTTTGATTATAAGTAGTTTTGTGTATCAACACAACTCAAGGAAAAATTCTGAGAAGTCACTTGCACACCAAGTGTTTGATAAATTGATTTAGTTAGTTCTTTTTAATATTGCCATTGGAAATAACATTACTAGTAACTTGCAATAAACGTTAAATAAGCTGTAAAGTGTTTCAAGCATATTAATTCTATTTGTTGTTCTTATTCCATATTGAATTTGTTTTTACGTTTACATATCTGAGTTTCCAATAATGTTTGTAAAGACAAACTTTTAAAAAACTTCTGCAAATCTCTTTGATTAAACTATTTGTTCAAAACCAATTTTTTCTTCTGAATTTTTAAAGGGGTATCTACTCACCCCTCTTTAGATACGTCGCTTTCGTCTAACAAGTGACATCAAGAGTCAGGTTCATTCCGGCTTCAACGCTCTTTAGAAAATGGCTTACTAACCTAAAGGAGATTATAAAAAAGTCCCAATATTCACGAGAGAAAATTATAGTTATTGGAAAGCATGTATGCAAATTCATGTCAACTCATATGACAAAGGTGTTTGGAAAGCTATTCAAAATGGTCCAACACTGGTGACATATGTTGTTGATGGTGCTACCGTACCAAAGCCAAAAAACTTATGGGATGAGAACTGTAACACCCCATTTCTACCCGGCAGATAATAATAAAATCAGAGTTTAGCATAAATAGAATGCTATATTTTTCGACTTGAAATCAAACTTCATTTAATCACATACAAACATATACATAACACTTAACTCGGGTGAACCGATAACAATCTGATTTATTCTTTAAAATCAACAACTTTTCATTGATAAGCACCGAAATATACATATTCAACTTCAATTCACTTAACATCTTTTATTCAACTAAAACAACCTCAAGACAACAATTATTTCATGTAATCAACTTAAAAATTCAGCAACTGAAATAATAATCAACAACTAAACATCAAGCGTTCATCCCCCCGAGTGCTACGTATTAGAGCGGTAACACTGTTGCACCCCAAAATTTGCCCTCTCATGTTTTTCCAAAGTCTCCCCCCTGCATGGTTGATCATAAACTCTTGCCTAAGGAAAAAGAAAATTTTTGAGTGGTGCTTTAAGACCCTTCGATTGGCATTCTGAAAGACCCTTCGATTGGCATTCTGAAGGAGCATTTCGATTGGCATACTGAAGGAGCATTTCGATTGGCATTCTGAAAGACCCTTCGATTGGCATTCTGAAGGAGCATTTCGATTGGCATTCTGAAGGAGCATTTTGATTTGCATTCTGAAAGACTCTTCGATTGGTATTCTGAAGGAGCCTTTCGTTTGGCATTATGGACAAGCACTTCGATTTGCATTCTGAAAGACCCTTCAATTGGTATTCTGAATGAGCCCTTCGATTAGCATTGTGACAGGGCAACTTCGACAGGCATGTGAACCATGTCCTTCGATTAGCATGAACAACACCTTTCGATTGGCCTGTTAATAAAACCTTTCGATTGGCCTGTTAACAAAGCCATCAAGAGGGCACTCAAAAACATGTCCAGGTACACTGAACATGAGAAAATGGCATGTTTCCCTTGCAAATATAGAAATAATTAAATGCTGATTATGGATTTAATTCCTGAGTTAAAGGCCAGATTCTTGCCTTTTCTGTTCCTAAAAGAGCTGATTCGACCAGAGTGATTCTTTTCAAATCAAGCAGTCGAAGCAGAAGGAGTCCCATTCAAAGGAGGCAAATCAAGACCAATCGAAGAGCAGGGCCTGAGGGCATTCGAAATTCAAAGCGTCCAGGTTCATTCAAGAGACATGAATATTTCAAAAAAGGAAAACTTTTAATGTGTCTGATTCTTTTCTCATGGCATTAAAGGCCTGGTTAAATAGTTGTCTCTTGCCGTTACAAGACCCTCACACTCTTATAAATACAAGGGTCAGTGGCACATTACAACACACGAAAAAAACTCTGCAGGAAAAAGAACGAAAATATACAGAAAAATAGAGAAAAGAAGCAGGGAGAACTTGGAGATACGCTGCCAAAAGTCATCAGCACTTCCAGGAAGCCATACCTAATCCTTGTAAAAGTCAAAGCTACCACCCAGCGAACACCTCCACCCTCAGAACTACAGATCAAAACACCTCTGTTTGGTAAAGAAATCTAATCTCAAACTCATTTCGATCTCTGATTGCATATTCATGTTATTACTGCTGTTTGTGAATGATTTAATGTGCTACATATAAGCTACAACGCAGAGATGAGATTGTGACATAGCTTGGGCACAGTCTGAGTTTCTCCTTCGAATCCTAGGATAAAACAAACCCAGACCCAGATTCAGCAGGTGCGAATAAGGGGGAGATTCGAATCAGGGGGGTAAAATCCCCCTCTGGACCTTTAACATGTGTTTCGTTTTTGTAGAAAATATATTCTCAGGATCCTGTTCAGAGTTTCGAAGCTCAGCAGCTTAGCTTCGAACTGGACCCAGGACTTCCAGATCGAAGGATGACATATCCAGATCGAACACCCTCAGAGTGCAGCCCCTCATGCACCTTCAATCCAGCCTCTTCACTGGGTCGAAAGACAGCCTGCACCTCTTTCGACCCAGGCCTCCAAAATTATATTTTTTCTTGATTTGCTGCCTGACCCATTTGTACTTTGTTTACTTTGTTTTTGTTTATTTCTTTTAGTTTGTTTTTTTAATCAACATAAAAATCATAAAAATAAATAACTTAGAATTAGGATTTAATTTAGTTAATTATTTTAACTTATTTTCTTCAATTTTAAAATCAGTAGACTTAGGATTTATTTGAATTCAATCCTTTTCATAAACAAAAAAATGCAAAAAATATTAAGTATGTTTTGGAGTTAATTTTAATCAGTTTTTTTTAATTAATTAAATTTGACTTAATTGAACATTTAGCATTTTCCCAAAAATAAAATAAAACAACAAAAGTTCTTATTCTTAGGATTTTTCAGATTCACGCGCGTTTATTTTATTGTAACTGCTTACTGGTTTGTAATAGCTTAACTAAGACTTTTACGCTTTACTGCTTTATTCCCCCATTTTTAGACATGTAAATAATCCCCTCTCCGAAGCCTTGTAATAGCGTAGGATTTACAATTTCTGCACTTTAAATTCCTGTACATATATTAACTGCTTAGATGTATGCTAACTAGGATTGTATGACAAGATTAACTCTTAAACTTAAAATCAACAGTAGCTCACCATGACATGCAAAGATAATATAACTGAAAAAACAATACACTCACACATGCCACTCTTAGGGTATACCTCACTTGGCTGCCTCAAGTGTGGTCATTGAGTATAGGATGTTTTAGAGGTCGCCCTCCTGTCTAAAGATCAAAGTTGCCTAGAAACAGTTGCCTCGGAAAAATGATCTAAGATATTAGGGTTACCGCTAAAGCATCCTAACATTGCTTTAGTGACCACACGTCCCTTAAATCGAATTGACCCGAAAACTCCAACGATGGTGCTACCTACTCCTCAATAGTGGGATAGCACTGTCTAAAGGACATTAGCACAATTTAATTCCTTTTTGAGTAGGTAGATGTTCTTAAGTACTTTCTCCTTTCAAAAACAAAACAAAACTTTTCGCACTTACACTCTCTTCAAAAACAAAACTCTTTTCAAAACCCACAAACACAAAGAAAAGCAAACTTTTGAAAACATAGTGAGCAAGTACCTAAGAGCCCGTGGATAACCACAGATAGAAAGGGTGCTAACACCTTCCCTTTCTATAATCTACCTCCCTAACTCGAGAAACATCTCGAAAAGGAATTTTTCTGTGCTTTTGTCCTTTCCTTGTTGGATAAAATAAAAGACGGTGGCGACTCTTGCTTACCGCGACACTTTGCAAAAACAAACGCAAATGCGAACCAGCATTCCAAAAACAGTCAGTTCTCATTCCCACCGATCATAGAACTGGCGACTCTGCTGGGGAGTATTACAAGTGAGGTGTACCTTAGGACTAGATCACTTGTGTTTTCAATTGTATTGCTTTGTATGCTTTTAATTTTGTGGGCTTGTATCGGAGTTCTATAAATCCTCCACCCGGATTTGGGGAAACATTCATAGATAGCAATACATTATGGAAACTGTGCGGGGAATACCGACACAGTTTAAGCAATAGCTATATTAGTGCGACATATTTGTGAGTACCGGTAGCCTTTGATTCAATCAAAGAGAATACGGGGCCGCTGAGTGATGTCACTAAGCACTAATGACCTAGAACCTTACTTGACCATCTTGGCCTTTTTTAGGGGTAGTGAGATGACCGGCTTTGGTGCAGTCCGAAGTTGGTAGATATTCGATACTACACTCATTGAGGATTGTTTTTTTGGAATATTTTGGTCGCTAGTTCAGTGGCTAAACCAAAACGATGAACATAGAAAACAATCCAATGATATTGAGCTCCTTAGAACCCGGTTACTATTTATAGGACATGTTTTGAGCCAACTAAACTCAAGAGGGTACTTACCTATGAAACCTCATGCAAGCCTGAAATCTAAGGGCTCTTATGTGTGACTTGTGTGCCTTCAAACTTGAACTACTTGCACATACTTGTTATCTGACAACATGAGTTCCTTGCAGGTTTTGTTTACAGTCCTTATCCAATAATTTGGACTTATTGCAGGGCTTACTTACATCACCTCACACTTGTGCTTAAACGCATAGCATACACATTGTGATACGGTGGGAGAACTGACTGTGGTTTTGCGTTCGTATTCGCACTTGTGCGGTTGAGCAAGAGTCGCCACCGACTTTTTATTTTATCCTAAAGGAAAGGTTAAAAAAGCACAGCAAAAACCTTTTGAGATGTTTTCTTGGGTTCGGGGGGTAGATTATGAAAAGGGAAGGTATTAGCACCCTTTTCATCCATGGTTATCCATGGGCTCTTAGTTACTTTGTTTTTTAGATCACTTGCCTTGATTTTCGATTGCTTGAAAATGGTGTGTGTGTGAGCGTTTTGAAAAATGTTTTTAAAGAAGATGCCTTGTCTTAGGCAACCAATGTATTTGACTCGTGTTTGAGTGTTTTACAAAAGTGTGGATCTTTTCGAAAAGATGTTTCAAATGTTTTGAGAGTTTGTTTGAAAGTGTTGTGGATTGTGGTTTTTGAAAAGAAGGCAAGTGTTTTTGCAAGTCGATCTCAAGTAACTAAGAGTTTTGTCTACCCTATTATACTCAAAGGTTTTTGTTATGTTTTAACCCCTTTTAACAATTTTGTTCCACCATTGGATTTGGTGGACAATCTTGCGTTTAGGAAGTTTATTCGGGACGGGCGCGGGTCGTCGTATGGACCACGAATGCAATGGTGCCAAGTGTCTTTGGCAATTTGCTTTGAGGGACTTGATCATTTGTTTAGGCATCATTTTGAAAGTATTATCGAGGGACTATGATCATTTTGAATTCGTTTTGCCAAAGATACTCGACGTGCAAGCATGGCCCATTTTGGAAGGTAACATGTGGGATTACCCTAGAGGGTGCAAGTGTGATTGTGTATTGATTTCATGTATTTGTCTTGTATTTGGTTATCTAGCGTTTGGTTTTATATACATGCAAACCCTAGGTCTAACCATGGTATAATTGGAAAACTGTAAATTTGCGGAAATGTAAAGTCTACGCTATTACAGAATTAGTATCCGGGAATGGGGGTACATGTGTATGAATGGGGATGAGACTTATAGTATCCAATAAATTACAACCAAATCGAATTTGCGATCAAATGTAAATGACGAATATCAATGTATAAGATAAATAAGTGTGTATAGGAGCAATGTATGTATTGTGTAAGTGTACAAGCATATGCGTGTGTAATTATTTACAGGTGCGACAAAGTGAATTTAATGTGTATTATGGTATTTGTTTTGACCTAAATATGTGCTTAATGAATCTTTGATTTGTATATTTTTAATATGTACAAAAGAAATGTTTTAATTGAATGTTCAAGTTCTAATTAAATTGTGTATAAAAATGATGTTTTAAGAAAAGAAAATATTTCTAAATTTTAATTATGTATACAAAAAGTATTTTTCATTTTGTTATGAATTGAATTATGTATATTAAAAAAGAAATGTATTCTTAATTGTTATGTACAAAAGTATATTTAAAAGAAAAAGGTATTTTCAATTATATTGTATGATATGTACAAAATTAAATTTAAATTAAATGTTTTAAAATTATGTATATAAGAAATGTGTTTTTTAAGTATTCTTGTATTAATGTATCAGTATGTCAACTAAATATTAATCTTAAAAAATATTCTATGTATATATAAGAAAAAAGGTAAGTTTAAATATAGAGGAAGAAAAAATTTATTTCTTATAAGTTTATATATAAACTAAATTATACTATATATATAATATTTGTTAGTATAAAAAAAAATAGTTACTATGTTTTGTTAATTTTCTCAAAAATGATGTGTTAAAAGACAAACTAAGTGAAGGCAAATGGGCTTTAAGCAAGCAGAATGGGGCGAGGCCCATGTTAGGACTCAAGGAATTTTTAGGGTTTTGATTTGTTTTCAATCTTAGGGTTTGTACAACGGCGCGTCTTGGGGTTTCGTTGTCTTCTCCGTTCGTCTTTTGCCATGGATACTTGAGTGCAGCTCCTTCACACAAGGCCAATAAACGCCATCGTTCCCCTTTCACCCTCCGTAGACCAACCAGACCATGTTATAGGGTACGATTTTAATCTCAAATGCATTAGGGTTTTGCTCCTCTTTTGATTTTAATTTTAATTTTGGTTTCAACTGATATTTTCTTTCGTTACTAATATGCATGTAAGGTGGTATAAGAACACTACCTTTGGAGATGGCGGAAGGGGGACTTTGGAGGCGTTGAGGCCCAACGATGAATGAACGGCGCGATGAGCTCAACTTCTTGGTGACCCTGGTATTTCTGTATCTTTCTTACGCTTTATGATGTTCTGAGCTGAAAGCTTGATATAGCATATTCTTTTCTTCTTCTCCTTCTTGCCACTGTATACTTGTTGTTTTGAGATGCCTTTGTTGCTTCCTCTTCGTCTCTGAGTTTGGTGTGCTTGAAATGTTATTGTTGCTTCTGTGAGTTGCCTTGGTTACCTTATTCTGCTTGCTTATTTAGAACGTGCTTCGGAAACACCCTATGATGATGTATATCTGAGGGTTTGTGGGTTTGGTTACCTTTGATTTTCTCCTTCTCTTTTGCCTTGAGCTTGCCCTTTGGAACTGTTGATTATGATGCCTTGGGATGACTGTGCTTTTGAACTTTGCCCTAAGTGTGCTATGGTTGAAACAATTTTGTTGTTTTGATTAGCCTTTTCCTCTTCTTCTGACTTGTTGCCTAGAGCTTTTCTTTGAATGGCCTTCTGAGATTGATGCCTTTGGACTGTTTTTTTCTATTGCCCAATGATGTTATCTTCCTGAGGGCTCGATGTTTGGGTAAGGCTGATGCAGGTTATGTTGGTATGGCTTTTGGTTGATGGCTTAGGCAGGGGTTGCTTAGGCCATGATTTTCTGGACTGTTTTTTTAGAAATGCAATAGTAGGTTTTTTACTCCGGGTTCTTAGCAGGTTGGAGTTTGACAGTATGGTGGGTTTTTGAAACTGGTAAGGCTCTTAGCTTTTTCAGGCCTTGAGCCAACGCAGGTTGTGTGTTTGTATATGTTTTGAATGATGCAGGTAAGACTTCAGGCTTGCTTTAGGCAGGTTGGGGTGCTTGATAGCAGGTTATTGTTTGGAGGTTATGCAGTGGGTTCTGAGTTTTGACAGTAGGTTCATGGCTTGGCTTCAGGTTTAACTGGTTATTTATGAACTTGAGCAGGTTTTCTATGCCTCAGGTTTGAGACTTAGCAGGTTTTCTATATCTTTTCTTTTGTGTTGGTTTCCTCTTTTACTTTGGTGAAAATTCTGCCTCCTCCCTCTCTTACTGTGTTTTGCTCTTTTGTATGTCTTTCTATCTATGCCTCCAAGCCTAAAAAACCTGCTCCCTGCTTACTTTATCTCTCTCTCTCTCTCTCTCTTCCAGTACAGTTAAAGATTTAATAAATGTTTTATTTCTGTACTTTCTCTGAAAGGGCTATTGCATTTGGGAAATGATGAAAAAAAGAAAGCTTGCTTGCATAACAATTTCTTACTTCTGCATTCTATATCTTTTCTTTGACAGCTTTTGTACTTTGTGAACTTTCCATATCTTTGCCAAATCCTTTTCATGACAGCTTTGAGTAGACTTTGGCACTTTTGACAGCAAATTGTACTTCTTTATCTTCTTTGATATCTTTGTGCAGTAACTTGTCCCTTTTGGATTTTGACAGAAAGTTGCATTTTGGATTTTTCAATTTGGTTTGAACTTGGAGTTTGAGTGCAGTTTGACATTTTGAACTTGTGCATTTTTGACATTTTGTATTCATGATTTAAATAAAATTCTTCCCTCTTTGTGAACCGGGAGAAATCCCGTGATTTGCAGAGAGGGTTAACTGATCCCAATCAGTGGCCCTTAATGATGAATTTCTTTTTATCTGTCTTTTATTTATTTATCTGCTTTTTGACTTTTCTCTTTTCTTTTGCAGGTGAAAAATGGAGCACCGGAGCGAAGTGAAGAATGAAGAATTAGGGACTTAGAAAATGTTTAGAAAAAATAGGATAGTTTTTATTTTTAATTTAATTATTGTAAACTATTATTATTTTAAATACTTCGTAAATAAATACTTGTATCCAAATAATAATTGTAACAAATATTAAATATGAAATAAAAATTCTATTGATTCATTTAATTCTTTTCAATTCCTTTTTTCAATTATTTACTTGTTATTTATAGTTCCTTAAATTAAAATAAATGAAAATTAAATTTCAAATATTTAATCCTTAGAATAATAAATAATCAACTAAACATTGATTCTTCGTTGATCAAAATAAATGAACATGACGTCTCCATCATCCAAAGCAACGTACAGTTAAACACAATAACTGATCAGACGCAATCTTTTCTTACTGATTTCTTACCAAGCACTGTAAATCCAAACTGCATATTTCTTTTGACTGGCTCAAACAAAACAACGTGAATTCAAACCAACTGCCTCTTTTACTGATTAAATCAAAACAATGCGAATTCAACCCGAATCTCGGAATATCTTGCAAAGTGCTGTGGAATTTTAACCTTTCTGAGAATATGCCCATAAAACCTTAATTCCTAATTAAATGCCAACGAACATTCGCCTGATCGCAATTGAGCCAGAATCAACCAAAACCCTAAGCCAATTATTTGAAGCAATCCAGAGTCCTAAAAATCAATAAAACCCTAATTTTTGTTTGACTGACGAGAAAAGTCCGTTTGTCCGATTCTTGAGCCAGTTTGAAAAGTCAGGAAATGCCTGAAGCTGATATTTCTTGTGGAAAAAATGCGAGGGCAAATTTTGGGGTACAACAGTTTCCCCTGTTCAATCTTCTTGGACCTGAAGAGTTAGATTGGCAAGTTTGCCTTTCGCGGCTTGAAGGTAAAAGAAGATTGGACACTAAAGTGCCCAGAAAATTTGCACTCGGCGATGTGATGGTAGAGGTGAATGGGCTTAAAGATGCCATTTGGTGATGGGCTTAAAGATGCCATCTGGTGCGATAGAATCTTGTCGGGGAATGGGCTTAGAGATGCCATTTGGTGATGGGCTTAAAGATGCCATCTGGTGACTGCTGGTAGGGGGATGGGCTTATAGATGCCATCTGGACATGTTGAACTGTATGTCAAAAGTGAGTGGGCAAGTATCAGAAGGGCATCCATGTCTTGGAACATCTCTGAATTAGGGGTCCGAACAAGCAACAGATTGACGTCCATGTCTGGAGAATCCGTAAACTATTTTCAGGAGTTGGGATTGAATAAGCAATAGAGCAACGTCCGTTGTTGGGAAGTGTCCGTAAACTGTTTTCAAAAGTTGAGAAGAGTCTGAACAAGTTGGTAGATTGACATCCGTTGTAGGGAAGAATCTGTAAACTGTTTTCAGAAGTCTTGAAGTTGAAGAGGAACCGGTGTAGGGTTTCCTGATGATGCGTCTGAATGGATCTGGAATAAGTATCAGAATGTCGCCGTGTCCGGGTCACATCTGAACTATTTCTGGATGAATCTCGGAAGATGATCTGTGTCTGTCGACTGCTCTTACCTGAAAAGTAAAGGGTTAGCCGTATGCAATGTTATGATGCATGATGCAATGTATGTGACATCAATGTTTATGAATGTGATGAATGCGCATGTGAGCTGATGAGCTATCTTGCTGGGGATAAATGAATCCGAGATGGCTGAAGATAAAAAGCATCTTGACTGCTGCCGGGGAAAATAAATCCTTGGCTGCTGCTGGGGAAGAGAATTCCTGATGACCTCTACTGGGGTGTTCCAATCTAATAGGCTCATGCTGGGGAGGTAAGATTGAGAATCTTCAGCTTGGTGGGAAGTAACTCTGGCGACTTCACTGGGGAACTCAAGATTTGCCCTCTCCAAAACTCTGTGGGGAGAAGGTTCAATGGTCTGGCTCCGCTGGGGATTGATAATTTGAAGTTTTAGCTTTGTTGGGGATAATGAAGTTTGACTCTGAGTGGAGCTAACTTGAGAAGAATCTGAACAAGCGATAGGTTAACATCCGTTACTTGGAGCACCCGTGAACTGTTTTCAGAAATCTTGAAATTGAATCAGCAATAGAGCTGCATCCGTTGTTGGGAAGCGTCCGTAAACTAATTTCAAAGGTTGCATCTGAACAAGTTGGTAGATTAACATCCGTTGTTGGGAAGAATCCGTAAACTGTTTTCAGAAGTCTTGAAGTTGAATCAGCAATAGAGCCGCATCCGTTGTTGGGAAGCGTCCGTAAACTAATTTCAAAGGTTGCATCTGAACAAGTTGGTAGATTAACATCCGTTGTTGGGAAAAATCCGTAAACTGTTTTCAGAAGTCTTGAAGTTGAGTCAGCAATAGAGCCGCGTCCGTTGTTGGGAAGCGTCCGTAAACTGTTTTCAACGATTGAGAAGAGTCTGAACAAGTTGGTAGATTAACATCCGTTGTTGGGAAGAATCCGTAAACTGTTTTCAGAAGTCTTGAAGAGGAACCGGTGTAGGGTTTCCTGATGATGAGCTCGTGTAAAACTGCATCGGTTTTTGAACACTTTTGACATTCGAATGCCCCAAGTGGTGATGTAGATAATTTCCTGGCTTATTACAGGTGTTGGTCTACAATCGGTCGTTCACAGATGTTTTCCTGGGTTGTTACAGGTGTTGATCTGGAATTCTTCAGACATGCCCTGGCTGGATACAGGAATCGAATCTGGAAAGGTGATAGTTGATAGATATGCCCTGGCTGGATACAGGAATCGAATCTTCAAACTCTTCAGACGTGCCCTGGCTAGATACAAGAGTCGAGTCTGGAAATGTGATCAACAGATATGCCCTGGCTGGATACAGGAGTCAAATATGGAATTGTGATAGTTGATAGACATGCCCTGGCTGGATACAGGAATCGAATCTTCAAACTCTTCAGACGTGCCCTGGCTAGATACAGGAATCGAGCCTGGAAATGTGGTCAACAGATATGCCCTGGCTGGATACAGGAGTCGAATCTGGAATTGGTCAACAGATATGCCCTGGCTGGATACAGGAATCGAATCTGGAAATGTAATAGTTGATTTGTTGAACACTTTTGACATTCGAATGCCCCAAGTGGTGAAGAAGGAATCTTGAATCAGATTACTCTGCATATTGAGAGATTTCTTGAAATCTTGACTGGACTGCCCCAGGTTAACTGAACTTTGAAAGATCTGTTGGACCTTGACTGGACTGCCCCAGGTTAATTGAATTGTGACATGTCATGCCCCTTGTTGATAGGAGATTCGATGGAAGTGTCATCCTCTTGAAGTGATTTTTGCTTACTGAGAGAGTTTTCGTTCCTCCGAACATTCGCTGTATGAATTTCTTCGCTGTCAAACAAAAAGGTCAAATGCAGACAGTGATATTCGAATAATGAAAAGTTTATGTTTGTCTCAAAATTTTGAAAGATGCGTTTTTAGCAGAAAACTTTTCATAAGACAAGTTAACACAAGATTTAGAGCAAAGCCCTACAGGAGTCAGGATACCTTTTGTAACTGTATGCTTTCGAACTAACCCATGCTTCAATTAGGACTTTTGAAGGGTTGTAACGTGGCCTGGTTCACGGTTTAAGAAACAAGGGATAAAGGCTCAAAGTATATTTGTACCCACCCGCTCTTCGTGATGTCCTTCAACCTAAGCTCAGTTAATTGCGTCATACTCTGTTTTGAGTTTGGAACGACTTTTGGGCGATGGTTCACTAGTTTGAATTTGGGGAGACAGTCATCATCTCCTTTTTCTTTTTCAACATTTTTTCATGTTGTTGAGGATTTTGTAATGACCTCACTATTTTGATTTTGATTTGTTATCCCTAACTTTTGCCTGACTGTTACCGTTTTCCGGGATTACTGTCAGCGGGATGCCCCAGCTTTCTTAAGCCTCCTTTATAGGTTTTGGCTTGGCGGGCTTTTCTCTTTTGAGAGATTGACTGTCTATGTGATAGGGAACCACCCTTGTCTTTTGATTCCAAAGGAATGCTTTCTCTCTTTTTTTTGACATCGTTCGCTGTATTACGAACGAAGAGTTTGCGACTTCAATGCGCATTTTCTTTTGAATTAACTGAGATACTACCCTGCCCCGGGTTTATATCAAGGGTTTTGATCGTTGAGAACAGAAAACTCCTACTTCTTTGGCTCGAAGGGGTTGACTAGGGATTAACTTCCTTATAACTCCAGTATTTGGGAATTGAAAGAAATGCCTGTACATCATCAGCAAGGTCTGTTCAAAAGCATACTGTATAAGATCATGGTATTGTTTCGTCATCCTCCCTCTAAAGGCTTACAGCTTTTTATCAAGAGTCAAATATCATAAAGAAAAGCATAAGAGTAGTGAAATGAATGGATGAATTCAAGACAAACATATGCAATGCATTAATGAAAACAACGTTTAACAATCAACAGATAATTGTTTGACAGCAAAAGAAATTACAACTTTGAAAATTCAAAAAGAAGCAAAAGTCTTTCAGCTTGAGCTTCGTCACTTCAAGTGGAGAACCCTTTAACGGAAGATTTTCATCTCGCCGTCTGGCATGAATTCCAGCACCCCAATGTCGATCAGATCTTGAATCTTGTTCTTCAAGGCCCAACAGTCGTTGGTGTCGTGTCCCGGGCTGTAGGAGTGGTAAACACAGAATGCGTCGGGATGATAGTGAGGAGAGGAGGTATTGAGCTTCTGAGGAGGGTCCTTTACGGTAAGCAAGTTGACCTCCAACAGACGCTTCAGTATAAAGAATGATGGTATTTCAGTCTCCGTAAACTGTCTTCCCGACTTTTCTTGCTTACGCCGATTGCCCCGTTGACGTTGGCGAGGTTGTTGATGGGCTTGGGACCCTGAAGCAAGCAAAGGAGCTTTCCCCTTGTCTTCTTGAGTTGATGGAGGCTGAGCGGTGACTTGCTCTTCGACCTCAGATGTTTGCCCCAGTTGGTTGTTTGGAAGCAGTTGGCGGACAAGAACTCTGAGTTCCTCTTGTCTTTGGGATAGGTCTTGGATGAGAGCCATCTGGCCCACCAACTGTCCCATCACTTGGGTCCTCAGTGTTGTCAGATCAAACTGCAGTTCCGCCAGCTGGTCACTCCTGGCATTGTTGGAGTTCTCCAAACCCTTGGTGAGGAGAGCTTTCATCTCATCTTGCCCCAGAGACAAGTTCAGGAACATCTCTTGCAGCTGAGCAGTCTGGTCTTGGATGTCTTTGACAGACCTTTCTAGAGCCATCTCTTGCTGAAATAAACAGCAGGAGAGTAAGGAAACCTGAAAAAGGGAAAGACTGTCAAAATGCAATGCATGATATGTAGATGCATGCTTTCAAGAATCTCTCGGGGTAAACACAAGAAAACGTTAGAGGTTGAACTCTGCTCTTGGATTGGGGATCTCTGCACCGGTGGACATCTTTCCACGAGAATCAAGCTCACCATATCGAATGGGTCATAGCCACTGATTCAAGTTGTTGTTCTTGAACTTTGATTGGAGAACTTTGTATCGGTGGATGTCTTTTCACGAGAATCAAGCTCACCATGTCGAGTGGGTTATAGCCACTGATTCAAGTTGTTGCACTTGACCTTTGATCGGAGAACTTTGTATCGGTGGATGTCTTTCCACGAGAATCAAGCTCACCATGTCGAGTGGGTCATAGCCACTGATTCAAGTTGTTGTACTTGAACTTTGATTGGTATTGGTTAGAGGAGAAACCTCTTGCCCCTTGGTAGACGTCTGGTTCAACGTAACCCTGCATCAAAAGAACCCTCGAGATCCTTGAAATGGTTATTGAAAATGCTATGGTATGATGTCATGATGTTATGTACATGTATGCAGAAAAGCAAGTGAGTGTATATACAGACAAACATATTCACACAAAGCAAACAATTCCTTAGGTTTAGGCTTGCATGAGGTTTAGGTACTACCCTCTTTCAGTTCGTTGGTTAAAACCTGTCCTATCAAAAAGTAACCGGGTTCTAGAGGATCTCAAATCATTGGCTACCCTCAATCGGTCATAACTCCAGCATCGCAACCTTTTCTCGCGGCCGGAACCATCGCGAGAGTTTAGCCTCAATGAGCGTAGCATACTGCTACTGTTCTAATGGCCAAGTTGGGTCAATTAGGGTTCTAAAGTCGGTTGGTGCTTAATGACTCCTTGGAAGACCCATATTCTCCCCGTTTCAACACGAGGGATATTGGTGCAGACCAAAGCGCCACACCAACGTAGCCAGTGCTTCACCCATGTCGGTATACCCCGGACAGGTCCCTCGCAGATTATGCTACCTAAAAAGGTTTCCCCCAGATCCGGGTTAGGATCTATGAAACTCCGATACAAAGCCCGCAAATGTAAAAGCAAACAAAGCAATCAATTGAAAATAAAGGTGATCTAAACCCTAAGGTAACCCCACTTTAAAATCAGTCCCCAGCAGAGTCGCCATTTCTGTGATACGGTGGGAGAACTGACTGTGGTTTTGCGTTCGTATTCGCACTTGTGCGGTCGAGCAAGAGTCGCCACCGACTTTTTATTTTATCCTAAAGGAAAGGTTAAAAAAGCACAGCAAAAACCTTTTGAGATGTTTTCTTGGGTTCGGGGGGTAGATTATGAAAAGGGAAGGTATTAGCACCCTTTTCATCCATGGTTATCCATGGGCTCTTAGTTACTTTGTTTTTTAGATCACTTGCCTTGATTTTCGATTGCTTGAAAATGGTGTGTGTGTGAGCGTTTTGAAAAATGTTTTTAAAGAAGATGCCTTGTCTTAGGCAACCAATGTATTTGACTCGTGTTTGAGTGTTTTACAAAAGTGTGGATCTTTTCGAAAAGATGTTTCAAATGTTTTGAGAGTTTGTTTGAAAGTGTTGTGGATTGTGGTTTTTGAAAAGAAGGCAAGTGTTTTTGCAAGTCGATCTCAAGTAACTAAGAGTTTTGTCTACCCTATTGTACTCAAAGGTTTTTGTTATGTTTTAACCCCTTTTAACAATTTTGTTCCACCATTGGATTTGGTGGACAATCTTGTGTTTAGGAAGTTTATTCGGGACGGGCGCGGGTCGTCGTATGGACCACGAATGCAATGGTGCCAAGTGTCTTTGGCAATTTGCTTTGAGGGACTTGATCATTTGTTTAGGCATCATTTTGAAAGTATTATCGAGGGACTATGATCATTTTGAATTCGTTTTGCCAAAGATACTCGACGTGCAAGCATGGCCCATTTTGGAAGGCAACATGTGGGATTACCCTAGAGGGTGCAAGTGTGACTGTGTATTGATTTCATGTATTTGTCTTGTATTAGGTTATCTAGCGTTTGGTTTTATATACATGCAAACCCTAGGTCTAACCATGGTATAATTGGAAAACTGTAAATTTGCGGAAATGTAAAGTCTACGCTATTACAAAATTAGTATCCGGGAATGGGGGTACATGTGTATGAATGGGGATGAGACTTATAGTATCCAATAAATTACAACCAAATCGAATTTGCGATCAAATGTAAATGACGAATATCAATGTATAAGATAAATAAGTGTGTATAGGAGCAATGTATGTATTGTGTAAGTGTACAACCATATGCGTGTGTAATTATTTACAGGTGCGACAAAGTGAATTTAATGTGTATTAGGGTATTTGTTTTGACCTAAATATGTGCTTAATAAATCTTTGATTTGTATATTTTTAATATGTACAAAAGAAATGTTTTAATTGAATGTTCAAGTTCTAATTAAATTGTGTATAAAAATGATGTTTTAAGAAAAGAAAATATTTCTAAATTTTAATTATGTATACAAAAAGTATTTTTCATTTTGTTATGAATTGAATTATGTATATTAAAAAAGAAATGTATTCTTAATTGTTATGTACAAAAGTATATTTAAAAGAAAAAGGTATTTTCAATTATATTGTATGATATGTACAAAATTAAATTTAAATTAAATGTTTTAAAATTATGTATATAAGAAATGTGTTTTTTAAGTATTCTTGTATTAATGTATCAGTATGTCAACTAAATATTAATCTTAAAAAATATTCTATGTATATATAAGAAAAAAGGTAAGTTTAAATATAGAGGAAGAAAAAATTTATTTCTTATAAGTTTATATATAAACTAAATTATACTATATATATAATATTTGTTAGTATAAAAAAAAATAGTTACTATGTTTTGTTAATTTTCTCAAAAATGATGTGTTAAAAGACAAACTAAGTGAAGGCAAATGGGCTTTAAGCAAGCAGAATGGGGCGAGGCCCATGTTAGGACTCAAGGCATTTTTAGGGTTTTGATTTGTTTTCAATCTTAGGGTTTGTACAGCGGCGCGTCTTGGGGTTTCGTTGTCTTCTCCGTTCGTCTTTTGCCATGGATACTTGAGTGCAGCTCCTTCACACAAGGCCAATAAACGCCATCGTTCCCCTTTCACCCTCCGTAGACCAACCAGACCATGTTATAGGGTACGATTTCAATCTCAAATGCATTAGGGTTTTGCTCCTCTTTTGATTTTAATTTTAATTTTGGTTTCAACTGATATTTTCTTTCGTTACTAATATGCATGTAAGGTGGTATAAGAACACTACCTTTGGAGATGGCGGAAGGTGGACTTTGGAGGCGTTGAGGCCCAACGATGAATGAACGGCGCGATGAGCTCAACTTCTTGGTGACCCTGGTATTTCTGTATCTTTCTTACGCTTTATGATGTTCTGAGCTGAAAGCTTGATATAGCATATTCTTTTCTTCTTCTCCTTCTTGCCACTGTATACTTGTTGTTTTGAGATGCCTTTGTTGCTTCCTCTTCGTCTCTGAGTTTGGTGTGCTTGAAATGTTATTGTTGCTTCTGTGAGTTGCCTTGGTTACCTTATTCTGCTTGCTTATTTAGAACGTGCTTCGGAAACACCCTATGATGATGTATATCTGAGGGTTTATGGGTTTGGTTACCTTTGATTTTCTCCTTCTCTTTTGCCTTGAGCTTGCCCTTTGGAACTGTTGATTATGATGCCTTGGGATGACTGTGCTTTTGAACTTTGCCCTAAGTGTGCTATGGTTGAAACAATTTTGTTGTTTTGATTAGCCTTTTCCTCTTCTTCTGACTTGTTGCCTAGAGCTTTTCTTTGAATGGCCTTCTGAGATTGATGCCTTTGGACTGTTTTTTTCTATTGCCCAATGATGTTATCTTCCTGAGGGCTCGATGTTTGGGTAAGGCTGATGCAGGTTATGTTGGTATGGCTTTTGGTTGATGGCTTAGGCAGGGGTTGCTTAGGCCATGATTTTCTGGACTGTTTTTTTAGAAATGCAATAGTAGGTTTTTTACTCCGGGTTCTTAGCAGGTTGGAGTTTGACAGTATGGTGGGTTTTTGAAACTGGTAAGGCTCTTAGCTTTTTCAGGTCTTGAGCCAACGCAGGTTGTGTGTTTGTATATGTTTTGAATGATGCAGGTAAGACTTCAGGCTTGCTTTAGGCAGGTTGGGGTGCTTGATAGCAGGTTATTGTTTGGAGGTTATGCAGTGGGTTCTGAGTTTTGACAGTAGGTTCATGGCTTGGCTTCAGGTTTAACTGGTTATTTATGAACTTGAGCAGGTTTTCTATGCCTCAGGTTTGAGACTTAGCAGGTTTTCTATATCTTTTCTTTTGTGTTGGTTTCCTCTTTTACTTTGGTGAAAATTCTGCCTCCTCCCTCTCTTACTGTGTTTTGCTCTTTTGTATGTCTTTCTATCTATGCCTCCAAGCCTAAAAAACCCGCTCCCTGCTTACTTTATCTCTCTCTCTCTCTCTCTTCCAGTACAGTTAAAGATTTAATAAATGTTTTATTTCTGTACTTTCTCTGAAAGGGCTATTGCATTTGGGAAATGATGAAAAAAAGAAAGCTTGCTTGCATAACAATTTCTTACTTCTGCATTCTATATCTTTTCTTTGACAGCTTTTGTACTTTGTGAACTTTCCATATCTTTGCCAAATCCTTTTCATGACAGCTTTGAGTAGACTTTGGCACTTTTGACAGCAAATTGTACTTCTTTATCTTCTTTGATATCTTTGTGCAGTAACTTGTCCCTTTTGGATTTTGACAGAAAGTTGCATTTTGGATTTTTCAATTTGGTTTGAACTTGGAGTTTGAGTGCAGTTTGACATTTTGAACTTGTGCATTTTTGACATTTTGTATTCATGATTTAAATAAAATTCTTCCCTCTTTGTGAACCGGGAGAAATCCCGTGATTTGGAGAGAGGGTTAACTGATCCCAATCAGTGGCCCTTAATGATGAATTTCTTTTTATCTGTCTTTTATTTATTTATCTGCTTTTTGAATTTTCTCTTTTCTTTTGCAGGTGAAAAATGGAGCACCGGAGCGAAGTGAAGAATGAAGAATTAGGGACTTAGAAAATGTTTAGAAAAAATAGGATAGTTTTTATTTTTAATTTAATTATTGTAAACTATTATTATTTTAAATACTTCGTAAATAAATACTTGTATCCAAATAATAATTGTAACAAATATTAAATATGAAATAAAAATTCTATTGATTCATTTAATTCTTTTCAATTCCTTTTTTCAATTATTTACTTGTTATTTATAGTTCCTTAAATTAAAATAAATGAAAATTAAATTTCAAATATTTAATCCTTAGAATAATAAATAATCAACTAAACATTGATTCTTCGTTGATCAAAATAAATGAACTTGACGTCTCCATCATCCAAAGTAACGTACAGTTAAACACAATAACTGATCAGACGCAATCTTTTCTTACTGATTTCTTACCAAGCACTGTAAATCCAAACTGCATATTTCTTTTGACTGGCTCAAACAAAACAACGTGAATTCAAACCAACTGCCTCTTTTACTGATTAAATCAAAACAATGCGAATTCAACCCGAATCTCGGAATATCTTGCAAAGTGCTGTGGAATTTTAACCTTTCTGAGAATATGCCCATAAAACCTTAATTCCTAATTAAATGCCAACGAACATTCGCCTGATCGCAATTGAGCCAGAATCAACCAAAACCCTAAGCCAATTATTTGAAGCAATCCAGAGTCCTAAAAATCAATAAAACCCTAATTTTTGTTTGACTGACGAGAAAAGTCCGTTTGTCCGATTCTTGAGCCAGTTTGAAAAGTCAGGAAATGCCTGAAGCTGATATTTCTTGTGGAAAAAATGCGAGGGCAAATTTTGGGGTACAACACACATCATAACATCATGCCTTAACATTTCCTTAACCATTTCAAGGATCTCAAGGGTCTGTGATGCATGTTATGGTAAATCAGATGGCTAGCAAGGGGCAAAGGGGATTTATTTTCCTCTAGCCAAGGTTGTCTAGAAATCCAAGCACGATAACTTGAGTCAGGGGCTATGACCCACTCGATATGGTGATCTTGACTCTTGAAGAAGGACTCTCAGCAACACGAAGCTCCTTCAATCAAGCTACCAGATTCAGATTCTAACAGTTTCTTGTTTACCCCGCGAGATCCTTGAAAACATTGCATACATATATCATACATATCATTGCATTACAGGTACCATTACAGGTTTCTCATCTTCTTCGCTGTTTATTTCAGCAATCATCATGTCTACTGAACCTTCAACCGAGCAAGCTATCAAGGCCCTCTAGGCCCAGAATGCCCAATTTCAAGAGTTGGTTATGAGTCTAGCTAAGGGTCAGCAGGACCTGAAGACCCTGATTCTGAAAGAGAGGAAGAAGAAGAAAAAGAGGACCATCCTGTTCAATACTGGACGCAGGTTTGGAAATGGGCTGCAGAATGAAGTTGATCTGACCACCTCATATGGGGGGAAAGATAGTCCACAATAAAGGAGGGCTCCTAGCCCTATGGTCTCCGATAACGAGACAAACTATGATGAAGAACAGTATCCTCCTGCTGAGGATAAGTACAAACAGCTAGAAGACCGTCTGAGCGCTATGGAGATACAGAAGGTGCCCGGTCTGGACTTCGGAGATCTAGGTCTATCCTCTGGGGTGGTGATTCCCCATAAATTCAAGGCACCTGCCTTTGCCAAGTATGACAGAGCTTCCTGTCCAAAGCTGCACCTCCGGTCATATGTAAGAAAGATCCAGCCTTACACTGCTGATAAGAACTTGTGGATCCATTTCTTTCAAGACAGTCTTTCAGGGACTCAGCTTGAGTGGTTCTATCAGTTTGACGGAGCCAGTATCCGCAACTGGGAGGACCTTGCTGCTGCTTTTTACAAGTAATACCAGTATAACTCCGACCTTGCTCCCACACGTACTCAGCTTCAGGGTATGTCTATGGGTACGGGCGAAGGCTTTAAGGACTATGCTAAAAAATGGAGAGACCTTGCCGGAAGGGTGCAACAACCTTTAGCTGATCGTGAACTTGTTGATATGTTTTTGGGGACCCTGTCTGGTCCATTCTTTAACCACTTGATCAGAAGCTCTTCAGTCGGGTTCACCGAGCTAATACTGACCGGCGAAAGGGTCGAAGCTGGCATCAAAAGTGGGAAGATTCAAGAAGCTACACCTTTTGATGCTCAGAAAAAACCCTACAATGGGAAGAAAGAGTCCAATGCTGTGTATGGTCAAAAGGGTCGCCATGACCAACACGTAGGGGCAATCCTGATCTTTGGTTCTACGTCACACCGACAACAACAAAAGGGAAATCAACGAAAGCCAGATGAGCCTAAAAGGCAGTTCACCCAAATCAACATGCCATTGTCACAAGCATTGCAGCAGATGTTGAAGATGAATCTGATTACGATGATAAACCCTCATCCGAACCCTAAGACTTCTTCTCCTAACTACAACCCAGATGCGAGGTGTGCTTATCATTCTGGTAGCCCGGGGCACGATACTAACAATTGTTGGGCATTGAAGTACAAGATTCAGAATTTGATTGATGCCAAGGAGATTGAGTTTGTTCCTCTGGAGACTCTAGCATAATCACTGCTCCTATGCCAAACCATTGAGAATGTCTTTATTTCATTTGAATTTTCAAGTTATAATTTCTTTTGTTATTCAAACAATTATCTATTAATGCCAAACTTTGTTTCATTAATGCATTGCATATGTTTGTCTTGATTTGATCCAATCATTTTAATTACATTTAAACTATGCTTTTTACTCGCTTTATAACATTCAACTCTTGCTAAAAGTTACAAGCCTTTAGAGGGAGGATGACGAAACAATGCCATAATCTCATACAATATGCTTTTGGACAGACCTTGCTGACGATGTACATGCATTTCTTTCAAATCCTAAACACTGGAGTTATAAGTAAGATAATCCCTAGTCAACCCCTTCGAGCCAAAGAAGTAGAAGTTTTCTATTTTAACACAAATTGAAACCTTTAATTTAAACCTGGAGCAGGGTAGTCTCTCAGTTAATTCAAAAGATGCATTTTGAAGTCGCAAAACTCTCAGTTCATAATACAACGAATGACATCAAAAGCATTCCTCTGGAATCAAAAGACAGTGATGGTTCCTTATTTCATAGGCAGTCAATCTCTCAAAAGAGAAAAGCTCACTGAGCCAAAACCTATAAAGGAGGCTTAAGAAAGCTGGGGCATCCCGCTGACTGTAATCTCGAAAACAGGAACAGTCAGGCAAAAGTTAGGGATAACAAATCAAAAGAACGAGGTCGCTACAAATCCTCAACAACATGAAAAATGTTGCAAAAATGACTGCCTTCCAAAATCCAACTTGTGTGAACCATCACCACAACGTCATTCCAAATTCGAATAGGGTTCGACGCACAATTAACTGAGTTTAGGATTGAAGAACATCACGAAGAGCGGGTGGGTACAAATATACTTTGAGCCTTTATCCTTTGTTTCTTAAACCGTGAACCAAGCCACGTTACAACCCTTCAAAAGTCCTAATTGAAGCATGGGTTAGTTCAAAAGCATACTGTTACAAAAGGTATCCTGACTCCTGTAAGGCTTTGCCCTAAATCTTGTGTTGAATTTATCTTAAAAAAGGTTTCCTGCTAAAAAAACGCATTTTTCAAAAAAAAAAAAACTTCGAGACAAGCATAAACTTTGCATTATTTGAATATCACTGTTTGCATTTGGCTATTTGTTTGACAGCGGAGAAATTCACACAACGAATATCCGATGAACTAAAGTCCTCTCAGTGAACAAAATCACTTCAAAAAGGATGACACTTCCATTGACAAATCTCCTATCAACAAGGGGACTTGACATGTCACTATCCAACACACCTGGGGCAGTCCAGTCAAGATTTCAAGAAATCTCTGAAGAAGTGCAGAATAACCAGGGGCAAGTCTCTATCTCCGTCACTTGGGGCATTGAACATCAATCTCAGTTAAGGGTTACATACAATTAAACATTTTCTGGAAATGTCACAAACACTTGCTACTAGGGGCAATGACAAATCTCCCCAAAATCCTTCTCATAGGATGACTCCCAACAAGGGTTTAATCTCTGAAAACCTTTCCCCAACTGAATCAACCTCAAGAATCCTCGAGGACTTCCCCCAACGAAGATGTCACCTCTCTAGCGGACTAACGACAAGATTTATTTCCCCAACAACACCAGGACTCCCCAGCTTGAGTTTGCCTCTCCGACTACTACAAATCAAAGGACCACAACTCTTCTTCCCCAGTAGACTCTGGAAGCTTGTCCCCTGTGAAGCACAAATAAGTCTCCTCAGCCAAATTCAGAGGTTATCCTCACAAGAGTCTAACTGGGTTATCCTCAGCAAGTGGCAACTGAAAGATCATCCCCAGCGAAGTTCTTTCTATCCCCAACAGAGTTCATTCCTTTCATAGACAGAAATTCAATCCCCAACAGGGTTCATTGTCACCAGCAACAGTAATTCATCCCCAGCTGAGTTTTATTTCTCCAAATTAGCAGATCTTCTAGCAGAGTATATACTCCCCACAGAGTCATTTCCTCGTCAGTCCATTCCCCAACGGAGTTATTCTCTCCGCAGGATTATTCTCCCAATCATCTTCGGTCGTTATCTCCAGTGAGTGAAACTCTTTATTCTCCAACAACAGTCAGGGATTTATTTTCCCAAACTAGGACGTACCACAATAGCATTTCATGTTCATACATCATGACGTGCGCATACATATTGCATACAACATATTCTCATTTATTTTGAGAACATCATCATACAATGCATGTCATGCATCATATACGATTAATCATGTACCTTTTCAGGAAAGATGGTTATCATCAACAACTTCCAGCAGGTTCAAGATTAACTCCGGAAACTAAACGGAATAATTATCTGCACGATCAAATTCAGCTTTACACAGGTTCGTCATGAAGAAATCTTACACGGGTTTCTCCCAAATGCAGCTTCACACAGGTCTATCCTGAAAAATCCTACACGGGTCCTTTATCATATATTTCTGAATGAAGTTTTACACGAACTCATCCCACAGTAACCTTACCCCGGTTCATTCTGAAGTTTTACACGAACTTATCACAAAGTAACCTTACCCAGGTTCCTCCTGAAGTTTTACACAAACTTATCCCACAGTAACCTTACCCCGGTTCATCCTGAAGTTTTACACGAACTTATCACAAAGTAACCTTACCCAGGTTCCTCCTGAAGTTTTACACAAACTTATCCCACAGTAACCTTACCCCGGTTCATTATGAAGTTTTACACGAACTTATCACAAAGTAACCTTACCCAGGTTCCTCCAGAAGTTTCACACAAACTTACCCCACAGTAACCTTGCCCCGGTTCATTCTGAAGTTTTACACGAACTTATCACAAAGTAACCTTACCCAGGTTCCTCCAGAAGTTTCACACAAACTTATCCCACAGTAACCTTACCCCGGTTCATTCTGAAATTTTACACGAACTTCTCACAGTAACCTTACCCCGGTTCCTCCAGAAGTTTCACACGAACTTATCACAAAGTAACCCTACCCAGGTTCCTCCAGAAGTTTCACACGAACTTATCACAAAGTAACCTTACCCGGGTTCCTCCATAAGTTTCACACAAACTTATCCTGAAGCAACCCTACACCGGTTCCTTCTCAATTCCAGATGCAGTTTTACACTGACTCATCATCAGGCCACCCTACACCGGTTCCTTCTCAATTCCAGATGCATTTTTACACTGACTCATCATGAATCAACCCTACACCGGTTCCTTCTCAATTCCAGATGCAGTTTTACACGGACTCATCATGAAGCAACCCTACACCGGTTCCTTCTCAATTCCAGATGTATTTTTACACTGACTCATCATGAAACAACCCTACACCGGTTCCCTCTCTTTCCAAGATGCAGTTTTACATGAACTTATCATCAGACAACCCTACACAGGTTCCTCCTTTCCAGATGAAGTTTTACATGGACTCATCATCAGGCAACCCTACACAGGTTCCTTCTCAATCCAGATATGCAGTTCACCTCCAGAGTTAATTCCTCAGTAGAGCAACGGACAACTGAAGCTCCTAAAGTTTATTTCTCTCAAGACATCTACCAACAATCTCCAAATGGCATCTGTAAGCCCATTCCCGATGTCCAATGCTGATACTACACCATGCGAGTGCAAATTTCTGGGCACTCTAGTGTTCAATTATCTCCCACCTTCGGATTACGAAAGGCTCGAAAGCCAATCTATATCCTCAGGTTTAAGAAAATTGAACAGGGGAAACTGTTGCACCCCAAAATTTGCCCTCTCATGTTTTTCCAAAGTCTTCCCCCCTGCATGGTTGATCACAAACTCTTGCCTAAGGAAAAAGAAAATTTTTGAGTGGTGCTTTAAGACCTTTCGATTGGCATTCTGAAAGAGCCTTCGATTGGCATTTTGAAGGAGCATTTTGATTGGCATACTGAAGGAGCATTTCGATTGGCATTCTGAAAGACCCTTCGATTGGCATTCTGAAGGAGCATTTCGATTGGCATTCTGAAGGAGCATTTTGATTTGCATTCTGAAAGACCCTTCGATTGATATTCTGAAGGAGCCTTTCGATTGGGATTATGGACAAGCACTTCGATTTGCATTCTGAAAGACCCTTCGATTGGTATTCTGAATGAGCCCTTCGATTAGCATTGTGATAAGGCGGCTTCGACAGGCATGTGAACCATGTCCTTCGATTAGCATGAACAACACCTTTCGATTGGCCTGTTAACAAAACCTTTCGATTGGCCTGTTAACAAAGCCATCAAGAGGGCACTCAAAAACATGTCCAGGTACACTGAACATGAGAAAATGGCATGTTTCCCTTGCAAATATAGAAATAATTAAATGCTGATTATGGATTTAATTCCTGAGTTAAAGGCCAAATTCTTGCCTTTTCTGTTCCTAAAAGAGCTGATTTGACCAGAGTGATTCTTTTCAAATCAAGCAGTCGAAGCAGAAGGAGTCCCATTCGAAGGAGGAAAATCAAGACCAATCGAAGAGCAGGGCCTGAGGGCATTCGAAATTCAAAGCGTCCAGGTTCATTCAAGAGACATGAATATTTCAAAAAAGGAAAACTTTTAATGTGTCTGATTCTTGTCTCATGGCATTAAAGGCCTGGTTAAATGGTTGTCTCTTGCCGTTACAAGACCCTCACACTCCTATAAATACAAGGGCCAGTGGCACATTACAACACACGAAAAAAACTCTGCAGGAAAAAGAACGAAAATATACAGAAAAATAGAGAAAAGAAGCAGGGAGAACTTGGAGATACGCTGCCAAAAGTCATCAGCACTTCCAGGAAGCCATACCCAATCCTTGCAAAAGCCAAAGCTGCCACCCAGCGAACACCTCCACCCTCAGAACTACAGATCAAAACACCTCTGTTTGGTAAAGAAATATAATCTCAAACTCATTTCGATCTCTGATTGCATATTCATGTTATTACTGCTGTTTGTGAATGATTTAATGTGCTACATATAAGCTACAACGCAAAGATGAGATTGTGCCATAGCTTGGGCACAATCTGAGTTTCTCCTTCGAATCCCAAGATAAAACAAACCCAGACCCAGATTCAGCAGGTGCGAATAAGGGGGAGATTTGAATCAGGGGGTAAAATCCCCCCTGGACCTTTAACATGTGTTTCGTTTTTGCAGAAAATATATTCTCAGGATCCTGTTCAGAGTTTCGAAGCTCAGCAGCTTAGCTTCGAACTGGACCCAGGACTTCCAGATCGAAGGATGACATATCCAGATCGAACACCCTCATAGTGCAGCCCCTCATGCACCTTCGGTCCAGCCTCTTCACTGGGTCGAAAGACAGCCTGCACCTCTTTCGACCCAGGCCTCCAGAATCATATTTTTTCTTGATTTGCTGCCTGGCCCATTTGTACTTTGTTTACTTTGTTTTTATTTATTTCTTTTAGTTTGTTTTTTTTAATCAACATAAAATCATAAACATAAATAACTTAGAATTAGGATTTAATTTAGTTAATTATTTTAACTTATTTTCTTCAATTTTAAAATCAGTAGACTTAGGATTTATTTGAATTCAATCCTTTTCATAAACAAAAAAATGCAAAAAATATTAAGTATGTTTTGGAGTTAATTTTAATCAGTTTTTTATAATTAATTAAATTTGACTTAATTGAACATTTAGCATTTTCCCAAAAATAAAATAAAACAACAAAAGTTCTTATTCTTAGGATTTTTCAGATTCACGCGCGTTTATTTTTTTGTAACTACTTACTGGTTTGTAATAGCTTAACTAAGACTTTTACGCTTTACTGCTTTATTCCCCCATTTTTGGACATGTAAATAATCCCCTCCCCGAAGCCTTGTAATAGCGTAGGATTTACAATTTCTACACTTTAAATTCCTGTACATATATTAACTGCTTAGATGTATGCTAACTAGGATTGTATGAAAAGATTAACTCTTAAACTTAAAATAAACAGTAGCTCACCATGACATGACAAGATAATATAACTGAAAAAACAATACACTCGCACATGCCACTCTTAGGCTATACCTCACTTGGCTGCCTCAAGTGTGGTCATTGAGTATAGGATGTTTTAGAGGTCGCCCTCCTGTCTAAAGATCAAAGTTGCCTCGAAACGGTTGCCTCAGAAAAATGATCTAAGACATTAGGGTTACCGCTAAAGCATCCTAACATTGCTTTAGTAACCACACGTCCCTTAAATCTAATTGACCCGAAAACTCCAACGACGGTGCTACCTACTCCTCAATAGTGGGATAGCACTGTCTAAAGGACATTAGCACAGTTTAATTCCTTTTTGAGCAGGTAGATGTTCTTAAGTACTTGCTCCTTTAAAAAACAAAACAAAACTTTTCGCACTTACACTCTCTTCAAAAACAAAACTCTTTTCAAAACCCACAAACACAAAGAAAAGCAAACTTTTGAAAACATAGTGAGCAAGTACCTAAGAGCCCGTGGATAACCACGGATAGAAAGGGTGCTAACACCTTCCCTTTCTATAATCTACCTCCCGAACCCGAGAAACATCTCAAAAAGGAATTTTTCTATGCTTTTGTCCTTTCCTTGTTGGATACAATAAAAGACGGTGGCGACTCTTGCTTACAGCGACACTTTGCGAAAACAAACGCAAACGCGAACCAGCATTCCAAAAACAGTCAGTTCTCATTCCCACCGATCACAAACACCGACTCGAACTAACGAGGTAACAACTATCCTTCTTGATTACCTTAACGTTACCAACAGAGGGCAACATTCAAACAGAAGGGGTGATATATCTAACAATATAATAAAATGTATGATAAATAATATGTTAGATCAGCTCATATAATAACACCACTTCACATCTCATAAACAACGATAATCGCAACAGAATACCAATAATATACACATCTACCGCATCAATACACAACTTCTTTATGAAATCATATCATGCGACTCAATAATATGCAAATGCATGTGGTACCGTTGGAGCAGAACTCCCATCTCAAAATAATTTCCAAAAATAGAGGCATCAACAAGGTATAAGCCTTCATTTTAATATTCGCCAATACAGACCATCTTAACGAGCATCAGCTTCATCTTGATATGCAATGTATGCAACACAATCATGAATGTAGTAATAACAACCAAACTTAACAACATCTTAACACAACATCATCGTTGGCCAGAAGCCTATATCTTAATAGCTGCCAATTATTAAAGGCATCTCAACATCATTCATCAACATGATTCATCAACATAATTCATCAACATAACTCATCAACATAACTCATCAACATAACTAATCAACATAATTCATCAACATAGTTCATCAACATAATTCATCAATATAATTCATCAACATATTTCATCAACATAATTCATCAACATAATTCATCAACATAATGCATCAACATAATTCATCAACATAATTCATCAACATAATTCATCAACATAGTTCATCAACATAATTCATCAACATAATTCATCAACATACTTCATCAAAATGATTCATCAACATAATTCATCAACATAATCCCACAGCAACTCAGCCATAACAACAATACAACGACATATCGACAATCCCTCAACGTTGGCCATAGGCCTACCACATGATAATTCCTATAATTAATTAATCATCTAAGGCTTATCTCTAATTAACAAACCTCTACATATTATTATTCTATAATACTACAATATATTCATCATTAATCTTACTGTTATGAACCAAGCAATAATCTATAATCATCTTATCCTCATCATACTTCACAAAATCATCATAACGATTAACGCGGGAAGCTAACTCTAATACTAATTTAGATACTAGGATTATTCTTCTTATCCTTCATTTTAATCCTTAAGAATATAGTTAATCACATTAGCTATCCAACGCTTTAAACGGCACCTCAAATGGAGTTCAGAAACTCAAGTTACAGCCTTTGGAAGAATATGTCAAAAATCAGACTGCATGAGTCGACGCATGTCTCTTTGAGTCGGCACGTACTGTGGTTGGAGTCCTGCATGAGTCGACGTGTAAACTCATGTGTCGACTCATACTGAGTCTAAAACACTGCACATGTCGACACATGGTCCTTATGTATTGACTCATCCTAAGTCTTAACTCCTACATGTGTCGATGCATGGCTTTTGAGGTCGACTTGCACTAAGTTGTGCTGAATATATTCTGCAATTTCACTGCATTTTCACTGATATCTTCCTGCCTTAGGCCCTAAAAACATCCTCTAATCATAGGTAATCATCAATTATAATAATCGTATGTTTCTACATAAATTATACAACATTAGGGCATCATTATTCATCTCTAAATCATTGATCCTCATCAATAAACAATATATATATATATATATATATATATATATATATATATATATATATATATATATATATATATATATATATATATATATATATATATATATATATATATATATATATATATATATATATATATATATATATATATATATATATATATATATATATATATATCAATCATGAACAAAACAACTTTTCAAATCCAATCTCACATACTACTCATCATAAACTCTATTATAGAGTCAGAACCCCACCCTTACTTTGGATTGGAGATCGCTCTACAATTTTTCGATCGAATTCTGTTTTGTCTCTTTTCCTTCTTTTCTGCAACTTTCACGTTCTCTTTCTCTCTTCCAACCCTTATTATTCTTCCTCTTGACAAAACCTATTCTCCTTACTGTCATATCTAATTTCTATTATTATAACCAAACTCAATAATAATAGAATTATTTCTCTTGGGCTTAATTCTCACACCCCCTTAGTACTACATACCACCATATAAAATAGGCCCAACAACATAATTTTATATTATTCTATTAATTCCAACATTATTATTATTAATCAACTAATTAATAATAATCTAACAACTTATACCAACAATCCACAGATCTCACAACTTCAACAAATAATCTAAAATAATTTAATTAAATAATTAATTAAATTAACGGGCGTTACAACTCTCCCCCATTTAGAATATTTTCATCCTTGAAAATCTACTCGATACTACCACTCTTAACGCGAATTTCACATCTCATTCTATAATCCCCAAGTCGTGTCTGGTAACACATCGGCCACTACTTTATCGACATAACAATAATTCAACATGATTTAAATCTAATACACACATGCTAATCATTCAACACCTCTTCGACATAATCGTTAACAACTTATCAACCTCTTTAACAATATCTTGACATATCAATATTTTAAAGTAGTAACACACTTAGACTTGGATATACAACATCACATTATCATCTTAACAACATATTCAACACCAAAACACACACACAATTCCATTCCCACACACATATATATATATATATATATATATATATATATATATATATATATATATATATATATATATATATATATATATATATATATATATATATATATATGTCAATTATCAACAACTTTATTCATATCGTCGTATCACCCTTATAGTGACATCAACATAGCCAACATAATCAACTTCGTCATATTATGGAGTATTATTCACCCTTTATGGTAACCAACAAAAACATCACGACAACGAGAACAAAATCATTATAATGTCAACTTAACAGTATAACTCAACAAATATACACACAACTTACCATCAACTAACAGCCACATTAATATCCTTATAAATCAGCAAATATCTCCGAGTTATCACAACACCTTGGCACATCATCCCTACATCAACAATCTACTAAATCAAGCATGTAGAGTCATATACTCATAGCAACTGCGCCACATACGCTTCAGCTGCGCAACTCTGATAATCCATCTTAAGTCACCGTCCTCATTAAAGTTTCTGCCAACTATACAGATTACAAGTCTCATTCCAGTTTCAGACTTTCCTCAACATCCACCATAAAATCATTGTGCACTTGATATTCTCAATCTTTCACTTTGCGACGTTAGCTCACATACAAACCCACTACTCCGAATTGTTCATTACGTCACAACTCTCACTCAACGACTCCTCTACTAATTTCACACAAACTGGTGAGCGATTATTCTCGCGATATAACATCCATACTTTTTCACACCATTAAGATAGCAAGACAAATCTATAACATCCAACACGATCTCGTCTACTATCAACAAGAGATTAAGGGTGATCAGTTCCTCAATTTGTCAATAGATGACCGACAACCATAATGGAGTATAAATCATCATTACCAAACTGTAATAGTGTTTTCTTAAAACTCATATTCAAGTTTTCTAAAACACAACATGTCTCATTCACCCACCATCCCATGTTGATCAATCATTTTCTAACTCGAGATCTGTTGGCATATCAATACATTACAAATCCTTCCACTCTAGTCTGAGTCTCTATCTACATAAAGGATTCTAACAACATTCTTAAACTCTTAATCCTCTTCTGAATTTCACAACATCAAAAATAAGTGTATTTCCACCTCTCAAACCCATTCTAATCACACTCTCAATATATCATCTTATCTAACAACATTTCATATATATCTACACCTCAAACAACTACGATAGTAATCATCTAAGCTCAGCAAGCTACTAACCTCTATAACAGACTTTGTCGTTCTCCAACTTAGAACTGCATCCACCTTGAATGAATCTACATAAACTTTCACTTGGAAATAAAATTACTCAAGAGAACTCTTCTCCAAAAACTATAAAATACATCCTAACAACTTAGCATAAATCTTCCTCCTTTTTGACACCGTAAATTCCACACAACTTTGCACTATCGTCTTTCGTTCTAATTAATAACACAAAAGCTTTACAAATGATACCTTTGATTTCACAAATTACTTTAAATAAATCTTCCAATTTCTCCTTTAATTCACCCAACTCGGACGCTGACGTCCCGTACAACACTGAAGAACAAGTCTAGTCCCAAAGACAAGCTTAACAACAAACTGCACTTACTTCCAATATCATCACGTGATAAATGAATCTATTACAGCTACTGGAACCATTTTTAAAATGAAACTCATTTTGTTATCTTTCCAACACTTCAAACGGAACTCAAATCAGATGCCCGAAACTCTAGTTATGAATATTTGAAGTCCCACAATAATTCTGCAGTTTCCTGCGATTCGCTTACGGAAATTCTACTTCGAAACTCATTTGTCTTCAACTTAGACATATTCCAAACAACTCTTAACATATCTCGTGCTTCCAAACTTCTTATAACTCGATAGATGCATTCCTTCCCCAAAGTTGAGGTTCCAAAATACCAGGGCAACAATTCTTTTCGCAATGCTACTCACTTCTTCAAGTTTCGACTCAGACTCGCGATTCACAACTACTTATCAACGTCAATTACTTCCGAAAATCACTTATATGATCCCAACACAAAAGTTACAACAACTTTATTACTCCATCATTATTCAAACATCGACATCTTATACTTGCTTCATAAATCAACAAATATTACATCGCTCTTCATTCTTCGAGAAGTAAGCACCAACAACGTCTGATCAATTTCTCTCAAGGCTCTCTAACTCGACTAACAACAATACCTTGAATCCAAGTCACCTTCAAATTCGAGAATAACAAGACTCCAACAATTCTTGCATTGTCATCTTCGGCAGCACACTGAACTAACACCTTTCAATTGAACATATTCGAGAAGTAAAGCTTCTCCCCCACTTATCTTCAACCAACTTCCTGCAATTAAGGCAAACAAGTACCGACAATGTTTCACACACTTGTCGCGCACTAAGGAACAAACAACATTAGACAACTTGGTCGGACGAACTGACCTGCTCTGATACCACTAATGTAACACCCCATTTCTACCCGGCGGATAATAATAAAATTAGAGTTCAGCATAATTATGATGCTACATTTTTCGAATTGAAATCAAACTTCATTTAATCGTATACAAACAGATACATAACACTTAACTCGGATGAACCGATAACAATCTGATTTATTCTTTAAAATCAACAACTTTTCATTGATAAGCAGCGGAATATACATATTCAACTTCAATTCACTTAACATCTTTTATTCAACTAAAACAACCTCAAGACAACAATTATTTCATGTAATCAACTTAAAAATTCAGCAACTGAAATAATAATCAACAACTAAACATCAAGCGTTAATCCCCCTTAGTGCTACGTATCAGAGTGACAACACCGACTCGAACTAACGAGGTAACAACTATACTTCTTGATTACCTGCACGTTACCAACAGAGGGAAACATTTAAACAGAAGAGGTGAGATATCTAACAGTATAATAAAACGTATGATAAATAATATGTTAGATCAGCTCATATAATAACACCACTTCACATCTCATAAACAACAATAATCACAATAGAATACCAACAATATACACATCTACCACATCAATACACAACTTCTTTATGCAATTATATCATGCGACTCAATACTATGCAAATGCATGTGGTACCATTGGAGCAGAACTCCCATCTCAAAATAATTGTCAATAAATAGAGGAATCAATAAGGCATAAGCCTTCATCTTAATATTCGCCAATACAAGCCATCTTAACGAGCATCATCTCCATATTGATATGCAATGTATGCAACACAATCATGAATATAGTAATAACAACCACACTTAACAACATCTCAACACAATATCATCGTTGGCTAGAAGCCTACATCTTAATAGCTGCCAATTATTAGAGGCATCTCAACACGATTCATCAACATGATTCATCAACATAACTCATCAACATAACTCATCAACATAACTCATCAACATAATTCATCAACATAGTTCATCAACATAATTCATCAATATAATTCATCAACATATTTCATCAACATAATTCATCAACATAATTCATCAACATAATGCATCAACATAATTCATCAACATAATTCATCAACATAATTCATCAACATAGTTCATCAACATAATTCATCAACATAATTCATCAACATACTTCATCAAAATGATTCATCAACATAATTCATCAACATAATCCCACAGCAACTCAGCCATAACAACAATACAACGACATATCGATAATCCCTCAACGTTGGCCATAGGCCTACCACATGATAATTCCTATAATTAATTAATCATCTAAGACTTATCTCTAATTACCAAACCTATAAATATTATTATTCTGTAAAACTACATCATATTCATCATTAATCTTACTATTATGAACCAAACAATAATCTATAATCATCTTATCCTCATCATACTTCACAAAATCATCATAGAGATTAATGTGGGAAGCTAACTCTAATCCTGATTTACTAGGATTATTATTCTTATCCTTAATTTTAATCCTTAAGAATGTAGCTAATCGTGTTAGCTATCCAACTCTTCAAACGACACCTCAAACGGAGTCCAGAAACTCAAGTTACAGCCTTTAGAAGATCTATCAAAAATCAGACTGCACGAGTCGACGCATGTCTCTTTGAGTTGGCGCGTACTGGGCTTGGAGTCCTGCATGATTCGATGCGTAACCTCATGTTTTAACTCATACTGAGTCTAAAATATTTCATGTGTCGACGCATGGTCCTTATGTATCGACTCATCCTGAGTCTTAACTCCTACATGTGTCGATGCATGGCTTTTGAGGTTGGCTCGTACTGAGTTGTGCTAAATATATTCTGCAATTTCACTGTATTTTCACTGTGATCTTACTTCCTTAGGCTCTAAAACATCCTCTAATCATAGGTAATCATCAATTATAATAATCCTATGTTTCTACATCAATTATACAACATTAGGGCATCATTATTCATCTCTAAATCATTGGTCCTCATCAAACAACAATATACATATATATATATATATATATATATATATATATATATATATATATATATATATATATATATATATATATATATATATATATATATATATATATATATATATATATATATATATATATATATATATAATTAACAAAACAACTTTTCAAATCCAATCCCACATACTACTCATCATAAACTCTATTATAGAGTCAGAACCCCACCCTTACCTTGGATTGGAGATCACTCTACAATTTTTCGATCGAATTCCATTTTGCCTCTTTTCCTTCTTTTCTGCAACTTTCATGTTCTCTTTCTCTCTTCCAACCCTTATTCTTCTTCCTCTTGACAAAATCTATTCTCCTTACTGTCATATTTAATTTCTATGATTATAACCAAACTCAATAATAATAGAATTATTTCTCTTGGGCTTAATTCTCACACCCCCTTAGTACTACATACCACCATATAAAGTAGGCCCAACAACATAATTTTATATTATTCCATTAATTCCAATATTATTATTATTAATCAACTAATTAATTAATTATTAATAATCTAACAACTTATACCAACAATCCACACATCTCACAACTTCAACAAATAATCCAAAATAATTTAATTAAATAATTAATTAAATTAATGGGCGTTACAAGAACGGTTATAAGAAGTGGTGTTGTGATTGGAAAGCTAAGAACATCATCATATCCACTCTTGGTATTGATGAGTTCTATCGTATATCACATTGTCAAACTGCTAAAGCTATGTGAGATGTTCTACAAGTTACCTATGAGGGAACTGTAACGCCCTGATTTTTATTTAAATTATTTTTCATAATTTGATTGTGTGATTTTGTGAATTTACATGCGTTGATGGGTGTTTTGATGTGTTGTGCTTCCCTTGGAATTGGGTAGTTGCCTTAGAAATATAGAAATTAAGGTGTTGGAGGTGTGTGAGCAATAGTGTAGAGATGGAGGTGTTGTGAGTAACTATAATATTAGTTAATAATTATTTTATTTGAATAATTTAGTTGGAATTGTTTGGATTTAAGAATAACTATTTATAATTATTTTATTAATTAAAATTTGATAATATGAGTAGAAATAATAAGGGCAAGATAGTCATTGCATGAGGTTTAGTGAGAGTATGGATGGAAAACTATAATAGGGGTCTATGGGTTAAATTAGTAAAAAGAAAAGAAGTGAGAAGTTGAATCATATTTTTTGAACGATCGTAACATTGGATAAGAGGAAACAAGAAGGTGAGAAGAAAAGCTAGGGCTGGAGGAAGATTTCCATGGAAGAAGAGGAGAAAAGCTTAAGCTTGAGAACCATCAATCTAAGGTAAGGATGGGGTTCCAACTTTCTAAGGGATAATATAACTGTAAGTATGTGAGGATATTGATTGTTGTGGTTCTTGTTGTGTTTGTCATGAAATTGATTATTTTGTATATGTGAATCTAATGATGAAATGCTTGATGAAATTGCAATTGAAATGATAAAATTTGATGTTATTACTGATTGGATATGTTCTATGAATGGTGTGTCAAAGTGTTGGAATCAGATCACATGAATTGGTTGTGGTTTGGGGTTTTGGGGTTAAGAAGAATAGCTATTCGTATGCTGAAAAACAACAAATTCTGATACTGCGAAGCAAAAACGAGTTTCTAGGTCTCGGGAAACTGACTTCCTGATCAAAATTTGCGATAAATAGCTACTGGCGGTGTGGAAACTGGTTTCCAGTATTGAGGAAACCGATTTCCTGATAGTTGACAAATTTTGTTTTAAAATTTGTAAAATCCATAACTTTTGACTCGGATGTCCATTTGACGCACCGTTCAGACCGTTGGAAAGATGAGAACATTATCTATCCTATAAAAATAATTTCAAAGACAGTAGATAACTGTTTTATGAGGTTATGAATTTTTGTGTGAATTACTCATTTTATGTGTTAACGCAATTATGCATATTTGTTGTCTGTGATGGTGTTTAATGGAGTACATGATAACTATATGTATACATGCTTAGAGGATTGTGATGCTATGATTCTATGTCGTGATGTGGTGTTATTATTATTAAATATAATATGATGAATTGATAATATGTTTTCGTGAAATGTATTTCCATAATGTGGTGTCGTTGGACGCATACAAGTATGTTGTTATATTGTTGTATTATTATTGCTGCTTGTTGAGCAGGTGTTATTGCATGGTAGCCTATAATGGCGTGTCACATTGATGGATGTAGATACCAATGTGTGTTGTGTTGCATGGTTGAGTCACATGCATTTATGTTAAGTTGTTGTCGTTGTTGATGGCTCTGATCCTAGATGGAGTAGATCAATAGTGAGGTGAACCAATTTGTTTACGAAAATGGTGACTCTGATCCTAGATAGAGTGGATTCAATAGTGATATCGATACCGGATACATAGAGTCAGTGTTGTGTCTCATTGCAAGTTTTGTTGTTGGCATAATATGGTGATTTATGGTTGTTTGCGGTTATTAATTTTGATTATGATACAATGATGTGATAAGTGAATTTAATAACTATGCATGATTATTTTGGTATATTTATGATTATACTGTTCTTTATATTATTTTTATATCTCACCCTTTTTATTTGAATGTTTCCTCTACATGGGTAACGTGAAAATAATCTGGAGTAGTCCGAGTTGCAGAGTTCGAAGAGGTTGTTCTTCAGCTTTATTTAGAGTCAGCATTATGCTCTGATACGTAACACTGGGTTGAGGGATAAACACTTGATTTACTTTTTTTTTTTGTTTTTAGTGATTCCTGGTGCAGTATTTAAAACTCCGAAATATTTGAATTATGATTCGAATTTGGTTTGAAGTTAATTGGGTGAACTTGAACTATTTTCCGCTGCTTAATGAAGTTGATTTTGAGACAATGACATTCTTGTTTATTCTAAAATGTGTTATGTATCCATTTATTTTGAGAAAATTGGGGTTGATTGAGATGATGTAGCATCCTAATTGCATTGAAAAAAAAGATTACTTTGATTTTTATATTATTATTCGTCGGGGAATTTAGGGTGTTACAATTGGTATCAAAGCAGGTTGGTCCGCCCAACCCAGTTGTCTAATGTTGTTTATTCCTTAGTACATGACATGTGTGTGAAACACTGTCGATACTTCTTTTTTTCTAACTAATTGGTTGCATGAGTGAGTTTTAAATAAGTGTGGGAGAAGCTTGTGCACCTCTGAGATGACTTAGGTTGAACATTTGGTTTAGTGTGTTGTGAATTGCATGAATGCAAAGATTGGTGAGACTGTGTTGTTTCCTTAATTCAGAGGAAGTACCGATTTAGGAATTATGTCTAACGGTCAGTCTAAGTGTCCTTGAGATGGAAAGATCAAGTACTTATTTTGTTCGCATCTCTAGGAGTGGAGGGCGATGATTATGTCTATGATGTGCCAATTGTATGTGAGTCCTGATATTTTCCCGGGGATGACTGTGACATGTTGTTGTATCCTAAAATTTTCCCTCTCATCTCTCAAGGATTCTCTCACAAGATCTTCTATGACGTCAAGTTTGCAGTACTGATACATCAATTTAGGCTTGGAATTGGCACAAGGGCAAAATGGTCATTTACACACTAAAAAGTCAAACTTTGACTTTTGATCAAAATCAAGTTTCAAGAATCATATTTAATCAAGACATGTTAAAATATGAAGTTTGTTTCATCAAGAAATTCAAAAGTCAGAATTCTAAAATACTTAGAATTTTTTTAAGTGTTTAAGAAATATGACAAGCTCAGAACTTCTGATCATATTATTACCATGATGCAAGCTGATTCTTGAAGAATTTCTAACATATGAGTTTTAGATCTCAATAAGACCTAAAATATTGAAGAATAGAACTTCTCCTGGAAATGTTGGAATTTCAAGTTATAAAGGTTCAAAGACACGTCCATGAAACTGAAGCACTCAACAAATTCTGGACATTTTCAAGACAGAGTTTGGTTAGAACTTCTGGGCCAGTTTTCATGAAGGTTCAGTCAGAAGTTGCAAGAGCAATTCAAAGAGGATTTACAAAGCGTGTTACAAGCTTTTGGGAAAGTCTGAGAACTCTCTTAGAACATGCTGGAGCAGAGAGATTCCAAGATCAGAAGTTGGATGTTTGTTCTAAGTTATGCTGATGCTGAACTTTTGGCCCAGAATTAAGCTAAGATGCACAATCTCATAGCGCAGGATTTCTGGTTTCATAAATCTCATCATTATTTAATGCACACAACCACTTTTGAGTTTTTATCCAAAGGATTTCCCCACGTGTGAGAAAGAAGTACCATTGCTGTTCTTGAAAAGCAAACTTTTGTACAAGTTTATGCTGGGCCCATGCTTTGCTTTTGCCTCTGAGGGTACTTTTCCTTAATTCATACTTACAAATCCAGCTTAGGCACGACTAAAAGCTGCTAACCACCATACTTGTTTAATTTACTTCAAGAACAAGGAAACACCCTAGCATATGATGATTGTACTTTTGACTTCTCCAAGATACTAAATCCTTGCCTATAAATTGAACTTCATTTGCATCTAAAAAGGGGGGTCAGAAAAATTAAAATAAAAAAAGCTTTGAAACCTTGCTAAAATCTCCAGAAATCCTAAACTGCAAACACAAAATACAAAACCTGCTAGTTTTTGATTCTTGCATTCAAACTCTAATTTCCCTCAAGTGTTTCTTGACCAAATCATCCATTCACTATTCATAACCCAAGCTAAAGGTTGTTCCAGCCTGCTGAATACGTGAGGAAGCTGATCATAACATTACAAGCTGTCAGAACCAGACTCCAGCTCATAGAACATTTTCCAGTTGCAAGGTTAGCTTCTGCTGACTCTCATCATATTTCTAAGGTATTGTTAGATTTGCATGTTCAAAATACAATGTAGACATCCTGATCATGTTTCTGTACATATTCTGAAGTTTCATGTATTTGTCTGCCTAAGTAGAGAGAACATCAGTTCAGAACTTCTTAAGGAAACTAGGTTTAGCAGATACATGTTTGTTTCGGATTTACAGTTTTGACATTTTTTATGTTTCTGAAATCATAATGAAACTTGCCAGAACTGTTATGTGTGCATTTTTGTTTTGTTGAGAAATAACTAAGCTGCAGATGCCCTGATTGGTGTGGAGAAAGAGATGAAGCTCATCATTATAATTTACTTTATGTTATATGTTCATGCTTTTTTTCTAATACCGGATGTATAGCCACCCCAGTGGTAGAAAGCGTGCGCATAAGACATTAGTGCTAAGGGTCTTGGGTTCTAGCCCTAGAAGCTTTTTTTAAGGTTTATTTAATGACATTATCACATATTTATCTGTCAAATAATATTCCTAAATCAGAACTTCTAAACAACCTTACCCAACAACATTATCACCTCACTCTCTCAAATAGCCAGAACTTCTGACTTGCTAGTGATATATGAACTTCTAGGTTCCCAACTACACTGCAGCTTCTGAACCCTTTCAACAATCAGAACTTCTAGATCTTCCTTTATTCTCGATAACCTCAGAACTTGGTGTACCCAGGCCCAAAACTTTTGACCTTCTACTTGACTACTAACATTTTCTCTCTTGCAGCGTATCAGAGTCAGTATCAGAGTCAGAACTTTTGTTCCTCCTCATTTTAGCAATATGCTGATTCTGACTCCATTTTATTATTTATCTTATTTTTTCTTTTAATAACCAAAAACACCAAAAATATTTCATATTCATATGTTTTATTTCTTTTAGAACAAAAAGATCAAAATATTTTCTTAAGTAAATTAATTTCTTAACAAAAACAAAACAAGTCCATTTTACATTTCTTGTATATTATTTCAATATGGTTGTAATAGATAATTAGGACTTTAATTTCTTGTAATCCCCATTCATAAATTTGTACCCCCATCCCCTAAATCTTTGTAATAGCTTAGTATTTTTATTTTCCGCAATTTAATGCTTTATATACCAATTGTTAGTAATTAGGATTTGTATGGAAAGATTAAAAGCAATGCTTAGAAAACCCTAATACAAGACAAATCAAGCATGAAAAAGATACACTTGCACACTTTGCATATCTAGGGTTAACTCCACTTATTTCCTTGAGAAATAAATGGTCATAATACGCATGTAAGACGTCTTAGCAAAAACAAATAAAATACAAGATCATAGTCCCTCGACGACGCTACGAATGTTGCCTTAGAATGATCTTAGTCCCTTAAAGAAAATGCTAAGATATCTTACAACATTTCTATTCATGACTGTACGATGACCCTTGCCCGTCCCTTTTACATCCAAAGATAGGGTTTCTTATCAAATGAATGGTAAGATAACAATGTCAAAGGAAAGAGGAAATGAACATGAAAGACTTTTGAGTAGGTAGAATGTTCCTAGCTACTTGCTCAATTTCAAAACAAAACATCCTTGCTATTTTTCAAAACAAACACCTACACTTTTAAAGCACCCTTCAAAAACTTGAAAATATTTTCAAAAGATCAACACCTTTGTATACATTCTTACGAACGAGAATCATTACAAAAGTTTTCCTAAACAATAGCCTCTTTTCAAAAATACTTTCAAAAACCATACAAAGCACATTTTCAAACAAAGGCAAGTGATCTAGAAAGTAACTAAGAGCCCATGGAAAACCATGGATGAAAAGGGTGCTAATACATTCCCTTTTCATAATCTACCCCCCGAACTCAAGAAACAATCTCAAAAGTCTTTCATGTGCTTTTTCACCTTTCCTTTTGGATAAAAGAAAAGTCGGTGGAGACTCTTGCTAACTGCAACATTTGTGATCAAACGCAAACTCCCAAGTCAATTCTCTCACCGTATCACAGAACTGGCGACTCTGCTGGGGAAATTTTAAAAGTAGGCTTACCTTAGGGTTATATCACATTTACTTGCTTTCATTGTTTGACTTGTATGATTTACATTATGGTTCTTTGTTTGGGTTTGAATCCTCTACCCAGATTTGGGATACGTTATAGGTAAGTAGAAATACATTGTGGAAACTGTGCGGGGTATACCGATATGGTCTAAGCAATAGCTACGTTAGTGCGACATATTTATGGGTACCAGTAGCCCTTGAGTAGTCAAGGAGAATACGGGGCCGCTGAGTGATGTCATGAATCACTAATAAACTTTTAGAACCTTTACTTGACCAACTTGGACTTTAGGACGTAGTGAGATGACCGGCTTTGGTGCTGTCCGAAGTTGGCAGATACTCGATACTACACTCATTGAGGTTTGGTTTTTTGGGATATTTTGGTCTCCATTAAAGAGGCTTGCACTGAAACAATTCCCAAGGAAACAAACCAATGATATTGAGCTCCTTAGAACCCGGTTACTATGACTAGGACATGTTTGAGCCAACTAAACTTCAAGAGGGTACTTACCTATAAGACTCCTTACAAGCCTAAACCTAAGGGCTTGCTTGCTTTGTTTGTATATATATACTTGTACATAGCATCATAAACATCATAACATCATAACATCATACTCATATTTACTAACTGTTGTACCCCAAAATTTTCCCTCCCATATTTCTCAAAACATTGCAAGAAAGATCTCCAAATTGCTCAAAGTAGTCCAAGGGTTGGTCAAACAAGCTCTCTCCTAAGGCAGTCTACTCAAATTAGGGTTTTGTGTTGCATCAATATACTTGAGTCCAAGTGACCCAAAGTGCTCACCAATGTCCTAATATGTTCTCAAGATCATCCATGTCAAGTTTCAAGCCTTGCAGAGGAATTTTGCTTATTCAATTGCTCAAAAGGTCTAAAAATCGACTGTGCTAGGGAAAAAGTCAACTATGACCCAAATACAGTCAAACTTAAAGATTTTTTTGTCAACATTCTCATTTTTAAGGATATTTCATCATTTTATCAAGGGTTGATCATGATTCATCAAGTATTGCTCAAAATTCATCAAGATTCAAAAGTTGCTAAATTAGGGTTTTGTAGGAAAAGTCAACCCAACTTTGACCAAGCATAACTTTCTCATAATTTATGATAAATGACCCATCCAAAGCTAATTTTGAATAGGATTCAATTCCCTACAATTAATGTTCATACCCAAAGTTCAAAATATACACTCACAAGAAGTTATGAATTTTGACATTATAGGTCATTTTGGAAAGTCAACAAAAACACCTTTTTTGTCAAAGCTTCTAACTTGAGCATGGAATATCATAATGATATTATACAAAAAGGTTTGATTATAGGACATCGCAAGCTTTCTAAAAAGTCCAAGAACACTTCCAAAAGTTCAAAATTGAGGAAGTTATGCATTGTTGAAGTTGGACTTTTTTGCAAAATTGCCAAAAGTCAACTATCCCCAAAACTTCAAATTTTGCCAAATGGGCCCATTCTTTTTCACTTGTTTTGAGTTTGCATTATTTACCACGTGCTCTAGCCTTGCCCATGTGTCCATATCATATTTTTATTATTTAATTTTATTTTTATTTGAATTAATTCATTTTAAATCAAATAAAATCACATAAAATCAAAAACATTGAAAACTAAAGATCTTGTGATCATTTCAGGTCTTGTTAGACAACTTGCACCATATCAAATTTGTATCAAAGCAATTGTACACAAAAGATCCAAATCAAGCCAATTTTGGAAGGCTGTTCAAGGCAAATCAAATCCACATCAAGAGCATTGATAGAGGAAGATTTGGACAAGGAATTCAGACCTAATGTATTGTACAATACATAAGGAGGCGAGAGGGACAGAAATCAGGGTTGGAGATCAGTTCTAGAGGCAGAACAAAATTGGAAAAAATCAAGAAAAAGCTTGAGATCAAAATCAATCATAGAGGCATCCCCAGGGCTTGGCAAGTATCCCAATCGTTTCCTGGAAACCCTCACAAGCTAAACCAATCGAAACCACGTGTTTTCCAGCTTCCCAGAGCACTGTAAGTCACTCACGAATCCGCCATATTCTTGAATTCGATTTGCACTATTCTTGCGTCCATTTTATAAAATAATTGCATATTTGTGATCACCACATCATTTACAAGCTTTTGGTATTACTTGATTTCGTTTATCTGACCTGTAACAAGATCCATCATTATTAGGGTTTTATTCTTGTTTTTGGGGTTTTTCGCTTCATGTACAATTAGCCCACATGATGGCCATGGTTATGATCAGAAGAGGATGACAAACTCAACCATGGTATTAGAATGCATTTCCATGGCCTGTACAGGATTTTAGAGATGCATGGTTTGTAGTGACGGACCTCTGTCCGTAGGTATAGGTCCTGGAACTTTTAGCAACAACTCAATGAAGGAGATGAAGGCGTGTCACGCTACCACTCGCCCATTCAAACCTTGGCGCGTTTTTTTCCTCATATTTATCCAATAAAATCTGTTTTATTATATTATCTTTTGTTTGCATTGTATTGACAACTAAAAAAAATAGCGTGGTGGTAAGCATAACGTGTATTTCCCTTCAGGACCTGGGTTCGAATCCCAGGTCCCCCTATTTTCTAAATAATGTTTTCTTGCAGATAATCCAGTGCACATGCCAGCCTAAGACACACCATACTCCCTCACCAATCAACACGCCAGATGGCCAAATGGCCAGATCTGGTGGTCAACATCAAAGGTGCACTATAAGCCAGTCAACACACCTGTATGGGATCCCAAAAAGTCCATTGGATCAACTTCAGATGGGCCAATAAACTGCTATTCACACACCTCAAAACCAGGCCCAATTTCTCTACTTTCTTATATTTTATTTATTTGATTTAATTGTTTTATTTTGTTTAATTAATTTCTAACCAATAAACAAATTTTCTTTTTATCAAAAAATCACAAAAAAAACATTTTCATCCAATTAAAATTCAGAACTTTATTTTTATTTAATAAATTTTAATTAATTAATTAGGTTTTTAATTCTAGAATAACTTTAATTTATTGTGTAAATAAATAAAATCAATTAGAAATCATTAGGTTTTAACATAATTTAATTATTTTAATTTCTTTCTTAAATTAACAAAAACTCCAAAAAACATGTCATTAACTATTTTTTATTTAATTAATTTATTTTATAATTAATTTAGTATTTAATTTAGGATTTAATTTCTTTTCTTAAAATAAAAACAACACAAAAAACATTTTCTTTTAAAAGGGGTCAAAACTCTAATTTCACATCCGATTTAATTTCGCGTCGCGCTTTATTTTTCTTTATCCAATTGATGTATCTGCTTTCGGTATGTAATAATTAATTAGGACATTTAATTATTTTACCGCTTTATTTTATTTTCAAAGGGTTGCTTTTGGCGATGTAAATACTCGACGCCTTGTAATTTAATTTCCGCATTTTAATTCTGCAAATTATACAACTGTTAGATGTTTGGTAATAGGGTTTGCATGGCAAGAATGAATGCTTAATCTAAAATCAAATTAGATCACCCTAAACATGTGCAAAGATAAAAATAACTGAAAATAACATAATCGCACATGCGCACTCCTAGGGTACACCCCACTTGGTTGCCTTCGTACACGGTCATTGAGTATAGGGTATTTTAGAGGTCGCCCTCTTGTCTAAAAGATCATAGTTTCCTCAAAATGGTTGCCTCGGATATTGTTGCCTCAAACAAATGATCTAAGACATTAGGGTTACCGCTAAGGTGTCCTAACATTGCTTTAGTGACCGTATGTCCCTCATTCGAATTGACCCTCAAACTCCAACGACGGTGTTACCTACTCGCTAATAGTGGGATAGCATTGTCTAAAGTAAAATAACATAGAACGATTCCTTTTTTTGAGTAGGTAGATAGTTCTTAGATACTTGCCCATCCAAAAAAAAACAATTTTTTTTCACACTTACACTCCTTTATAAACAAAGTTTTCAAAAACACTTCATTACACTCTTGAGGACAGAAGCAAGAGTTAAATCAAAGTTAAAAACAAAAACTTTTTCAAAACCCACAATCACAAAGAAAACATTTTGAAAGTGATGAGCAAGTACCTAAGAGCCCGTAGATAACTACGGATAGAAAGGGTGCTAATATCTTCCCTTTCTATAATCTACCCCCCGTACTCAGAGATAATCTCGAAAAAGGAATTTTTCTGTGCTTTTTTCCTTTCCTTGTTGGATAAAATAAAAGTCGGTGGAGACTCTTGCTTACCGCGACATTTTGCAAAAACAAACGCAAAACGCAAACCAGCATTCCAAAAAAACAGTTAGTTCTTCCACCGTATCACAATAACCATTTCAAGGATTTTGGGATTTATCTTTGTTCTGTTTTGTAGGACATGGATTCTATTCGCAGGAAAACCATTCAAGTCAATCTTGTAAGGATTCCTCATCAACTTAGAGATCTAGCATCAAGGATTCCTGAAAATTCTCCATTTACCGAGAGACATGGTCGCCTACTAAACTTGGTCACCTCCAACACTGATGAAGACATGATGAAGGTGCTCTTTCGTTTTGCAATTGTGAGGGTTCGGGAGAGATGGATCGATTCTAGGTCAGGATATAGAGGGGGGGGGGGGGTGAAGTTAGGGTTCCGGTCGAACGCGGATACACGACGGAAGAATTATTTTGTGTTTGGGTTGTTAGGATACTGTGAGTTTTGAGGGAAGGAGGTAGGAGAGAAGACAACAGCGAGAGAGAGAGTAAAAGCCATTAGGGTAGTTTGGCGTCTTGTAAAAGAGAATAACCTCACTACGGGCCTAAGTCGACCCGGCCCAGGTTTTAATTTTTTTCTTTCTCTCTGCGTTTTTGTTTATACTTATTGGGTCTTGTTGTACCTCAAAATTTTCCCTCTCATTTCTCAAAAAATTTCTCAACAAAATATCACCCTAGAACCAGGTTTGCTTCCATCCAATTTCAATCCTTGAATTACAAATTTTCCAAGAAAATAATTCACAAGGGAAAAATGGTCAAAAGCACACTGAAAAATCAAACTTTAACTTTTTGACCAAATTTGAGTCCCAAAAATCACATTGCGTCAAGACGTCCAAAAGGTGAAATTTGTTTATCAAAGAAATTAAGAGAATAAAAAATCCAACTTTTGCAAGACTTTGAAATTTTTCTAAGTATTTTCTATACTTGTTAATTTCATTTTCTTCATGACATTTTTTTTACTACAATTCCAAATAATTTAAAATGAGGCAAATAATTCAAGTTATTACAAAGTGACATTTTTTTCAAGTTTACAAACCATAAACTTGGTATTGCTTGGATTTTTTCCTTTGACTCAAACCTTGTTACAATGTTTTGTCCTTGATACAATGTGCATAAAATACTCCACAAGACCAAATTTGTTTCATACTACAAATTTTGCTGCCCAAGTTGAACAAAGCATGCTATGCTGCATTGTCCCAACACCCCAAAAGCATGCTCCATTGCTGTCCTACAAAAAACCTTGTGCTATGCTACACCACAAATCTGCATATGCTGTCCTATACAGTCCAAAACTGCTCTATGCAGTCTGCACCAACATGCATCACAACAGCCCCAAAATTGTACCAAAATGGCAAAAGAAAATTGTGTGAATAAAGTATCAAAACAGTAAGAAAAAGAACAATTTAAAATGATTTATTTTATTCCCCCCCCCCTAAACCTCAGTCAAGGGTCTACAAAAGGAACTGTTTTCATAAGACATAGGGGTTGGAATTTTTGGAGAAAGGAGAGAGTTTTAAACAGAAAAATAGTGTTCTTTGTAATTTTGACTCATTCAGAAAGAAACCACCTCTAATCTCATTCAAAACAGGACTTCAATCCATTATTCCATCTTACAAACTCTCCCATAAACCAAACACCTTAGCACATAGAGAGTGTAAAAACACTAAAACAATTTATGTTAGTGCCATTATCCTCACCATCCAAACATAAAAACAATACTATACAACTTGGCTGGGTTCCAACAGTTTGGAACAAGCCTTGACTGGGTTTCAATAGTTTGGAACAAGCTGCCTGGAGATTCATTGGAGCCCTCACAACATCTTGAAAAGTATTCAGATTTCAAACACCAAGTGTAGTTTCCAGGTAAGTCTTCTTGACTTGGTATTTTTCTTCATACATCATTAATGATTTATTCTTGAAGATAAGATGTAGTAATTGTTGCCCCATTTTAGCTAACCATTTGCTTGTTGTTTATATTTATCAATCATATGTTGTAAACTGCCATGTATGGACAATAAAACAATGTTTAAGGGAGAAAAATGCAGTATGTATCGTCACATACACACATGTGTTGACTCATCCTAGTAAAAAACAGGGTATGAATCGACACATAAACCCCATGCATCGACTCATACTGATCCCAGGTCCCAAAACAGAAGGTGGAAAAGTCCATGAATCGATACAAAATTCGCATGCGTCGACACAAAGAAGGTGTATGAGTCGACACATCCCATTATGTGTCGACTCATACTGAGCTGATTTTTCTTTACAGGAGCAAGGAAAGGTTATGTGTCGATGCATAACAATATGTGTCGACACATAATGGTTCAAAAAGCAGTTTCTCCCATTTTCTATACTGTTTATGCACATATTTTTCATTACTGCCCATTAGTTCGATGTGGTTGTAATAATTAGACATTTATTTCATCCCTATTTTGCAAATTGAACCCCCATCCCCCTTAAGATGTAATAGCTTAGGATTTTATTTTCCGCATTTTATTTTTGCTTTCATATATTACTAGTAATTAGAATGCATGACAAGATAAAATCAACAAATAGATAACTCTTAAATACAAGACAAAATGTATGCAATCAAACACACTTGCACACTAGCACCCTTAGGGTAATCCCACCTTGTTTCCTATCGAAAAATAGTCATGTCCCTTGAATATGGACGTTTTAGCAAAGACCCTTGATAAAAGATCGTAGTCCCTCGATGACCCTCGATGACCCTTGATGTTGCCTTCGGTAAACGATCTAGTCCATAAACAACATTGCTAAAACGTCCCATAGATTTCCATCTATGACTATACAAATGTCCCATGCTCGTCCCTTCACATCCAACGATGGGGCTTCTTACCAAACAATGGTAAGATAGCAACATCTAAAGGGGGAGGAAAATAACATCTAAGACCTTTTGAGTAGGTAGATTTGCTCCTCGATGCTTGCTTGCTCACAACAAAAACATTTTATACACCAACATTCTCATTTTGAAACATTTTCAAAAGACAACACTTTGTATGCGTTCTTATAGAGACGAGAATCGTTACAAAGACACCTTTTCAAAACCACTTTAAAAAAACACATCTTACAAACTTGAAAACATTTTCAAAAGATCAAACATCTTTGTATACATTCTTACGAACGAGAATCATTACAAAGATTGCCTAAACGATGACCTCTTTGCAAAATACTTTCAAAAACCACACAAAGCACATTTCCAAACAAAAGCAAGTGATCTAGCAAGTAACTAAGAGCCCATGGAAAACCATGGATGAAAGGGGTGCTAACACCTTCCCCTTTCATAATCTACCCCCCGAACTCAAGAAAACACCTCTAAAGGTCTTTCCTGTGCTTTTTCACCTTTCCTTGTTGGATAAAAGAAAATTCGGTGGCGATTCTTGCTATCCACAATATTTGCGATCAAACTCGAAATAAAAAGTCATCTCTCCCACTGTATCACAGAACTGGCGACTCTGCTGGGGAAAATTCTAAAAGTGGGGTTACCTTAGGGATAGATCACATTTATTTTCTTACATTGTTTGACTTGTTTGCTTTACATTATGGTTCCTTGTTTGGATTTGAATCCTCTACCCGGATTTGGGATACATTATAGGTAAGTAACAATACATTATGGAAACTATGCAGGGTATACCGACATGGTCTAAGCAATAGCTACGTTAGTGCGACATATTTGTGGGTACCGGTAGCCTTTGAGTTAATCAAAGAGAATACGAGGCTGCTGAGCAATGTCATGAAGCACTAATGAACTTTTAGAACCTTTACTTGACCAACTTGGCCTTTAGGATGTAGTGAGATGACCGGCTTTGGTGCAGTCCGCAGTTGGTAGATACTCGATACTACACTTATTGAGGTTTGGTTTCTTGGGATATTTTGGTCGCCATTAAAGAGGCTTGTGCTGAAACAATGACAAAGGAAACAAACCAGTGATATTGAGCTCCTTAGAACTCGATTACTATTACTAGGATAGGTTTAAGCCAACTAAACTTCAAGAGGGTACTTACCTATAAAACTCCATGCAAGCCTAAACCTAAGGATTTGTTTGTTTTGTTTGTATATGCATACTTGTACATAACATCATAAACATCACGAACATCATATACATCCACTAACCATTTCAAGGATTTTGGGATTCATCTTTGTTCTTATTTAGTAGGATATGGATTCACTTCGCAGGAAAACTATTCAAGTCAATCTTGTAAGGATCCCCCAACAACTCAAGGAGCTAGCTTCACGGATTCCTGAAAACTCTCAATTTACTGAGAAACATGGTCGCCTACTCAACTTGGTCACCTCCAACACAAATGAGGATATGATGAAGACGCTCTTTCAGTTCTTTGATCCTTTACACCATTGCTTCACATTTCCCGATTATCAACTTGTGCCAACTTTGGAAGAATTCTCCTAACTCTTGAGGATTCCCATTCTCAATCAACTATCTTTAAACAGTATGGAAAGAGACCCAAAGCCAGAAGAGATTGCTCAAGCTCTACACTTTCACTCATCTGATATCACAACTCATTGGGAAACAAGGAGTGGTGTTAAAGGTTTCCTAGCAAAGTTCTTGTTTGAGAAAGCCCAAAACTGTCGGAATTTCTTGGATTTGCAAGCCTATGAGGAAATTATGTCTATCCTCATCTATGGGATGGTTTTGTTTCCAAATCTTGACCAACTCATAGATGTCAACACTGTCAAAATCTTCATATCCAGCAACCCGATGCCTACATTGCTAGGAGATATCCTACACTCTTTTCACACTCGCACAATGAGGAAAAGAGGTGTCCTTATGTGTTGCACTCCTCTCTTGGCAAGATGGTTTATTTCGTATCTTCCCCAATCTGTATTAAAAAATGAGCAAGGTTCAAGGTGGTCACAAAGGTTGATGACACTCAAACATTCGGATATGCATTGGTGCTCCCGATCCAAAGAGAATGTTATCATTGTCGATTGTTGTGGAGAATTCCCTAATCTCCATTTACTTGGCATTAGGGGAGGAATCACCTACAACCCCTGCTTAGCCTTAAGACAGTTTGGTTATGCCCAAAGGGATGGCCCGCATGAGATGCTGATTCAAGGTTTGGTATTTAACTACGAGAACGACGATCAAGGTCTTTGCCAAAGATTTATCTGAGCTTAGAGGATGTTAAACAATGTGGATAACAAGACTTTGGGGTATAAAAATTCAATCCCTCTTGAGCTTTACCTCAAATGGGTACGAACTCGTGCTCAGAGTCTTATGATGCCCTACCCCTCCATTCTCCCAGTAATCATTGAGCCTGTCATAGAAGGAGATATTCCATACACTATCCTACATCCTGATATGCCCACCTCTCTTGAAGACCTACAAAGAGATTGGATACAACTCAAGGGAGAGCGAGATACTTTCGAAGCCCAATTATACGCGAGCGAGAAGAAGGTTTTGGAACTCACTAGGCTACTTCATGAAGAGCATACTCTCAATGCCTACATCGCACCAAAGAGGATGCGAAATACCTTTTTATCTTAGAGTTTTTGTATTATTTTGCCCAAGGGGAATTGATGTACTCAAAGCTTTAACTTATTAATATAACGTGTGTTTCCTTTTTGTCTAAAACAAATTTGAATCTTTGAAATCCTTGAAATCGTTACATATGTATAGACTATTCATCATAACATAAGCAGGTCTCCTCATCTCTCTACTGTTTATTTCAGTAAGATGGATCTCGAGCAAACAGTGAAGGACCTCCAAGCTCAGAATACACAGTTTCAACAGTTTCTCTTGACCCTAGCCAAAGGACAAGAAGAGTTAAAGACTTTTCTAGCTGAGGATAAGAAAAATAAGACAAAGAAGGTAACCGGAGTCCTAAACATGGGAAGAAGATTTCATGGGCAGACAAGAAGGACCTTAGACTTTGCAACGACATCCGGTGAGAGAGACAATCAAGATGGATAAGGAAAGGAAACAGTTGTCCCATCAGAATTAGAAGAGGAAGAGGAAGAAGAAGACTATTCTGAAGAAAAATACCCTCCAACTGATGACAAGTATAAACATCTCGAAGAGCGGTTGAGTGCAATGGAAATCCAAAAAGTGCCTGGCTTGGACTTTGAGGAATTGGGGTTAGTATCGGGGACTGTCATTCCTCCAAAATTTAAAGCACCTGTGTTTGCCAAGTATGACGGAGTATCATACCCTAAAATGCATCTTCGATCCTATGTAAGGAAAATCCAGCCCCAAACACTGACAAAGACTTATGGGTACACTTCTTCCAAGACAGTCTGTCTAGAACTCAACTTGACTGGTTTTACCAACTAGAAAGAGCCAACGTTCACACCTGGAAAGATCTTGCTGCAGCCTTCTACAAACAATACCAATACAATGCTGATCTTGCGCCTACCCGTACTCAACTCTAGAGTATGGCCATGGTTTCCAATGAAGGTTTCAAGGACTATGCGCAAAAATAGAGAGATTTAGCCAGAAGAGTTTAACCCCCTCTATCTGAGAGAGAATTGGTAGATATGTTCTTGGGCACCTTGTCTAGTCCCTTCTTCAATCATTTAATTGGAAGTTCATCTACAGGTTTTACTGAACTAGTATTGACCGGAGAAAGGGTAGAAGCCGGTATAAAGAGTGGAAAGATTCAGAAAGATACATCCTCTTCTGCAATTGTAAGGAAGCCTTTCATCGGAAAGAAAGAAGTGGTTTCCGTTTATCCTCGGAGAAATAAAGATAGGGCCGAGCGCCGACCAATGGTAGGGGCTGTGATGATCCCTAAACCTGTGCCTGATCAACAAAGAAACAATCAACCGAGGATGGAAAGATCGGTCAGGCAGTTCACCAAAATTAACATGACCCCATCACAGGTATTACTGCACCTACTAAGATCTAATTTGGTGACTTTGAAAGAAGCTCCCAAAAACCCCAACACAACATCTCCTCACTATCATCCCAATGCCCGTTGCGCATATCACTCTGAAAGTCCCAGCCATGACACTAATAATTGTTGGGCTCTAAAGAACAAAATACAAGACCTTATTGAAGCAAAAGAGATTGAATTTGATGCGCCCGAAAATCCAAATGTCATTTCTTCCCCTATGCCCATACACGGCCATAATGCCAATGCCATCGAGGAGGATATGTTTGTTGCTTCAGTTGATGAACTTGTGACCCCACTCCTGACTATCAAAAAGAACTTATCAAAAGCCGGTGTTTTCCCAGGCTGTAATGGAAACTATCATTTATGTTTGACCTCACAAACCAATTGTCCTTTGTTGAAAGAAGGCGTTCAGTGCCTAATAGATAACAAAGAAATTTTATTCGAGAAGACTTTTGTTCCACCTGTTCCTTTTGAAGATGTTTCTATCATTACCATTTCCGCCAATTCTTCCAGGGTCTCCACCAAAAGACCAGTTAGAATTACATCAGTTCCAAAAGTAACTCCTTTAATAATTACAATTCCTGGACCAGTCCCATATTCGTCAGACAAAACCATACCATGGAATTATGGAGGGGATGTACACTACCATGGTATCAAGCAGGACTGGCCAACCGCCAAAGATTCAAGCTCCGAGAAAGTCAAATCCGACATCAATAATGTTGCAGGAACTAGCAAGATTACCCGAAGCGGAAGGATATTCTCTCCAGAAATTGCTCCCCCAAAAGCGGTTTCTGGACCCGTAATCATTCCTGCTGTTGCTCCCCTAAAAGTTGTTCCCAGTCCTACAATCATCTCCACCAATACTCCAACTGACAAAGCTGTTACAACCCCTATTATCATTCCTATTGACACTCCTGCTGCCGAGTTAACCGAAACTCGAGGTAAAAGTATTCTGATTGAGCTTGTCCGGACGAAGGCTCAGTCATTGGCTATCCCTGAGACCTCCCAGAAAGAGATGGAGGAGATTCTGAAGATCATTAAAAGAAGCGACTACATGTAGTTGAACAACTGGGGCAGACTCCTTCTAAAATTTCCATGCTGGAATTACTACTATGTTCCGAGGCGCGTCCAAAAGCTTTGGTAAAATTCTTGAAAACTGCCCACGTACCCCAAGAGACATCTGCCGATCAATTCGAGACTGCGTAGCCAGCTTGACTGCAGATAATGGTCTAGGTTTTTTGGATGCTGATTTAACACTGAGAGGAAGGAAGCATAATGAGGCATTGCATCTCTCAGTTGAATGTAGGGGAACAACCTTGGCCCATATTTTGGTGGACACTGGATCATCTCTGAATGTATTGCCTAAAAAAGCTCTTGATAGGCTTGACTGTGAGGGATTGACATTGAAGCCAAGTAACATAGTAGTAAGGGCTTTTGACGGCTCAAAAAGGATGGTACATGGGGAGGTAGACATTCCCATAAAAGTTGGAACACAAACATTTGATTCAACTTTTTACGTAATGGATATTCGTCCCTCATATTCTTGCTTGCTAGGCCGACCATGGATTCACAATGCTGGCGCCATCACTTCTATGTTGCACCAAATGCTGAAATATCTGATTCAAGGGAATATTATCACCGTTCATGGAGAAGAAGAGTATATGATCAGCCATCTCAATTCCTTCAAATATGTGGAATTAGATGGTGAATTTATTAGTACTCAATTTCAACACTTTGAAGAGGTCCCGCAAGATGTGGCAGTAACAAGGTTGTTCCTAAGATCACAAGGCCTCCGCTCCGGATGTCATCTCTGAAGGATGCCAAAGTAGTGGTAGAAGAAGGTGGGTGCACTATCTGGGGACAACTCCCAGATATCCCATATAAGTCTGACAAGTTTAACCTAAGTTTTACTTCAAGTGCTCAGAAGGCTGTACACTGCGCTCGTGCCGGAGGATCACCCCTGAAGATCAGCAACCGCGAGGTCAACACCGTAGAAGATGATGAAGATAGCTGTGACTTGGAGGACTGGATATTCCCAACTATCAATGGGGGGCTCAACAATTGGGAGGCTAGAGATTTTGTCCCAATCTCTTTTATCCCACAGTAATCTGTCTTTACATTTTGTTGGATATGTAATATTAAAATAATTCGCACTCTTAAAACCTTGTGTCTAGCCCGAGGCACAATGGTCCATTTGTAAGGGTTATTATCTCCTTTTCATATGACATCAATGAATCATGGACGTTTTCACATACAAACTTTTATGCTCATTGTTTTTCTTTTTTCATTTTTTATTTCTTTCAAGGATAGCTATACCTTTACACACACTCACACTCATAATGCAGGTATACATCCATTCGGGATCCCATGGGTAACAATACTGCTATGGCCTTTTGTGACTTTGAGAATCTAATCTACCAAGCCGAAGACGAAGGTGAGGAAGATTGTGAAGTACCAGGAGAACTTGCCAGACTACTACAACTAGAAGAGAGAACCATTCAGCCTCACAAAGAACTCGTGGTTACTATCAACCTAGGTACCGAAGAAGACAAAAAAGAGGTCAAGGTGGGAACCAATATGGAACCCAGTATCAAGGAGCGTATGATTCAGTTGTTACACGATTATGTCGAAGTTTTTGCCTGGTCGTATGAAGACATGCCAGGACTTGATGCAGATATTGTGGTACATCGTCTGCCTACAAGAGAGGATTGTCTGCCAGTAAAGCAAATGGTTCACCGCATGAGGCCTGATATGTCAGAAAAGATTAAAGCAGAAGTCATGAAGCAATTCAACGCTGGATTCTTGGCTATCACCTCTTATCCCCAATAGGTTGCCAATGTCGTTCCCGTGCCCAAAAAAGACGGCAAAGTGCGAATGTGTGTGGACTACCTATATTTGAATAGGGCAAGCCCTAAGGATGATTTTCCACTCCCCCACATTGATATTCTAGTTGACAATACGACACAACAAATAGTGTTTTCCTTCATGGATGGTTTCTCAGGCTACAACCAAATCAAAGTGGCGCCTGAGGACATGTAGAAAACAACATTTGTCACAATGGGGAAAATTCTGCTACAAGGTGATGTCGTTTGGACTGAAGAATGTTGGGGCAACCTATCAACGTGCCATGGTAGCTTTATTCCACGACATGATACATCACGAAATAGAGGTCTATGTGGACGACATGATAGCCAGATATCAAACAGAAGAAGAGCATCTTGATCACTTAAAAAAACTGTTTGAGAGACTGAAGAAGTATAAACTGAGGTTGAATCCAAACAAATGCACATTTGGGGTACGGTATGGTAAACTCCTAGGCTTTATCTTCAGCAACAAAGGTATTGAAGTAGATCCTACCAAGGTAAAAGAAATACAAGAGATGCTTGCTCCTTGTATTGAGAAGGAAGTCAGAGGATTCTTGGGGAGTTTGAACTACATTGCCAGATTCATCTCTCACCTAACAGCTACTTGTGAACCAATCTTCAAATTGTTGAAGAAAGATCAAGTAGTCAAATGGAATGAAGATTTCCAAGTTGCTTTTGACAAAATCAAATAATACTTACAAGAGCCTCCTGTATTGATGCCACCAGTCGAGGGAAGACCATTAATCATGTATCTGACTGTTTTAGAAAACTCAATGGGGGTGTGTATTGGGGCAACATGACGAGTCTGGCCGAAAAGAGCATGCTATTTATTACCTGAGAAAAAAGTTTACCAACTGTGAAGCGAGATATTCACTGCTCGAGAAAACTTGCTGCACTCTGGCATGGGCTGCTCGCCGACTAAGACAGTATATGCTGACTCATACTACTTTGTTGATATCTAAAATGGATCCGATAAAATACATCTTCGAGAAACCTGCTCTCTCCGGGAGAATAGCGAGATGGCAGATGATCCTGACCAAATATGACATACAGTATACTACCCAGAAAGCAATAAAGGGCAGTGTATTAGTTGATCACCTTGCTCACCAAGTTGTAGAAGACTACCAATCCATGAAGTTAGAATTTCCAGATGAAGACATCATGACGGTAAATAACTGTGAAAAATTTAGGCCATGTGACGGACCTGAACAAGGGTCCAGATGGACCCTGTTCTTTGATGGGGCATCCAACACACTTGGAAATGGTATCGGTGCTGTACTCATATCTCCGGAAGGGTGTCATACTCCCTTTACTGCCAGACTTTGCTTCAATTGTAATAATAACATGGCGGAATACGAAGCGTGCATCTTTGGTCTCAAGGCTGCCATAAATTTAGGGATCAAATTTTTGAATGTATTCAGAGATTCAACTTTGGTCATTAGCCAGATCAAAGGGGAATGAGACACCAAACACCCTAACCTTATCCCTTACAAAGAATGTGTTTTGACATTGCTCCCACATTTTGAGAAGATTACCTTCGAGCACTTCAAGCGAGAAGAAAATTAGCTAGCAGACGCACTAGCCACGATGTCATTTGTGTTTAAACTTAAATGGGATAATGAGGCTCCCCAGATCACCATTGAACGAAGGGATGAACCAGCACACTGTCACGAGATTAATACTGAAGAAGTAGTGGACCAGCTGTGGTTTCACAAAGTCAAGAGGTATCTTGAAATCCAAGAATATCCAGAAGGAGCTTCAGTAAATGATAAGAAGTTCTTAAGGAGATTCTCTGCTAAATTCTTCCTTAGTAATGGTATTATTTACAAACACAATCATGACTCTGTGTTACTTCGGTGTGTAGATAAGGTTGAAGTTGAAAGGATCATGACTGAATTACATGAAGGCACTTTTGACACCCATTCCAGTGGGCATACGATGGCAAAGAAAATCCTATGGGAAGACTATTAGTGGTCTACCATGGAAGCATATTGCTATCAACATTCTCGAACTTGCCACAAGTGTCAGGTTTATGCTGACAAGGTGCACGTACCCCTGGTTCCTCTGAATGTCTTAACGGCTCCTTGGCCCTTTGTTATGTGGGGGATTGATATGATTTGGGAAATCAAGCCAACAGCCTCAAATGGACACCGCTTCATCCTAGTGGCCATTGACTATTTCACAAAGTGGGTGGAGGCAGCTTCTTTCGCTTCCGTCACCAAGAATGTTGTCGCCTGGTTCATCAAGCGGAATCTCATATGCCGATATGGTATCCCTAAGAGGATCATTACGGACAATGGTACGAACTTGAACAATACTATGATCACCTCTTTGTGCGAGCAGCTCAAGATCCAGCATCACAATTCTTCCCCTTACCGACCAAAGATGCATGGTGTTGTCGAAGCCGCGAATAAGAACATTAAAAAGATCATACCGAAAATGACAGTCACATATAAAGACTGGCATGAGATGCTACCACAGCGCACACATCGACTGGGGCAACACCCTACTCTCTGGTATACGACATGGAAGCTGTCTTGCTTATTGAGGTCTAGATCCCCTCTCTAAGAATTATGAAGGATGCAGGGCTGAATGAAGAAGATTGGATCCAGACTCGACTTGATCAACTAAACTTGATTGATGAGAAAATGCTTACTGCTGTTTGCCATGGTCAAAATGTATCAAAAACGGATGATCAAGGCTTTCTACAAAAAGGTCAGACGCCAAGTGTATCAAGTTGGAGATCTGGTGATTAAATGTATCATACTTTCGCAAGGTAATCCTAGGGGAAAATGGACTCCTACATACGAAGGACCATTTGTAATCAAACAAATATTCTCTGGTGGAGCAATGATCTTGACTACCATGGACGGCGACGACCTTCCGCACCCTGCGAACGCAGACATAGTCAAAAGATACTACGCATAAGAGACCTGCGAGATTGACACATAGGAAAAACAAGGGCATCCCGGTGAACCAAAAAGGTTCATGCAAAAATTAGGGATAAAACAAAAAAAACTGTACACCCGGCAAGCTGAAAACCCGAAAGGGCGGCTTGGGCAAAAAAGGGTATCCTGGTGGACTGAAAACCTGAAAGGGCGGTCCAGGAAAAAGTTAGGGAATTAAAGCGTATGACTATGTCCCGTTGGATCACCGTACGGACAACCTTTGTCTTCCATATTCAAACTCAGAGGTTCTGATCAATTCAATCATCTTTGGACGAGGAAACAAATAGACAAGATGCTTAGTGATACAAAGGCTATAGAAGAATGGGAACCCCATGGGATTATTGCACATAGCTATCTTTTCTTTGTATCAAAATTTTCATATTTTACGATGGTATTCTCTTACTAGAATGTTTGTCTCATTGTACAAAAAAAACTTACTCAAAGTCAAATACAAAGATATCCCTTTGAAAGTGAAAAACTATTTGTTTTTCTGTACTCTATTGTTTTGTTTACAAAAACGTCCAATGATTTATTTTTGAACATATGCATTTGTACATAATTACTTTTTATAAATAAACAAAATAGAAAGACAATCACTGATGGCCTTAAGAGGCGGGGAAATCTCTCTAAGCTATTTCCATAAATCTCCCACAGTGTACAGTTTAATCCCCAGCAGAACAAAGCTTCCAATTATCAATCCCCGGTTGAAGTCGTTCGATTTCTCAGGATGTCCCAACAGGATTTTACAAGCAATACAAGGCGTTTCTGTTGTACCCTAAAACTTGCCCTATCTTTTTCACAAGAAATCACAGCTTCGGGCTTTTCCTGATTTTTCATATTGGCTTAAGAATCGGTCAAACAGACTTTTCTCATAAGTCAGACAAAATTAGGGTTTCCATTGATTTTGAATCAGTTCAAGCAGATTGTTAGGGTTTGGTTGAGTTTGGCTCAGGGTTTGATCAGGCAGACGTTTCTTTGACAATAAATTAAGAATTAGGGTTTGCACGCGCATTCTCAGAAGGAATTAATTCTACAGTTCTTTTCAATTGACTCTGGGACATGGGTTGAGGCTTCTGATTGAAAGTTTGAAGTTTAAGTTTGATCAGTGAGATAAAGGACATATGGACGTTTGTTTGATTAACTGTGCAATGTTTTTGGTTATTCGGAACGCCGGGCGTTTATTGATTATTTATAATTTCTAAGGTAAAATTATTGGATAATTTCCAATTATTATAATTCAAGAAATTAAAGTAATTAAATAAGTGAATGCAGAAGAATTAAAGAGATATCTGACAAAGAAAGATTTTTTATTCATTTTTAATTGATTGTTACAAATATTATTTGAACACTGTAAATTTATTTACAATTGTTTACAATAATATTATTACAACGATTAAAAGTAAATTAAAACTATATCCTAAATCTCTGGAAATCTTCATCTTCTACTAATTGCACCCTTTGCTCAACTGATACTTATCTGCAAAGACAAAAAAGAAAGAAATCAGTACATATAAATTAAAGGCATTTTCAGACAGTTAATCAGAAACTCATCATTAAAAGTGTTGGCCGGAATCAATTTGTTCGCCCTCTCTGCAAATCGCAAGAAGACTCTTGGTTCACAAAGAGGGAAAGAAAATAATGTTGCAAGCATATGAATATGTACAAGGCTGCATAATTCCAAAACAAGTTGCAAAGTTCAAATTGAACAAACAAGCTACATGAAAAGGGACAAGCTACTGAATATGCCAAAACAAGTTGCAAAGTTCAAATTGAACAAACAAGCTACTTGAAAAGGCAAACTAAGTGCAAAGCTGTCAACAAAACTAAATCACAAAGAAACTGTCAAACTGTCCAAGAGCTGTCAACAGAGCTTCCTACAAGCTAGCAAAAGCAATGCAGAAAAACAGGAAGTATGCAGAGGAAAGACACAATGCAAGCAACTTATTTCAAATTATCATCATTTTCCAGGCCAAACACTTTTTCAGAAAAAATAAGTACAGTTTAAAGCAATAAACAATGCTTTTTTCTATGGAGAGAGAAAGAGAGAGAGAGAAGTATGCAGGCTTACAGTTTCAGGCAGGCTTAAGACAAAGGGATATAAAACAAAGAGAACAGGACAATTCAAAAGGGAGGCAGAATACACATAGAAACAAATAACACAAAACTTGCCTCCAACCTGTTTCATCCTGCCTAAAACCACAAAACTGTAACATTGCAAAAGCTAAAACACAAGCCATAAGCCTGTATCAGTAAACACAAACAAAGCTGCCTTCAAGCAAAAAAAACCACAAAAATGTTACAGAAGAAAGCTTGCAACCTCAAGCCAGTTTCAGACTTTCAAACCTGCATAGGCTACAAAGTGTAAACAAAACTCACCCTTAAGCCTGTATCAAAAAACACAACCATAACCTCCAAGTTTACAAACTGTTTCAACCTGCTAAAAAACCAGATACAAGCCTTAAAGCCTGTAAACATCAAGCCTTGAAGCATGTAAACACAAGCCAGAACAACCTGTTTCAACTCAGTATCAAAACCTGTCTCAAGCCTTATTCAAACAAAACTCAAACAAGCAAACAATAAACCTGTACCAATAACCCTTCAATCCAAACTAGATATCAAACAAATCCCAAACACCCTCAGAACCATGTTCATCACAGGGCCAACATCAACATTCTCAGAAACAGGCAACTCATAAGCAAAGTTCATCAATTAAACATTCAGAGGCAAGCATTTAGAAGAGGAAAAGAAGCAACTATTACAGGGTTTTCAGAGAAACTATCATCATAAAACCATAGAGGCAAGCATTCAGATACAAAATACCAGGAAGCAAGCCAGCAAGCCCTCGTCATCATACTCCCTCGCCTTGGCCTCCTGAGGATACCGCCGTCCACTCCTCTGTCTCCAAAACCCTAAAGGTAGTATTTTTCCCTTTCCTTTTTCTGCTTCGCACCTCACACCACACGAACATCAAAAGTCAAAATGTGTAAGAGGTAAAACATGCAAGAGATAAATCTTTGAAACCCTAAAACATGAAAAGCTGAGAATAATACCTTGTTGTCACTGCCTGAGCGATCTTAGGGAGGAAACGGTGGAGGTGGTATCCTAGTGGCCATAGGCGGAGTTCGTTCGGAAAGCTTGGCTCAAGAAAGATGAAGAAGAGGATGAAGAACAAAGAAGAAGATGAGAGCGCCATTCGTACAACACAAATCCTTTTTCTGAAACGAAACAAAGCAAACCCTAAACAATTTTTGTAAAGCATATGGGCCTGTCCCTTGAAAACAAACTGTCTAAGCCTAACAATCATGGCGCGTTACACCCCCCTCTGATTCTCCTTCAGTTTTGTTTTGGGCCTGCCCCTCATACTAATGCCTCAGCCCATTTATTTTCTTTATACAAACTAATATCCTTTTTTTATTATATCACTTTATTTCCTTTTTCTTCATAACTAATTACATTAAGTTTTTACACAAAATTTTCTTAAAAGCTTCTTTTTATTTTAAAACAATTAAAAATACATAAATATTAGGTTATTAGGTTTAAATAATTTTCTTGTGTTTAAAACCTTTCTTTTGCTTAATAAATCTTTTTTATATAAATTTCTAAAAAACCTTAACAAATACATAAACAATAGATTTTTTTTAAGTTAATTTTTTCTTTTCATTAAAACTTTTGTTTATACATAATTAACAAAAACACAACAAACAATAATAAATACTTAAAAATTGCATTAGGTTAACAATTTATATCACTTGTAAATAATCATGTGCATCTTACATACTTTTATTTCTCTTTGATTCTTATACATTGCTATTTTTTACATTGAGAATGCGATTTGATTTGGTTGTAAATAATATTTGGACACTACTATCATGATAAGACTCATCCCCATTTGTAAATATTTGTACCCCCATCCCCGGATACTTATTTATAATAGCTTAGACTTTAAATTCCCGTAATTTATCTCTTTCTATATACTGTATAGTAATTAGGGTTTGTATGCGAAGATTCAAAATCAACCGCTAGATAACCTAATACAAAGATAAATGCATGAAAATCAAATACACAATTTACACTTGCACCCCTAGGGTAATCCCGCTTGTTGCCTTCCAAAATGGGCCATGTTTGCATGTTGAGTTCTTTGGCAAAACAAAACAAAATCAAATGATCATAGTCCTTCGATGACGCTTTCGAAGTTGCCTAAACAAAATGATCATAGTCCCTCAAGCAAATTTCCAAAGACACTTGACACTATTGCATTCATGGTCTAAACGATGACCCGCGCCCGTCCCGTTAACATCCTAACACAAGATTGTCCACCAAATACAATGGTGGAACAATACTGTTAAAAGGGTTAAAACATGAGAAAGATCTTTGAGTAAATTTAGGGGTAGACAACTCTTAGTTACTTGATCAAACTTGCAAAACACACTTGCCTACTTTCAAAACACAACTTTCAAAACAACGTTCAAAAACATTGAAACATCTTTTCAAAAAGACAAACACCTTTGTAAAACATTCGAGTAAAGAATTGTTACAATGGTTGCCTAGACAAGGCATCTTTTTTCAAAACATTTTCAAAACCACACACACAAAGCACCATTTCAAACAATTGAAAAGAAAAGGCAAGTGATCTAAAACAAGTAACTAAGAGCCCATGGATAACCATGGATGAAAAGGGTGCTAGCACCTCCCCTTTTCATAATCTACCCCCCGAACCCACGAAAACATCTCAAAGGTTTTTCCTGTGCTTTTTAACCTTTCCTTAGGATAAATAAAAAGTCGGTGGCGACTCTTGCTAAACCGAACAAGTGCGAATACAAACGCAAAACCTCAAGTCAGTTCTCCCACCGTATCATAGAACTGGCGACTCTGCTGGGGAGAAATTTTAAAAGTGGGGTTACCTTAGGGTTTAGATCACCTTTACATACTTGCTTTGATTGCTTTGATTGCTTTACTTTTTGGGTCCTTGTTTGGGTTTGTTGTAAATCCTACACTCGGATTTGGGGGCACCTTTTTAGGTAAATAACAATAAAACTGTGAGGGAACTGTGTGGGGTATACCGACATGGTTGAAGCAGTAAGCTATGTTAGTGTGACATATTTGTGAGTACCGGTAGCCCTTGAGTAGTCAAGGAGAATACGGGGCCGCTGAGTAATGTCATGAAGCACTAACGAGCTCTTAGAACCTTAATTGACCATCTTAGCCTTTTTAGGGGTAGTGAGATGACCGACTTTGGTGCAGTCCGAAGTTGGTAGATACTCGATACTACACTCATTGAGGGTTGTTTTCTTGGAATATTTTGGTCGCCAGTTAAGTGGCTAAACCAAAACAATGAACACAGAAAATAATCCAATGATATTGAGCTCCTTAGAACCCGGTTTCTATTTTAGGACAGGATGAGCCAACTAACTTCAAGAGGGTACTTACCTACAAACCCCATGCAAGCCTAAACCTAAGGACTTGTTTTCTTTGTGTGAATATGATTACCTGTATATACACTTACTTGCTTTTGCATACATGTACATAACATCATGACATCATACCATAGCATTTTCAATAACCATTTCAAGGATCTCGAGGGTCTGTTGATGCAGGGTCACATTGAACCATACGTCTACCAAGGGGAAAGAGGTTTTCCTCTAAACAAATGCCATCAAAGATCAAGTGCAACAACTTGAATCAGGGGCTATGACCCACTTGACATGGTGAGCTTGATTCTCGTGGAAAGACATCCACAGGTGCAAAGTTCTCCAATCAAAGATCGAAGTTCAACCTCTAACATTCTCTTGTGTTTACCCCAAGAGATCCTTGAAAACATTGCATACATATATCATACATATCATTGCATAACAGGTTTCCCATACAGGTCTCCTTATCTTCCTACTGTTTATTTCAGTAAGATGGATATGGAACAAATGGTGAAAGATCTCCAAGCCCAAAACGCTCAATTCTAACAAATGCTTCTGGCTATGGGTAAAGGGAAATAGGATCTTAAGGCTCTCCTTCTCAAAGACAAGAAGAAGAAGTCCAAGAAGGCAACGAGCATCCTGAAAAGAAGACCTAAGACCCTAGATCTTTCAACTCCACCCAGCATAGGGGTCAGTCTTGAAGAAGACCACAATTTAGAGATCAATAATGTTGAAGCGGACTACTCCGAAGAACAATGTCCTCCCGCTGATGACAAGTACAAACAGTTGGAGGATCGCCTCAATGCTATGGAGGTTCAACAGATACCTGGCTTGGATTTAGGAGACATGGGTTTAGTTTCTGGATTGGTCATCCCTCCAAAGTTCAAAGTCCCTACCTTGGCCCTGTATGATGGAGTCTCTTGCCCTAAGATGCACTTAAAATCTTATGTCCGCAAGATTCAGCCATACACAACCGATCCGAAACTTTGGATCCATTTCTTCCAAGAAAGCCTGGTAGGGGCTCAATTCAAGTGGTTCTATCAATTGGAGAGTTCTCGCATCCACACCTGGTAAGATTTAGCTATGGCTTTTTACAAACAGTATCAGTACAATGTTGATCTTGCACCAACTCGTGTGCAATTGCAGAACATGACCATGGGTTCCGACGAGAGCTTCAAAGGATACGCTCAAAAGTGGAGAGATCTGGCTGGTAGGGTGCAACCCCCTTTAACTGACAGAGAAATTATTGACATCTTCATGGGAACTTTGACAGGGCCTTTCTTCAATCACTTAATTGGAAGCTCCTCAGCCGGGTCCACCGAGCTAATACTGACCGGCGAAAGGGTCGAAGCTGGCATCAAAAGTGGAAAGATCCAAGGAGCTACACCCTCTGATGCTCAGAAAATTCCCTACAACGGAAAGAAAGAGTCTAATGCTGCGAACAGTCAAAAGAGTCACCATGACCAAAACGTAGGAGCAATCTTGATCTCTAATCCTACGCCTGCTCAACAAAGACAAGGGCATCAGCGTAAGGAGGTCGCGCCTAAAAGACAATTCACCAAGATCAATATGTCACTAGCTCAAGCGCTACAACGCATGTTGCAGGTAGAGCTGATTACATTGAGGGCTCCCCTCCGAAACCCAAATACTTATGTTCCTACCTATCATCCCAATGAAAGGTGTGCATACCACTCCGACAGTCCGAGACATGACACAAACAACTTTTGGCCTCTGAAGAACAAGATCCAAGACATGATCGATGCCAAGGAGATCGAGTTTGACCCTCCGGAGACTCTAGCATAATCACTGCTCCTATGCCAAATCATTGAGAATGTCTTTGTTTCATTTGAATTTTCAAGTTGTAATTTCTTTTGTTAATCAAACAATTATCTGTTGATGTCAAACTCTGTTTCATTAATGCATTGCATATGTTTGTCTTGAATTCATCCATTCGTTTTCACTACTCTTATGCTTTCTTTATGATATTTAACTCTTGATAAAAAGCTGCAAGCCTTTAGAGGGAGGATGACGAAACAATACCATAATCTCATACAATATGCTTTTGAGCAGACCTTGCTGATGATGTACAAGAATTTCTTCCAATTCCTAGACACTGGAGTTATAAGGAAGATAATCCCTAGTCAACCCCTTCGAGCCAAAGAAGTAGGAGTTTTCTGTTCTAAACAAATTGAAACCTTTGATTAAACCTGGGGCAGGGTAGTCTCTCAGTTAATCCAAAAAAGAGTGTGCATTGAAGTCGCAAACTCTCAGTTCGTAATACAACGAACGACATCAAAAAAAGAAAAGCATTCCTTTGGAATCAAAAGACAGTGATGGTTCCTTATCTCATAGGCAATCATTACCTCTCAAAAGAGAAAAGCCCACTAAGCCAAAACCTATAAAGGAGGCTTAAGAAAGCTGGGGCATCCCGCTGACGGTAATCCCGAAAACAAGAACCGTCAGGCAAAAGTTAGGGATAACAAATCAAAAGAACGAGGTCATTACAAATCCTCAACAACATGAAAAATGTTGCAAAAAAAGGGAGATAATGACTGCCTTCCAACTGAAGCAATCCAGTAAGGGTTCTTCAGATTCAACTTTTGATATAGTTCAGATACGCCCCAGACACGGATGCCATCCTGATACTCATTCAAAGACAACTTTTGATACAGTTCAGATACGCTTCCGACACGGATGCCATCCTGATACTCATTCAAAGACAGCTTTTGATACAATTCAGATACGCTCCCGACACGGATTCCATCCTGATACTCATTCAAAGACAACTTTTGATACAATTCAGATACGCTCCAGACACGGATGCCATCCTAATACTCATTCAAAGACAACTTTTGATACAGTTCAGATACACTCTAGACACGGATGCCATCCTGATACTCATTCAGATTCATGTTTCAGATACAGTTCATATACGCTCTAAATCGGATGCCATTCTGATACTCATTCCGATTCATCTTTCAGATACAGTTCAGATACGCTCCAGACATGAATTCCATCCTGATACTCATTCAGATTCAACTTTCAGATACAGTTCAGATACACTCCAAATACGGATGCCATTCTGATACTCATTCAGATTCAGCTTTCAGATACAGTTCAGATACACTCCAGACACGGAGGCCATCCTGATACTCATTCAGATCCAAGCTTTCATCTTGAAGTAACCCTACTATCCAAGTTCCTTCCCATAATCCCTACTGTCCATGCTTTCATCTTGAAGTAACCCTACTATCCAGGTTCCTTCTCATAGCCTTACTATCCAGGCTTTCATTTCGAAACAACCCTACTATCCAGGCTTTCATTTAGAAGCAACCCTACTATCCACATTCCTTCTCTCTTATCTCCAGACAACAGTTTACAACACTGTAAGGCCCGGACCCGTCCAGATACGATCAATTTCACATTCCCCCAGTAAGTCGTTGTACAACCTAGACCCTAACCACATAAGCGTTCTACTTTCACCTCCTCGATCAAAAGTTAATTCCCCAACAGAGTAATGGACAACCGAAGCTCTTAGACTCTACTTCCCAAGACATAAATCAACATTCCTTGGTGAAGTCCTCCTCAATAGCAGGTACAAGAATTCTCTCCAAGGAATCTCTTATGCAACTGATCTTTTCTGGATGACATCTTTAAACCCATCTCCGACAAATCTCCACCATTCCGACAAATCTCCACCATTCCTACAAATGGCACCTATAAGCCCATTCCCATTTTCATCACCGAGTGCAAATTTCTGGGCACTCTTGTGTCCAATCATCTTCCACCTTCGAGTCACGAATGGCGGATCCGCTAATCTAACTCTTCGGATTTAAGAAGATTGAACAGGGGCAGCTGTTGTACCTCAAAAATTTCCATCTTATTTCTCAAGAAATTTCTCAAAAAAAGATCACCCTGGAACTAGGTTTGCTTCCATCCAATTTCAAGCCTTGAATTACAAATTTTCAGAGAAAATCATTCACAAGGGCAAAATGGTCAAAAGCACACTGAAAAATCAAACTTTGACATTTTGACCAAATTTGAGTCCCAAAAATCACATTGCGTCAAGACGTCCAAAAGGTGAAATTTGATCATCAAAGAAATCAAGAGAATAAAAAATCCAACTTTTGCAAGACTTTGAAAATTTTCTAAGTATTTTTTATACTTGTTAATTTCATTTGCTTCATGACATTTTTTTACTACAATTCCAAATAATTTAAAATGAGGCAAATAATTTAAGTTATTACAAAGTGACATTTTTTGTAAGTTTACAAACCCTAAAATTGGTATTGCTTGGACTTTTCCCTTTGACTCAAAACCTTGTCACAATGTTTTGTCCTTGATACAATGTGCATAAAATACTCCACAAGACCAAATTTGTTTCATACTACAAATTTTGCTGCCCAAGTTGAACAAAGCATGATATGCTGCATGGTTCCAACACCCCAAAAGCCTGCTCCATTGATGTTCTGCAAAAATCCTTGTGCTATGCTGCACCATAAATTTGCATATGCTGTCCTATACAGTCCAAAACTGCTCTATGCAGTCTGCACCAACCTGCATCACAACAGCCCCAAAATTGCACCAAAATGGCAAAAGAAAATTGTGTGAATAAAATATCAAAACAGTAAGCAAAAGAACAATTAAAAATGACTTATTTTATTCCCCCATAAACCTCAGTCAAGGGTCTACAAAAGGAACTATTTTTTATAAGACATAAGGGTTGGAATTTTAGGAGAGAGGAGAGAGTTTTGAACAGAGAAATAGTGTTCTTTGTAATTTTGACTCATTCAGAAAGAAACCACCTCTAATCTCATTCAAAACAGGACTTCAATCCATTATTCCATCTTACAAACTCTTCCATAAACCAAACACCTTAGCACATAGAGAGTGTAAAAACACTAAAACCGTTTTGTGATACGGTGGGAGAACTGACTTGGGTTTTTGCGTTTGTGTTCGCAAATGTTTCGATTTAGCAAGAGTCGCCACCGACTTTTTATTTTATCCTAAAGAAAGGTCAAAAATCACATGACAGAACTTTGAGATGTTTTCTTGGGTTCGGGAAGTAGATTATAGAAAGGGAAGGTATTAGCACCCTTTCTATCCATGGTTATCCATGGGCTCTTAGTTACTTGCTTAAATCACTTGCTTTTGCTTTTCAATTGTTTGAAATGGTGCTTTGTGTGTGGTTTTGAAAGATGTTTTGAAAAGAAGCCATCATTGTGGCAACCTTTGTAATGATTCTTGTTTGAATGTATACAAAGGTGTTTTTGTCTTTTGAAAAGTTTTCAATGTTTTAAAGTAGGTTTTTTATGAAATTGTGTTGTGAAGTGTGTTTTGAAAAGTAGCAAGGAGGTTTTTTGCAAGTTTGATCAAGTAACTAAGAGTTATCTACCCTATTTTACTCAAAGATCTTTCTTATGTTTTTAACCCTTTTAACAGTGTTGTTTCACCATTGTATTTGGTGAACAACCTTGTGTTAGGATGTTAACAGGACAGGCGCGGGTCATCGTATAGACCATGATAGCAATATTGTCAAGTATTTTTGGCAATTTTCTTGAGGTACTTTGATCATTTTGTTTAGGCAACTCAGATAGCGTCATCAAGGGACTATGATCATTTTGATTGTTTTTGTTTTGCCAAAGTACTTGACATGCAACCATGGCCCATTTTTGAAGGCAACAAGTGGATGAAACCCTAGGGGTGCAAGTGTGCATTGTGTTTGTTTTTCATGCATGTTTATCTTCGGATTAGGTCAAACTACTTGTTGATTTTGTTTTGCATACAAACCCTAAGTCTAGGCATGGCATAATTGAAAGTTTTTAAATGTGCGAGAATTTAAATGCTACACTATTACAACATGATATAGGGAGGGGGGATACAAATTTGAATTGGGGATATTTGACAAGGAAATAAATTCTAAGTTATTACAACCATATCGAATGTACAAGTCAATATTTAACATTTAAATAAACACAATTAAATAAATATCAAATAAAAATGTATTATGCAAAAAGATTGTTTATGTATGTGAAAAGAGTATTTTTTTAATGTGAAATATAAACAAATAAAAAAAAGTCAAATTTTAATTATTTTGGTTATTTAGGGCAAAACCCTAATTTTTAAATAAATAGCCATATTTATTAATTATATACAATAATATATTAATTTATAATATATATATATATATATATATATATATATATATATATATATATATATATATATATATATATATATATATATATATATATATATATATATATATATATATATATATATATATATATATATATATATATATATATATATATATATATATATATATATATATATATATATATATAAGTATATATAAAAGTATATATATATATATATATATATATATATATATATATATATATATATATATATATATATATATATATATATATATATATATATATATATATATATATATATATATATATATATATATATAGTTATATATATATATATTCATTAAACATATTAAACACATAAAAATAAAATTAATTATTTACAAAAAAAAGTGTATATTTAAGAAAATATTTTCAAATGTAAATAAAAATAATAAATGAAAAATAAGTATATTTTTTATATTATTTTTTTAAGTTTTAATAAAAAGAAACTAGATTATTTACATATATATGTTTAATAAAATGAAATAAATATCAAATAAATATGAAAAAATATGGAAAATTATTTTTGTCATTTTTTATATTTGAACAAAAAAATATAAAGTCAGAATGAAAATAAAAATGTCACAAAAATGATAAATATCAAATAAATGGGCCAGAGGGTGCATTCAGTAAATGGAGGGTGCCAAAAGTGAGAAGTCCAAGCCCAGCCCACATTGCTTCATCTCTGTCCTTGAGACAGCAACCAAACACGCGCTTCTTGTTCAAAATGCTACATCCTGGAAACGTGACTTTTTGCCAAAACTTACAACGTCAAACTTGTAGAGAATTTAAACACGAATCTAACCATATAAAGCATTAAATCTAAATCTCAAAGACCAGAGAGAATTTCTCTGGCCCTAAAATCTGACCTAGCTTTTTTCACATGTTCATGGCTGAAATTCTCCTAGCACACTTAATATAAATGAAAGCTGAGCATATGTATGGCTTCATGACATTGAACACTACATTTTTCATTCACAAACCTAAAGCTAAATGTTCCTAAATAGAGAGATAGGAAGTGATAAAAAACCTGTTTTTATTGGAATCGAGTAGGGCAATGCAGTAACCTTCAATGGTGTTTGAGCTTCTGTTGAGCTTGCCTGAGGTCTAAGGAAGCTTCTCCAATGCTTGGCTGGCTTTGAAACTACTTGAATCGTGCTGTAGAAATCAAACTGCAGAGCTTGGAAATGAAAATGGCAAAGTGTATTAGAGGTGTTACAACTGGTGTTTAAGGTTTGAGATAGTTTGGATGGATGAAATGGAAGGTGTTTGAACAGGTTTGGGCCAAAACGCACGAGCAAATTGTTCTATGAAAGTCAAGTTGCAGATGCTGCCCTGTTTTGCAGAAAAACAGTGGTTCTGAGTGTGAGGAGGTTTGAGTGATGAATGAGTAGTGCTTTAGGTTTGTTGGGAGGTATGGAAACTGTGTTCAATGTTTGCTTAAGCTCTTGTTTTCAGATATGATAGTTGGTGTATGTTTTGCAAGTTTTCTTCTACTTGAAGCAAGAAAATGCAAATGATGTTATAGCCCTGTCCAAGCCTTCCTATCATGCTGCATCTTTGGTTCTTGGTAACTGGAATTAATGGACTTGATCTTGCCTCCAAGATCTGGCCCCATGTCTCAAAGATTTAGCTTTTGACATAAAGTGACATTAGGCAAAAATGGCAATTTGCCTTTTTCTACTTAAGGCTTAAACTTGCATGTAATGTCCATATGGATAAGATAACACCTTAACACAATGGTTAGGCATTAAATTATGAAGTGTAAGTTGGTTTTGAGGCCTGCAAGCTAGCATCAAACATGCGATTTGAAAATGCAAGTTGCTATGAACATGTATTGGCCATGAACAAAAGTGAGTTTTTGCCAACTTTGTGAATTCGATTCTCTCTAACCACAAGGGTATTTTAGGAGTTCTTGGACAATTTGGAAAGCTTGGAACATGTAATACAATCCATCTTTGTAATGCAACTTGAAACTCCAAGTGGAACTATGTGAAAAATGGCCAAGAAGATGGGTCAAAATCCTGCCTAGATTAGGGCAAATTTCTTCTAAGTTAAAAGTTTTTGGTATCCTTGTTCCAAAAATCATAACTTAAGATACAAGCTTCTTTTGAGAAAACTTTGTGAATAAAAGTTGTAGACTTTGTGATGGACTAAAACTTTCATGTTTTAAGTTTTGTTTGAATACATTTTCATCTTGGTGAAAAAATGGGACAAAGTTAGGACAAAATAAAAAATTTCATAACTTAGAAAAATTCTAAGTTATGAAATTTTTTCACTTTAAACCCTAATTTGCATTTTTGGGTTTCTTGATGAACAAGTTTCATAATTTGACATGTTTTGATGAAAAATGACCCTTGGCACTTGATTTTGACCAAAAAGTCAAAGTTTGACTTTTCAGTGTACAATCAAATTTTGATCAGTTAATTGAAAAATTCATCTGTCAATCCTATGCATTTGAGATCTTTTGAACTTGTTGAATGGGTCAAGACAAATTCATTGAATTCTTGAGTCCATATGTGAGCTTGGTTTTCCATTGGTTAGGTCAAATAGTCAAAAATTGCCTTTGTGAAGTCAAAACCCTAAAAATGACCATTTTGCCCTTTTGGTGATCTGATCAATTTTCTTGTGGAATTGTGATCCAAACTTGATCAAATGGTTCATATGAGTTTATAATGTTGATGTGGGTCAAATTTCATGAGGTTTGACTGTCAATTGGCTACAGTTGACTTTTTCCCCAATATAGCTGATTTCTAGGTCAATTGTCCAATTGACTGGGCAAAGATTTGAATCAAGGCTTGAAACTTGGTATGGGAAAACTTGTGAACCCAACATGAAGTATGAAAGTCAATTTGGGCATTGTAAGTCAAAATATCCTTGTGCAAACTCAAACCCTAATTTTGGTCATCAGTGCAAGGAGATGTCTTGAGCAGAGCAAACCCTAGCTTGATCTTGAACTCCAAGAGTCTTGTGATGAGAAAATGTTGGTGAAATGAGAGGGCAAATTTTGGGGTACAACAGTTGCTCCTGTTTAATCTTCTTGAACCTGAAGAGTTAGATTGGTAAGTTTGACTTTCGCGACTCGAAGGTAAAGGAAGATTGGACACTAGAGTGCCCGTAAATTTGCACTCGTGAAAACATAGATGTGGGAATAGGCTTAAAGATGCCATTTGGAGATGGTAGAATCTTGCTGGAGATGGGCTTAAAGATTCCATCCAAGAATGTTTGTTGAACTGCAATGTCGTAGGTTAGAAGAATGAGGATCAAAATGGTATCCGTGTCTGGAATGCATTTGAACTGTATCTGGAGACTGAGTTTGTATGAGCAAAAGAATGGTGTCCGTGTCTAGGGCGTATCTGAGCTGTAACTGTATTTGAATGTTGAATGAATATCAGAATAACTGTCGTGTCTGGAGTGTATCTGTATTGTATCCGGGTAACAGAGAAATATCTGTGCATGGAGCATCTGTGTGCTGGGGATAAATTCTGAATGAGTGACAGAATAGAAACCGTGTCTGGAGTGTATCTGGACTGTATCTGAAGTTGAGATCTGTATGAGTAGCAGAATGACTTACGTGTCTGGAGTGTATCTGAAACTGTAACTGTAATCTGAGTGAATAACAGAATGACTTCCGTGGCGACTGCACTGAGGGAATCAAACTGCTGATGTAAGGGTCCGAATGGTATCCGTATCTGGAATGCCCTTGAACTGGAGGTTGATAATTGAATCTGAATGAGAGATAGAATGGATGCCGTGTCTGGAGCGTATCTAGTCGGTATCGGATTGCCGGAGTCTGAATGAATAGCAGAATGACCGCCGTGTCTGGGGTGTATTTGTACTGTATTTGACTTGAAATTCTGATTGAGTAATAGAATGACCACCGTGTTTGGGGTGTATCCATACTGTATCTGAATAATTGTTAATGATAGCCTTTCGATCTCATCCTGAAAAGGATAAAATGTTAGCTAAACACATAGTTATGTTGCATGATATGTATGATGCAATGAATTGTGTTTCATCAATGTTTATGATATATGAATGTAATGATTATGCATGTAAGCTGAGTAGCCGTCTTGCTGAGGAAGATAAATCCTGGTAGCTGGAGATAAAGGGATCTTTGACTGCTTCCAGGGAAAATAAACCCATGACCGAAGCTGGGGATTCCAAAAATCTTTGATTACTGAAGATGAGAAATCCTTGCTGACTGCTGACTGCTGACTGCTTGGGGAATAAGGAAAACTTTGAAAATCTCTACTAGGAAGCTAAAACCTGGGAGACTTATGCTGGAGAAGTGAGACTGAGAATCTTCGATCTGCTGGGAAGTATCTCTGTGGGGAGAATGTTCACTATTCTGGTTCCGCTGGGGATAGGATTTTCAGGGTTTTTGGGCTCCACTGGGGATCTTGACTCTGAGGGGAATTAAGTTTTGGAATGCACTTTAGCTGGGGAATCCAGCTTTAGAAAGCTTTTGCTCTGCTGAGGATTTTGAAGTTTAACTCCGCTGGGGATCTCTTCTGAAATGGCATAAAGATATCTTCCTATACCTTCCACCTATCAGTAACTATCCTTTCTCAAATTCGTTTTACTTGTAAGCAATGATTTTGTTCAAATGCATATGCCTATTTAACAAAACATTGGACGTTTTTCAAATAAAACATAAGTGTGAAAAAGAAAAGGAAGGCAAGCAAATTTCTACACTTGGAAGTGTATTCGTATTAACTTTTGTGAGTATCTTTGTACAAAGGAGACATACATCATAGTAAGAGAATGTTGTCGTAAAAATTGAAAAGAATTTATACAAAAGAAAGATGGCTATGTGTAATGACTCCATGGGATTCCCATTCTGTTATGGCCTTCCCAACTCTGAATATCTTGTCCATTCGTTTCTTCGTACGTCGATGACTAAGTTGGTCAGAAGCTCGGAGCTTGTTGATGAAGAGATTGTTCTTTAAAGTGATCCGACGAGACACAGTCATACGCTTCAGTTCCCTAACTTTTGCCTGAATCGCCCTTTCGGGTTTTCGATCCATCGGGAAACCCTTTTTTGCCCAAGTCGCCCTTTCGGGTTTTCAACTTGCCGGGTGTACATATTTTTTTGTTTTATCCCTAATTTTTGCCTGAACCGCCCTTTCGGGTTTTTGGTTCACCGGGATGCCCATTTTTGCCCAAGTCGCCCTTTCGGGTTTTCAACTTGTCGGGTTGTTTCATGCGTAGTATTTTTTGACTATGTCTACGTTCGCAGGGTATGGCAAATCTTCGCCGTCCATGGTGGTCAGAATCATTGCCCCACCAGAAAAGATGCTCTTGATCACAAATGGTCCTTCGTAAGTAGGAGTCCATTTGCCCCTGGGATCACTTTGCGGTAAGATGATCCGCTTGATTACAAGATCTCCGAATTTATATACTTGACGCCTAACTTTCTTGTTGAAAGCCTTGATCATCCGTTTTTGATACGTCTGACCATGACAAACAGCAGTAAGTCGCTTTTCGTCGATCAAATTAAGTTGATCAAGCCGGGTCTGAATCCAATCGTCTTCACTCAAACCGGCGTCCTTCATAATCCTTAAAGAAGGAAACTGAACTTCCATGGGTAGGACAGCTTCCATGCCATATACCAAAGAGAATGGGGTTGCCCCTATTGAAGTACGTGCCGTGGTACGATATCCATGCAGAGCAAACAGTAACATCTCATGCCAGTCTTTGTAGGTGACTGTCATTTTCTGAATGATCTTCTTGATATTTTTGTTTGCAGCTTCAACAGCACCGTTCATCTTCGGCCGATAGGGAGATGAATTGTGATGATAAATCTTGAACTGTTCGCATAGAGCGGTGATCATAGTATTGTTCAGATTTGTACCGTTGTCTGTGATGATTCTGTCAGGGACACCATACCGGCATATGAGGTTCTGCTTGATGAAGCGGGCAACCACATTCTTTGTAACAGAGGCAAAGGAAGCTGCTTCGACCCACTTGGTAAAATAGTCAATAGCGACCAAGATGAAGCGATGTCCATTGGACACCGTGGGCTTGATCTCTCCAATCATGTCAATGCCCCACATTGCGAATGACCAAGGAGCTGTTAGAACGTTGAGAGGAATAGGAGGAATATGTACCTTGTCGGCGTAGACTTGGCATTTGTGGCAAGTATGGGAATGTTGATGACAATCAGCTTCCATGGTAGACCAGTAATAGCCTACCCTCAGAATCTTCTTAGCCATCGTATGTCCGCTCAAGTGGGTGCCAAATGTGCCACTGTGTATCTCAGTCATGATCAACTCCGCTTCAGCTTTTTCCACACATCGAAGTAAAACACAATCATGGTTGCGTTTATAAAGGATGCCATTTCTTAGGAAGAACTTGGCAGCAAATCTCCTCAAGAACTTTTTGTCATTGACGGAAGCTCCTTCAGGATATTCTCTAGTATGGAGATACCTTTTGATTTCATGAAACCAGGGTTGTTCCACTACTTCTTCAGTATTAATCTTATGACAGTGCGCAGGTTCGTCCATTCGCTCAAGGGTAATTTGGGGAGCCTCGTTATCCCAATTGAGTTTAAACATGGAAGACATTGTAGCCAGAGCATCTGCTAGCTGATTCTCTTCTCGCGGGAAATGCTCGAAAGTAATCTGCTCGAAATGAGGCAACAAAGTCAGGACATGTTCTTTGTATGGGATAAGATTAGGATGTTTGGTGTCCCACTCTCCTTTGACCTGACTGATAACTAAAGCCGAGTCCCCAAATACGACCAAAGATTTGATTCCCAAGTCTATAGCAGCCTTGAGACCAAAGATGCAAGCTTCATATTTGGCCATGTTGTTGGTACAGCTGAAACAAAGGCGGGCAGTGAAAGGTGTATGGAAACCTTATGGGGAAATGAGTACCGCACCGATACCGTTGCCAAGTGCATTTGAAGCACCATCAAAGTACAGGGTCCATCGGGATCCTTGTTCAGGTCCGTCATACGGTCCGTTACCTTCGATGCTATCCAAAGTCAAGATGTCTTCGTCAGGGAAGTCGAATCTCATGGATTGATAATCTTCGATGGCTTGATGAGCTAGATGGTCATCTAGTACACTCCCTTTTATAGCTTTTTGGGTAGTATACTGGATGTCATACTCAGTCAGAATCATATGCTATCTAGCTATTCTTCCAGATAAAGCAGGCTTCTCGAAGATATACTTGATCAGATCCATTTTGGAAATCAGCAAAGTGGTATGAGTCAACATATACTGCCTTAGCCGGCGAGCAGCCCATACCAAAGTGCAACAAGTTTTCTCGAGCAGTGAGTAGCGAGTCTCACAGTCGGTAAACTTTTTGCTAAGGTAATAAATGGCATGCTCTTTTCGACCAGACTCGTCATGTTGGCCCAGTACGCACCCCATTGAGTCATCTAAAACAGTCAGATACATGATCAACGGCCTTCCTTCGACGGGTGGCATCAGGATAGGAGGTTCTAGTAAGTACTCCTTGATTTCATCAAAAGCAACTTGACAATCGTTATTCCATTCCACTACCTGATCTTTCTTCAACAGTTTGAAAATTGGTTCACAGGTAGACGTCAGGTGAGAGATGAACCTGGCGATATAGTTCAAGCGTCCCAAGAATCCTCTAACCTCCTTTTTAGTACGGGGGGAAGGCATTTCTTGTATAGCCTTTACTTTAGCTGGATCGACCTCAATTCCCTTGTTGCTGACAATAAATCCCAGAAGTTTACCAGACCTAACTCCAAAAGTGCACTTGCTTGGATTCAGTCTGAGTTTATATTCCTTCAACCTGGAAAACAGCTTCTGCAAATGTTCAAGGTGTTCTTCTTCTGTTTGTGATCGAGCTATCATGTCTTCTACGTAAACTTCAATCTCATGATGTATCATATCATGAAACAAAGCTACCATGGCGCGTTGATAGGTTTCCCCCGCGTTCTTCAGTCCGAACGGCATCACCTTGTAGAAGAAGGTACCCCATTATGTGACAAAGGTAGTTTTCTCCATGTCCTCGGGGGCCATTTTAATCTGGTTGTAGCCCGAGAATCCGTCCATGAAGGAAAAAACCTTGTGCTGAGCTGTGTTGTCAACCAAGATGTCGATATGTGGCAGCGGAAAATCGTCTTTAGGGCTAGCCCTGTTCAAATCCCGATAATCTACACACATTCTGACCTTGCCGTCCTTTTTGGGTACGGGCACAATGTTAGCAACCCACTGTGGATAGGTTGTAACAGCCAGAAAGCCGGCGTTGAATTTCTTCATTACTTCGGCCTTAATCTTTTCGGACATGTCAGGTCTCATTCGGCGAACCTTTTGCTTGATCGGTGGATAGTCTTCTCTTGTAGGGAGACGGTGAACCACGATATCTGTGTTTAACCCTGGCATGTCTTCATAAGACCAAGCAAAGATTTCAACGTATTCATTCAACAACTGTATTAAGCGTTCCTTGACACTTGGTTCCAAGTTGGCACCCACTTTTACTTCATTCCTGTCCTCATTTGTCCCTAAGTTGATGGTTTCTAACAACTCTTCATGAGGCAGAATAGCCCTCTCTTCTTGTTGTAGAAGTCTGGCTAACTCTCCCGGCACTTCACAATCTTCGTCAACTTCGTACTCAGCGTGATTGACCAAATCTTCAAAGTTATTGAAGGCTAAAACAGAATAGTCACCCATGGAATCCGGAGTGGATGGGTACCTGCATTTGTGAGTGTGGGTGTGTGTAAGGGATAGCCATCCTTAAACAAACAAAAATGCAAAAGGAAGGAAAGTGAGCAGTTTATAGATGAAAAACGTCCAATGATTCATTAAAACATGGCATAGGATTATGAAGGAAATCAAACCCTTACAAATGGACCTACATGCCCCGGGCAAGGCATGAGGTGAAAATAGTGTGCGAATTGTTTTAGTTATTACAGACCATAAAAATGGGAAATTGTTCAAAGATAAAATTACTGGTTGATAAAGGTGATAGGAACGAAACCCTTTGCTTCCCAATTGCTCAAACCCCCTTCGATAGTCGGAAAAATCCAATCCTCAAGGTGGCTCTCCTCATCTTCATCTTCTACAGCATTGATTCCATGGTGAGAAATATTGACAGGTGATCTTCCAATCTTAGAACGACGCATAGCCTTCTGTCCTGCAGCAGTAAACCCTAAACCAAACTTATCCATCTTATGGGGAAAGTCAGGCAACTGTCCCCATACTGTGCTCTTCCCCTCCTTAATCACAGCCTCTGCGTCCTTGAGAGATGCCATTCTAGCCACATGCTTGGGAATGATAGGTACCTCAACTGCTGTCTTCACAACTGCTATCTCGGGAGAAACTTCCTCGAAATGCTGAAAAGGTGTTTCGATGAACTCGCCATCTAACTCCACATATCGAAAGGAATTGAGATGACTAATCATGTAATCCTCCTCGCCATGCACAATTATGATTTTACCCTAAACAAGATACTTCAACATCTGGTGCAAAGAGGATGTAACTGCCCCGACATAATGGATCCACGGTCTTCCCAACAAACATGAGTATGACGGACGGATGTCCATCACGTAGAAGGTGGAGTTGAACACTTTGGTGCCTACTTTGATAGGAATATCAACCTCTCCATGAACCATTCTTTTGGAACTATCGAAAGCTCTGACGACTATGTTACTAGGTTTGAGGATCAAACCTTCACAATCCAAACGGTCTAAGGCCTTCTTTGGCAGCACATTTAGGGAAGAACCAGTATCAACCAAGACATGGGCGAGGGTGGTCCATCGGCACTCAACTGAAACATGTAACACATCATTGTGTTTCCTTCCTTTGGGAGTTAAGTCAGCATCGGAAAAGCCCAGGCCATTGTCAGCAGTAAGACTGGCCACACAATTTTGAAATTGGTCAACCGAGGTCTCTTGGGGGATATGTGCCATCTTCAAAAATTTAATCAGGGCCTTAGCATGGGCCTCTGAACAGAGCAGGAGAGCTAACATTGAAATTTTAGAAGGGGTTTGCCCTAATTGTTCCACAACGTCGTAGTCACTTTTTCTAATTATTTTAAGGATTTCATCCATCTCCTTCTGAGTGGTTTCGGGGACAACCACAACATGAGCCTTCGTCTTGACAGGTATTTCCAGTATCCCCTTACCTTTGTCGGTGTTATCAGCGGATGGTCTTTCTTTAGGAGTGTTCAACTCTTCAATCACTGGGCCTTGCACAGAGGGTCCAACAGGTGCAGAAGCTTTTAAGGGTCCGAAGACTGCTCGGGGAGGAGCAATCTCCGGAGAAAAGATCCAGCCACTGCGGGTGATTTTGCTTGTACCCGCGATGTTCCCTATATCAGGGTCTTCTTCAGAGATTTCTTGGACTGTTTCGATTTGTTTGATGCCGTGGTAGAATATTTCTCCCCCATAGTTCCACGGTATCATTTTGCTTGATTGGTACGGGACGGGTCCCGACATTGTGATCTTTAGAGGTATACATTCAGAGTTGGGTGTAATCCTGACAGGCCTTTTGCAAGCCTTGGGAGGATTGTCGGAAATGGTTATGATAGCAATATCATTGGTTGAGGTATCACAAGTATCAGGAGTAATCAGATTGTATGTGTTAACGGGGTTTTTCTGGAAAAGTATTTCTTGAGTATCCATCAGGCGTTGGACATCCGATTTCAACATTGGACAATCATCTTGAATGTTCAAACAAAAATAGCAGTCTTCATCACAACCAGGAAAGATCCCGACTCTCAATAAATTTCCTTTTATCACTAGCAATGGAGTCAACAGATCGGTAACATCAGTAACATGGAGGCTTTCCAAAACAGCATGCACATTGTGGCCGTGCTTGGGCATCGGCGCTGATATAACATCGGGCTTTTTCGGAGCGTCAAATTCAACCTCTTTGGCGTCAATTAAGTCCTGAATTTTGTTCTTGAGTGCCCAACAATTATTGGTATCGTGCCCAATACTGTCGGAATGGTAAGCACACTTGGCTTTTGGGTTGTAAGATGGAGAGGTGGTATTTACATTCTTTGGCTCCTCTTTTAAATTAGCAAGATTCAACTTCAGGAGATGTGGAAGGATTTGAGCAGGTGTCATATTTACTGGGGTAAACTACCGTGGTGGCCTTTGCTGATAAGTTCTGGGCTGATCATTCCTCGGTTGACTGTTTCTAAGCTGGTCTGATGCGGACTTCTGTATTAATACAACCCCCACTGTCGGTCGACGTTCCTCTCTTTCCCGATTTTTTTGAGTGTATACAGCAGATGCTTCTTTCTTGGCTGGGAAAGGTTTTCTAGCAGTTGTGGATGCGGAAGCATCCTTTTGAATTTTTCCACTTTTGATACCGGCTTCCACCCTTTCGCCGGTCAGGATCAGTTCAGTAAATCCCGCAGAAGAGCTTCCGATTAGATGGTTGAAGAAAGGGCCATATAGGGTCCCCAAAAACATGTCAACTAATTCCCTATCTGATAGCGTTGGCTGCACCCTTCCATCCAGGTCGCGCCACTTCTGGGCGTACTCCTTAAACCCTTCATTTGAAGCCATCCCCATACTCTGTAGCTGAGTACGGGTAGGCGCCAAATCAGCATTGTACTGATACTGACGATAGAAAGCGGCCGCCAAGTCTTCCCAATTGTGGACCTCTGACCTTTCGAGCTGATAAAACCAATCTAACTGAGTGCCAGACAAGCTGTCTTGGAAAAAGTGCACCTAAAGCTCTTTGTCGGATGAATGTGGCTGGATCTTTCTAACATACGATCTTAAGTGCATCTTAGGGCAAGATAGACCGTCGTACTTGGCGAATGTCGGCACTTTGAACTTAGGAGGGATAACAATCCCAGCTACAAGCCCCAGCTCCTCAAAATCCAATCCGGGCACCCTCTGCAACTCCATAGCTGCCAATCTGTCTTCAAGGTTCTTATACTTGTCATCCGCTGGTGGATACTATTGTTCTGAATAGTCCTCGTCTTCTTCCTCTTGCTCCTCTTCTACCTCAGATTCGGAAGGTACAGTAACTCCTTTCCCCTTGCCAATCCCTTTGTCGGACGTTGATGGAAACTCAAGAGTCCTTCTAGCATCACCCTCAAATCTTCTTCCGAAAGTAGCTACCCCCGGTCTCTTTTTCTTTTTCTTCTCCTTATTCTTCTCTAGCAGAACTTTGAGATCCTCCTGACTCTTTGCCAAGGTCACGAGGAGTTGCTGAAATTGTGAATTTTGTGCCTGTAGGTCCTTCACTGTTTGCTCCAAATCCATCTTGCTGAAATAAACAGCAGAAAGATAAGGAAACCTGGATTGAAGACCTGCTTATGCATATGATAAATGATATGTTATTCATGTAATGCATTCAAGGGTTCAAAAAATTCAAATTTGTTGCAAACAAAAAGAACACACGTCATATTAAGAAGAACTTGTTAGTACATAAATTCCCCATGGGCGAAATATTACAAAATTCTTAATGTAAAAAGACGTTGTGCATCCTCTTTGGTGTGATGTAGGTGTTGAGAGTTTCCTCCTCGTGAAGTCGGCGGGTGAGCTCTAAAACCTTCTTCTCACTGGCATAGAAGCTGGCTTCAAAAGTATCCCGTTCTTCTTTGAGTTGGATCCAACTCTTTTGCATTTCTTCCCATGATGTTGGCATGTCAGGATGTAGGATGGTGTATGGAACCTCTTCTTCCATAACAGGCTCTTTAATCAAGGGGAGAATGTGAGGATATGGCATCATAAGATTCTGAGAGCGGGTTCGTACCCACTTGAGGTAAGGCTCAAGGGGGATGGAATTCTTGTGCCCCAGTGTCTTACTATCCACTTTGTTAGGCATCCTCAAAGCTCTGATGAACCTTTGTCGAAGTCCTTGCGCATCATTGTCGAAGTCAAAAACTAGGTCCGAAATCAGCATGTCATGAGGGCCATCCCTCAGAGCATATCCAAATTTTCTTAAAGCTAGACAGGGGTTGTAGGTAATGCCTCCCCTAATGCCAAGTAGTGGGACATTAGGGAATTCACCACAACGATCAATGATGATGACATTTTCTCTGGACCGAAAACACCAATGTACATCAGAATGTGCGAGGGTCATCAATCGTTGTGACCACCTTAAGCCCTGCTCATTCTTCAAAACTGATTGTGCAAGGTGAGAAATAAACCACCTTGCTAGGAGAGGAGCACATGAGAACACCTCTTTTCCTCATTGTTCGTGTGTAAAATGAGTGTAGGATGTCCCCAAGAAATGTAGGTATAGGATTCCTGGATATGAAAATCTTGACATCATTCACATCTATAAGCTGATCGGGGTTTGGGAACAAGACCAACCCATAGATGAGGAGTGCCACAATTTCTTCATAGGCTTGTAGATCAAGAGAATTCCAGCAGTCTTGTGCCTTCTCAAATAGAAACTTTGCCAAGAAGCCCTTGACACCACTTCTGGTTTCCCAATGCCCCTTGATGTCAGATGGTTACAAGTGTAATGCTTGAGAAACATCTTCAGGTTTTGATTCTTTTTCTGTACCGTTGTAGGGTAGTTGATTAAGAATAGGAATTCTCAGGAGTTGAGAAAATTCCTCCAAAGTAGGCACCAATTGATAATCAGGGAATATGAAATAGTGGTGTAGGGGGTCAAAGAACTGGAAGAGAACTTTAACCATGTCTTCTTCAATGTTGGTGTTGACTAAGCTGAGGAGTCTACCATGTCTTTCACTGAAGAGAGAATTCTCTGGAATCCTGGAAGTAAGCTCTTTGAGTTGAGGAGGGATCCTCACAAGGTTGACTTGAATTGTTTTCCTGCGAAGAGATTCCATGACCTACAAAACAAGAACAAAGATGAAGATCCAAACCCTTGAAATGGTTAGTGGATGCATATGATGCTTTATGATGTTCATGATGTATGCACAAACACATGTACAAGCAAGTCATACAAAACCCTAGTTTCAGGCTTGCATGAGTTTTCAAAGGTAAGTACCCTCTTGAATTTAGTTGGCTCAAAACCTGTCCTATAAATAGTAACCGGGTTCTAAGGAGCTCAATATCATTGGATTGTTTTCTATGTTCATTGTTTTGGTTTAGCCACTTAACTAGCGACCAAAATATTCCAAGAAAACAACCCTCAATGAGTGTAGTATCGAGTATCTACCAACTTTGGACTGTACCAAAGCCGGTCATCTCACTACCCCTAATAAAAGGCCAAGATGGTCAAGTAAGGTTCTAGTTCATTAGTGCTTAATGACATCACTCAGCGGCCCCATACTCTCTTTGATTGACTCAAAGGCTATCGGTACTCACAAATATGTCGCACTAATATAATTATTGCTTCAACCGTGTCGGTATACCCTGCACAGTTTCCACAACGTATTACTATCTATGAATGTTTCCCAAATCCGGGTGGAGGATTTCAAGCCCAAACAAGAGAACCAAAATGTAAAGCAATCAAAGCAAACAATAATCATGCAAAGGGTGATCTAAGCCCTAAGGTTACTCCACTTTTAAAGTTTCTCCCCAGCAGAGTCGCCAGTTCTATGATACGGTGGGAGAACTGACTTGGGTTTTTGCGTTTATGTTTACAAATGTTTTGGTTTAGCAAGAGTCGCCACCGACTTTTTATTTTATCCTAAGGAAAGGTCAAAAAGCACAGGAAAGACCTTTGAGATGTTTTCTTGGGTTCGAGGAGTAGATTATAGAAAGGGAAGGTATTAGCACCATTTCTATCCATGGTTATCCATGGGCTCTTAGTTACTTGCTTAGATCACTTGCTTTTGCTTTTCAATTGTTTGAAATGGTGCTTTGTGTGTGGTTTTGAAAGATGTTTTGAAAAGAGGCCATCATTATGGAAACCTTTGTAATGATTCTTGTTTGAATGTATACAAAGGTGTTTTTGTCTTTTGAAAAGTTTTCAATGTTTGAAAGTAGGTTTTTTTTGAAATTGCGTTGTGAAGTGTGTTTTGAAAAGTAGCAAGGAGGTTTTTTGCAAGTTTGATCAAGTAACTAAGAGTTATCTACCCTATTTTACTCAAAGATCTTTCTTATGTTTTTAACCCTTTTAACAGTGTTGTTTCACCATTGTATTTGGTGAATAACCTTGTGTTAGGATGTTAACGGGACAGGAGCGGGTCATCGTATAGACCATGATAGCAATAGTGTCAAGTATTTTTGGCAATTTTCTTGAGGGACTTTGATCATTTTGTTTAGGCAACTCAGATAGCGTCATTGAGGGACTATGATCATTTTGATTGTTTTTGTTTTGCCAAAGTACTTGACATGCAACCATGACCCATTTTTGAAGGCAACAAGTGGATGAAAACCCTAGGGGTGCAAGTGTGCATTGTGTTTGTTTTTCATGCATGTTTATCTTTGGATTAGGTCAAACTACTTGTTGATTTTGTTTTGCATACAAACCTTAAGTCTAGGCATGGCATAATTGAAAGCTTTTAAATGTGAGAGAATTTAAATGCTACACTATTACAACATGATATAGGGAGGGGGGATACAATCTAGAATTGGGAATATTTGACAAGGAAATAAATTCTAAGTTATTACAACCATATCGAATGTACAAGTCAATATTTAATATTTAAATAAACACAATTAAATAAATATCAAATTAAAATGTATTATGCAAAAATATTATTTATGTATGTGAAAAGGGTATTTTTTAATGTGAAATATAAACAAATAAAAAAAGTCAAATTTTAATTATTTTGGTTATTTAGGGCAAAATCCTAATTTTCAAATAAATAGCCATATTTATTAATTATATACCATAATATATTAATTTATACAAAAATAAAAGTATATTGTAAAAAAAGTATTTTTAATGTCAAATATTAATAAAATAAAAATGTATTGTTTTTTTGTATTTTTTGTCTTAATTATCTAATAATAAAGTATATAAGTGTATATAAGTGTATATATATATATTCATTAAACATATTAAACACATAAAAATAAAATTAATTATTTACAAAAAAAAAGTGTATATTTAAGAAAATATTTTGAAATGTAAATAAAAATAATAAATGAAAAATAAGTATATTTTTTATGTTATTTTTTTAAGTTTTAATAAAAAGAAACTAGATTATTTACATATATATGTTTAATAAAATGAAATAAATATCAAATAAATATGAAAAAATATGGAAAATTATTTTTGTCATTTTTTATATTTGAACAAAAAAATATAAAGTCAGAATGAAAATAAAAATGTCACAAAAATGATAAATATCAAATAAATGGGCCAGAGGGTGCATTCAGTAAATGGAGGGTGCCAAAAGTGAGAAGTCCAAGCCCAGCCCACATTGCTTCATCCCTGTCCTTGAGACAACAACCAAACGCGCTTCTTGTTCAAAATGCTACATCCTGGAAACGTGACTTTTTGCCAAAACTTACAACATCAAACTCGTAGAGAATTTAAACACGAATCTAACCATATAAAGCATTAAATCTAACTCTCAAAGACCAGAGAGAATTTCTCTGGCCCTAAAATCTGACCTAGCTTTTTTCACATGTTCATGGCTGAAATTCTCCTAGCACACTTAATATAAATGAAAGCTGAGCATATGTATGGCTTCATGACATTGAACACTACATTTTTCATTCACAAACCTAAAGCTAAATGTTCCTAAATAGAGAGATAGGAAGTGATAAAAAACCTGTTTTTGTTGGAATCGAGTAGGGAAATGCCACCTTCAATGGTGTTTGAGCTTCTGTTGAGCTTGCCTGAGGTCCAAGGAAGCTTCTCCAATGCTTGGCTTGCTTTGAAACTACTTGAATCGTGCTGTAGAACTCAACCTGCAGAGCTTGGAAATGAAAATGGAAAAGTGTATTAGAGGTGTTACAGTTGGTGTTTAAGGTTTGAGATAGTTTGGATGGATGAAATGAAAGGTGTTTGAACAGGTTTGGGCCAAAACGCACGAGCAAATTGTTCTATGGAAGTCAAGTTGCAGATGCTGCCATGTTTTGCAGAAAAACAGTGGTTCTGAGTGTGAGGAGGTTTGAGTGATGAATGAGTCGTGCTTTAGGTTTGTTGGGAGGTATGGAAACTGTGTTCAATGTTTGCTTAAGCTCTTGTTTTCAGATATGAGAGTTGGTGTATGTTTTGCAAGTTTTCTTCTACTTGAGGCAAGAAAATGCAAATGATGTTATAGCCCTGTCCAAGCCTGCCTATCATGCTGCATCTTTGGTTCTTGGTAACTGGAATTAGTGGACTTGATCTTGCCTCCAAGATCTGGCCCCATGTCTCAAAGATTTAGCTTTTGACATAAAGTGACATTAGGCAAAAATGGCAATTTTCCTTTTTCTACTTAAGGCTTAAACTTGCATGTAATGTCCATATGAATAAGATAGAACCTTAACACAATGGTTAGGCATTAAATTATGAAGTGTAAGTTGGTTTTGAGGCCTGCAAGCTAGCATCAAACATGCTGATTTGAAAATGCAAGTTGCTATGAACATGTATTGGCCATGAACAAAAGTGAGTTTTTGCCAACTTTGTGAATTCGATTATCTCTAACCACAAGGGTATTTGAGGAGTTCCTGGACAATTTGGAAAGCTTGGAACATGTACTACAATCCATATTTGTAATGCAACTTAAAACTCCAAGTGGAACTATGTGAAAAATGGCCAAGAAGATGGGTCAAAATCCTGCCTAGATTAGGGCAAATTTCTTCTAAGTTAAAAGTTTTTGGTACCCTTGTTCCAAATATCATAACTTAAGATACAAGCTTCTTTTGAGAAAACTTTGTGAATCAAAGTTGTAGACTTTGTTATGGACTACAACCTTCATGTTGCATGTTTTGTTTGAATTTATTTGCATCTTGGTGAAAAAATGGGACAAAGTTAGGAAAAAATAAAACAATTCATAACTTAGAAAAATTCTAAGTTATGAAATTTTTTCACTTTAAACCCTAATTTGCATTTTTGGGTTTCTTGATGAACAAGTTTCATAATTTGACATGTTTTGATGAAAAATGACCCTTGGCACTTGATTTTGACCAAAAAGTCAAAGTTTGACTTTTCAGTGTACAATCAAATTTTGATCAGTTGACTGAAAAATGCATCTGTCAATCCTATGCATTTGAGATCTTTTGAACTTGCTGAATGGGTCAAGAAAAATTCATTGAATTATTGAGTCCATATGTGAGCTTGGTTTGCCATTGGTTAGGTCAAACAGTCAAAAATCGCCTTTGTGCAGTCAAAACCCTAAAAATGACCATTTTGCCCTTTTGGTGGTCTGATCAAATTTCTTGTGGAATTGTGATCCAAAATTGATCAAATGGTTCATATGAGTTCATAATGTTGATGTGGGTCAAATTTCACGAGGTTTGACTGTCAATTGGCTACAGTTGACTTTTTCCCCAATACAGCTGATTTCTAGGTCAACTGTCCAATTGATTGGGCAAAGATTTGAATCAAGGCTTGAAACTTGGTATGGGCAAACTTGTGAACCTAACATGAAGTATGAAAGTCAATTTGGGCATTGTAAGTCAAAATATCCTTGTGCAAACTCAAACCCTAATTTTGGTCATCAGTGCAAGGAGATGTATTGAGCAGAGCAAACCCTAGCTTGATCTTGAACTCCAAGAGTCTTGTGATGAGAAAATGTTGGTGAAATGAGAGGGCAAATTTTGGGGTACAACACGTTTCTGTTAGTGCCATTTTCCTCATCATCCAAACATAAAAACAATATTGTACAACTTGGATGGGTTCCAACAGTTTGGAATAAGCCTTGACTGGGTTTCAATAGTTTGGAACAAGCTGCTTGGAGATTCATTGGAGCCCTCACAACATCTTGAAAAGTATTCAGATTTCAAACACCAAGTGTAGTTTCCAGGTAAGTCTTCTTGACTTGGTATTTTTCTTCATACATCATTAATGATTTATTCTTGAAGATAAGATGTAGTAATCGTTGCCCTATTTTAGCTAACCGTTTGCTTGCTGTTTATATTTATCAATCATATGTTGTAAACTGACATTTATGTACAATAAAACAATGTTTAAAGCAGAAAAATGCAGTATGTATCGACACATACACACATGTGTCGACTCATCCTAGTAAAAAATAGGGTATGAATCGACACATAAACCCCATGCATCGACTCATATTGATCCCAGGTCCCAAAATAGAAGGTTGAAAAGTCCATGAATTGATACAAAATGCGCATGCAGCGATACAAAGAAGGTGTATGAGTCGACACATCCCATTATGTGTCGACTCATACTGAGCTTTTTCTTTACAGGAGCAAGGAAAGGTTATGTGTCGATGCATAACAGCATGTGTCGACACATAATGATTCAAAAAGCAGTTTCTCTCATTTTCTATACTGTTTATGCACATATTTTTCATTACTGCACATTAGTTCGATGTGGTTATAATAATTAGACATTTATTTCATCCCTATTTGTCAAATTGAACCCCCATCCCCTTCAAGATGTAATAGCTTAGGATTTTATTTTCCGCATTTTATTTTTGCTTTCATATATTGCTAGTAATTAGAATGTATGGCAAGATAAAATCAACAAATAGATAACTCTTAAATACAAGACAAAATGTATGCAATCAAACACACTTGCTCACTAGCACCCTTAGGGTAATCCCACCTTGTTGCCTATCGAAAAATAGTCATGTCCCTCGAATATGGGCATTTTAGCAAAGACCCTCGATAAAAGATCATAGTTCCTCGATGACCCTTGATGTTGCCTTCGGTAAACGATATAGTCCCTAAATGACATTGCTAAAACGTCCCATAGGTTGTCCTCTATGACTATACAAACGTCCCATGCTCGTCCCTTCACATCCAACGATGGGGCTTCTTACCAAATAATGGTAAGATAGAAACATCTAAAGGAGGAGGAAAAGAACATTTAAGACCTTTTGAGTAGGTTGATTCTCTCCTAGTTGCTTACTTGCTCACAACGAAAACATTTTATACACCAACACTCTCATTTTGAAACATTTTCAAAAGACAACACTTTGTATGCGTTCTTATAGAGACGAGAATCGTTAGGAAGACACCTTTTCAAAACCACTTTCAAAAAACACATCTTACAAACTTGAAAATATTTTCAAAAGATCAAACATGTTTGCATATATTCTTACGAATGAGAATCATTACAAAGATTGCCTAAACAATGGCCTCTTTACAAAATACTTTCAAAAACCACACAAAGCACATTTTCAAACAGAAGCAAGTGATCTAGCAAGTAACTAATAGCCCATGGAAAACCATGGATGAAAGGGGTGCTAACACCTCCCCCTTTCATAATCTACCCCCCGAACTAAAGAAAACATATCTAAAGGTCTTTCCTGTGCTTTTTCACCTTTCCTTGTTGGATAAAAGAAAAGTCGGTGGCGACTCTTGCTATCCGCAAAATTTGCAATCAAACTCGAAACAAAAAGTCAGTTCTCCCACCGTATCACAGGTCTCAAGACCCCAAGCCCAAACCCTGCTTCATACACCTCCCCATTTCACTACTATAACATAAATCACACCCCCTCATCAATTATGTTTTTTTTTATTTATGTATTGATTTAGTTAATTATATTTCTATATTTACTTATTCATATTTTATTATTTTAATAATTATAATTACAAATATGTTAACCATTTTTATAATTAATTAATTATCTTAGACTTAGTAAATATATTGTGTATTCACGTTAAAACCTCAAAATTAACTTTCGCGACGTAATTTAGGTTATTGTTTTATATCCAAATATTAGAAACCGTTTTCAATTAAACTATAATATTTGTAAGAAACACGTGATAAGAGAGCTACATCAGACTCTTCGGTTATATACGTCTAAAAAATACGCAAACAAACGTAAAATTATTTTTTGTAATAAATTAAATCAAACAATTACTCTTCAAAAAGGAATGCAAAGATTTTTTTTAATTAACTTCACACTTAGTTCAAAATATCCACTATCTACACATTCAAACTAAGTGCGGGGAAAATTAAAATACTTCGCGTAATCCGTAAAAAATACAAATCAACTACGAACTACAAATTGGGACTCTGATTCCTCATAAGAGGATACATAGGCATACGATTAAAGTCGTGGCGAGTTACCGTTAACTAAAATTCAAATCATTTCCCCTTTAACGATTAAAACCCAATTTTCAAAAATATTATGCTTTTAAATCTAGTATCCTTGTGAACAAGGTAGAGGAGGGGTGCCTAACACCTCCCCCTTGTCTAGAACCGAGTCTAAACCTAGAATCTCTGATTTTCTTTTAGGGTTATTCCTCTATACTCCCTTCCTTTAGGATAAAAATTAAGAGTGACGACTCTGATTTAGAAACCAGTTGCAACAACTACCTATTGACAAATTGAGGAACTAGTCCCCCTTAATCTCTTGTTGTTAGTTGAAATGATCATGTTGAATTGAATAGACTTGTTATACAAGCTGATAGTGTGTAAAGTGATTGACGTTATATCGAGAGAATAGCCATTCACCATTTTGTGTGAACCTAACCGAAAAATAGATATGAAAGAATTGAGACTTATTGAACAGTTCAGAGACTTAAGTTGGTATGTGAGCCAACATTGAATAGTGGAAGATTGAGGATATCTAAAGTGAACAATGATTTCCTGGTGGATATTAAAGAGAGTCAGAAGCTAGATGTGAAACTTGTAGATCTAATAGTTGATGGAAATCAAAATGAGGACATTGACTTTAAAGTAGAAGAATCAGAGTGGCGCAATTGAAGCGTGATGTAGCGGAATTAGTTATGCGTGTATGACTTGTTTGGAATCAAGGGTAAAAAGTAGAAACCCGCGGGGATGATGAAAACCTTTGTACATTACAGAACGAAATTAATTGGTGAAAAGGTTTATTTATTATCCATGTTTCTGCCATGTCAATAGAGGTATTGGTTTTCATAATCGATTGGTGGATCGTAGAATTGTGGTGCTAATGTTGGATTTCCAAGATGTCAGGATTATAGTTATGATGACATTCTTATGACAGTGTCACTATGTGATGAAATGATAGAGATGATGTTCATGTCGTGGAACTTAACATTCTTAATCTATGTTGTTGCCTCGTTTCCTACGACAAGGTTCGAGTATGAGTTACTCATTGTTATGAAGAGAAAATTAGAGAAGCATTACATATGGTGATGGTAACGATCTCATTGTATTTTGGTTCAAGAGTGAATGAAATTCTAAGGTGATAAATCTTGTATACTAGGGTGATGAGACAAGGAGTGAAATGAACCTGTGAATTTATAACTCGATAGTAATGTTTCTTGTTGGATTTTTTTGAGGTTAACAATGCGGAATGTTGGTTAGTGGCATTTGAAACATTGTAGAACCTGATGTGGAAGTTGGAGAGTGGGATGCGAGATTCATATCCAAGGTTGTTCGCATATGATAATTTTCGAGGACGAAAATATTCTAAGTGGGAGAGAGTTGTAACACCCTGCTTTTTATTTAAATTATTTTTCATAATTTGATTGTGAGATGTTGTGTATTTACATGCGTTGATGGGTATTTTGATGTGTTGTGCTGCCCTTGGAATGGGGTAGTTGCCTTAGAAATATAGAAATTAAGGTGTTGGAGGTGTGTGATCAATAGTGTAGAGATGAGAGGTGTTGTGAGTAACTAATTAGTAATATTAGTTAATGATTATTTTATTTGAATAATTTAGCTGGAATTATTTGAATTTAAGAATAATTATTTATAATTATTTTATTAATTAAAATTTGATAATATGATTAGAAATAACGAGGGAAATATGGTCATTGCCTGAGGTTTAGTGAGGGTAAGGATGTAAGAACATAATAAGGGTCTAAGGGTTAAATTAGTAAAAAGAAAAAGTGAGAAGTTGAATCAGATTTTTGGAACGATCGTAACATTGGGGAAGAGGAAACAAGAAGGTGAGAAGAGAAGCTAGGGCTTGGGGAATATTTCCATGGAAGAAGAGGAGGAAAGCTTAAGCTTGGTAACCATCAATCTAAGGTAAGGGTGGGGTTACAACTATCTAAGGGATAGTATAATTGTAAGTATGTGGGGAAATTAATTGTTGTGGTTCTTGTTGTGTTTGTCATGAAATTGATTTATTTGTATATGTGAATCTAAGTGATAAAATGCTTGATGAATTTGCAATTGAAATAATAAAATTTGATGTTATTACTGATTGGATATGTTGTATGAATGGTGTGTCAAAGTACTGGAATCAGATCACATGAATTGGTTGTGGTTTGGGGTTTTAGGGTTAAGAAGAATAGTTATTCGTATGCTGAAAAATAGCAAATTCTAATACTGCAAAACAGAAACCGATTTCTAGGTTTAGAGAAACTGATTTTCTGATCGAAATTTGCAAAAAATATCTCCTTGCAGTGTGGAAACCGGTTTCAAGTATTGAGGAAACCAATTTCCTGACAGCTGACAGATTTTGTTTTAAAACTTGTAAAATCCACAACTTTTGACTCGGATGTTCGTTTGGCGCACCATTTGGACCGTTGGAAAGCTTAGAATGTTATCTATCCTATAAAAATTATTTCAAAGATATTAGATGATTATTTTTTGAGGTTATTCCTTTTTGTGGGAATTTCTCATTTTTTTGTGTTAACGCGATTATACAGATTTGTTATCTGTGATGATTTTTAATGGAGTACATGATAACTATATGTATACATGCTTAGATAATTGTGATGTTATGATGCTTTGTCGTGATGTGATGTTAGTTTTATTAAATATAATGTGATAAATTGATAACATGTATTTGTGAATTGTACTGCCATGATGTGGTGTCGTTGGACATTTGCAAATATGTTGTTATTTGTTGCTATATTGTTGTATTATTGCTACTTGTTGAGAAGGTGTTGTTGCATGGTAGCCAGTAATGGTGTGTCACATTGATGGATGTAGAAATTAATGTGTGTTGTATTGCATGGTTGAGTCACATGCATTCATGTTGAGTTTTTGTTGTTGTTGTTGGCTCTAATCCTAGATGGAGTGGATAAGAGTGAGGTGAATATAATTTATTCACGTTGTTGTTGGATTTGATCCTAGATGGAGTGGATTCGATAGTGAACTTGGTACCGCATGCGTAGAGTCAGTGTTGTGTCTCATTGCATGTTTTGTTGTTGAAATAATGTGGTGATGTATGGTTGTTTGCAGTTATTAATTTTGATTATGATGCAATGATGTGATAAATGAATTTAATAACTATGCATAATTATTTCTGTATATTTATGATTATATTGTTCTTTATATTGTTGTGATGTCTCACCCCTTATGTTTGAATATTTCCTTTACATGGGTAACGTGTAGATAATCAGGAATAGCCCGAGTTGCGCAGTTCGAAGAGGTTACTCTTCAGTTTTTTTTAGAGTCGGCGTTATGCTCTTATACGTAACACTGGGTTGAGGGATAAATGCTTGATTTACTTTGTTTTGTTTTTGGTGTTTCCTGGTGGAGTATTTAAAACTCCAAAATATTTGAATTATGATTCGTATTTGGTTTAAAGTTAATTGGGTGAACTTGAATTATCATGCTTCTTAATGAAGTTGATTTTGAGACTATGACATTCATGTTTATTCCAAAATGTGTTATGTATACATATATTTTGAGCAAATTGTGGTTGATTAAGATGATGTAGCATCCTAATTATGTTGAAAAAAAATATTACTTTGATTTTTATATTATTATTCGTCAGAGAATTTAGGGTGTTACAATTTGTATCAGAGCAGGTCAGTCTGTCCGGCCAAATTATCTAATGTTGTTTATTCCTTAGTATGCGACATATGTGTGAAACATTGTTGGTACTTGTTTTTTTTCTAACTTTGCATATGTGAGTTTGAAATAAGTGGGGTGAAGCTTGTGCTCCTCTGAGATGGTTTAGGTGTGAATAGTTTGTTCAGTGTGTTGTGAATTACATGAATGCAAATATTGGTGAGACTGTGTTGTTTCCCAAATTTGGAGGAAGTATAGATTCAAGAATTATGTTAGCGGTCAGTCAAAGTGTCCTTGAGAGAGAAAGATCTGGTACTCGTGTTGTTCACATCTCTAGTAGTGGAGGGCGATGAACATGGATAATGATGTGCCAGTTGTGTGTGAGTTCTGATATTTTTCCGTGGATGATTGTTACATGTTGATATAGCAAGATGTTGGATTAACTTGATGTCTCCCTTGGTATGAACTATTGAAAGTTAACCTAAGTGCTTACGAATTATTTTGAAGAGTCGATGCAAATTCTTATGCCTAAAGATAATATGGATTTGAGGTTCTTGTTTGTTGGTTGAGTATGATACGTCTTTGAGGGAGAACTATCAGGTAGTGTTGATGCTTGTGTCTCGGAGAATAGAGAGTGGTGTGACGGCTGGTGATATGCTATTTATGTGTAGTTCCTGATGTTTTTTCCGGAAGAATATCTGTGACTTTCCTCCAAAGTGAGAAATTGACGTGGTTGTATGTTCTTATTCATGAAATTGATTTTCGTATGATTGAATCCATGTGGTAAATTGTTGATCTCTATGTTATTCTCTTTTTCAGTGTTTTGATATGATAGATGCGTCGATGTTGAGGTTTGAGTATTGCACGAAATAGATGTGAGTCAATTGAGTGATTTTATGTGTAAATGTGTTGCTTTTGTGAATTAGAATATCGGTAATGATGTGGGTGGATAGGAATTTGAAATTGGAACTGGAATTGTGCATCATGTGGGATTTGGAGGCAATTGGGTATGAAAATAAGTGATTTTCATGGTATAAAAATGTAGAAAAAGTGATTTTGCAGTGCAGAAACCGGTTCCTCCATTTGTAGAAATCGGATTCCAGTGAGCGGGCTGGAAAAAAATTATAATTTTCAAAAATTCATAACATTCAAACCGTAGCTCCATTTGAGTCTCTATTCGAAGCGTTAGAAAGCTAGCACAATAATCTTTTCAATAAAAATGATCTTGTTGGAAGTAGGTGATTTAATCACTGCGAGGTTGTGTAAAATTGAATGTATTTGTGTGTTGTGTTGCTTGTGATGTGTGTTAACGATATATTGCCATGTAGTGATGTTGGATGAAAGGTGGAGTTTTTTATTGATCTTATACTTGGAAACAGACCGGTTCCTATGGCACCATATAGGATGTAGGCTTCAGAGTTAGATGAATTGAAGAAGCAATTAGAGGGCAACTTTTAAAATTCGGTATAGGCATGTTAGATGTTGTGATATGAATTTTCAACATCGAAAGGGAGGAAGCTTTATGCTAAGTTGTCAAGGTGTAGATTACAGTCTGAAGAGATGAGTTATATTAAGAATGCTATTTCAGGTGATGGTATCTTTAAATCCATCCAAATTATATGTAGTTCTACATTGAGAGACTCTGAAGTCAGTCACGGAGACTAGAAGCTTTTTTGGGCTTAATGGGCTATTATTGCAATTTGGTTGAGACGAGGTCAAGTACGATATGTTGTTGATTAATGAATTAAGGGAATGAGATGTTTGGTGTTAAGAAGGATATGGAGGTATCGAAGGAGCGCATGAAGGTGAGTTTTATGCCAATTAAGAATGATTAGGGTGATGATATATTTTGAGGAAAAGAGAGGTAATGGTAAAGGTAAAATAAATTCAAGAGAGATTAGAATAATGTTTGTGATGGAAAAGTATCGACATGGGCCAAGGAGAATTGGAGAGTTTTTATCACCAACTGGGATGTGGAGATGGTATTATTGAGATTATGATTGGAATGAGAATCAAATGTGAAAATGCATGGATCCTTGATATGGTGAGAGTTGAGGGAGATTATGGAAGCATTTGTGAATCTAAAAGGAGATTATCGGAACATGGTGCTTTATGTGACTTTGAGCACAAGTTCTGAGGGAATGCTATTATAGTTTAGTAACGATGGTTTATGCTCCAACATGGTTGTCGGATTCCTATTGACAGACAGAGGAACTGATCACCCTTAATCTCTTGTTAATGGTAGACGGGATCGTGTTGGATTGAATAAACTTGTCATACAAGCTGATAGTGTGTAAAGTGATTGACGTCCTATCGAGAGAATAGTTATTCACCATTTTGTGTGAACCTAACAAAAAATGGATATGAAAGAATTGAGACTTATTGAATAGTTTAGAGACTTGAGTTGGTATGTGAGCCAACACTGCATAGTGGAAGGTTGAGGAAATCTAAAGTGAACAATGATTTCTTGGTGGATATTAAAGAGAGTCAGAAGCTAGATGTAAAACTTGTAGATCTGATAGTTGATGGAAATCAAAATGAGGACAATGACTTTAACATAGAAGAATTAGAATGGCGCAATTGAAGCTTGATGTGGCGCAATTAGTTATGCGTGTATGACTTGTTAGGATTTAAGGGTGAACAGCAGAAACCTGCGGGGATGATGAAAACCTTTAGACATTACAAAATGGAAGTAATTGGTGAAAAGGTTTATTTATTATCTGTGTTTCTGCCAAGTTAATAGAGGTATTGGTTTGCATAATTGATTGGTGGATCGTAGCATTGTGGTACTAATGTTGCATGTCCAAGGTGTCAGGATTATAGTTATGTTGATATTCTTATGACAGTGCCGCTATATGATGAAATGATAGAGACAATGTTCATGTCGGGGAACTCTACATTCTTAATCTATGTTGTTGCCTCGTTTATTATGGCAAGGTTCGAGTAAGAGTAACTCATTTCTATGAAGAAAAAATTAGAGAAGCATTACATATGGTGATGGTAACGATCTCATTGTGTTCTGGTTCAAGAGTGAATGAAATTATAAGGTGATAGATCTTGTATTCTAGGGTGATGAGACAAGGAGGGAAATAAACCTGTGGGTTCATAACTTGGTAGAAGTGCTTCTTGTTGGATTTTTTGTGGTTAGTGGCATTCTAAACGTTGTTGAAACTGATGCGGGAGCTAGAGAGTGGGATGCGAGAGTCATATCTGGGGTTGTTCGTGTCAGATAATTTTCGAGGACGAAAATATTCCAAGTGAAGGAGAGTTGTGACGCCCCGGTTTTTATTTAAATTATTTTTCATAATTTGACTATGTTATGTTGTGCATTTACATGCGTTGATGGGTGTTTTGATGTGTTTTGCTGCCCTTGGAATATGGTAGTTGCCTTAGAAATATAGGAATTAAGGCGTTGGAGGTGTGTGAGAAATAGTGTAGAGATGAGGGTTGTTGTGAGTAATTAATTAGTAATATTAGTTAATGATTATTTTATTTGAATAATTTAGTTGGAATTAAGAATCATTATTTATAATTATTTTACTAATTAAAATTTGATAATATGAGTAGAAATAATAAGGGTGTAATACAGTGGGAGAACTGACTTGGGTGTTTTGCGTTTGATCTTAATTGTTGCGGATAGCAAGAGTCGCCACCGACTTATCTTTTATCCAATAAAGGAGAGGGTGAAAAGAACATGAACGACCTTTTGAGAATTTTCTTGAGTTCAGGGGGTAGATTATGAAAAGGGAAGGTGTTAGCACCCTTTTCACCCGTAGTTAACTACAGGCTCTTAGTTTCTAGCTCACTTTAAAATGTTTTATTTGAAATATGTTTGTGATAGTTCGAAAGTATTTTGAAAATTTCCTTTGTTTAGGAGAACTTTGTAATGACTCTCGTCTCTATAAGAATGTATACAAAGTCTTGACTTTTGAAAATATTTTATGGAAAAGTGTTGGTGTGCACCAAAGCCGGCTATCTCACTACTTCCTAATGGCCAAGTTATTCAATTAAAGGTTCTAAGGTCAGTTGGTGCTTCACGACACCACCCAGCGGCCCCGTATTCTCCTTGACTACTCAAGGGCTACCGGTAGCAACAAATGTGTCACACCAATATAGCTGTTATTTCAACCGTGTCGGTATACCCTGCACAGTCCCCATGATCTATTGCTACTTACCTAAAAGGTGCCCTAGATTCGGATGTAGGATCTTTACAAGTAAACCCAAGCAAAAATCCTTAAAGATAAAGCAATCAAAGCATACAAGGAAAGCAATTTTAAAATGATCTATCTCTAAGGTAACCCCACTTTTTATAATTCCCCAGCAGAGTCGCCAATTCTGTAATACGGTGGCAGAACCGATTGTTATACTGGTTTTACGTTTGTATTCGCAAATGTTACGGTAAGCAAGAGTCGCCATCGAATTTTCTTTTATCCAAAAAAGGAAAGGGTTAAAAGAATAGAAAAGACCTTTCTAGAGTTTTCTGAGTAAGGGGGGTAGATTATGGAAAGGGAAGGTGTTAACACCCTTTCCATCCATAGTTTTCTACGGGCTCTTATATGCTTAGCTCATTAGAAAAATACCTTGTGCTTTCGTGTGTTTTTGAAAAGTATTTTGAAATGTCTTAGTGCAGCGATTCACTTTATGATAACTCTTGTATCAGCCTTCAAGAGTGTTGATAAAGCGTTTTGAAAATGTTTTTTTGAAAGAAATTTTGTGTAAGTGTAAAAATTTGTTTTGAGCATAGCATCTAGGATCTATCTACTTTTACTCGAAAGGGTCGTTCTTTTCCTCTTTTCCTTTAGACAGTGATATCCTACTATTAGTGAGTAGGTAGCCCTAGTCGTTGGATGTTTGAGGGACATTCGAAGGGACATTTTATAGTCACAAAGGCAACTGGGCAAGAAACCTTAGTAACTATCCTAGGGTTTTAAGATCATTGTTTACCGAGGCAGTGTCGAGAGGGTCATCGAGGGACTTATGGTCTTTTTAAACCAGAGGGTAGCCACTAAAATCTCTCACGTTTCGAGAGTTGTGACTATTTTCCTAAGGCAACCTAAGTGGGAGTACCCTAGAGGTGCGCATGTGTGAGTGTATTGTGTTTCGTTATTTTTATATTTGCACTAGGTTTGCTAGCATTTTGTTTTTAATCTTGTCATGCAATCCTATTAATCATACATCTAGCAGTTCAAATATGTACAGGAAATAAAATATGGAAAGTAAATCCTACGCTATTACATCCCATGAGCAGTTACAATATTTAGGAAAAAATGCGAAAAGATAAACTAACTATTACAAGATCAAATGAGCGACCTATACATTCTTTCTAGAATTTAAATAAAAAAAGAGAAAATAGAAAAAAAAAATGAGAAGAGATTGTTTGGAAAGAAAATCCTAAAAATCCTAAGTATTAAGAAAAATATTTTTTGGCATTTTTGTGGTTTGATTTTAATATTTAAGACCTAAGTCTAAATTAATTTTAATTTTAAGAAAAAATGTTAAAGTAATTAAATAATTAATTAACAAAATTTAATCTTACTAAAAAATAACTAAGCCTAATGTTTTTTATGATTTTTGATTTTAATGTTAAAACAAAAGTAAAAGAAGTAAATAATAAAGATAAAACAAAAATATAAATGGGCCTAATAGCAAAAGAAAATAGAGGGTATGAAGTGAAATTCGCTGGGCCCAAGTGAGAGAAGCCCAGATCTACCCTTGGATTCAATGGGGAGATCCCAGGGAGAGTACATGGTGAGTGTTGTACCCCAAAATTTTCTCTCTCATTTTACTCAACACATGCTCATTGAAGTCCTTAACTTGCTCAAGGATGCCCAAGAATTAACCAGGCAAATTCTCTCCAAAGGCAATGAACCTTCAACTAGGATTTCCACTTTCATCAAGATATATGAAGTTCAATGGTCTGAAATCTTTTCCATGGTCCTAATATATCCTCAAGATCAACCATGTCAAGTTTCATGCCTTGCACAACAATTTTGCTCAGTCAATTGCACAAATACCTAAAAATCAACTGTGTTAGGTCAAAAGTCAACTGTGGCTTATTTACAGTCAAACTTCAATATTTTTGGTCAACATCAACATTTTGAAGTGATATCCATCATTTGATCAAGGTTTGATCATGATTCCTCAAGGAATGCTCCTAATTCATCAAAACTCAAAAGTTTCTAAATTTGGGTTTCTACATGAAAAGTCAACCAAACTTTGACCAGGCATAACTTTCTCATAATTTCTCAGAAAATTTTCCACCAAGGCTCATTTTAAGAGAATCCAATTCCCTACAACTCATCTTCATCCCTCAAGCTCAAAAAATGCACTCATGGAAATATATGAACTCAGACATTATAGGTCATTCCAAAAAGTCAACAAAAACACCTTTTGGGTCAAAGCTCCTTACATGAACATGGAAGGTCCAATTGAGATGAAACTAAAAAGGTTGCTTAGGGGACACCCTAAGATTTCTAAAAAGTCCAAGAACATACTTCTAGGGTCAAAATTGAGAAAGATATTCATTGTCAAAGTTGGCCATTTTTGGAAATTTGCACAAAGTCAACAATACCCAAAATTGCATTTTTGGCAAATGGGCCCAACTTTTTGTGCTTATATCTCACTTCCAACATGGCCCACAACCTTTGAGTCCATTCTTCATTATTTTATTATTTATATTATTTATTTTTGATATTTTATTCAATAGAATGCAAAATTAAATAAAATGAAAAAAAGAATAATGTAAGATTTGATTTCAAATCTTTTTCTCATCAAAATAAAAAGCAAGATATGCTGACATGACAAGAGAAATTCGTGGAATGAGAAAGAATAGATTGGATACAAAAATAGACACAAAAAAAATCAAATATTTGAAATATGAATATTTCATCATCAAAGCATGAGATTTCTTTCATTTATGTTGACCTAATCTTGTCTCATACAAATACACAGTCACTCAGAAGCATAAGAGGAGGTGCAACCAGCCAAAAGAACCCTAGCAAAAGTTTCAAAATTGTTTAAGAAAGGTGCAAATCTAAAACATACGATCCAGCCTCCTTCAGTCTAAGTCAGGCATTCTATCATTATTTTGAGGATCCCAACATCTCATCTCATCCACCCTTGAAGGCTAAAGTACCCTGAATCGCCCTAGCCTGATCTTCTCACGTTGGTAAAATTCTTGATCTCAAAACTCGCTTAACTCTTGATATAAATCCTTTTGGCTGCATATTCATAGTGCTATTGCTATTTGTGAATTATCTAACGTGTTACATGCAAGGAACAAGGCTAGAATTGCAAATTACCATTGCTAGGGTTTAGATAAGTGCAAGCTTCATTTTTAAGGATGCAAGTCGTTTCAGGTTAAACTAACCCCATGGTTGAACTTGCAGCCTATGATTTAGGGGAGGTAGGCTAAATTTTTGGATCAGAATTGCGCTATTTTGCAGGTTGGACTTTTGGGATCGCTGGAGACGATGGTGGTCAACCACCGTGAGGGGTGGTTTGACCCTTCCTGTGAAGATGTGGCGGGATAGCAGCCTATGATTCGTTCATTTAAATTACAGGGCCTCATAATGCACGCGTGTTAGGTTGACTCAACATTAGACCTTGTTTTCATATTATATTGATTTTTGTTATTTATATAAACAAATTAACAAACAGTGCAGACGGTTAAGGGTGAAGGGGTTTGAAGAAAGTGTCCTGGGTTCGATCCCAGACGCGTTGCTTTTGTATTTTTCTAATTATTTGGTTCAAGATCCAGTGCGTTTCATCTTTTGAAGACCCCCACGCGCCCTCTGATCTCATGCCTTGGATTAATCTCTATCACAGATCCAACGTGCAACGTATGCTGGTCCATCATGAACCCTCAGAAGCTGGTCCCAACAGATCAGGCGCAGGACACTGAGCCACCAGCTTTGGGCCCAACACAGAATTAGCAAGACACCCCCCAAGTTTCTCATCATATCAGGCCCATTCTCACTTTTTTATTTCCTTAATATTATTTATTATATATTTATTGTTTGATTGTTTTACAAAAATCACTTTTTTTATTTAATCAGAAAATCAACAAAAATTAGATTCTATTTTTTTTATAAACATTTAATTGTAATTAATTAATTAGTTTAATTAGGTCAATTTAAATTCTTATTTTCATAATTAAAATTAACTAGAAAATTAGGGTTAATTTGCAATTTAATTATTTTATCAATCAAAAAATAACAAAAATATTTTTGTGATTCCCTTTGAATTTAAACTTTGATTCCCGTATTTAATTCTCGCGCGTAATATTTTATATTTTATTTTTCCAATTATTGTATTTGCTTCGGGTTTGTAATAGTTTTTAATTAGGGTTTACCGTATATTATTTACTGTTTAATCCCCGATTTACGATTATGTAATCCCCTCCCCAGAGCCTTGTAATAGTTAGGGTTTTTATTTCTCGCTTTTAATTTCCGCAACTATTAAACTATTTGATGTATGCACATTAGGATTGCATGCGAAAGATAAATCAAATTAAAATGGTAGACAACCCTAATTGTGCAAAGATAATTAACTGAAAAAAGGCACACTTGCACATGCTCACTCCTAGGGTTTGTCCCCACTTGGTTGCCTCGGAAATAATGGTCGTGTCCCTCGAATGTAGGGATACCTTAGCAATGACCCGCAATTCAAAATCGTCATAAAGATCATAGTCCCTACTTGTCCCTCGAGTTGGATACAAATTGATCTTATGACGATAGTCCCTTCGAATGCTAAGATATCTTTACATATTGCCTTCGATGACCATAGCGTCCCTTTCGATAGTCCCTCAACATCCAACGATAGGGCTATCTACTCACTAATAGTAGGATAACGCTGTCTAAAGTAAACGAGAAAATGAATAATCTTTTTCGAGTAGGTAGAAACTCTTAAGTACTTGCTCAAAACAATAAAAACTCTTTTTCACAAACACTTTCAAAACAATTTTCAAAAACAACTTCGTCACACTCTTGAGGACAGATACATGGGTTACCACAAAGTTAAAAAAAAACTTTTCAAAACACACAAGAAATTTCAAAATGAGAAAGTACCTAAGAGCCCTTGGAAAACCACTGATAGAAAGAGTGCTAATACCTTCACTTTCTATAATCTACCCCCCGTACTCAGAAACATCTCGAAAAAGGTTTTTTCTGTTCTTTTTCCTTTTCCTTTGTTGGATGAAATAAAAGTCGGTGGCGACTCTTGCTTACCTCAATATTTATGAACAAAAAACACAAACCAGTATAACAGTCGGTTCTGCCACCGTATCACAGAACTGGCGAATCTGTTGGGGAATGTTATAAAGTGGGGTTTACCTTAGGATTTAGGTCATTTTTAAATTTCTTTCCTGTTTACTTTGCTTGCTTTATCTTTAAGGGCTTTTTCTTGGGTATTGTTAAAGATCCTACACCCGGATCTGGGGCACTTTTTAGGTAAACAACAATAGATCGTGGAGACTGTATGGCATAGACCAATATGGTTTAAGAGATAGCTATGTTAGTGTGACACTTTGGTTGGTACCGGTATCCTTCGTGTGGAAACGAGGAGAATACGGGGCCACCGCGTAGTGTCGTAAATCACTAACGGACCTTAGAACCTTAGTTGAAAAACTTGGCCATTAGAAAGTATTGAGATAGCCGACCTCGGTATAAAGCTGAGGATTGGTTGATACTCTATGCTACACTCATTGAGATCATATTTTCGGGATATTTCGACTGCAAGAAAAGATTGCCTGAGTTGAAACAATGCCCGATAAAGGATGATCAGTGATATTGAGAATCCTTAGAACCCAGTTACTTTTCTAAGATAGGTTTGAAACCAACTAAACTTCAAGAGGGTACTTACCTTTAACCTCATGCAAGCCTGTGAACCTAAGGTCTATTGTGTGATTTGCTTGTGTGTAATTTACTCTGTTTGAACATAACATCATGCATCATAACATAACATCCATTCTTATTACACTAACCATTTCAAGGATCAAGGGAATTTATCTTTGTTCTATTTTGTAGATTATGGCTTTCGCTCATAGAAACACTATACGAATCAGCTTTGTGAGAATACCTCCCCAACTCAAGGAGCTAGTATCAAGAGTTCCTGAAACTTCTGCATTTACTAAGAGATATGGTCGACTTCTCAACCAGGTTGCTTCAAACTTTGATGAAAAGATGATGGGTGTACTCTTTCAGTTCTTTGATCCCAAGCACCACTGCTTCACCTTCCCAGACTATCAGTTGGTGCCTACCATGGAAGAGTTCTCTTAGTTATTGAATATAACCGTTCTTGAACAATTGCCTTTCACAGGTTTAGAAGATGTTCCTAAGCCAGAAGTCATTGCCTCAACCTTGCATCTGAAACGGGCCGGCGCGGTATCCAATTGGGAAACAAGAAGCGGAGTCAAGGGTTTTCTAGCCAAGTTCCTAGTAGACAAGACCCAACTATTTTGGGATGATATAGACTTTCGAGCTTTTGAGGAGGTCTTGGCCCTTCTAATCTATAGTATTATTCCCTAATCCAGACTTATTCATAGATGTGAATGCTATCAAGATCTTCCTCTCTTGTAACCCTGTGCCTACCTTGCTCGGTGATATCTTGCATGCTCTCCATACTCGTACCATGAAGAGAAGAGGGGTTCTTATGTGCTGCATGCCATTGCTGTCGAGGTGGTTTATTTCTCACCTACCTAAGTCCGTACTGAAGAATGAAGAAGGTTTGGGTTGGTCACAAAGGATAATGTCACTCGCTCACACAGATATTCTCTGGTATTCCCGAACTATGGGAGATACTGCTATTATTGACCGCTGCAGGGAGTACCCTAATGTCCCATTACTTGGCATTAGGGGAGGCATAACTTACAATCCTGGTTTAACTCTGCGACAATTTGGTTACGCTCGAAGGGATGGTCCTCACGAGTTACTGATCGATGGCATTATGTTTAACTATGAGGATGATGTTCAAGGGTATTGCCAGAGGTTCATACGAGCTTGGAGAATGGTAAACAGATTTGACGCCAAGGCTTTGGGGCCAAAAACTTCCATTCCTATGGAACCTTATCTCCAGTGGGTACGAGCTCGCGCCCAGAAACTTATGATGCCCTACATGGCCATTTTACAAGTGATTCTGGAACCCACTATTGAAGGAGGTATCCCTTACATGGTTCTCCATCCTGATATGCCCACTGATCTTGAAGAACTACAGAGGTCTTGGATTCAGTTGAAGAAAGAGCAGGATACTTATAGGGATCAGTTCTATGCCCAGGAGAGGAAGTTTTTAGAGCTCACAAAGCAGCTTTATGAGGAAAGAAGCCTTAATGTCTATCTCGGCACGAAGAGGGAGCATCCATGGGAAATTTGATTTTTTCTATTTTTTTAGAATTGTTTTTAATTGTAACGCCTAAAAGGAAATTGAACTTTGAATTCTACTAATAAAATCTTTGTTTCATTTTGGTTCGCAAATTTAAATTTCCCAAAGTCCTTGAAATCATTACATACGCATCCCATTTATAAACACTGCATATACAAGTACCATTATAGGCTTCTCATCTTCTTCGCTGTTTATTTCAGCATAAATGTCTTCTGAACAAAGAATCAAAGATCTTCAGGCACAAAATGCCCAATTCCAACAGATGTTCATAACTCTGGCGAAAGGGCAGGAGGATCTGAAAGCCCTCATCTTGAAGGAGAAGAAGAAAAAGAAGAAGGTCTATGGTATTCTGAATATGGGTAGAAGGTTCAGGGGGCATTAAAGCAATCAGTCGATCTAACCTCCTCATCCAAGGAAGGGGAGAATCAAGAAAGGGAGACAAGGGAAAAGGACCCAAGTCTTGAAGTTTCTGACAATGATACGGACTACAATGAAGAGAAGTATCCTCCCATTAAGGATAGATACAAGCAGTTGGAAGATCGTTTGAGTGCTATGGAAGTCCAGAGGATACCTGGGTTAGATTTCGAAGAACTGGGATTGGTGTCGGGAGTGGTTATCCCGCAGAAATTTAAGGCTCCGATTTTTGCAAAGTACGATGGGGTGTCTTTCCCAAATCTCCATCTCCGTTCCTATGTAAGGAAAATCCAGCCCCACACCGCTGATGGAAACTTGTGGGTTCACTTATTTCAAGACAGTCTGTTAGGGACTCAGCTTGAATGGTTCTACCAATTGGAGAGAACCAATGTCCGAAATTGGGAAGACTTGGTCGCTGCTTTTTATAAGCAGTATCAATATAACGCTGACCTTGCCCCCACTCGTACTCAACTCCAGAGTATGTCCATGGGTGCAGGTGAAGGCTTTAAGGACTATGCGTAGAAGTGGAGAGACTTGGCTAGAAGAGTCCAACCCCATTTATTTGATAGGGAGTTGGTTGATATGTTTCTTGGGACGCTGTCTGGTCCTTTCTTTAATCATTTGATTGGTAGCTGATCAGATGGTTTCACCGAGCTGATATTAACAGGAGAAAGGGTAGAAGCTGGGATTTGGAGCGGTAAGATACAGAAAGACGCCTCTTCCAGTTTGGTAAAGAAGCATTTCACTGGTAAGAAGGAAGCCAATGCCATCATAGCCCGAGAGGCCAAATCAGAGTTGAACACTGTCCGACGGTAAGTGTTGTAATGATACCTAGGCCTGCGGCTGCTCCACAACGCCATAATAAAAAAAAGGGTAGAAAGACCACAAAGGCAGTTTACCTGGATTAACATGACATTGACAGAGGTTCTACCCCATCTAATGAGATCCAACTTGGCAACCTTGAAAGAGGCTCAGAAGAATCCAAATACTACATCTCCTCGGTACAATCCAAATGCTCGGTGTGACTACCATTCTGAGAGTCCTGGTCACAATACAAATGACTGCTAGTCTCTGAGAAATAAAGTACAAGATCTTATTGAAGCCAAGGAGATTGAGTTCGATGCTCTGGAGAAGCCCAATGTCATAACTTCTCCCATGCTTAAGCACAACCGTGGAGTTAATGATGTTGATACCGATCTGTTTGTGACCTCAGTTGATGAAGTTTCTACTCCTCTTATGACTATTAAGAAGAATTTGTTGTTGGCCGGTTTATTTCCGAGTTGTGGTGAAGGTTGCCACGTGTGTTCATCTCTGCCTTCCGATTATCATTTGCTGAAAACAGGTGTCCAACGCCTGATGGACAACAGAGAAATTTTGTTCGAGAAAACTTTGATTCCAACTGTTCCATGTGAAGATATTGCAATTATAACCATTTCCGCCAATCCTTCCAAGGTCTCCTCGAGAATACCTGTTAGGATTACATCTTCTCCAAGAGTAGCTCCGTTAATAATCACCCTTCTTGGTCCTGTCCCATACGCCTCGGACAAATCTGTCCCTTGGCATTATGGCGCCGATGTCTACTATCATGGCGTTAAACAAGACCTGAAAGAATGAATAGGATGATCCCGATGTCAGTAACATTGTCGGGACCAGTAAGATCACCAGAAGTAGAAGGTTTTTGTCTCCCGAGATTTCCCCAAAGACTCTCAATAAGCCTGCCGTTATTTTGCCCGCTATTCCTGTTGGTGCTTCAACTACTACTCATGTTCTTACTCCAATTGTTACACCTGTCGCCAAGTCATCTGGTACCCGAGGTAAAGAAGATATAGGTGAGCCTTCCCGAACGGAGGCACCTAGAAAAATTGTCATAGAAGCCTCTAAGCAAGAGATAGAGGAAATATTAAAGATAATTAAAAAGAGAGACTACAATGTGGTCGAGCAACTGTGGCAGACCCCCTCAAAGATATCCATGTTGTCTCTGCTGTTGTGTTCTGAGGCCCATGTGAAGGCTTTGATCACATTCCTCAAGACCGCGCACGTGCCGCAGGAGACCTCGTCTGATCAATTCAAAGACTGTATGGCCAGCCTGACTGCTGACAATGGGCTGGGTTTTTCAGATGCCGATTTGACACCGAAAGGGAGGAAGCATAATGATGCTCTGCATGTCTTGATCGAATGCAGGGGCACCACTATGGCCCATGTGCTGGTAGATACTGCATCTTCACTGAATGTCCTGCCGAAGAAGGCTCTCGACCGATTGGATTGTGAGGGCTCGACCTTAAAACCTAGTAATATTGTGGTAAGGGCTTTTGACGGGTCAAAGAGAATGATGCATGGGGAGGTGGACATCCCTGTCAAGGTAGGGTCTCATACCTTGGAGTCCACTTTCTATGTAATGGACATCCGGCCGTCATACTCTTGTTTGTTGGATCGTCCTTGGATCCATGAAGCTGGGGTTGTTACTTCTACACTGCACTAAATGCTGAAGTATCCAGTGAAGGATAAGATTGTCATTGTACGTGGCGAAGAGGAGTATATGGTGAGCCATCTCAACTCCTTCAGGTACGTAGAGATGGACGAGGAATTCATATAGACTCCTTGCCAAAACTTTGAAGAGGTTCCCATGATCTTGGCTTTGATTGAGACCACTATCGGCACCAAACCTCCTCTGAAGATGGATTCTCTCAAAGACGCCATAATAGTGGTTGAAGAAGGTGGGTATACCAACTGGGGACAACTTCCTGATTTTACTCATAAAATTGACATGTTTGGTTTGGGCTTTACTTCAGGAGCTCAAAGAGTTTTTCGACACGCTCGAGCTAGAGGACCTCCCCTACGCATCAGCAATTGGGGAATTAATGCCATTGAAGACAGTGAGGAAGACTCTAACATTGACAGCTGGATTTACCCAACTACCAACGGTGGACCGAGTAACTGGACGACTAGGGATTTTATGCCAGTTTATTTTATTCCGCAGTAATTGTCCTACTTGTTTTCTTAATTTGTAATAAACAATTTAAACTCTACAACCTTGTGTCTTGCCCGAGGCACATTGGCTTTTTTTGTAAGGGCTATTATGTGTTATTTCATATATCATCAATAAAACATTATCTTTTACGGTGGAAGAATCGACTATTTAATACTGGTTTGTGTTTTGCGTTTGCAAAATATCGCGGTAAGCAAGGGTTGCCACCGACTTTTACTTCATCCAATCATGAAAAAGGAAAAAGAACAGAAAAAACATTTTTCGAGATATTTCTGAGTACGGGGGGGTAGATTATAGAAATTGAAGGTTTTAGCACCCTTTATATCCGTAGTTACCTACAGGCTCTTAGGTACTTGCTCATTTTTCAAATTTCTTGTGTGTGTTTGTCTTGAAAATGTTTTTACTTCGTGATAACCCTTGTATCATTCCTCAAGGATATGACGAAGTTTGTTTTGGAAATTTGTTTTGAAAGGTGTTTGTGTGAAAAGTTTTCATTGAGCAAGTACCTACTAGCATCTACCTACTCGAATGGGACAATTTGATCTCTTTAGACTGGAGGGCAACCACTAAAATCTCCTATGCTTAATGATTGTTTACCGAAGGCAACCGAAGTGAGGTAAACCCTAGGAGTGAACATGTGCGAGTGATTTGTTTCAATTATTTTAATCTTTTCACATTAGGGTTTTCTAACTGTTTTAATTTTTCATGCATTCTTGCCATACAATCCTATTAGAAATACATCTAACAGTTAAAGATTATAGAAATTAAAAGTGCGAGGAAGTAAAACCTAGCTATTACAAGGCTTCAGGGAGGGGGATTAATTACATAACCAAAAGTAGGGGATTTAAAGCAAGAAATAAAACCCTAATTTAACTATTACAAACCCTGAACAATTACAAAATAATGGAAAAAATAATTAACAAGCGCGTGTGTGATCGGTGGGAATGAGAACTGACTGTTTTTTTAATGCTGGTTCGCGTTTGCGTTTGTTTTTGCAAAATGTCACGGTAAGCAAGAGTTGCCACCGTCTTTTATTTTATCCAACAAGGAAAGGACAAAAGCACAGAAAAATTCCTTTTCGACATTTTTTTCTCGGGTTCGGGAGGTAGATTATAGAAAGGGAAGGTGTTAGCACCCTTTCTATCTGTGGTTATCCACGGGCTCTTAGGTACTTACTCACTATGTTTTCAAAAGTTTGCTTTTTCTTTGTGTTTGTGGGTTTTGAAAGTTTTTATTTTTAACTTCGATTTAACTCTTGTTTCTGTCCTCAAGAGTGTAATGAAGTGTTTTTGAAAACTTTGTTTGTAAAAGTGTAAGTGCGAAAAGTTTTGTTTTGTTTTAAAAAGGAGCAAGTACTTAAGAACCTCTACCTACTCGAAAAGGAATTAAATTGTGCTAATGTCCTTTAGACAGTGCTATCCCACTATTGAGGAGTAGGTAGCACTGTCGTTGGCGTTTTCGGGTCAATTCGATTTAAGGGACGTGTGGTCACTAAAGCAACGTTAGGACGCTTTAGTGGTAATCCTAATGTCTTAGGTCATTTTTGTCGAGGCAACCATTCCGAGGCAACTTATGATCTTGGGACAAAAGGACGACCTCTAAAACATCCTATACTTAATGACCACGCTCGAGGCAACCAAGTGAGGTATACCCTAGGAGTGGCATGTGCAAGCGTGTCAATTTTCAGTTTATATTATCTTTGTACATGTTATGGTGAGCTACAGTTGATTTTAAATTTAGATAGATCTTGCCATACAATCCTAGTTAGCATACATCTAAGCAGTTAATATATGTACAAGAATTTAAAGTGCGGGAATTATAAATCCTACGCTATTACAAGGCTTCGAGGAGGGGGATTATTTACATGTCCAAAATTGGGGGAATAAAAGCAGTAAAGTAAAAGTTTTAATTTAAGCTACCACAAGCCAGTAAGCAGTTATAATAAAATAAACGCGCGTGAATCTAAAAAAATCCAAAGAATAAGAACTCTTTTTTGTTGTTTTATTTTATTTTGGGAAAATGATCTAAATTTACTTAATTTTAGTTGGGAAAATGTTAAGATAATTAAGAGATTAATTAACAAAGTTAATTTTAATAGAAAAAACTAGCCTAATGTTTTTTGTGGTTTTTTGATTTTAATGTTAATTAAAACAAGATAAAAAGATGTCAATGAAAACAAAAATAAAATACAAGGGGGGATCTTTCGATCCAGGGAAAAAAAGGGAGTTTCCACCCAGGGAGGGAATGGCAGCTTCGATCCAGACAGGGTCATGGCTCTTTCGATTGGGCCAGACAGTAAGGCGTAAGTAGCCTTCGATCCAGGGAAGAGGATTGTCTTTTGATCATGGAGGTCATGGCTTTCGATCCAGGAATGAGATGCCTCCTTCGATCCAGCATGCTAATGGGTTCGATCCAAAGAAGGTGTCTCCTTTGATCTGGGATGTTATACCTGCAAAAGTATGTTAGCGTAATAAAATGCAGGGCCTGGGTATTGAACCTCAGGCCCTTCGATCCTGCACTTGCTGGGTCTCTTCAGGCTATGTCTGCAGCAAATATTAGCAAATGATGGACATGGCCTGGGTGCCAAACCCAGGCCTCTTGATCCTGTCTAGGATAGAAAATCGAAGGTAACAACCAGTATGAATGTATTATGCAAATATGAGGTTGGATGGTTTACCCTTTCTTATCAACAGATTGGACTTTTAATTTGGGCGCTTCCTCGATGTAGGCACCTTCGATCTGGGCACTTTCTGGATGTAGGCACTTTCAATCTGGGATTTCCGGGCGTGGACTGGCTGGTGCAAGGATTGTGTGTTTTTTCGTGTGTTCTGTTTTCCTGCAGAGTTTTTGTGTGTGTTGGATATGTATACTGGCCTCTGTATTTATAGGGGTGTGAGGGTGCAGTAATGGCAGGAGACAACCATTAAACAGGCCATTAAATGCCATGAGACAAGAAACGGACACATTAAAAGTTTTCCTTTTTTGAAATATGCATGTCTCTTGAATGAACCTGGACGCTTTTGACTTGAGTGCCCTCTTGATGACCTCCTTCGAATGGCCCTTGTCCAAAGATCAATCGAAGGGTACTAATTAAAATTCCAATCGAAAGGCTTTGCTAACAGGCCAATCGAAAGGTGATGTTTCATGTTAATCGAAGTGCTCCTTCAGAATACCAATCGAAGGGCCTTTCAGAATGCCAATCGAAGTGCTCCTTCAGAATACCAATCGAAGGGCTTGTCCATAATGCCAATCGAAGTGCTCCTTCAGAATACCAATCAAAGGGCTTGTCTATAATGCCAATCGAAGTGCTCCTTCAGAATACCAATCGAAGTGCTCCTTCAGAATGCCAATCAAAGTGGTTGTCCATAATGCCAATCGAAATGCTCCTTCAAAGTACCAATCGAAGGGCCTTTCAGAATGCCAATCGAAAGGTCTTTAAAGCACCACTAAAAATTTTTCCTTTTCCTTAGGCAAGAGTTTGTGATCAACCATGCAGGGGGAAGACTTTGGGAAACATGAGAGGGCAAATTTTGGGGTGCAACAGTTTCCCCTGTTCAATTTTCTTAAACCTGAGGATATAGATTGGCTTTCGAGCCTTTCGTGATCCGAAGGTGGAAGATAATTGAACACTAGAGTGCCCAGAAATTTGCACTCGCATGGTGTAGTATCAACATTGTGATGTCGGGAATGGGCTTACAAATGCCATTTGGAGATTGTTGGTAGGTGATTCTGTCTTTGTTGACGGGTGGTCTCTTTTGACGGGGTGTCTCCTTTGAAGAGTTGTCTCCATTGACAGGTTATCTCTATTGACAGGTTGTGGCCATATAAAAATCTTTAGGAATCGATTTAACTGATTTTGTCTCCATTGACCGGCTTTGCCTCCGAAAAATCTTTAGGAATCGATTTAACTGATTTTGTATCCAGTGACATAATTGGGAATTTAACTGCATCTTCTCTGAAAGGTAAAGGTCAGTCAGATGCAATGCATGATATGGATCAAGCAATGATGTTCTCAACATAAATGAGATTGTATGGTATGATGCGTATATGCATGTATCATGATGCATGGAAATGTGATGTTTTAGCTGGGAAAATAAATCCCAGAGCTGCTGGAGAATAGAGTTGAATCTGGATGATTGTCAGAATTGCGTCCGCATCTGGAGCGTATCTGAAATGTATTTGAATGAGTGACAGAATGACATCTGAATCTGGATCGTATCTGGACTGTGTTTTGAATGAGTGACAGAATGACATCCGAATCTGGATCATATCTGGACTGTAATTTGAATGAGTCTGGAATAAGTATCAGAATGTCAGCCATATATGGGTCGCATCTGAACTGTCTCTAGAAGGAATCTGGAATAAGTATCAAAATGTCAGCCATATCTGGGTCGCATCTGAACTATCTCTAGAAGGAGTCTGGAATAAGTATCAGAATGTCAGCCATATCTGGATCACATCTGAACTGTCTCTAGAAGGAATCTGGAATAAGTATCAGAATGTCAGCCATATCTGGGTCACATCTGAACTATCTCTAGAAGGAATCTGGAATAAGTATAAGAATGTCAGCCATTTCTGGGTCGCATCTGAACTGTCTCTAGAAGGAATCTGGAATAAGTATCAGAATGTCATCCATATCTGGGTCGCATCTGAACTGTCTCTAGAAGGAATCTGGAATAAGTATCAGAATGTCAGCCATATCTGGGTCACATCTGAACCGTCTCTAGAAGGAGTCTGGAATAAGTATCAGAATGTCAGCCATATCTGGGTCACATCTGAACTGTCTCTAGAAGGAGTCTGGAATAAGTATCAGAATGTCAGCCATTTCTGGGTCGCATCTGAACTGTCTCTAGAAGGAATCTGGAATAAGTATCAGAATATCAGCCACATCTGGGTCGCATCTGAACTGTCTCTAGAAGGAGTCTGGAATAAGTATCAGAATGTCAGCCATATCTGGGTCGCATCTGAACTGTCTCTAGAAGGAATCTGGAATAAGTATCAGAATGTCAGCCATATGTGAGTCGCATCTGAACTATCTCTAGAAGGAATCTGGAATAAGTATCAGAATGTCAGCCATATCTGGGTCGCATCTGAACTGTCTCTAGAAGGAGTCTGGAATAAGTATCAGAATGTCAGCCATATTTGGGTCGCATCTGAACTGTCTCTAGAAGGAATCTGGAATAAGTATCAGAATGTCAGCCATTTCTGGGTCGCATCTGAACATCTCTAGAAGGAATCTGGAATAAGTATCAGAATGTCAGCCATATCTGGGTCGCATCTGAACTGTCTCTAGAAGGAATCTGGAATAAGTATCAGAATGTCAGCCATATCTGGGTCGCATCTGAACCGTCTCTAGAAGGAATCTGGAATAAGTATCAGAATGTCAGCCATTTCTGGGTCACATCTGAACTGTCTCTAGAAGGAATCTGGAATAAGTATCATAATGTCAGCCATATTTGGGTTGCATCTGAACCGTCTCTAGAAGGAGTCTGGAATAAGTATCAGAATGTCATCCATATCTGGATCGCATCTGAACTATCTCTAGAAGGAGTCTGGAATAAGTATCAGAATGTCAGCCATATCTGGGTCGCATCTGAACTGTTTCTAGAAGGAATCTGGAATAAGTATCAGAATGTCAGCCATATCTGGGTCGCATCTGAACCGTCTCTAGAAGGAGTCTGGAATAAGTATTAGAATGTCAGCCATATCTGGGTTGCATCTGAACCGTCTCTAGAAGGATTCTGGAATAAGTATCAGAATGTCAGCCATATCTGGGTCGCATCTGAACTATCTCTAGAAGGAGTCTGGAATAAGTATCAGAATGTCAGCCATATCTGGGTCGCATCTGAACTATCTCTAGAAGGATTCTGGAATAAGTATCAGAATGTCAGCCATATCTGGGTCGTATCTGTACTATCTCTAGAAGGAATCTCAGAAGATGATGATCTTTGCCTGTTGATTGATCTTTCCTGAAAAGGTAAAGAGTTAGTTGTATGCAATGTCATGATGTATGCATTGTCATGATGTATGCATTGTGTAATGATGTTCTCAAAGTAAAATGAGATTTGTGTCATATGTATTTTGTATGCATATGTTATGAATGTTGTTGAAATGTAATTTTGTCTTGGACTTTGCTCAAGATGTTTCCACCGGGGATCTCTGCTTTGTTGTTTGAGGAGAACTCCGCTGGGGGATATTGAAAACTCTGTGGGGAGTATGTTTATTTCTGCTTGGGAAAAGAGTTTAGGAGTCTTAGTCGTCCGTTGCTCTACTGGGGAGTCGAAGTTGAACTGATATCTGGTCGGGTCCAGGTTTCTCAGTAACTTGCTGGGGATTGTAGAGTAGTCTACTGGGGAAGAGGAGTTTGTGGTCCTTTGATTTGTAGTAGTCGGAGAGGCAAACCCAAGTTGGGGAATCCTGGTGTTGTTGGGGAAATAAACCCTATCGTTAGTCCGCTAGAGAGGTGACATCTTCGTTGGGGGAAGTCCTCGAGGATTCTTGAGGTTGATTCAGTTGGGGAAAGGTTTTCAGAGATTAAACCTTTACTGGGAGTTATCCTATGAGAAGGATTTTGGGGAGATCTGTCATTTCCCCTAGTAGCAAGTGTACGTAACCCTTCACTGAGATTGATGTTCAATGCCCCAAGTGACAGAGATGGAGACTTGCCCCTGGTTACTCTGCACTTCTTCAGAGATTTCTTGAAATCTTGACTGGACTGCCCCAGGTGATGGACAATGATCATGCCATGCCCCTTGATTGGAAGGAGATTTGTCAATGGAAGTGTCATCCTTTTTGAAGTGATTTTGTTCACTGAGAGGGCTTTCGTTCATCGGATATTCATTGTGTGAATTTCTCTGCTGTCAAACAAATAGCCAAATGCAAACAGTGATATTCAAATAATGCAAAGTTTATGCTTGTCTTGAAGTTTTGAAAAATGCGTTTTTTAGCAGTAAACTTTTTATAAGACGAATTCAACACAAGATTTAGGGCAAAGCCTTACTGGAGTCAGGATACCTTTTGTAACAGTATGCTTTCGAACTAACCCATGCTTCAGTTAGGACTTTTGAAGGATTTTAACGTGGCTTGGTTCACGGTTTAAGAAACAAAGGATAAAGGCTCAAAGTATATTTGTACCCACCCGCTCTTCGTGATGTTCTTCAATCCTAAACTCAGTTAATTGTGCATTTGAACTCCAAATGAGTCTGGAACGACGTTTTTGGTGATGGTTCACATAAGTTGGATTTTGGAAGGCAGTCATCATTGCAACATTTTTCATGTTGTTGAGGATTTGTAGCGACCTCGTTCTTTTGATTTGTTATCCCTAACTTTTGCCTGACTGTTTCTATTTTTGAGATTACAGTCAGCGGGATGCCCTAGCTTTCTTAAGCCTCCTTTATAGGTTTTGGCTCAGTGGGCTTTTCTCTTTTGAGAGATTGACTGCCTATGAAATAAGGAACCACCACTGTCTTTTGATTCCAGAGGAATGCTTTTGATGTCGTTCGTTGTATTATGAACTGAGAGTTTTGCGACTTTAATGCGTATCTTTTGAATTAACTGAGAGACTACCCTGCCCTAGGTTTAAATTAAAGGTTTCAATTTGTGTTTAAAACAGAAAACTCCTACTTCTTTGGCTCGAAGGGGTTGACTAGGGATTATCTTCCTTATAACTCCAGTGTTTAGGCTTTGAAAAAAATGCCTGTACATCGTCAGCAAGGTCTGTCCAAAAGCATACTGTATGAGATTATGGCATTGTTTCGTCATCCTCCCTCTAAAGGCTTGTAACTTTTAGCAAGAGTTGAATGTCATAAAAAAGCATAGTTTAAATGTAATTAAAATGATTGGATCAAATCAAGACAAACATATGCAATGCATTAATGAAACAGAGCTTGACATTAATAGATAATTGTTTGAATAACAAAGAGATTACAACTTGAAAATTCAAATGAAACAAATACACTCTCAATGATTTGGCATAGGAGCAGTGATTATGTTTGGAGTCTTCGGAGGGTCAAACTTGATCTCCTTGGCATCAATCATGTCTTGGATCTTGTTCTTCAGAGCCCAACAGTTGTTCGTGTCATGTCCCGGACTGTCAGAGTGGTATGCACACCTTTCATTGGGATGGTAGGTAGGAGCGGAAGTATTTGGGTTCCGGAGAGGAGCCTTTAATGTAACCAGCTCTGCCTCCAACAGGCATTGTAGCGCTTGACCCAGTGACATGTTGATCTTAGTGAATTGTCTTTTAGGCGCGGCCTCCTTACGCTGATGCCCCTGTCTTTGTTGAGCAGGTGTAGGATTAGAGATCAAGATTTCTCCTATGTATTGGTCATGACGACCCTTTTGACCATACACAGCGTTGGACTCTTTCTTCCCATTGTAGGGCTTTTTCTGAGCATCAGAAGGTGTAGCTTCTTGAATCTTCCCATTTTTTATGCCAGCTTCGACCCTTTTGCCGGTCAGTATTAGCTCGGTGAACCCGGCTGAAGAGCTTCCGATCAGATGTTTGAAATAAGGACCAGACAAAGTCCCAAGAAACATGTCCACCAACTCCCTATCAGACAGAGGGGGTTGGACTCTTCCAGCAAGATCTCTCCACTTATGAGCGTAGTCCTTAAAGCCTTCGCCTGCACCCATAGACATACCATGAAGTTGAGTACGCTTGGGAGCAAGGTCGGCATTATACTGGTATTGCTTGTAAAAAGCAGCAGCAAGGTCCTCCCAGTTGCGGATGCTAGCTCCTTCCAGTTGACAGAACCATTCAAGTTGAGTCCCCGACAGACTATCTTGAAAGAAATGGATCCACAAGTTCTTATCAGCAGTGTAAGGTTGGATCTTCCTCACATATGACCGGAGGTGCAGCTTGGGACAGGAAGCTCCGTCATACTTGGCAAAGGCAGGTGCCTTGAACTTATGGGGAATCACCAACCCAGAGGATAGACCTAGATCTCCGAAGTCCAGACCGGGCACCTTCTGTATTTCCATAGCGTTTAAACGGTCTTCCAGCTGTTTGTACTTATCCTCAGCAGGAGGATACTGTTCTTCATCATAGTCCGTCTCATTGTCGGAGACTTCAGGGCTAGGAGCCCTCCTTTCTTGTGGACTATCTTTCTCTCTAGATGGGGTGGTCAGATCAACTTCACTCTGCAGCCCGTTTCCAAACCTGCATCCAGTGTTGAACAGGATGGTCCTCTTTTTCTTCTTCTTCCTCTCTTTCAGAATCAGGGTCTTCAGGTCCTGCTGACCCTTAGCTAGGCTCATGACCAACTCTTGAAATTGGGCATTTTGGGTCTGGAGGGCCTTGATAGCTTGCTCAGTGGAAGGTTCAGTAGACATGATGATTGCTGAAATAAACAACGAAGAAGATAAGAGACCTGTACTGGGAGACCTGTTATGCAATGATATGTATGATATATGTATGCAATGTTTTCAAGGATCTCGCAGGGTAAACAAGAAACTGTTAGAATCTGAATCTGGTAGCTTGATTGAAGGAACTTCATATTGCTGAGAGTCCTTCTTCAAGAGTCAAGCTCACCATATCGAGTGGGTCATAGCCTCTGACTCAAGTTTATCATGCTTGGATTTCTAGACAACCTTGGCTAGAGGAAAATAAATCCCCTTTGCCCCTTGCTGGACATCTGATTTACCATAACCTGCATCACAGACCCTTGAGATCCTTGAAATGTTTAAGGAAAATGCCATGGTATGATGTTATGATGTTATGTACAAGTATGCAAAAGTGTGAGGTGTAAGTAAGCCCTGTAATAAATCCAATTTATTGGATAAGGACCGTAAACAAAACCTGCAGGGAACTCATGTTGTCAGATAACAAGTATGTGTAAGTAGTTCAAGTTTGAAGGCACACAAGTCACACAAAAGAGCCCTTAGATTTCAGGCTGGCATGGAGTTTAGGTATTACCCTCTTTCAGTTTCAGTTGGTTAAGACCTGTCCTAAAAAATAGTAACCGGGTTCTAGAGGATCTCAATATCACTGACTACCCTCAATCGGTCATAATTCCAGTTTAGCAACCTTTTCTTGCGGTCGGAATCATCGCGAGAGTTTAGTCTCAATGAGTGTAGCATACTGCTACTGTTCTATGGCCAAGTTGGTCAATTTAAGGTTATAAGGTCAGTTGGTGCTTAATGACTCCTTAGAAGACCCATATTCTCCTTGTTTCAACACAAGGGATATCGGTACAGACCAAGGTGTCACACCAACGTAGCTACTGCTTCATCCGTGTCGATCTACGCCAGACAGATCCCTCACAGTTTATTGCTACTTACCTAAAAAGGGTACCCCCAGATCCCTCACAGTTTATTGTTAGGACGCTTTAGTGGTAATCCTAATGTCTTAGATCATTTTTATCGAGACAACCATTTCGAGGCAACTTATGATCTTGGGACAAAAGGAAGACCTCTAAAACATCCTATACTTAATGACCACGCTCGAGGCAACCAAGTGAGGTATACCCTAGGAGTGGCATGTGCAAGCGTGTCAATTTTCAGTTTATATTATCTTTGTACATGTTATGGTGAGCTACAGTTGATTTTAAATTAAGATAGATCTTGCCATACAATCCTAGTTAGCATACATCTAAGCAGTTAATATATGTACAGGAATTTAAAGTGTGGGAATTGTAAATCCTACGCTATTACAAGGCTTCGGGGAGGGGATTATATACATGTCCAAAATTGGGGGAATAAAAGCAGTAAAGTAAAAGTTTTAATTTAAGCTACCACAAGCCAGTAAGCAGTTACAATAAAATAAACGTGCGTGAATCTAAAAAAATCCAAAGAATAAGAACTCTTTTTTGTTGTTTTATTTTATTTTGGGAAAATGATCTAAATCTACTTAATTTTAGTTGGGAAAATGTTAAGATAATTAAGAGATTAATTAACAAAGTTAATTTTAATAGAAAAAACTAGCCTAATGTTTTTTGTGGTTTTTTGATTTTAATGTTAATTAAAACAAGATAAAAAGATGTCAATGAAAACAAAAATAAAATACAAGGGGGGGATCTTTCGATCCAGGGAAAAAAAGGGAGTTTCGACCCAGAGAGGGAATGGCAGCTTCGATCCAGACAGGGTCATGGCTCTTTCGATTGGGCCAGACAGTAAGGCGTGAGTAGCCTTCGATCCAAGGAAGGATTATCTTTTGATCATGGAGGTCATGGCTTTCGATCCAGGAATGAGATGCCTCCTTCGATCCGGCATGCTAATGGGTTCGATCCAGAGAAGGTGTCTCCTTCGATCTGGGATGTTATACCTGCAAAAGTATGTTAGCGTAATAAAATGTAGGGCCTGAGTATTGAACCCCAGGCCCTTCGATCCTGCACTTGCTGGGTCTCTTCAGGCTATGTCTGCAGCAAATATTAGCAAATGATGGACATGGCCTGGGTGCCAAACCCAGGCCTCTTGATCATGTCTAGGATAGAAAATCGAAGGTAACAACCAGTATGAATGTATTATGCAAATATGAGGTTGGATGGTTTACCCTTTCTTACCAACAGATTGGACTTTTAATTTGGGCACTTCCTGGATGTAGGCACCTTCGATATGGGCACTTCCTGGATGTAGGCACTTTCAATCTGGGATTTCTGGGCGTGGACTGGCTGGTGCAAGGATTGGGTATGGCTTCCTGGAAGTGCTGATGATTTTTTGGCAGCGTATCTCCAAGGTTTTTTGTTCTCCTGTTGTGTGTTTTTTCGTGTGTTCTGTTTTCCTGTAGAGTTTTTGTGTGTGTTGGATATGTATGCTGGCCTCTGTATTTATATGGGTGTGAGGGTGCAGTAATGGCAGAAGACAGCTATTAAACAGGCCATTAAATGCCATGAGACAAGAAACTGACACATTAAAAGTTTTCCTTTTTTGAAATATGCATGTCTCTTGAATGAACCTGGACGCTTTTGACTAGAGTGCCCTCTTGATGACCTCCTTCGAATGGCCCTTTTCCAAAGATCAATCAAAGGGTACTAATTAAAATTCCAATCGAAAGGCTTTGCTAACAGGCCAATCGAAAGGTGTTGTTTCATGCTAATCGAGGTGCTCCATCAGAATACCAATCGAAGGGCCTTTCAGAATGCCAATCGAAGTGCTCCTTCAGAATACCAATCGAAGGGCTTGTCCATAATGCCAATCGAAGTGCTCCTTCAGAATACCAATCGAATGGCTTGTCCATAATGCCAATCGAAGTGCTCCTTCAGAATACCAATCGAAGTGCTCCTTCAGAATGCCAATCGAAGTGCTTGTCCATAATGCCAATCGAAATGCTCCTTCAAAGTACCAACCGAATGGCCTTTCAGAGTGCCAATCGAAAGGTCTTTAAAGCACCACTCAAAAATTTTGCTTTTCCTTAGGCAAGAGTTTGTGATCAACCATGCAGGGGGGAGACTTTGGGAAACATGAGAGGGCAAATTTTAGGGTGCAACGGTGTGCAAAATTAAATGTGAGGACGATAATTAATAACTTAAAACCCTAATTGAGAGGAAGAAATTTTTGTGGATTTTTATTTGAGAAAACAATTAAATCACAAATTAATTAAACCTAATTTCTAATTGTTTTTAATTATGAAAGAAGTTAATTAACCTAATTCACTAATTAAATTAAAAAAGTATTTTATGAGAAAAATGATTTTTGTGTATTTTTTGATTTGTTAATTTAATAAAATAATTTTTGTGTTGATTAAAAAAACAAAATAATTAAAGAAAAGAAATTAAAGAAAAATAGTAGAAATAACCAAATGGGCATGCTGTTAGCAAATCTGAGGGGTGTATGCTGAACTTCTGAAACCCAGAAGGATGGCCCAGAGTCTGGCGCCTGATCCAATGAGACCATCTTCTGGGGACTCATGGTGGACCTACGTATGCTGGCGTTAGATCTGGCTAGAGATGGATCCAGAGGATGACATCAGAGGGCGCGTGATGATCCTCAGAAGGTGAGGTATGCTGGATCTGGCTGGAGGTGGATCCAGAGGATGAGATCAGAGGGCGCGTGATGATCCTCAGAAGGTGAGGTGTGCTGGATCTGGCTAGAGGTGGATCTAGAGGATGAGATTAGAGAATGCGTGATGATCCTCAGAAGGTGAGGTATGCTGGATCTGGCTAGAGATGGATCCAGAGGATGATGATCCTCAAAATGTGAGGTGTGCTGGATCTGGTGAAAATAATGGGGAAAATGCCAAAAGCTCACGCCTGGGATTGAACCCAGGACCTGAGCTTCATACTTCCTTCCTCTGACCAACTGTGTTGCACTAGTTAATTTTTAACATAATAAAAACAATAAATCAAAAGCCAAATTAATTCCCATGCTCAGAACACGTGCAAATTTTCAAATGTCCCAATGGTTGCTTGACACGCCAGTGTCTTCTTCCTTAGTCTGTTGCTTTAGGCCTGTAACTTTTACCTACGGACATTTGTTTGTAGGTATAACCCTGTTACATTCAAAAATCTCACACACGTAATATAAATTCCAATGGAAACCATGAATCAACTGGGTGTGAAGCCCTGATCACCATGGTATCCATCATTAGGCCTAATTTTGCTTAAATCACAAAACCCCAAATTGCAGCACGAAACCCTAGCAATGGCAAAAGCTTATTCCTGCACTGTAACTTAAATCAAACTATCCAGAAACATTTCAAACATGATGATGAACACAAATATAGGGGCAAAATACATTTATAATGCTTAAATCATAGAAATCGAATTTGAGTTCTTAGTGCAAACTGTGGTGCTCTTAGGGATGATTTCTGGATGCTTTGCGGCTTGCAAATGATGTTGTTAGCTTCCAGGGATGTCTAGGAATCGGTTGCTAGGCTTGAAACTCCTTGAGGATGGCTTTAAGATGGATTTTAATCTCCCACTTTTGTCTAAATTTTTGAGTTTCTTTCTTGCGGTTTCACGCCTCCAATCCTCTCGTTTTTTATATGGAATTATTATGCACTTATAGTAGACTGAATTAGGTCAACAAATTTGTATCAAATCTTTGAGAATTATGAAAATTGGATTTGATTTTCTTCATGTATGATTTCTTTCCAAAACTTGCTTCAATCCAATCTTTTTCAACCCTAATGAACCTTGCACGACTTGGATGGCATACTAGCTGTACATGGACTTAAAATATGCATAAAAATCTCAAGATTTGATTTGTTTTCATTATTTTACCATTTAATTTGATTTATTTTGATTTAAATGAATAAAAAGTCAAAATAAATGATAAAACTAATAAAATAAGAGGTGAATGAGCTCAGGGGTCGTGGGTCCTATTAGAAACACGTTTCAAGCAAGAAAACATGGGCCCCTTGGAAAAATGCAAATTTGATCAATGTTGACTTTTGACAATTTTCCAAAAATTGCCAACTTTGACTATGCACAACTCTCTCAATTTTAACCCTAGGAGGATGTTTTTGGACTTTTTAGAAAGATTAGGATGTCTTCTAAGCAACCCTTTTGGTCTCATCTCAATTGAGTCTTCCATGTTCACGTATGAAGCTTTGACCCAAAAGGTGTTTTTGTTGACTTTTCAAAAGGACCTATAATGTCAAAATTCATATCTTTTTATGAGTGTTTATTTTGAACTTGTGAGATGAAGATGAGTTGTAGGTAATTGTATCTCTTCAAAATGAGCTTTAGATGAAAAATTTCTGATAAAGCATGTGGAAGTTATGCCTGGTCAAAGTTGGGTTGACTTTTACTAAGAAACCGTAATGTAGCAACTTTTGGGTTTTGATGAATTTGGAGCATTCCTTGAGGAATCATGATCAAACCTTGATCAAATGATGGATATAACTTCAAAATGTTGATTTTAACAAAAAATATTGGAGTTTGAATGTATGTGGGCCACAGTTGACTTTTGATCTAATACAGCTGATTCTCAAGCATCTGAGTAGTTGACTGAGCAAACTTCTTGTGCAAGGCATGAAACTTGACATGTAGGGTCTTGAGAACATATTAAAACCTTGGAAAGAATTTGAGCCCTTTGTGGTTCACATATCTTGATGAAAGTGGAAACCCTAATTTGAGGTATACTGCCTTAGGAGAGAGTTTGTCTGGTCAACTCTTGGACTTCCTTGGGAAACTTGGGGACCTCCATTGACATTTGTTGAGTAAAATGGGAGGGAAAATTTTGGGGTACAACAGCTGCCCCTGTTCAATCTTCTTAAACCTGAGGATGTAGATTGGTTGTTCTGCGTTTCGTGATCTGAAGGTGGAAGATGATTGAACACTAGAGTGCCCAGAAATTTGCACTCGCATGAAGTGGCCCTTGATTTGTGATATCGGGAATGGGCTCACAGATGCCATTTGGAGGTTGATGATAGACGATTGTCGGAGATGGGCTTAAAGATTCCATCCTGGATGTGACAGAGAATCGTCGGAGATGGGCTTAAAGATGCCATCTAGAGAATGTGGATTTCTTGTCTTAGGAGAAATAGAGTTTTAGGAACTTCAGTTGTCCATTACTCTACTGGGGAATAACTCCAGCTTGAGGAAGCAGAAGTGTACTGTGAATCTGGTAGGAGTATATGTTGCACCGTGATTTACTGGGGAACTACGAAACCAATCATGTTTGATCGGGTCTCGGTCTTACAATGTTAGACCGCTACTTCGGGATAAGAGAGGGGGAACCTGAATAGTAAGGTTATGAAAAGGAACCTGGATAGTAGGGTTACTTCGGTATGAAAGCCTGGATAGTAGGGCTATGAGAAGGAACCTGGATAGTAGGGTTACTTCGATATGGAAGTCTGGATAGTAGGGTTGTGAGAAGGAACCCATATAGTAGGGTTACTTCGATATGAAAGCCTAGATAGTAGGGCTGTGAGAAGGAACCTGGATGGTAGGGTTACTTCGGTATGAAAGCCTGTATAGTAGGGTTGTGAGAAGGAGCCTGGATAGTAGGGTTGTGAGAAGGAACCTGGATAGTAGGGTTTCTTCGATATGAAAGCCTGAATAGTAGGGTTGTGAGATGGAACCTGGATGGTAGGGTTACTTCGGTATGAAAGCCTGGATAGTAGGGCTGTGAGAAGGAACCTGGATAGTAGGGTTTCTTCGATATGAAATCCTGGATAGTAAGGCTGTGAGAAGGAACCTGGATAGTAGGGTTAATTCGATATGAAAGCTTGGATAGTAGGGCCGCGAGAAGGAACCTGGATGGTAGGGTTACTTCGGTATGAAAGCCTGGATAGTAGGGCTGCTGAGAAGGAACCTGGATAGTAGGGTTACTTCGATATGAAAGCTTGGATAGTAGGGCTATGAGAAAGAACTTGGATAGTAGGGTTTCTTTGATATGAAAGCTTGGATAGTAGGGCTGTGAGAAGGAACCTAGATAGTAGGTTTTCTTTTATATGAAATCTTGGATAGTAGGGCTGTGAGAAGGAACCTAGATAGTAGGGTTACTTCGATATGAAAGCCTGGATTGTAGGGCTGTGACAAGGAACCTAGATGGTAGGGTTACTTCGGTATGAAAGCATGGATAGTAGGGCTGCTGAGAAGGAACCTGGATAGTATGGTTACTTTGATATGAAAGCCTGGATAGTAGGGCTGTGAGAAGGAAACTGGATGGTAGGGTTACTTCGGTATGAAAGCCAGGATAGTAGGGCTGCTGAGAAGGAACCTGTGTAAGGTTGTTTCGTGAGGAGTTTGGGTAAAACTGCATCTGAACTGAGAAGGAACCTGGGTAAGGTTGCTTTGTTAGGAGTTTAAGTAAAACTGCACCTGAACTGAGAAGGAACCTGGGTAAGGTTGCTTTGTGAGGAGTTTGGGTAAAATTGCACCTGAACTGAGAAGGAACCTGGGTAAGGTTGCTTTGGGATAAGTCTGAGTGAAACTTCAGAAAGAACCTGGGTAAGGTTACTTTGGGATAAGTTCGTGTAAAACTTCAGGAGGAACCTGGGTAAGGTTACTTTGGGCTAAGTCTGTGTAAAACTTCAGAAGAAATCTGGGTAAGGTTACTTTGGGCTAAGTCTGTGTAAAACTTCCAGAGGAACCTAGGTAAGGTTACTTTGTGATAAGTTCGTGTAAAACTTCAGAAGGAACCTGGGTAAGGTTACTTTGGGATAAGTTCATGTAAAACTTCAGGAGGAACCTGGGTAAGGTTACTTTGTGATAAGTTCGTGTAAAAATTCAGAAGGAACCTGGGTAAGGTTATTTTGATATGATAATGTAGATTAGTTGACCCGTTTGATTTCGGGAACTGAGTTTCCATTAGTTGTCTGTATATGTGATCTGTATAATTGCTGGATTCATTGAAGCTAATCGTCTTTTCCTGAAAAATACCAGGGTTAGTTATATGTGATGTATGAAATGCAGGGCGAGATGATGTTCTTAAAATAAATGAGATTATGTTGTATATGATATGCATGCGTATGTCATGATGTATGTTTATGAAATGCTGTCGGGGTATGCTTGCGCCTGGGAAAATAAATCTCTGACTGTTGCTGGAGATTCGCAAATATTCTGTCGGGAAGAAGTGTTGGAGAAGTAGCTCTGCGGGGACCAGACTTTGGGGGAATAGATACTCTATTGGTCGACCTTCTGATCTAGAGAGATAAACTCAGCTGGGGATGAAATTCCGCTGTTGGAGCTGATGAGCTCTGTTGGAGATTGAGCTTTTGTATCTGTAGAAATAGACTCCGCTTGGGGAATGAAATTTGTCGACTCGCCTGCGATTACGAACCTCAGTTGTCGATAGTTATATCCTATTTCGGGAAAGTTGACCTCAATGTCTTTTGGGTACTTTTACTCTATGAGGAGTGTAGATGTTACTGGGACGCATGTTGAGGATACGACAATGACTTTGTATCAAGATATTTCTGCCCATGTATCTGCTGGAGAAAGTGCTTGTGGGGGCCCTGTGGATTGAGTGTTATCCCAACTTATGAGGTGCTTGGTAACTTCCGATCAAAATAATAAGTCTTCTACTGATGGGCAAGCGACAAGATGGTAGGACATAGTCGTATGCTTCAATCCCTAACTTTTTCCTGGACTGTCTTTTCAGATTTTCAGTCCACCGGGATATGCTTTTTTGCCCAAGCCGCCTTTTCAGGTTTTCGGCTTCCCGGGTGTACATATCTTTTTTGTTTTTATCCCTAATTTTTTCCCGAACCCTTTTGGTTCGTCGGGATGCCCTTATTTTTGCCTAGGCCAGTTAACCTAGCGGGTCTTTGTTCATGCACATTATTTTCTGACTATGTCCATGCTCTCACGGTGTAGGGAGTTATCACTGTCGGTAGTGTTGTGTTGCCACACTACCAGAAGATGTTTGTTTGATCATACAGGATTCATTGCTGGAGTTCATGCCCAATGCCCCCAAGTGATTCAGATGGAGATCTTCCCCTGGCTATTTGGCATCTTTGAGAGATTCCTTGAATCTTGACTTGACTGCCCCAGATGATGAACAATGATCATGTCCTGCCCCTTGGTTGGAAGTGTTTTTCCACTTGAGGTGATCCTTTTTATTGAGAAGGTTTTTGTTCACTAGATATTCGTCATGCGAATTTCCCTGCTGCTGAACAAATAGTCATATGCAAACAATGTTATTTTTAGAATGCAAAGCTTACATCTGTCTTGAAGTTTTGAAAATGCAGTTTTATTTATAGAAAAAAATAGAATTTTGCAAAGATGTGATATCAACTCAATATTTGTAACGGACCTTCAGGAGTCAGGATACCTTTTGTAACAGTATGCTTTCGGACTAACCCATGCTTCAGCTAGGACTTTTGAGGGTTATAGCGTGGCCTGGTTCACGATTTAAGAAACAAAGGATAAAGGCTCAAAATTTATTTGTACCCACCCGCTCTTCGTGATGTTCTTAAGTCCTATGCTCAGTTAATTACGTGTTTAGAATCCCAGTTGAGTTATGGAATATTGTCCTTGATGTTTCGGTGATGGTTTGGATACTGAAAGTTTACTTGAAAAAGGAAGTCATTTTGTAATATTTTTTTTTGCCGATGATTTATAGTAAGCTCTTTTTTTTTTGGTTTTACTATCCCTGTCTTTTTCCTGAACTGTTTCTTTTGTGATTACAGTCAGCGAGATGCCCTAGTTTTTTCTTAAGTCACCTTCATAGGTTTTGACTTAGCAGGCTTTTATTTTGAGAGATAATGACTGTCTGTCTTGACAATTATGCGGAACCATCACCGTATTTTGATTTGGAAGGACGTCTTCGATGCCATTCATTGTGTACGAAGCATAAGATTGCGACTGAATGCGCCTCTGAATTAACTGAGAAAACTACCCTGCCCCAGGTTATGATTAAGGGTTTTAATTAATGTGAAAAAAAACTCCTACTTCTTTGGCTCAAAGGGGTTGATTAGGGATTATCTTCCTTATAACTCCACTGTTTGGGATTTTAAACAACGCCTGTACATTGTCAGCAGGGTCTGTTCAAAAGCATAATGTAGAGGTCGTGGTATCATTTTCGTCATCCTCCCTCTAAAGGCTTACAGCTTTTTAGTTGAGAGTTGACTATATCAAAAAAAGGAACAGAGTTTAAATATAGTGAATACGAATGAATTGATTCAGAACAGACATATGCAATGCATTAATAAAGTAACAAAGTTTGACATGAATAAATATTCGAACAATCAAAAGAAAATTACAAATTGAAAATTATAATGAACGAAAAGCCCTCTTGTTAGAACTTGTCACTTCAAATGGTGGGCCTTGGAGGACTTACAGAAACATTCCAGTTGACCATCTTGTGTGAATTCCAATGCTCCTTCATCAATCAGGTCTTAAATTTTGTATTTCAACCTCCAACAGTCGTCAGTATCATGCCCCGGACTGTTGGAGTGATATGCACACCTTGCATCAGGATTGTAGTTAGGCGAAGAAGTATTGGGATTCGGATGAGGTCCTATCAACGTAACCAGATTCATCCTCAACATGTGTTGTAAAGCTTGAGACAGCGACATGTTGAGTTTGGTAAACTGCCTCTTGGGTGTATCTGGCTTACTCTGGTTAACCCCTTGTTTTTGGCGAGGTTGGTTTTGGACCCGTGAGGTAGTAGAAATTTGGAAAGGTCCACTCTTCACCAAACCAAACTCTTGTCTTCTTGGAGGTTGATCAATGACTTGGTCCCCGGCCTCGACTGTTTGCTTCATACTGTTGTATCTGTCTTGATAAAGTTGGTCGATGATGGCCTTCAGCTCTTCTTGTCTTTGGGCTAGGCCTTGGATAAGAGCCATCTGCCCTAGCATCTGGGTTCTCGTTGCACCTACCTCAGCTTGCAGTTGTTCCATCCATTCATCCTTATTGTCTTCAGGACTTTTCTTGACCAAGTTCCCAACAAGGAGTGTTTTCAACTCTTCCTGTCCCTTGGATAGGTTTAGGAATATTTCCCTGAACCGAGCTTCTTGAGTTTGAAGATCTTTGTTGTCTTGTTTGAGAGCCATTGTTGAAATAAACAGCGAGAACATGAGAGACCTGTACTGGAAGACCTATTATGCAATGATATGTATGATATATGTATGCAATGTTTTCAAGGATCTCGCGGGGTAAACAAGAAACTGTTAGAATTTGATTGCAGCTTGATTGAAGAAACTTCGTGTCGTTGAGAGTCCTTCTTCAAGAGTCAAGATCACCATATCGAGTGGGTCATAGCCACTGACTCAAGTTATCATGTTTTGATCTCTAGACGGAATTGGCTAAAGGAAAATAAGTCCCCTTGCCCCTTGCTAGACATCTGATTTACCATAACCTGCATCACAAACCCTTGAGATCCTTGAAATGGTTAAGGAAATTTTAAGGCATGATGTTATGATGTGTATGCTAGGCGTTTAAGCAAAAGTGCGAGGTGATGTAAGCATGTAAACCTGACAAGAAATCCAAGTTATTGGATAAGGGCTATAAACAAAACCTGCAAGGAACTCATGTTGTTAGATAATAAAACTGTACAAGTAGTTCAAGTTGAAAGCACACAAGTCACACAAACAACCTTAGGTTTAGGCTTGCATGGTTTTTAAGGTAGTACCCTCTTGAAGTTTAGTTGGTTCAACCTGTCCTAAAAAAGTAACCGGGTTCTAGAGATTCTCAATATCACTGACCATCCTTTATCGGACATTGTTTCAGCTCTCAATCTTTTCTTGCGGCCAAAATATCCTGAAAGTATAATCTCAATGAGTGTAGTATCGAGTATCAACCAGTTCTCAGCTCTATACTGAGTCCGGCTATCTCACTAATTTCTAATGGCCAAGTTGTTCAACTAAGGTTCTAAGGTCCGTTGGTGCTTCACGATACCACGCGGCGGCCCCGTACTCTCCTCGTTTCCCCATGAAGGATACCGGTACCAACAAAAGTGCCACACCAACACAGCCATCACTTAAACCATATCAGTCTACACCGTACAATATCCACGATCTATTTTTGCTTACCTAATGAGTGCCCCCAGATCCGGGTGTAGAATCTATAGTAACCCCCAAACAAACCCTCAAAAAATAAAGCAATCAAGACAATCAAGAGAAGCAATTTAATGACTTAGATCCTATGGTATACCCCACTTGTACATCCCCAGCAGAGTCTCCAATTCTGTTTTACGGTGGCAGAACCGACTGTTTAATACTGGTTTGCGTTTTGCGTTTGCAAAATGTCGCGGTAAGCAAGAGTCGCCATCGACTTTTATTTCATCCAATAATGGAAAAGTAAAAAGAACAGAAAAACCTTTTTCAAGATATTTTTGAGTACGGGGGGTAGATTATAGAAAGGGAAGGTGTTAGCGCCCTTTCTATCCGTAGTTACCTACGGGCTCTTAAGTATTTACTCATTTTTCAAATTGCTTGTGTGTGTTTGTCTTGAAAATGTTTTTACTTCGTGATAACCCTTGTATCAGTCCTCAAGGATGTGACGAAGTTTGTTTTGAAAGGTGTTTGTGTTAAAAGTTTTCATTGAGCAAGTACCTACTAGCATCTACCTACTCGAAAGAATACTATTTCTGTTCTATTTCCTTTAGACAGCGCTATCCCAGTATTAAGAAGTAGGTAGCACCGTCGTTGGAGTTTGTAAGGGACATTCGAAAGGGACAAGTACAATCACTAAAGCAATAGTTAGAAAACTTTAGTAGTAACCCTAAAGTCTTAAGATCTTTCCGAGGCAACGTTTCCGAGGCAACATTTCTGAGGCAACATTCGAATGGGACAATTTGATCTCTTTAGACTGGAGGGAAACCACTAAAATCTCCTAAGCTTAATGATTGTTTACCGAAGGCAACCGAAGTGAGGTAAACCCTAGGAGTGAACATGTGCGAGTGATTTGTTTCAATTATTTTAATATTTTCACATTAGGGTTTTCCAACTGTTTTAATTTTTCATGCATTCTTGCCATACAATCCTATTAGCCATACATGTAACAGTTAAAGATTACGGAAATTAAATGTGCGAGGAAGTAAAACCTAGCTATTACAAGGCTTCGGGAAGGGGGATTGTTGTACCCCAAAATTTGCCCTCCCATATTCCTCAAGATATGTCAAGAATCATCTCCAAATGGTTAAAAATGGCTCAAGAGGTAGACAGTTAAATCACTTCCTAAGACAGCTGAAATTAGGGTTTTGGTTCTTTCAAGGAATTTGAGGTTTTCAATGGTTCAATTAAGTCTCATAGGCCTATATACATTCTCAAGCACCTACATGCCAAGTTTCAAGACTCACAGTGCCAATTTGCACAGTCAAAAGCTCCATTTGACCTACAGTCAACTGCAAGGGAAAAATGGTCATTTTGCAGTCAAAAGTCAGAATTCTTGGTCAACATATTATTTTGAGTTCACAATCATCATTTGATCAAGTCTTGATCATGATTCCACAAGAATAGCTCAAAAATCATCAAGATGCAAAAGTTACTATTTTTGGATAGAAGAAAAGTCAATTGTACTTTGACAAGGGCATAACTCTTTCATGGTTTGTCAGAAAAATTCCATCCAAAGCTCATTTTGAAGAGGATGCAATTTCCTACAATCCATCTTCACACTCCAAGATCAGAAAATGCACTCACAAGAAGTTACCAATTTTGACATTATAGGTCAATTTCAAAAGTCAACAAAAGTACACTTTGAGTCAAAGGCCATAACTTGAGGTTGGTAAATCCAAATGACATGGGACCAAAGGCATTCGTTAGAGAACTTCAAGAGCTTTCCAAAATGTCCAAGAAAATGGTCATATGATCAAAATTGAGCAAGTTGTGCATTGGAGAAGTTGAGAAATTTTCATGAATTTGCAAAAGTCAACTTTGCTCAAAACACCTTCTTTTTGCTAATGGGCCTCAAATCTCTTCTTGAAACTTCACCCATGACTTATGCACGACCCACCAAGATGAACTGGATTTATTTTCTTATTTTTATTAATTAAATGGATTTTTAATACATATTACTTCATTTAATTAATTTAAATCATAAGAAAATATAAGATTTGTTTTTTAAATCAATTTGTGAACCAAATATGATCCAAACATGCTGGCAAATTTGTGCACAATCAAAAGGATACAAAAAATTCTAATTTGGCAACCTTGTTCAATCATGAAAAATCAAGAATATTTGATTTTCAATCAAAGATTTAAACATCAATCCACATAGATATTGGTCCAGCTTTTAACCTAATTTGATTCTCCTATATGTATGCAAGCAAACCATGACCTAGTACACGATTGAAAGCTGCAAAAACGACCCTGTCAAATTCAAGAAATTTCAAGAAAAGTGAAAACTTGTTCTTGCATTCTAGGCCAATTCAAGGCACTTTGACCATCCAAATACATTGTAGGAGGTTCCAGGAACGATTTGCAATCGAATTCACGCACCAAAGCTCAAAGAATCGTCACATACAGTCCCACGGTTTGCACTTTTGATTCAAAACTATATATCTTAATTCATGCGTGTTTAACATATGTTTGTGATTGTTTTGCATTGCTAGAGATCATACAAAGTTGATGGAATGATTTAATTAAACTGTAACGCCCTGAATCGAAAGATACCATGACTGAATTTCTAGGGTTCTTGAGCTTTTAAATGGGGCTTTTCAATCCAGGAAAAATTGGGACTAATAGGATACATGGTTGAAATCGTGAGGCCAAGACGAACACAACCCACATCTCACGAAACATTTATGATTACTGTGTGCCTAATCGCTATTTTTCCTTGCAGGAGGTAGTGGAGGTTAAAAACCCCCGCTATCTAATTCTAATTATGCAGGACAAACGAAGAAGATGATGAGGTGTTAGCATCTGATTCGTGTGTTTGAAAAGCGCGCGTTATTTTTTTTATTTTACAGCATATTGATTAGTTTCCCCATATAATAATTGTCTCTTGTTCCAATAACAAATAAAGCAGCTTAGTGGAGTGGTTGGTGCGTTGGCCTGGAAGCATTGGGACCTGGGTTCGAATCCCAGGTCTCCCAAAACATTTATTCTATTTTTCTTTATATATTCACATGCAGATTTCAAAAGGGATGTCTACCATACACCTCACGTCTCAGTGAGCCAGATGTCTTCAATTCTAAGTCCAATGGCCATGAGTGAAAGATCACCATAGTCTCCAGTCAACCGGCGTGTGGATAATTCAAAAAGTCAACGAGGCCAGAATTGTTAATGGGCTTCAGGATTGCTCTTGTCACTCCAGAATTAAGCCCAACACCCCCTTCAAGTTTATTTCTTTTCCTTTCTTTTTTATTTCTTTCATTTAATTATTTTTTATTAATTATTATTATTATTACTTAATTAACCAAATTAATATTTTCATAATAAAATCAGAAAACTAAAAAATATAATATTTTTACTTATTAAATTTAATTAGTTTATTTTTGTAAATAAATAAATAATTAATTTGTTTAGTTTTAATTAGGCATAATAATAATATTTTCACAATAAATAAAATTAACATAGAATTAAGGTTTTTAATAACTTTTGACCATCTTCTTTTTTTTTTCCTTAAAAAACTCAAAAAATATCTTTCTTTTATTTAATTAATTAATTAGTCTAGGTTTAATTTAATTAAATGCAAAATAATAAAAAAATCTCTTTCTTTCTCAAAAAGGGGTCAAAACCCTAAAAACTCTCCGATTCAATTTTTTCTCGCACATATTATTTTTTATTCCAATTATGTAATTGCTCCGAGGATGTAATAGCTTTAATTAGGACTCTTTTACCGTTTTTATTTACTTTTTCCGCATTTACCTTTTCAAGGGTTTGTTTTTGGCGATGTAAATACCCGACGCCTTGTAATAGCTTAGTTTTATTTTCTGCAACTATTAACTGCTAGATGTATGCTAACTAGGCTATGCATGACAAGATTTCTCTCAAATTAAAATCAATCGTAGCTCACCATAATATGTACAAAGATAACATAACTGAAACTTGACACACTCACACATGCCACTCCTAGGGTACGCCTCATTTGGTTGCCTCGACGTGGTCATTGAGTATAGGGTGTTTTAGAGGTCGCCCTCCTGTCTAAAGATCAAAGTTACCTCGAAACGATTGCCTCGATAAAAAATGATCTAGGACATTAGGGTTACCGCTAAGGCGTCCTACCATTGCTTTAGTGACCACATGTCCCATAATCGAATTGACCCGAAAACTCCAACGACGGTGCTACCTACTTCTCAATAGTGGGATAGTACTGTCTAAAGGACATTTACACAGCTTAATTTCTTTTGAGTAGGTAGAGGTTCTTGGGTACTTGCTCTTTCAAAATAAAACAACTTTTCGCACTCATACTTTTTTGCAAACAATGTTTTCAAACAAACACTCCATACACTCTTGAGGACAGATACAAGAGTTAAATCTAAGTTTTCAAACAAAACTTTTTCAAAACCCACAATCACGAAGAAAAGAAAACTTTTGAAAACACAATGAGCAAGTACCTAAGAGCCCGTGGATAACCACGGATAGAAAGGGTGCTAACACCTTCCCTTTCTATAATCTACCTCCCGAACCCGAGAAACATCTCGAAAAGGAATTTTTCTGTGCCTTTGTCCTTTCCTTGTTGTATAAAATAAAAGACGGTGGCGACTCTTGCTTACCGCGACATTTTGCGAAACGCAAACACGAACCAGCATTCCAAAATAATCAGTTCTATTTCCACCGATCACATAATTGGCGACTCTGCTAGGGATATATAAGTGAGGTGTACCTTAAGATTAGATCACCATGTTTTCAATTGTATGCTTTGTGTGCTTTAATTTTGTGGGCTTGTATCGAAGTTCTATAAATCCTAACCCGGATCTGGGGATACCCTTTAGGTAAGTAGCAATAAACTGTGAGGGACCTGTCTGGCGTAGACCGACACGGGTGAAGCAGTAGCTACGTTGGTGTGACACCTTGGTCTGTACCGATATCCCTTGTGTTGGAACGAGGAGAATATGGGTCTTCTGAGGAGTCATTAAGCACCAACTGGCCTTAGAACCTTAAATTGACCAACTTGGCCATAGAACAGTAGCAGTATGCTACACTCATTGAGACTAAACTCTCGCGATGGTTCCGGCCGCAATAAAAGGTTGCCAAACTGGAATTATGACCGATCGAGGGTAGTTAGTGATATTGAGATCCTCTAGAACCCGGTTACTATTTTTAGGACAGGTCTTAACCAACTGAAACTGAAAGAGGGTAGTACCTAAACTTCACGCCAGCCTGAAATCTAAGGGCTCTTTTGTGTGACTTGTGTGCCTTTACCATGTTTGCCTTTTGTGAATACTTGTGGTGTGCCTTTACCATGACATCATAACATCATAACATTGCATACATCCTGCATAAGGACTAACCCATTTCAAAGACAAAAGGGTTTCATCTTTGCTCTGTTTTGTAGGACATCATGATGCCCATGCGTAGGAATACTATCTGGCTCAACTTTGTTCAACCACCTACTTTGCTTAAAGAATTGGTTGACAGGATTCCAAACACTACTGCCTTCATCAGGAGGCACGGTTCTCTTCTTGGTTTAGTCACTTCAAAGTGGGACCAACAACTGATGAGTGTCCTAGTCCAGTTTTATGATCCGCTATACCATTGCTTCACCTTTCAAGACTTCCAGCTGGTCCCTACCCTGGAAGAATTCTCTGAGTTGCTTGGTATCTCTATCTTGGAGCAGACCCCATTCACTGGTTGGGGAAAGACTCTTAGGCCTGAAGAGATTGCTGCAGCCCTTCACCTGACCAAAGAGGAGGTAATGGCTAACTGGGAGACTAGAAGTGGAGTTAAGGGCTTTTTGGCTAAGTTTCTGGTTGGCAAAGCAAATAGTTTCTGGAATGACTTAGACTTCAGGGCGTACGAAGACATTCTGGCTCTCTTAATCTATGGTCTGGTATTGTTTCCAAATCCTGACACCTTTGTTGATGTTAATGCCATAAGGATCTTCATCTCTCGGAACCCTGTACACACTCTCTTGGGTGATATCCTTTACCAGCTTTATACTCGTACTGCCCGAAGACAGGGAACTTTGCTGTGCTGTGCTCCTTTATTGGCGAGGTGGTTTATTTCGCACCTCCCTAAGTTCGTGCTGAAGAAGAAAGAAGGAAGGGGCTGGGCTCATAGGATAATGTCTCTTACTGATAAAGACATTATTTAGACTCTCAGAGGCTTAGATGAGGTGGCCGTCATTGATCGTTGTGGAGAGTATCCTAATGTTCCATTGATCGGAACCCGTGGAGGAATCTCTTATAACCCCTGTTTAGCTCTCCGTCAGTTTGGAAGAGCCAGAAGAGAAGGGCCTCATGAGATGTTGACACCTCATATCGTCTTTGATTTTCAGGTAGATAGCAACGATCTGCGTCGTAGATTCATCAAGGCTTGGGATAGAGTTCATAAATCTGACCCACATGAGTTGGGACCGAAGACTTCTCTGCCTATGGAGTCATATTTCAGATGGGTCCGCATCCGTGCCCAGAAGTTAGGTATGCCATACGAAGCTATCAGGCCTATTACTCTTGAAGCTGCTGATAAAGATGGGATTCCTCCAACCATTCTTCATCCTCATACGCCCACTGATGTTGGCACACTGAAGAGGTCTTGGGCGCAACTGCAGGAAGAACGGGATTCTTATCGGGAAAGGTTCAATGAACAAGAACAAAAGATCTAGAAGCTGACGAAGCAATTGGAGAACGAGCGGATCCTGAATGACTATATCCGCACTGAGAAGAAGAGGCCATGGGAACATTGATGGACCTTTGAGGATTTCTTTTATGATTTTATTTACTTTTCAGTATTTCCATTTTTGTAACGCCTAAGGGCAACTCGTTGAACAATTTAAATTCCAAAGTTAAAACTAATAAAGTGTGTTTCCTTTTTGTCTACAAATTTGAATCCCGATTGTCTTTGAAAACATAAATCATACGCATTTCATTTCATCATATGCATAACAGGTACCCTTTTTACAGGTCACTTATCTTCTTCGCTGTTTATTTCAGCAATCATCATGTCTTCTGAACCTTCCACTGAACAAGCTATCAAGGCCCTCCAGGCCCAAAATGCCAAGTTCCAAGAGTTGGTTATGAGCCTAGCCCAGGGTCAACAGGATTTGAAGACTCTGATTCTGAAAGAGAGGAAGAAGAAGAAGAAGAGGACCGTCTTGTTCAACATTGGACGCAGATTTGGGAATGGACTACAGAACGAGGTTGATCTGACCACCTCCTCTGTAGGGAAAGACAACCCACAAGAGAGAAGGGTTCCTAGTCCCGTGGTCTCCGACAATGAGACGAATTATGATGAAGAACAGTATCCTCCTGCTGAGGATAGGTACAAATAGTTGGAGGACCGCTTGAGCGCTATGGAGATACAGAATGTGCCCGGGCTGGACTTCGGAGACCTAGGTTTATCCTCTGGGGTGGTGATTCCCCATAAGTTTAAGGCACCTGCCTTTGCCAAATATGACGGAGCTTCCTTCCCAAAGCTGCACCTCCGGTCGTATGTAAGGAAGATCCAGCCTTACACAGCTGATAAGAATTTGTGGATCCATTTCTTCCAGGACAGTCTTTCAGGGACTCAGCTGGAATGGTTCTATCAGCTGGATGGGGCCAGCATCCGTAACTGGGAAGATTTGGCTACTGCATTCTATAAGCAGTATCAATATAATTCCGACCTCGCTCCTACGCGTACCCAACTCCAGGGTATGTTAATAGGGACAGGTGAAGGATTTAAGGAATATGCCCAAAAATGGAGAGACCTTGCTGGAAGGGTGCAGCCACCCTTAACTGACCGTGAACTTGTTGATATGTTTCTAGGGACCCTGTCTGGTCCATTCTTCAACCATTTGATTGGAAACTCTTCAGCCGGGTTTACAGACCTTATCTTGACTGGTGAGAGGATTGAAGCTGGTATCAAGGCTGGGAAGATACAGAAGGGTGCCTCATCGAGCACTGAAAAGAAGCCGTTCAAGAAAGAATCCAGTGCTGTCTATGGTTCAAGGAGACCAAATAGATCTGAACATCGCCAAGATGTCAATGCGGTAGTCATTTCAAAACTTGTTGGTGCTCCTCAACATCACAACCAACAAAGGGAAGAGAGACCTAGATGGAAATTCACTCGTCTCAGCATGACCTTGTCCCAGATATTGCCACAGTTGCTGAAGACCAATTTGGTGACTCTAAGGGAAGCCCCAAAGAATCCGAATACTACATCATTAAAGTATAACTCCAACGCCCACTGCGCTTATCATTCTGAGAGCCCGGGGCACAATACGGATGATTGCTGGACTTTGAAGAATAAGGTCCAAGACTTGATTGATGCAAAAGAGATTGAGTTCGAGGCGCCCGAGAGGCCTAATGTTTTGACTGCCCCCATGCCCAAACATGGAGTTAATGCTGTGGAGGAAGACTTGTTTGTAGCCTCTATGGATGATATTGTCACCCCGCTGATGACCGTCAAAAGGAACCTGTTGCTAGCCAGTTTATTTCCGGGATGTAGTAAAGGTTGCCATCTATGTTCTGTTTCACCTACTGGTTGTCCATCTTTGAAGTCAGGCATCCAAAACTTGATGGATAATAAAGAGATCCTGTTCGAGAAGATTGCCGTTCCTGCCACCCCTATTGAAGAAGTTTCCGTTGTTACCATTTTCAACAATTCTCCCAAGGCTCCCTCGAGGAAGCCTGTCAAAATTATGCCTGTTCAGAAGATCGCACCCATAATCATAACTGTTCCGGGGCCTATTCCCTACAACTTTGACAAAGCTGTCCCTTGGCACTATGGGGCAGATGTTTATGTTCTTGGGGTTAAGCAAGAGTTTGATACTAATACCGGCATCAGCAACATTACCGGGCCTGCTAAAGTCACCCGCAGTGGTAGACTTTTCTCACCTGATATTGCGCCACCAACTGTCCAGCGACCTATTGTTATCACACCTGCAAGTGTGCCTAATGACATTCCTGATCAAGTTCCTATTTCTACCCCTGCTGCCGAGTCATCTGACGCTCGGGGCAAAGGGATCGCCACTGATATGCCTGCCCAGACGGAGGCACCAAAGACCATCAATGTTGAAGCTTCCAAACAAGAGATGGAAGAGATTCTGAAGATTATCAAGAAGAGTGATTATAATGTAGTAGAGCAGTTGGGGAAAACCCCCTCTAAGATTTCTATGTTATCACTGTTGTTGTGTTCAGAGGCCCATGCCAAGGCTATAATTACCTTCCTGTAGACGGCCCACGTGCCACAAGAGACACCAACTGATCAGTTTACTTATTGTGTGGCCAACTTAACTGCTGATAATGGTTTGGGTTTCTCCAACACTGATCTGACTGCTAAAGGGAAGAACCATAATGACGCCCTGCATGTCTCTATTGAATGCAGGGGCACTACTCTGGCACATGTGTTGGTTGACACTGGTTCCTCGTTGAACGTCTTGCCCAAGAAAGCTCTAGATAGGTTGGATTGCGAAGGTTTGGTGCTCAAGCCAAGTAACATTGTTGTCTGGGCCTTTGATGGGTCTAAAAGGATGGTGCATGGTGAGGTTGATATTCCAATTAGATTTAGTTCTCAGGTCTTCAACTCTACATTCTACGTGATGGACATCCGACCGTCCTATTCTTGTTTGCTGGGTCGTCCATGGATCCATAAGGCTGGAGCTATGACCTCAACAATCCATCAAAAGCTGAAGTACCCGGTCAAGGGGAAAATTGTGACAGTTCAAGGGGAGGAGGAATACATGGTCAGCCACCTCAACTCGTTCCGGTACATAGAGATGGATGGGGAGTTCATTGAGACCCCATTCCATCACTTAGAAGAGGTTCCTCAGACACTGGCGTCAGCTGAGACTGTGATTGAAGATTCTCCTTTGAAGATGGCTTCCTTAAAGGATGCCCGGGCTGTTATTGAGAAGGGTGAGTATGCGAACTAGGGTCGACTTCCTGATTTCACTCAGAAGACTGACAATTTTGGTTTGGGTTTAACCGCAGAAGCTCAAAGGGCTGTTCATAGTGCAAGGATTGGAAGACCTCCTGTGTTCATCAGCAACGCGGGAGTAAATGCCATCGAAGATGACGTAGAGGAATCTGAATTCGATAGCGGGATCTACCCTACGACCAACGGTGGACCAAACAACTGGACAGCGAAAGACTTCATCCCTATTACTTTTGTTACTCAGTAATGAACTCCTTTGTTTTGAATTTGTAACAGACAATATTGTGAGACTTTATGGCCCGGTGTCTTACCCGGGGCACCGTGGCTTCATATGTGAGGGCTTTTATGTGTCATTTTCATATATCATTAATAAAAGCATTGGACGTTTTTTGCATTTCAAATATTGCGCTCCTTGTCTTTCTTTATTATATATTGCAAAACAGCTATTTTACACACACTCACATATACAGGTCCCAATCCACTCTGGATCTCACTGGTAACGACTCTGCTACTGCCAGTTATGACTTCGAAAATCCGATCAACTTAGCCGAAGACGAAGGTGAAGATGATTGCGAAGTGCCTGGTGAGCTTGCAAGACTGTTACTCCAGGAAGAGAGGGCCATTCAACCACATGAAGAGCCAGTGGAAACGGTAAATCTGGGTACTGAGACAGACATGAAGGAAGTCAAGATCGGTGCAAATCTGGAGCTCATTGTGAAACAACGGTTGATTTAGATGCTGCATGACTACGTGGAAATCTTTGCCTGGTCTTATGAAGATATGCCTGGGTTGGATACCGACATTGTGGTTCATCATCTGCCTACCAAGGAAGAATGCCCTCCGGTAAAACAGAAGGTCCGCCGTATGCGTCCAGAGATGTCCGAGAAAATCAAAGCTGAGGTTATGAAACAATTTGACGCCGGTTTTCTAGCAGTCACTTCTTACCCTCAGTGGGTTGCCAATGTGGTTCTGGTACCGAAGAAAGATGGTAAGGTCCGAATGTGTATTGACTACAGGGATTTGAACAGGGCGAGCCTAAGGATGACTTCCCTCTGCCTCACATCGACGTTCTAGTCGACAACACTGCTCAGCATAAGTTATTCTCCTTCATGGACGGTTTCTCCGGTTATAATCAGATAAAGATGGCTCCCGAAGACATGGAGAAGACCACCTTTGTTACTCAGTGGGGCACCTTTTGTTACAAGGTCATGCCTTTTGGGTTGAAAAATGCTGGAGCAACGTATCAGCGTGCCATGGTTGCTCTGTTTCATGATATGATCCATCATGAGATTGAAGTATACGTCGATGATATGATTGCAAGGTCCCAAACTGAGGAGGAACACCTTGACCATATACAGAAGCTGTTTGACCGGTTGAAGTTGTACAAGCTGAGATTAAACCCGAACAAGTGCACCTTCAGGGTGAGATCTGGAAAACTACTAGGTTTCGTCGTAAGTGACAAAGGTATTCAAGTGGACCCTGCCAAATTGAAAGCCATACAAGAGATGCCAGTTCCCAAGACAGAGAAAGAGGTCAGAGGCTTTCTAGGACGGCTGAACTACATTGCCCGATTGATCTCGCACCTGACTGCTACTTGTGAACCAATCTTCAAGCAACTGAAGAAAGATCAAGTAGTACGTTGGAATGATGAATGTCAGGCCGCTTTCGAAAGAATCAAAGAGTATCTCCAAGAGCCACCCATTCTTATGCCACCGGTTGAAGGGAGACCTCTAATCTTATACTTGACAGTACTGGACAACTCAATGGGGTGTGTGCTAGGTCAGCATGACGAGTTTGGCCGAAAAGAGCACGCTATTTATTACCTTAGCAAAAAGTTTACCGACTGTGAGACCCGATACACACTGCTCGAGAAAACTTTCTGCTCTTTGGTATGGGTTGCTCGCCGGCTGAGACAGTATATGTTGACTCACACTACTCTATTAATTTCAAAAATGGACCCAATCAAGTATATCTTCGAAAAGCCTGCCTTGTCCGGAAGAATAGCAAGATGGCAGATGATCTTGACTGAGTATGACATCCAATACACGACTCAAAAAGCAATCAAGGGAAGTGTGTTGGCAGACCATTTGGCACATCAGGCAGTGGACGATTACCAATCTATGAACTTTGAATTTCCAGACGAGAATATCATGGTAGTAACTGATTGCGAGATACCTGGACCAGATGAAGGACCTGAGGAAGGATCCCGATGGTCTATGCACTTTGACAGAGCCTCAAACGCTTTGGGTAACGGTATTGGCACTGTGATCATATCTCCCAAAGGCTCACATACTCCGCTCACCGCCCGACTATGTTTCAACTGTACCAACAACATGGCGGAGTATGAAGCATGCATCATGGGTCTTCGAGCTGCAATTGACCTAAGGATCAAGTTTCTGAGTGTCTTCGGAGATTCCGCTCTCGTGATCAGTCAGATCAAAGGCGAGTGGGATACGAAACACCCAAATCTTATTCCTTACAAGGAGTATGTATTGACGTTGCTTCCCCACTTCAAGGAGATAACCTTTGAACATTTCCCAAGAGAGGAGAATCAGTTAGCGGACGCGCTAGCTACAATGTCTTCTATGTTCAAAGTCAAATGGGACAACGAGGCTCCCCGGATCATTATTTGGAAATTGGATGAACCTGCACATTGCTGTGATCTTGAGACCGAAGAGGTAATAGAAAAGCCTTGGTATCATGAAGTCAAAAGGTATCTCGAGGCTCAAGAATACCCCGAGGGTGCATCCGTTAATGACAAGAAGTTTCTGAGAAGGTTCGCGGCAAAGTTCTTCCTCAGCAATGACATTCTTTACAAACGTAACCATGATTCAACCTTACTGCATTGTGTAGATAAGATTGAAGCAGAAAGGATTATGGCAGAGCTGCATGAAGGTACCTTCGGAACGCATTCCAGTGGACATACCATGGCAAAGAAAATCCTTCGGACAGGATATTACTGGTCCACAATGGAAGCTGACTGTTATCAGTATTCTCAGACGTGTCATAAGTGCCAAGTCTATGCTGATAAGGTGCACATACCTCCAGTTCCTTTGAACGTCTTGACAACACCTTGGCCTTTTGCAATGTGGGGAATTGACATGATCGGCGAGATCAGACCTACAGCATCCAACGGGCATCGCTTCATCCTGGTAGCGATTGATTACTTCACGATGTGGGTTGAAGCAGCTTCCTTTACTACCGTAACCAAGAACGTCGTGGCATGATTCATTTGGCACAACCTGATCTGTCGATACGGTGTACCAGAGAGGATCATTACGGATAATGGTACCAATCTTAACAACAAGATGATCACTGAGCTCTGCTAGCAATTCAAGATACAACACCACAACTCTTCTCCCTACCGGCCGAAGATGAATGGGGCTGTAGAAGCAGCTAATAAGAATATTAAGAAGATTGTGCAGAAGATGACAGTGACCTACAAATACTGGCACGAGATGTTACCATTTGCTCTTCATGGGTACCGTACCTCAGCACGGACGTCAACAGGGGCAACACCCTACTCCTTGGTATGTGGCATGGAGGCAGTCCTGCCCATTGAAGTTCAGATACCCTCTCTCCGGATCATGAAGGATGCGGGTTTAAGCGAAGACGACTGGATCCAGACCCGGCTTGATCAACTAAACCTAATCGACGAAAAGAGACTCACTGCTATTTGTCATGGTCAAATGTATCAAAAACGTATGATCAAGGCATTTAACAAGAAAGTCAGACGACAAGAGTATCAAGTCAGGGACCTGGTAATCAAGCGCATCATTCTACCTCAAGGTGATCCCAGGGGTAAATGGACCCCTACGTACGAAGGGCCATTTGTGGTTAAGAACATCTTGTCAGGAGGAGCGATGATTCTAACCACCATGGATGGTGACAACCTTCCTCACCCCGCCAATGCAGACATAGTGAAAAGATACTACGCATAATTAAAGACCCGCTAGGTCGATTGGCCTAGGAAAAAATAAGGGCTTCTCGGCGAACCAAAAGGGTTCGGGCAAAAATAAGGGATGAAAATAAAAAAAAAATCTGTACACCCGGCAAGTCGAAAACCTGAAAAGGCGGCTTAGGCAAAAATGGGTATCCCGGTGGACTGAAAACCCGAAAGGGCAGTCCAGGAAAAAGTTAGGGATAAGCGTAACACTATGTCTCATTGGATCACCCTGTATCCATACTTCGGTATCGACCATCAGGCTCGGACGACACCAATCAATCAGATTCCTCTTCAACTAAGCAGCAAAGTGATGAGACGCTTGAAGACATAAAGGCGATAGCAGAGTTGGAACCCAGTGGGATTTTTCACATAGCTGTTTTGTTTTCTTTTTTACAAACTATATAAATCCTATTTGTTCGGCGGCGTTCTCTTACTAGGACGTCAGCCTCTTGTACAAAAACGCCTATTTACAGGAAAACTTCAAAATCAATACAAGTTTATTTTTCAGACAAATTGCAAATTGTTTTTCCTTTATCTGTTTTGTTTTGCAAAGAACGTCCAATGTTCATTTTTGATATATGCATTTGACATTAATTACTGATCACAAATATTTGCATGTGAAACAAAGGACTAATTACGGGTGACATCGGAAGTAGGGGCAATAAGAATTGTCTAAGCGATCTAGTTGCTCTGTCCACCAATGTACCAAGGTAGGTTCGGTTGAAGAATACGACCAAGATACCTTCACTCCCCAAGAGTAGGACAGTAATGGTAGCTACTCCCCACTGAGACTTGCAACTATGAACAAATCAGCAAATGCTCTACCCAAGCAGAGTTGGTCTACCATCAGTCCTAAAAAGTTGGGTATCCCCAGTAGATCTTAACATTCCCCAGCGGAGTATACAGATATTCCCCAGCAAGCATCCTCGGCAGTCTTAATATTCCTCGACGAAATATAAGAATGTTCCCCGGCGTAATACCAGATACCCCCAGTGGAGCCATTTCCCAGTGCAGTCTAAAAGGCTTCCCCGCCAGAGTTGAATTATCTTCCCCAGTAGATTCTGGAAGCTTGTCCCCTGCAGAGTACAAATGCATCTCCTCAGCCAAATTCAGAAGGTTATCCTCACAAGAGCCTAACTGGGTTATCCTCAGCAAGTTGCAACGGAAAGATCATCCTCAACGAAGTTCCTTCTATCCCCAGCAGAGTTCATCATCAAAATCCCCAATAGAGCTTATCAACGGAATCCCCAGTGGAGTTATCGTTGAAATCTCAGCGAAGCATCTCGTCCCCATAGAGTAATTCCCTGCAGAGTAATCTCTTCACCAGTTTATTCCCCAACGGAGTCATCCTCTCTTGCAAGTTTATCATCTTCGTTCATCATCCCCAACGGAAACGAAGAAGTCAACATCATTCTCCAACAACTATTCGAGATTTATTTTCCCCAGCTAAAACATCACATTTCCATGCATCACGATACATGCATATACGCATCATATCATACAATCTCATTTATGTTGAGAACACCATTGCTTGATCCATGTCATGCATTGCATATGACTGACCTTTACCTTTCAGGAAAGATGCAGTTAAAGTTCTTAGCTATGTCAATGGAGACAAAACCAATTAAATCGATTCCTAAAGATTTTTCTGAAGCCAGTCAATGGAGACAAAACCAGTTAAATCGATTCCTAAAGATTTTTCTGAAGCCAGTCAATGGAGACAAAATCAGTTAAATTGATTCCTAAAGATTTTTCTGAAGCCAAGTCAGTCAATAGAGACAAAACCAGTTAAATCGATTCCTAAAGATTTTTCTAATGCTCATCCAGTCAAAGAAGACAAATTCAGTTAAATCGATTCCTAAAGATTTTTCTGATGCTAATTCAGTCAAAGGAGACAAAACCAGTTAAATCGATTCCTAAAGATTTTTCTGATCCGAACACAGTCAATGGAGACAAAATCAGCTAAGTCGATTCCTAAAGATTTTTCCGATGCAAACCCGTCGAAAGAGACAACCCGTCGAAAGAGACAACCCGTCAAAAGAGACAACCCGTCAATAGAGACAACCTGTCAATGAAGACAACCCGTCAATGGATACAACCCGTCAATGAAGACAACTCGTCAATAAAGACAACTCGTCAATAGAGACAACTCGTCAATGAAGACAACCCGTCAACAAAGACAAAACTACCAACCAACAATCTCCAGGTGGCATCTATAAGCCCATCCTCCTATCCATCATCTCTCCAAATGGCATCTGTAAGCCCATTCCCGACATCACATTGCTGATACTACACCATGCGAGTGCAAATTTTTAGGCACTCTAGTGTTCAATCATCTTCCACCTTCGGATCACGAAAGGCACGCAAGCCAATCTACATCCTCAGGTTTAAGAAGATTGAACAGGGGAAACTGTTGTACCCAAAAATTTTCCCTCCCATATTCCTCAAGATATGTCAAGAATCATCTCCAAATGGTTCAAAATGGCTCAAGAGGTAGACAGTCAAATCACTTCCTAAGACAACTGAAATTAGGGTTTTGGTTCTTTCAAGGAATTTGAGGTTTTCAATGGTTCAATCAAGTCTCATAGGCCTATATACATTCTCAAGCACCTACATGCCAAGTTTCAAGACTCACAATGCCAATTTGCACAGTCAAAAGCTCCACTTGACCTACAGTCAATTGCAAGGGCAAAATGGTCATTTTGCAGTCAAAAGTCAGAATTCTTGGTCAACATCTTATTTTGAGTTCACAATCCTCATTTGATCAAGTCTTGATCATGATTCCACAAGAATAGCTCAAAAATCATCAAGATGCAAAAGTTACTATTTTTGGATAGTAGAAAAGTCAACTGTACTTTGACAAGGGCATAACTCTTTCATGGTTTGTCATAAAAATTCCATCCAAAGCTCATTTTGAATAGGATGCAATTTCCTACAATCCATCTTCACACTCCAAGATCAAAAAATGCACTCACAAGAAGTTACCAATTTTGACATTATAGGTCAATTTCAAAAGTCAACAAAAGTACACTTTGAGTCAAAGGCCATAACTTGAGTTTGGTAAATTCAAATGACATGGGACCAAAGGTATTGGTTAAAGGACTTCAAGAGCTTTCCAAAATGTCCAAGAACATGGTCATATGATCAAAATTGAGCAAGTTGTGCATTGGAGAAGTTGAGAAATTTTCATGAATTTGCAAAAGTCAACTTTGCTCAAAACACCTTCTTTTTGCTAATGGGCCTCAAATCTCTTCTTGAAACTTCACCCATGACTTATGCACGACCCACCAAGATGAATTGGATTTATTTTCTTATTTTTATTGATTAAATGGATTTTTAATACATATTAATTCATTTAATTAATTTAAATCATAAGAAAATAGAAGATTTGTTTTTTAAATCAATTTGTGAACCAAATATGATCCAAACATGCTGGCAAATTCGTGCACAATCAAAAGGATACAAAAAAATCCAAATTTGGCAACCTTGTTCAATCATGAAAAATCAAGAATATTTGATTTTTAATCAAAGATTTAAACATCAATGCACATGGATATTGGCCCAGCTTTTAACCTAATTTGATTCTCCTATATGTATGCAAGCAAACCATGACCTAGTAGACGATTGAAAGCTGCAGAAACGACCCTGTCAAATTCAAGAAATTTCAAGAAAAGTGAAAACCTTTTCTTGCATTCTAGGCCAATTCAAGGCACTTTGACCATCCAAATACATTGTAGGAGGTTCCAGGAACGATTTGCAATCAAATTCACGCACCAAAGCTCAAAGAATCGTCACATACAGTCCCACGGTTTGCACTTTTGATTCAAAACTATATATCTTAATTCATGCGCGTTTAACATATGTTTGTGATTGTTTTGCATTGCTAGAGATCATACAAAACTGATGGAATGATTTAATTGAACTGTAACGCCCTGAATCCAAAGATACCATGACTGAATTTCTAGGGTTCTTGAGCTTTTAAATGGGGCTTTTCAATCCAGGAAAAATTGGGACTAATAGGATACATGGTTGAAATCATGAGGCCAAGACGAACACAACCCACATCTCGCGAAACATTTATGATTACTGTGTGCCTAATCGCTATTTTTCCTTGCAGGAGGTAGTGGAGGTTAAAAACCCCCGCTATGTGATTCTAATTATGCAGGACAAACGAAGAAGATGATGAGGTGTTAGCATCTGATTCGTGTGTTTGAAAAGCGCGCGTTATTTTTTTTATTTTACAGCATATTGAATTGTTTCCCTATATAATAATTGTCTCTTGTTCCAATAACAAATAAAGCAGCTTAGTGGAGTGGTTGGTGCGTTGGCCTGGAAGCATTGGAACCTGGGTTCGAATCCCAGGTCCCCCAAAACATTTATTCTATTTTTCTTCATATATTCACATGCAGATTTCAAAAGGGATGTCTACCATACACCTCACGTCTCAGTGAGCCAGATGTCTTCAAGTCCAAGTCCAATGGCCATGAGTGAAAGATCACCATAGTCTCCAGTCAACCGACGTGTGGATAATTCAAAAAGTCAACGAGGCCAGAATTGTTAATGGGCTTCAGGATTGCTCTTGTCACTCCAGAATTAAGCCCAACACCCCCTTCAGGTTTATTTCTTTTCCTTTCTTTTTTATTTCTTTCATTTAATTATTTTTTATTAATTATTATTATTATTACTTAATTAACCAAATTAATATTTTCATAATAAAATCAGAAAACTAAAAAATATAATATTTTTAATTATTAAATTTAATTAGTTTATTTTTGTAAATAAATAAATAATTAATTTGTTTAGTTTTAATTAGGCATAATAATAATATTTTCACAATAAATAAAATTAACATAGAATTAGGGTTTTTAATAACTTTTGACCATCTTCTTTTTTTTTTCCTTAAAAAACATAAAAAACTCAAAAAATATCTTTCTTTTATTTAATTAATTAATTAGTCTAGGTTTAATTTAATTAAATGCAAAATAATAAAAAATCTCTTTCTTTCTCAAAAAGGAGTCAAAACCCTAAAAACTCTCCGATTCAATTTTTTCTCGCGCATATTATTTTTTATTCCAATTATGTAATTGCTCCGAGGATGTAATAGCTTTAATTAGGACTCTTTTACCATTTTTATTTACTTTTTCCGCATTTACCTTTTCAAGGGTTTGTTTTTGGCGATGTAAATACCCGACGCCTTGTAATAGCTTAGTTTTATTTTCCACAACTATTAACTGCTAGATGTATGCTAACCAGGCTATGCATGACAAGATTTCTCTCAAATTAAAATCAATCGTAGCTCACCATAATATATACAAAGATAACATAACTGAAACTTGACACACTCGCACATGCCACTCCTAGGGTACGCCTCATTTGGTTGCCTCGACGTGGTCATTGAGTATATGGTGTTTTAGAGGTCGCCCTCCTGTCTAAAGATCAAAGTTGCCTCGAAACGGTTGCCTCGATAAAAAATGATCTAGGACATTAGGGTTACCGCTAAGGCGTCCTACCATTGCTTTAGTGACCACATGTCCCATAATCGAATTGACCCGAAAACTCCAACGACGGTGCTACCTACTTCTCAATAGTGGGATAGTACTATCTAAAGGACATTTACACAACTTAATTTCTTTTGAGTAGGTAGAGGTTCTTGGGTACTTGCTCTTTCAAAATAAAACAACTTTTCGCACTCACACTTTTTTTCAAACAAAGTTTTCAAACAAACACTTCATACACTCTTGAGGACAGATACAAGAGTTAAATCGAAGTTTTTAAACAAAACTTTTTCAAAACCCACAATCACGAAGAAAAGCAAACTTTTGAAAACAAAATGAGAAAGTACCTAAGAGCCCGTGGATAACCACGGATAGAAAGGGTGCTAACACCTTCCCTTTCTATAATCTACCTCCCGAACCCGAGAAATAACTCGAAAAGGAATTTTTATGTGCTTTTGTCCTTTCCTTGTTGGATAAAATAAAAGACGGTGGTGACTCTTGCTTACCGCGACATTTTGCGAAACGCAAACGCGAACCAGCATTCCAAAATAGTCAGTTCTATTTCCACCGATCACAGGGATTAATTACATAACCAAAAGTAGAGGATTTAAAGCAAGAAATAAAACCCTAATTTAACTATTACAAACCCTGAACAGTTACAAAATAATGGAAAAAATAATTAACAAGCACGCGGCAAATTAAATGCGAGGACGGTAATTAATAACTTAAAACCCTAATTGAGAGGATGAAATTTTTGTGGATTTTTATTTGAGAAAACAATTAAATCACAAATTAATTAAACCTAATTTCTAATTGTTTTTAATTATGAAAGAAGTTAATTAACCTAATTCACTAATTAAATTAAAAAATTATTTCATGAGAAAAATGATTTTTGTGTATTTTTTGATTTGTTAATTTAATAAAATAATTTTTGTGTTGATTAAAAAAACAAAATAATTAAAGAAAAGAAATTAAAGAAAAATAGTAGAAATAACCAAATGGGCCTGCTATTAGCAAATCTGGGGGGTGTATGTTGAACTTATGAAACCCAGAAGGATGGCCCAGAGTCTGGCGCCTGATCCAATAAGACCATATTATGGGGAATCATGGTGGACCTACGTATGCTGGTGTTGGATCTGGCTGGAGATGGATCCAGAAGATGAGATCAGAGGGCGCGTGATGATCCTCAAGAGGTGAGGTGTGCTGGATCTGGCTGGAGGTGGATCCAGAGGATGAGATCAGAGGGCGCGTAATGATCCTCAGAAGTTTAGGTGTGCTGGATCTGGCTGGAGGTGGATCTAGAGGATGAGATCAGAGGGCATGTGATGATCCTTAGAAGGTGAAGTGTGCTGGATCAAACCCATGACCTGAGCTTCATACTTCCTTCCTCTGACCAACTGCGCTGCACTAGTTAATTATTAACATAAAAAAAACAATAATTTAAAATCCAAATTAATTTCCATGCTCAGAACACACGCGGATTTTCAAATGTCCTAATGGTTGCTTAACACGCCAACGTCTTCTTCCTTAGTCCGTTGCTTTAGGCCGGTAACTTTTACCTACGTACATTTGTTTGTAGGTATAACACTGTTACATTTAAAAATATCACACACGTAATATAAATTCCAATGGAAACCATGAATCAATTGGGTGTGAAGCCCTGATCACCATGGTATATGTGATGCGGTGGGAGAACTGACTTGAGGTTTTTGCATTTTTTCGCAAATGTTGCGGTTAGCAAGATTCGCCACCAACTTTTCTTTTATCCAAAAGGAAAGGTGAAAAAGCACAGGAATGACCTTTGAGATGTTTTCTTGAGTTCGGGGGGAAGATTATGAAAAGGGAAGGTATTATCACCCTTCTCATCCATGGTTTTCCATGGGCTCTTAGTTACTTGCTTAGATCACTTGCTTTTGTTTTTTTGAAATTGTGTTTGGTGTGGTTTTGAAAGTATTTTGTAAAAGAGGCCATTCGTTTAGGCAATCTTTGTAATGATTCCCGTTCGAAAGAATGTATACAAAGATGTTTGTCTTTTGAAAATGTTTTCAATGTTTGTTAGATGTTTTTGAAAGGTGTGTGTGTTTGTTTTGAAAATATCAAGGATTGTTGTTTGAAATGGAGCAAGTAACTAGAAGCTATCTACCTACTCAAATGTCTTTCTTATGTATTTTCTATTCCTTTGACATTGTTGTCTTACCATTGATTTGGTAAGCAACCCTTTCTTTGGATGTAAACGGGACAGGCGTGGGTCATCATATAACCATGATTAGCAATGTTTGCAAAGTATCTTAGCATTTTTGAGGGACCAAGATCCTTTTGTAAGGAAAATTTTGAATAGCGTCATCGAGGGACTATGATCTTTATGTTTGTTTTGTTTTGCCAAGATACTTCGCATGCGTAACATGGCCATTTTTGTTTTAGGCAACTCAGTGGGGAAACCCTAAGGGTGCTTGTGTGCAAGTGTATCATTTTCATGCTTTTGATTTTGTCTTGTATTTAGGGTTTTCTATTTGCTTTGTTTTGTTCTTGTCATGCAAACCCTAATTACTAATCATGGCATATAAAGCGATAAATTGCATAATGTAAATATTTCTAAGCTATTACAACAATTTATGGGAGGGGGGAATACAAATTTGAACATGGACTTGCAAGAATATAAACCTAAGTAAATTATTACAACCAAATCAAATTTGTACGAATTTAAGATAAATACAATACAATATTTAAAATGTAATGCAATGCAATGTACATGTAAGAAAAGATTTTTGTGTCTTGTTTTTATGTAAAAGAAAATTTAATCTAAATTAAAAAATATAAAGAAAAGGAAATAATTTTTAAAAGGGATTTAACCCTAATTTTTGTTTAAAAGAAAATAAAGTTTTTATATGTATTATTTTGTATATTTTCTTGTATAAAAATAATAAATAATATTGTAATAAAAAATATAGAATTTTATATGCAAAAATAAGTATTTATAAGTGTGAAATAAAAAATAAATTGGAATAAATATGTTTAAATATATTTAAAAGTTTATTAAGAAAATGAATTATATCCTATTAAAATAAAATATATTTTATGTGCAAATAAACTAAAATAAAATAAAAATGCAATATGATTAAATTTACATTTTTTGGGATTTTTATGTATTAAAGAAAATATTTAAAATATTAAAAATGAAAATAAAAAAATGAAAATAAAAACATAAAAGTTGGCAAAGGGGGGTAAGGTAGCAGATTAATGGCGATGATGATAGCAAAAAAATCTGACCCAAAAGACCAAGCCCAACCTGCAAAAATGTGAAATGGAAAAGAAAAAGAGTGAAAAATATAAAAGTAGCGCGCCCAGGTTCGAACCCAGGACATGGGTCTCACCAGCGCGCTACTTTGCCACTGGGGTGGCTATACTTCCATTATCATCAGTGAAACAAAAATAACATATTCCAAAACGCGCCCTATGCCCTGTTTCATCTTCTTCCTCAAGCTTTTGTCAGACATCTTGTAACTTCCTCATACTTTCGTAAAAATGAAAATGCATAACAGGAAAATTATAGTACTTGAACTCACGATTCTAACCATGTAAGCTATGTAATCTAACTATCAAAGATCAAAGAGAATTTTAAAAGCCCTAAATCTTAACCTAATATTTTCAGAAATTTCAACTTCCAAATTCTCTTAGCTCAAGTAAAATCAATGCAAGATAATGGTATGTACAGCTTCGTTATGATGAGGACTACATTTTTTATTCACAAATCGTGGCCTAAGGTTGCCTGTACAAAGAGATAGAGTTTGAAATTTTACCTCTTTCAGCTGGAATCGTGTATGAAAATGGAGTGACTTTAATGGTGGCCTGATGCTTGCTTGAGCTTCCTTGAGCTTCCCTGAATGTATTCCAAACCTTTCCTTGCTCTGAAAGTAGCTAGAACTCCTTGGCCAAGTCAATCTGCAAGCTCTTAAGTCAACAATGGCATATGGTGGAGGAGTGATTACAGAACAGGAATGAAGGCCTAGATTGACTAGGTATCAAGTATTTGAGGTGTTTGAATGATCCAAACTCAAAACCCACGAGCCAAATGGAAGATGTGTGTGTTTGTGCAGCAACTGTGAGTTTGAACATATTTTTGGTGTTTTTATGCTTGGGAGTGTTTTAGGTCCTTGCCTAGTGTGATTTGTGTTGTATATTGTTTGTATATTAGTATTGAAATGGTTTTGTGTCAACCCTCTATCAGCTGTGCAAGCCCTAGCCTTTTTGCAACTTTTCTTGTACTTGAAGCAAAGTGATAAGACAAAACTCACATGCTTGTACTGGCTTCCTTAGGGTTGGCATTTATTCCCTACAATTTGCCTTTGGTCTGTGGGTGGTACTTGCATGTATTAAGGGGACAAGTCCAATGCTCAAGATTGCAAAGTTTGCAAAAGTTGCTCTTTTTCAAAATGGCAATGGAACCTTTTTGCCATAAATGGAATTACAAGTTGGATAAAGATTCAAAAGCATGGATTAAAGCTTTGTCAACTGAGTAAGCATTTAATTAAGGAGTGTGTAACAAGTTTAGGACCTATACAACATGAATTAGCCAGCATAGGATTGATTTGCAACTTTGTTCTTCATAAAATGGCTTGGACAAAAGGTGAGAAATTGCCAACTTCACCTCTTCGATTCTCCCTACTAAAAAATGATCTTGAGGAGTTCTTGGGCATTTTGTAAAGCTTGCAATGTGCTATATAATTCATATTTGAAATGAATTTTGAGATACCTCTTGAAACTAGGTGAAAAATTTCCATGAAGTTGGGTCCAAAACCTGCCTAAATTAGGGCAAATTTTCACTAAGTTAACAAGTTCATGACCATGTATTCAAAAATTTATATCTTGATATCCAAGCATCTTTAGGGAAAAGTGTGTGAAGAAAACTTGTAGATTTCATGGAGGTCTACAACTTTCATGTTGGGAACTTTCCTTGAATCATTATGCATCATGGTGAAAAAGTGGTGTAAATTTGAGAAAAAATAAGAAAATTTTCTATATTTAGAAAATTTCTAAGTTAGAAAATTTTCAAATTCAAAACCCTAATTTTCAAATTTGGTTTTCTTGATGAACAAGCTTCATATTTGGAAATGTTTTGAAGAATTATGACCCTTGGTACTTGATTTTGATCAAAAAGTCAAAGTTTGACTTTTCAATGTACAGTTGACTTTTGATCAGTTGACTGCAAATTTCATCTGTCAATCCAATGTATTTTAGATGTTTTGAGCCATGTAATTAAGTCAACTGGTCATTTTCTTGGTTAAAAATCAGAAATTGCCCTTCCTCAGTCAAAACCCTAATTTTGACCATTTTGCCCTTTTGATGATTTGATCAAATTTCTTGAGGAATTGTGATCCAAACTTGACCAAATGATACATGTGAGTTTAAAATGTTGATGTTGATAAAAAATTATGAAGTTTGACTGTAAATTGGCCATAGTTGACTTTTCCCCCAATACAACTGATTTTTAGGTCAACTGTCCAATTGACTGATTAAAAATGTGATTCAAGGCTTGAAACTTGTCATGAGTGATCTTAAGGATCCCTAATGATGTTTGAAAGTCATATGGAGCAATGATAGTCCAAAAATCCTTGTGCAAACTCAAACCCTAATTTTGGGTTATCAGTGCAAGATGAGATGTCTTGAGCTGACCAAACCCTAATCCATTCTTGAGTCAAAGAGATCTTGTGAGAAAAGTTTTGGCAAATGAGAGGGAAAATTTTAGGGTACAACAACTGCCCCTGTTCAATCTTCTTAGACCTAAAGAGTTAGATTGGCGAGCTTTTCCATTCGTGACTCGAAGGTGAATGATGATTGGACACTAAAGTGCCCATAAATTTGCACTCGGCGATGTGTAGCTGAGGGAATGGCCTTAAAGATGCCATTTGGAGAAGTGATAAAATCTTGTTGGAGATGGGCTTGTAGATTCCATCCAAGAATGTTTGTTGAATTGTAAGTTGTAAGCTGAAATAATGAGTATCAGAATGGCGTCCGCGCTTGGAACGTATCTGAACTGTATCTGAACTTGAAATCTGAATAAGTGTTAGAATGGCATCCGTATCTGGAGCGTATCTAAACTATATCTAAATCTTGAAAACTGAATGAGTATCAGAATGGCATCCTTGTCTGGAGCATATCTGAACTGTATCAAAAGGTTGAATCTGAATAAGTATCAGAATGGCATCCGTATCTGGAGCGTATCTGAAAGTTGAAATCTGAATGAGTATCAGAATGGCATCCGCATATGGAGCGTATCCATACTCTATATGAAAGCTGAATATGAATGAGTATCAGAATGGAATCCGTGTCTGGAGCGTATCTGTATTGTATCATGATTGCACATTGTTAGCGATAACTGTTAATCTTATCCTGAAAAGGGTAAAATGTTAGCTGATGCATAAAATTATGTTGCATGAAATGTATGATGCAATATGGATGTAATGTATGCGTATGGAAGCTGATTTTCTGTATTGATGAGGAAAATAAATCCTTGACTGCTGCTGAGGATATGTGGAATCTTCGCGTCTTGAAGTTGGAGTATTGACAAAAATTCGGTTGTTAGAGCAATGTCGTATACTGCTTGAGGAATCTGCTTGGGGAATCCAGAGAATTTTGATGACTTCTACTGGGGATAGATGGGAGTCTTGGTTCCGTTAAGGCGTAACAAAAGTCAATTGTTATCTGAATGGATTTCAGGCTTCAAACAACTTGCTGGGGAATTTGGAGGAACTGGATGGTTTCCGCCGGGGATTGATAGTTTGAAGTTTTAATTCTGATGGGGATTGAAGTGACATACTGTGGGGATTGCTCATGGAACAGCCTAAAGACGTTTTCCTATTCTTTCAATCTGTCAGTAATTGTATTTTTTTCATTTTGTTTATTTGTAAACAATAATTATGTTCAAATGCATATGTTCATTAATGAATCATTGGACGTTTTTGCAAATAAAACACAAGTGTAAAGAAAAAGGACAAATAGTTTTCTGTACTCGAAAGAGATATCTTTGTATTTAATTTGAATAAGTATTTTGTACAAAGGAGACAGACATCCTAGTAAGAGGATGGTGCCGTAAAAGTTTAAAAAAATTTACAAAGAAAGATAGGTATATGTGATAATCCCATGGGGTTCCCATTCTGCTATAGCCTTCGTATCTCCGAATACCCTGTCCATTTGTTGCTTCGTCCGAAGATGATTGAATTGATCAGAAACTCCGAGTTTGTCAATGGAAGTCAAGAGGTTGTCCACAAAGTGATCCGACGGGACCTAGTCATACGCTTTAATTCCCTAAATTTTTCCTGGACTGCCCTTTCGGGTTTTCAGTCCACCGAGAAACCCTTTTTTGCCCAAGTCGACCTTTCGGGTTTTCAACTTGTCGGGTGTACAATTTTTTTTATTTTTATCCCTAATTTTTGCCCGAACCTTTTGGTTCGCCGGGATGCCCCTTTTTTTGCCTAGATGTGTCAACCTAGAAGGTCTCTTATGCGTAGTTTCTTTTGACTATGTCAGCGTTCGCAGGGTGTGGCAAGTCATCGCCATCCATGGTGGTTAATATCATTGCCCCACCGGAGAAGATTTTCTTGATTACAAATGGTCCCTCATAGGTAGGAGTCCATTTGCCCCTGGGATCACTTTGTGGCAAGATAATATGTTTGATCACTAGATCTCCAACTTGATATACTTGGCGTCTGACTTTCTTATTGAAAGCCTTGATCATCCGTTTTTGATAAATCTGACCATGGCAAATAGAAGTGAGTCTCTTTTCATCAATTAAGTTTAGTTGATCAAGTCGAGTCTGGATCCAATCATTCTCATTCAAACCTGTATCCTTCATAATTCTCAAAGAGGGGATTTGAACCTCGATAGGCAAGACAACCTCCATGCCATAAACCAAAGAATAGGGTGTTGCCCCAGTTGATGTGCGAGCCGTGGTACGGTACCCGTGGAGAGCAAATGGCAGCATCTCATGCCAGTCCTTGTAGGTGACTGTCATCTTTTGTATGATCTTTTTAATGTTTTTATTAGCAGCTTCGACTGCACCATTCATCTTCGGCCGATTGGGGGATGAATTGTGATGTTGAATCTTGAACTGCTCGCATAAGGCAGTGATCATAGTATTGTTAAGGTTTGTACCATTATCAGTGATGATCCTTTCTGTGATACTGTACCGGGAAATGAGATTCTGCTTGATGAAGCGGGCAACAACATTCTTAGTAACAGATGCGAAGGAAGCTTCTTCGACCCATTTTGTAAAATAGTCAATGGCCACTAGAATGAAGCGGTGTCCATTGGAGGTTGTAGGCTTGATCTCTCCAATCATATCGATTCCCCACATAGCAAAAGGCCAAGGAGCCGTCAAGACATTTAGAGGAACCGGATGCACATGCACCTTGTCAGCATAAATTTGACACTTATGACAGGTCCGGGAGTGTTGATAGCAGTCTGCTTCCATGTTAGACCAGTAATAGCCTGCCCGTAGTATTTTCTTCGCCATCGTATGCCCACTGAGTGAGTGCCAAAGGTACCTTCATGCAATTCAACCATGATCTTTTTAGCCTCAATCTTATCCACACAACGGAGCAAAACAGAGTCATGATTGCGCTTGTACAGGATGCCATTACTCAGGAAGAACTTAGCAGAGAATCTCCTTAAGAACTTTTTATCATTGATTGAAGCTCCTTCTGGATATTCCTGAGCCTCGAGATACTTCTTGAATTCATGAAACCAAGGCTGGTCCACTACTTCTTCAGTATTAATCTCGTGACAGTGTGCTGGTTCATCCATTTGTTCGATGGTGATCTGGGGAGCCTTATTATCCCAATTAATTTTAAACATAGATGACATTGTGGCTAGAGCATCTGCTAGTTAATTTTCTTCTCGCGGGAAATGCTCGAAGGTAATCTGCTCAAAATGTGGTAGCAATGTCAAAACATGTTCTTTGTAAGGGATAAGGTTTGGATGTTTAGTGTCCCACTCTCCTTTGATCTGACTGATGACCAAAGCTGAATCTCCAAACACATCTAAAGATTTGATTCCCAAGTCTATGGCAGCCTTGAGGACAAAGATGCATGCTTCGTATTCTGCCATGTTGTTCATACAGTTGAAGCAGAGTCTGGCAGTAAAGGGAGTATGACACCCTTCCGGAGATATGAGTACAACACCGATATCGTTACCAAGTGCATTGGATGCCCCATCAAAGAATAGGGTCCATCGGGATCCTTGTTCAGGTCCGTCATATAGTCTGACTTCTTCACAATTGTCTAATGTCATGATGTCTTCATCCGGGAATTCAAACTTCATGGACTGATAATCCTCTACAGCTTGATGAGCAAGATGATCAGCTAGCACACTGCCCTTTATAGCTTTCTGGGTAGTGTACTGTATGTCATATTCTGTTAAGATCATCTGCCATCTAGCTATTCTTCCAGACAGAGTAGGTTTTTCGAAGATGTACTTTATCAGATCCATCTTAGATATCAGCAAAGTGGTATGTGTCAACATATACTGTCTTAGCCGGCGAGAAGCCCATGCCAGAGCGCAACAAGTTTTCTCGAGCAGTGAATATCTGGTTTCACAGTCGGTAAACTTTTTGCTCAGGTAATAAATAGCATGCTCTTTTCGGCCAGACTCGTCATGCTGCCCCAATACACACCCCATTGAGTTCTCTAAAATGGTCAGATACATGATTAGTGGTCTCCCTTCGACTGGCCGCATCAAAACAGGAGGCTCTTGTAAGTACTTTTTGATTTTGTCAAAAGCAACCTGGCATTCGTTGTTCCATCTGACTACTTGATCTTTCTTCAATAGCTTGAAGATTGGCTCGCAAGTAGCTGTTAGGTGAGAAATGAATCTGGAAATATAGTTCAGGCGTCCCAAGAATCCTATGACTTCCTTCTCAGTGCAAGGAGCAGGCATTTCTTATATCGCTTTAACCTTGGCAGGATCAACCTCGATGCCTTTGTTGCTGACAATGAAACCTAAGAGTTTATCGGACCGGACTCCGAATGTACACTTGTTTGGATTCAATCTTAACTTGTACTCCCTCAACCTCACAAATAACTTTTGCAAGTGATCAAGGTGCTCCTCCTCAGTTTGTGATCGGGCTATCATGTCATCTACATAGACCTCTATCTCATGATGTATCATATCATGAAGCAAAGCTACCATAGTGTGTTGATAGGTTGCCCCAGCATTCTTCAGTCCGAATGGCATCACTTTGTAGCAGAACGTGCCCCACTGGGTGACAAATGTAGTTTTCTCCATGTCCTCAGGTGCCATTTTGATCTGGTTATAGCCTGAGAATCCGTCTATGAAGGAAAACACTTTGTGCTGGGTTGTATTGTCAACCAGATTGTCGATGTGGGGAAGTGGAAAATCATCTTTAGGGCTGGCCCTATTTAAATCTATATAATCCATGCACATTCTTACTTTGTCATCCTTTTTAGGAACGGGAACAATGTTGGCAACCCATTGAGGATTGGAAGTGACAGCAAAAAACCCAACATTGAACTGCTTCATGACTTCCACTTTGATCTTCTCTGACATGTCAGGTCTCATGCGGCAGACTTTTTATTTCACTGGTGGATAGTCTTCTCTTGTGGGTAGAAGATGTACCACGATGTTTGTATCAAGTCCTGGCATGTCTTCATATGACCAGGCAAAGATCTCAACATAATCATGCAATAGCTGAGTTAGACGCTCCTTAACACTCGGCTCTAGGTTGGCACCCACTTTGATTTCCTTTTTATCTTCCTCGGTACCCAAATTGATTGTATCCAACGGCTCCTCATGAGGCTGAATAGCTCTTTCCTCTTGTTGTAGTAGTTTGGCCAATTCCCCTGGCACTTCACAATCTTCTTCACCTTCGTATTTGGCTTGATAGATTGGATCTTCAGAGTCACTAAAGGCTATAGCAGTATCGTTACCCATGGGATCCGGAATGGAGGGGTACCTGCATTTGTGAGTGTAGGTGGGTGTAAGGGTATAGCCATCTTTAAACAATAAAATGTAAAAGAAAGACAATGAGCACAAAAGGTTTATATGTGGAAAAACGTCCATGATTCATTGAATGTCATATGAAGATGAAATAAAAACCCTTACAAATGGACCATTGTACCTCGGGTAAGACACAAGGTTTTTAAAGTGCGAATTGTTTGTGAATATTACAAGTCCAACAGAAATGTAAAAGATAAATTACTGAGAGATGAAAGTTATTAGGACAAAGTCTCTGGCTTCCCAGTTGCGAAGTCCTCCGTTGACAGTAGGAAATATCCAATCTTCCAAGCTGCCATCTTCTTCAACATCTTCCACTACGTTGACCTCCCGGTTACTAATCTTTAAAGGTGGCCCTCCAGCAAGGGCACGTCGCACAACCTTTTGAGCAGTTGAAGTAAACCCCAAGCCAAACTTGTCTGATTTAAACGGGATGTCCGGAAGCTGCCCCCAGATGGTGCATCCACCCTATTCTACCACTGCCTTGGTGTACTTTAGAGATGACATTCGAAGCGGAGGTCTTGTGATCTTGGGAATCGGGGATACCGCCTTGGTTACCGCTACTTCTTGAGAGACCTCTTCGAAATGTTGAATAGGGGTTTCAATGAACTCGCCATCCAACTCCACATATCAGAAGGAATTTAAATGACTAATCATGTACTCCTCCTCTCCATGGACAGTTATGATCTTTCCTTGGACTGGGTACTTCAGCATTTGGTGTAGTGTGGAGGTGACAACACCAGCGTTATGGATCCAGGGGCGTCCTAACAGACAAGAGTAAGAGGGACGTATGTCCATCACATAGAAGGTTGAATTGAAAATCTGAGTTCCCACCTTTATCGGGATGTCGACCTCCCCGTGGACCATCCTCTTCGAACCATCAAATGCTCTCACAACTATGTTACTGGGTTTTAGAGTCAGCCCTTTGCAATCCAATCTGTCAAGGGCTTTCTTCAGTAAGACGTTCAAAGATGAACTCGTGTCTACCAAGACATGGGCCAGAGTCGTTCCTCTACACTCCACAGAGACATGCAATGCCTCGTTGTGTTTTCTCCCTCTGGATGTCAAATCAACGTCAGAGAAGCCTAGGCCGTTATCTACTGTCAAACTGGCCACACAGTCTTGAAATTGGTCAGCATACGTCTCTTGTGGCACATGGTCTGTCTTCAGAAATTTTACCAGAGCTTTTGCATGTGCCTCAGAACACAGCAGTAATGCTAGCATGGAGATCCTGGAGGGAGTTTGCCCCAACTGTTCAACCATGTCATAATCACTCTTCTTTATTATCCTCAGGATCTCTTCCATTTCCTTCTTGGATGTTTCGGGGATAGCTAGTAATTGAGCCTTCATCCAGACAGGCTCTTCTTGAATACTTTTTCCTCGATTTTCAACAGTAGAAGTATTGGTAGGGATAACAACAGGGATCGTGTCATCTTTGTCGGTAATTGCACTTGCAGGTATAATCACTGGTACAAAGGTAATCTTCGGAACGACCACAGGTACAAAAACTGCCCTTGGAGGGGCAATCTCTGGAGAGAAGATTCTACCGCTACGGGTAATCTTGCTAGTTCCGGCAATATTGCTAATGTCAGAATATTCTTCTTCAGAGCTCACTTCTTCGGTGGTCAACCCATCTTGTTTAATGCCATGGTAGTAGATTTCTCCACCGTAATTCCACGGTACTGTCTTGTCTGATTCGTATGGGACCGGCCTGGGCATTGTAATTATGAGGGGAGTAGTCTTCGGAACTGATGTAATCCTAACAGGTCTTTTGGGGGCCCTGGAAGGATTGGCGGAGATAGTTATGATTGAAACGTCTTTAATAGGAATGGGTGAAACATGAGCATTTTCGAACAGAAATTCTTGGTTGTCTATCAGGCGTTGAATAATTGTCTTCAATAGAGGGCAATCAAATGATGAGGATAAACAAAGATGGCAGTCTTTATCACATCTTGGGAATATGCCAGCTTTCAACAAGTTCATCTTAATGATCGGGAGCGGAGTCGAGAGTTTATCCACTGTAGCAACAAAAAAATCTTCCTCGATAGCATTGGCATTGTGACTATGTCTAGGCATAGGAGCGGAAATGACATTTGGTTTCTCTGGCGCCTCAAACTCGATCTCTTTTGCATCTATGAGGTCTTGAATCTTGTTTTTCAAAGCCCAACAATTATTGGTGTCGTGGCCCGGACTTTCGGAATGGTATGCGCATCTGGCATTCGGGTGATAATGGGGGGACGGCATGTTGGGATTCTTTGGAGCCTCCTTCAAAGTCGCCAAATTAGATTTCAGCAGATGTAGTAAAACCTGGGCTAGAGTCATATTAATTTTGGTGAATTTTCGGACTGGCCTTTCCACCCCTGGTTGGTTACTTCTTGGTTGATCAGATGCAGATTTTGGGATCATAATGGCCCCTACCATTGGTTGGCGTTCAGCTCTCCCTTGGTTCCTTTATGGATAAATAACAGATACCTCCTTCTTTCCAGTGAAAGGCTTTCTCACAGCAGTAAAGGCAGACAAATCTTTTTGAATCTTTCCACTTTTTATGCCGGCCTCTACCCTTTCTCCGGTTAATATTAACTCAGTAAATCCAGCAGATGAACTCCCAATCAAATGGTTGAAGAAAGGGCCCGATAGAGTACCTAAGAACATATCCACCAACTCCCTTTCAGACATAGGGGGTTGCACTCTCCCATCTAGATCTCTCCATTTTTGCGCGTAATCTTTGAAACCCTCATTTGAAACCATAGACATACTCTGAAGTTGAGTACGGGTAGGTGCCAAATCTGCATTGTACTGGTACTGTTTATAGAAAGTTGCGGCAAGGTCTTCCTAGTTGTGGACGTCAACCCTTTCTAATTGGTAAAACCAATCAAGTTGTGTTCCGGATAAACTATCTTGGAAAAAATGCACCCACAGGTCCTTATCGGTAGAGTGCGGCTGAATATTTCTCACGTATGATCGGAGGTGCATTTTAGGACATGACACCCCATCATATTTTGCAAACAACGGCACTTTGAACTTTGGTGGGATTACAATTCCTGACACCAACCCCAATTCTTCAAAATCTAAACCTGGTACCCTCTGTATTTCCATAGCGCTTAAACGCTCTTCAAGATGTCTATACTTATCATCAGCCGGAGGGTATTGTTCCTCATAGTAGTCTTCCTCTTCTTCCTCCTCTTCAGATTCCGACGGAAATGCTGTTTCTTTTCCTTTCCCTTCTCCTTCTCCGGAAGTGGTTGCAAAATTCAAGGTCCTTCTAATCTGTCCCTGAAATCTTCTCCCCATATTCAAAACCCCAATGGCTTTCTTTGGTTTCTTCTTTCTCTCTTCAGCTAACAGAGTCTTCAATTTATCTTGCCCCTTGGCTAGGGTCATAAGTAACTATTAAAACTGCGTGTTCTGAGCTTGAAGATCTTTGACCGTCTATTCGAGATCCATCTTACTGAAATAAACAGTAGAGAGATAAGGAAACTTGTTGTAAAGACTTGTTTATGTCATGATGAATGATATGCATATATGCAATGTTTTCAAGGATTAAAAATTCAAATTCGTTTTAAACAAAAAGAAACACACGTTATATTAATAACATAGAATTTGAGTACATCAATGCCCCTAGGGCAAAATAATACAAAATTCTAAGATAAAAAAGTATTGCACATCCTCTTTGGTGCTATGTAGGTATTTAGAGTCTGCTCCTCATGAAGTAGCCTAGTGAGTTCCAAAACCTTCTTCTCGCTTGCGTAGAATTGGGCTTCGAAAGTATCTCGCTCTCCTTTGAGCTGTATCCAATCCCTTTGTAGATCTTCGAGTGATGTGGGCATGTCAGGATGTAGGATAGTGTATGGAACTTCTCCTTCCTTAACAGGCTCAATAATCTTTAGGAGAATGGAGGGATAAGGCATCATAAGACTTTGAGCGCAGGTTCGTATCCACTTGAGGTAAGGCTCACGAGGGATGGAATTCTTGTGTCCCAAAGTCTTGCTATCCACCTTGTTTAACATCCTCCAAGCTCGGATGAATCTTTGGCGAAGACCTTGATCGCTGTTATCGTAGTCGAATACCAAGCCTTGAATCAACATATCATGTGGGCCATCCCTTCGGGCATAACCAAATTGTCTTAGAGCTAAACATGGGTTGTAGGTGATGCCTCCCCTAACGCCAAGTAGAGGGACATTAGGGAATTCCCCACAACGGTCAACAATGATAACATTCTCTTTGGATCGATATCACCAATGAATATCTGAATGTTTGAGCGTCATTAACCTTTGTGACCACCTTAATCCTTTCTCATTCTTTAAGACTGATTGGGGAAGATGAGAAATAAACCATCTTTCCAGGAGAGGAGTGAAACACATAAGTACCCCTCTTTTCCTCATTGTACGAGTGTGAAAAGAGTGTAGGATATCCCCTAGTAATGTAGGCACTGGATTGCGTGACATGAAGATTTTGACGCCGCTCACGTCTATGAGTTGGTCCAAATTGGGGAACAAGACCATCCCATAGATAAGAAGAGCCACAATCCCCTCAAAAGCTTGCAAGTCTAGGGAATTCCAACAGCTTTGGGCCTTCTCAAACAGAAACTTTGCCAAGAAACCTTTCACACCACTTCTAGTTTCCCAATGAGTTGTGATATCAGATGAGTGCAAGTGCAGGGCTTGAGCAATCTCTTCTGGCTTTGGATCTCTTTCTGTACCATTGAAAGGTAGTTGATTGAGAATAGGAATCCTCAAGAGTTGAGAGAATTCTTCCAAAGTAGGCACAAGCTGATAGTCAGAAAATGTGAAGCAATGATGCAAAGGGTCAAAGAACTAGAAGAGAACCTTCATCATATCCTCCTCTGTGTTGGAGGTGACCAAATTGAGTAGACGACCATGACTCTCGGTGAATGGAGAGTTCTCAGGGATCCTTGAACCTAGCTCCTTGAGTTGTGGAGGAATTCTTACAAGGTTGATTTGGATAGTTTTCCTGCGAAGTGAATCCATATCCTACAAAATAAGAACAAAGATGAATCTCCAAAATCCTTGAAATGGTTAGTGAATGCATATGATATTCATGATGTCCATGATGTTATGTACAAATATGCATATACAAGCAAATCAAACAACTTCTTAGTTTAGGCTTGCATGGGGTTTTATAGGTAAGTACCCTCTTGAAGTTTAGTTGGCTCAACCTGTCTTAACAATAGTAACCAGATTCTAAGGAGCTCAATATCACCGGGTTGTTTCCATGGTCATTGTTTCAGCTCAAGCCTCTTTAATGGCAACCGAAATATCCCAAGAAACCAAACCTCAATGAGTGTAGTATCGAGTATCTACCAACTTCGGACTGCACCAAATTCAGTCATCTCACTACATCCTAAAGGCCAAGTTGGTCAAGTAAAGGGTTCTAGAAGTTCATTAGTGCTTTATGACATCACTCAGCGGCCCTGTGTTCTCTTTGATCAACTCAAAGGCTACCGGTACCCACAAATATGTCACACTAACATAGCTATTGCTTAGACCATGTCGGTATACCCCGCATAGTTTCCACAACGTATTGCTATTTACCTATAATGTTTCCCAAATCTGGGTGGAGGATTCAAACCCAAACAAAGAACCATAATGTAAAGAAAACAAGTCAAACAATGTAAGCAAATAAATATGCGGTGGGAGAACTGACTTGAGGTTTTTGTGTTTTATCGCAAATGTTGCGGTTAGCAAGAGTCGCCACCGACTTTTCATTTATCCAAAAGGAAAGGTGAAAAAGCACAGGAAAGACCTTTGAGATGTTTTCTTGAGTTCAGGGGGTAGATTATGAAAAGGGAAGGTATTAACACCCTTTTCATCCATGGTTTTCCATGGGCTCTTAGTTACTTGCTTAGATCACTTACTTTTGTTTGTTTAAAATTGTGTTTGGTGTGGTTTTGAAAGTAATTTGTAAAAGAGGCCATTCGTTTAGGCAATCTTTGTAATGATTCTCGTTCGTAAGAATGTATACAAAGATGTTTGTCTTTTGAAAATGTTTTCAATGTTTGTAAGATGTTATTGAAAGGTGTGTGTGTTTGTTTTGAAAACAGCAAGGATTGTTGTTTGAAATGGAGCAAGTAACTAGAAGCTATCTACCTACTCAAATGTCTTTCTTATGTATTTTCTATTCCTTTGACATTGTTGTCTTACCATTTCTTTGGTAAGCAACCCTATCTTTGGATGTAAACAGGACAGGCTTGGGTCATCGTATAACCATGATTAGCAATTTTTGCAAAGTATCTTAGCATTTTTGAGGGACCAAGATCATTTTGTAAGGAAACTTTTGAATAGCGTCATCGAGGGACTATGATCTTTATGTTTGTTTTGTTTTGCCAAGATACTTTGCATGCGTAACATGACCATTTTTGTTTTAGGCAACCAAGTGGGGAAACCCTAAGGGTGCTTGTGTGCAAGTGTATCATTTTCATGCTTTTGATTTTGTCTTGTATTCAGGGTTTTCTATTTGCTTTGTTTTGTTCTTGTCATGCAAACCCTAATTACTAATCATGGCATATAAAGCGATAAATTGCATAATGTAAATATTTCTAAGCTATTACAACAATTTATGGGAGGGGGAATACAAATTTGAATAGGGGCTTGCAAGAATATAAATCTAAATAAATTATTACAACCAAATCGAATTTGTACGAATTTAAGATAAATATAATATAATATTTAAAATGTAATGCAATGCAATATACATGTAAGAAAAAAAATTTGTGTCTTGTTTTTATGTAAAAGAAAATTTAATCTAAATTAAAAAATATAAAGAAAAGGAAATAATTTTTAAAAGGGGTTTAACCCTAATTTTTGTTTAAAAGAAAATAAAGTTTTTATATGTATTATTTTGTATATTTTATTGTATAAAAATAATAAATAATATTGTAATAAAAATATATAATTTTATATGCAAAAATAAGTATTTATAAGTGTGAAATAAAAAATAAATTGGAATAAATAAGTTTAAATATATTTATAAGTTTATTAAGAAAATGAATTATATCCTGTTAAAATAAAAATATTTTATGTGCAAAATAAACTAAAATAAAATAAAAATGCAATATGATTAAATTTACATTTTTTGGGATTTTTATGTATTAAAGAAAATATTAAAAATATTAAAAATGAAAATAAAACAAATAAAAATAAACACATAAAAGTTGGCAAAGGGGGTAAGGTAGCATATTAATGGTGATGATGATAGCAAAAAAGTCTGGCCCAAAAGACCAAGCCCAACCTGCAAAAATGTGAAATGGAAAAGAAAAAGAGTGAAAAATATAAAAGTAGCGCGCCCAAGTTCGAACCCAAGACATGGGTCTCACCAGCGCGCTACTTTGCCACTGGGGTGGCTATACTTCCATTATCATTAGTGAAACAAAAATAACATATTCCAAAATGCGCCCTATGCCCTGTTTCATCTTCTTCCTCAAGCTTTGGCCAGACATCCTGTAACTTCCTCATACTTCCATAAAAATGAAAATGCATAACAGGAAAATTATAGTACTTGAACTCACGATTCCAACCATGTAAGCTATGTAATCTAACTATCAAAGATCAAAGAGAATTTTAAAAGCCCTAAATCTTAACCTAATATTTTCAGAAATTTCAACTTCCAAATTCTCTTAGCTCAAGTAAAATCAATACAAGATAATGGTATGTACAACTTCGTTATGATGAGGACTACATTTTTTATTCACAAATCGTGGCTTAAGGTTGCCTGTACAAAGAGATAGAGTTTGAAATTTTACCTCCTTCAGCTGGAATCGTTTTTGAAAATGGAGTGACTTTAATGGTGGCCTGATGCTTGCTTGAGCTTTCTTGAGCTTCCCTGAATGTATTCCAACCCTTTCCTTGCTCTGAAAGTAGCTAGAACTCTTTGGCCAAGTCAATCTGCAAGCTCTGAAGTCAACAATGGAATATGGTGGAGGAGTGATTACAGAATAGGGATGAAGGCCTAGTTTGACTAGGTATTAAGTATGTGAGGTGTTTGAATGATCCAAACTCAAAACCCACGAGCCAAATGGAAGATGGGCGTGTTTGTGCAGAAACTGTGAGTTTGAACAAATTTTTGGTGTTTTTCAGCTTGGGAGTATTTTAGGTCCTTGCCAAGCGTGTTTTGTGTTGTATATTGTTTGTATATTAGTATTGAAATGGTTTTGTGTCAACCCTCTATCAACTGTGCAAGCCCTAGCCTTTTTGCAACTTTTTTTGTACTTGAAGCAAAGTGATAAGACAAAGCTCACATGCTTGTACTGGCTTCCTTAGGGTTGGTATTTCTTCCCTACAAGTTTCCTTTGGTCTGTGGTACTTGCATGTATCAAGGGGACAGGTCCAATGCTCAAGATTGCAAAGTTTGCAAAAGTTGCTCTTTTTCAAAATGGCAATGGAACCTTTTTGCCATAAATGGAATTACAAGTTGGATAAAGGATCAAAAGCATGGATTAAAGATTTTTCACCTGAGTAAGAATTTAATTAAGGAGTGTGGAACATGTTTAGGACCTGTACAACATGAATTAGCCAGCATAGGATTGATTTGCAACTTTGTTCTTCATGAAATGGCTTGGACAAAAAGTGAGAAATTGCCAACTTCATCTCTTCGATTCTCCCTACTCAAAAATGATCTTGAGGAGTTCTGGGACATTTTGGAAACCTTGCAATGTGCTACATAATTCATATTTGAAATGAATTTTGAGATACCTCTTGGAACTAGGTGAAAAATTGCCATGAAGTTGGGTCCAAAACCTGCCTAAATTAGGGCAAAATTTCACTAAGTTAACAAGTTCATGACCATGTATTCACAAATTTATATCTTGAGATCCAAGCATCTTTATGGAAAATTGTGTGAAACAAAGTTATAGATTTCATGGAGGTCTACAACTTTCATGTTGGGAACGTTCCTTGAATCATTATGTATCATGGTGAAAAAGTGGTGTAAAGTTGAGAAAAAATAAGAAAATTTTCTATACTTAGAAAATTTCTAAGTTAGAAAAATTTCAAATTCAAAACCCTAATTTTAAAATTTGGTTTTCTTGATGAACAAGCTTCACATTTGGAAATGTTTTGATGAATTATGACCCTTGATACTTGATTTTGATCAAAAAGTCAAAGTTTGACTTTTCAGTGTACAATTGACTTTTGATCAGTTGACTGCAAATTTCATCTGCCAATCCAATGTATTTGAGATGTTTTGAGCCATGTAATTAAGTCAATATGATTCCATTGAATCCTTTAAATAATTCTTGAACTCAATTGGTCATTTGCTAGGTTAAAAATCAGAAATTGCCCTTCCTCAATCAAAACCCTAATTTTGACCATTTTGCCCTTTTGATGATTTGATCAAATTTCTTGAGGAATTGTGATCCAAACTTGACCAAATGATACATGTGAGTTTAAAATGTTGATGTTGATAAAAATTATGAAGTTTGACTGTAAATTGGCCATGGTTGACTTTTTCCCCAATACAATTGATTTTTAGGTCAACTGTCCAATTGACTGATCAAAAATGTGATTCAAGGCTTGAAACTTGTCATGAGTGATCTTAGGGATCCCTAATGATGTTTGAAAGTCATATGAAGCAATGATAGTCCAAAAATCCTTGTGCAAACTCAAACCCTAATTTTGGGTTATCAGTGCAAGATGAGATGTCTTGAGCTGACCAAACCCTAATCCATTCTTGAGTCAAAGAGATCTTGTGAGAAAAGTTTTGGTAAATGAGAGGGCAAATTTTGGGGTACAAAAGTATCCATCATTAGGCCTAATTTTGCTTAAATCACAAAACCCCAAATTGGAGCACGAAACCCTAACAATGGCAAAAGCTTATTCCTGCACTGTAACTTAAATCAAACTATCCAGAAACATTGCAAACATGATGATGAACACAAACATATGGGCAAAATACATTTATAATTCGTAAATCATAGAAATCGAATTTGAGTTCTTAGTGCAAACCGTGGTGCTCTTGGGGACGATTTATGGATGCTTTGAGGCTTGCAAATGATGTTGTTAGCTTCCTGGGATGTCCAGGAATCAGTTGCTAGGCTTGAGACTCCTTGAGGATGGCTCTAAGATGGCTTTTGATCTCCCACTTTTGTCCAAATTTTTTAGTTTCTTTCTTGCCGTTTCACGCCTCCAATCCTCTCGTTTTTTATCTGGAATTATTATGCACTTATAGTAGACTGAATTAGGTCAACAAATTTGTATAAAATCTCTGAGAATTATGAAAATTGAATTTGATTTGCTTCATGTATGATTTATTTCAAAAAATTGCTTCAATCCAATCTTTTTCAACCCTAATGAACCTTGCACGACTTGGCTGGCATACTAGCTGTACATGGACTTAAAATATGCATAAAAATCTCAAGATTTGATTTGTTTTCATTATTTTACCATTTAATTTGATTTATTTTGATTTAAATGAATAAAAAGTCAAAATAAATGATAAAAATAATAAAATAAGAGGTGAATGAGCTCAGGGGTCGTGGGTCCTATTAGAAACATGTTTCAAGCAAGAAAACATGGGTCCCTTGGAAAAATGCAAATTTGATCAATGTTGACTTTTGACAATTTTCCAAAACTTTCCAATTTTGACAATACACAACTCTCTAAATTTTGACCCTAGGAGGATGTTCTTGTACTTTTTAGAAAACTTAGGATGTCCCCTAAGCAACCCTTTTGGTATCATCTCAATTGAGTCTTCCATGTTCATGTATGAAGCTTTGATCCAAAATGTGTTTTTGTTGACTTTTCAAAAGGACCTATAATGTCAAAAATCATATCTTTTTATGAGTGTGTATTTTGAACTTGTGAGCTGAAGATGAGTTGTAGGGAATTGTATCCTCTTCAAAATGATATTTGGATGGAAAATTTCCGATAAAGCATGTGGAAGTTATACCTGGTCAAAGTTGGGTTGACTTTTACTAAGAAACCGTAATTTAGCAACTTTTGGGTTTTGATGAATTTGGAGCATTCCTTGAGGAATCATGATCAAACCTTGATCAAATGATGGATATAACTTCAAAATGTTGATGTTGACCAAAAATCTTGGAGTTTGACTGTATGTGGTCCACATTTGACTTTTGATCTAATACAGTCGATTCTCAAGCATCTGAGCAGTTGACTGAGCAAACTTCTTGTGCAAGGCATGAAACTTGACATGTAGGGTCTTGAGAACATATTAAAACCTTAGAAAGAATTTGAGCCCTTTGTGGTTCACACATCTTGATGAAATTGGAAACCCTAATTTGAGGTATACTGCCTTAGGAGAGAGTTTGTCTGGTCAACTCTTGGACTTCCTTGGGAAACTTGGGGACCTCCATTGACATTTGTTGAGTAAAATGGGAGGGAAAATTTTGGGGTACAACACATTGGACGTTCCTTGCATAAAAATTTTGCGCTCTCTGTTTTTCTTTTCTGTTTTCACTTTATCAAAACAGCTATGCTCTTACACACACTCACGTATGATACTGCGGATCCATATCCACTATGGATCCCATTGATAACAGTTCTGCTACTGCCAGTTATAACTTTGAAAATCTGATCATCCAAGCCGAGGACAAAGGTGAGGACGATTGTGATGTACCTGGAGAACTTACTAGACTATTACAGTAGAAAGAAAAGGCTATACAACCTCATCAAGAGCCAGTTGAGACGATAAACTTGGGCACGGAGGTAGACAAAAAAGAAGTCAAGAATGGCACAAATCTGGAAGCTAAGATCAAACAACGGTTGATACAGATGTTGCACGACTATGTTGAGATCTTTGCCTGGTCATATGAAGACATGCCTGGTTTAGACACTGATATTGTGGTACATTGTCTGCCGACCAAGGAATAATGTCCTCCGGTTAAACAGAAGGTCCACCATATGCGCCCTGAAATGTCAGAGAAGATCAAGGCAGAGAAAGACGGTAAGGTACAGATGTGTGTGGACTACAGAGATCTGAACAGGGAAAGCCCCAAGGATGACTTCCCGCTTTCCCATATTGATGTTCTGGTTGACAACACCACTCAACATAAAATCTTCTCCTTCGTGGATGGTTTCTCTGGCTACAACCAGATCAAGATGGCTCCTGAAGACATGGAGAAGACAACCTTTGTCACACAGTGGGGCACCTTCTATTATAAGGTGATGCCTTTTGGGTTGAAGAATGTTGGGACAACTTATCAGCGCGCCATGGTCGCTTTGTTTCACGATATGATTCACCATGAGATAGAGGTTTATGTGGATGACATGATTTCCAGTCTCAAACCTAGGAAGAGCACCTTGATCATCTACAAAAGTTGTTCGATAGGTTGAAGACATACAAGCTGAGGTTGAATCCGAACAAGTGCACCTTCGGGGTAAGGTCTGGTAAGCTTCTGGGTTTCATCGTTAGTGACAAAGGTATTTAGGTAGACCCTGCAAAAGTAAAGGCCATACAAGATATGCAGACTCCCCACACAGAGAAGGAGGTTAGAGGTTTCTTGGGACGTTTAAATTATATTGCCAAGTTCATTTCACATCTGACTGCTATTTGTGAACCCGTCTTCAAGCTTCTGAGGAAAGATCAAGTGGTAAAATGGAACGGCGAGTGGGAGACAACCTTTGAAAGGATCAAAGAATATCTCCAAGAATCGCCAATTTTGATGCCTCCGGTTGAAGGAAGACCTTTGATACTATAATTAACAGTGCTAGACAATTCATTGGGGTGTGTGATGGGGAAGTATGACGAGTATGGTCGAAAAGAGCATGCAATATACTACCTTAGCAAAAAGTTTACCGACTGTGAGACACGATACTCACTGCTTGAGAAAACTTGCTGCAATTTGGCATGGGCTGCTCGCCAACTAAGACATACATGTTGACCCACACTACTTTGTTGATATCTAAGATGGATCCAATCAAATAAATCTTCGAGAAGCCCGCTCTCTCCGGAAGAATAACAAGATGGAATATGATATTAACTGAATATGATATACAATATATAACCCAGAAAGCAATCAAAGGGAGTGTATTAGCTGATCATTTGGATCATCAGGCCGTCGATGACTACCAGTCCATGAATTTTGAGTTCCTGGATGAGATTATTATGCTGGTGACTGACTACGAAGAACCTGGACCGGATGAAGGACCCGAGGAGGGATCCCGATGGAATATGGTTTTTGACGGAGCTTCAAACGCACTTGGTAATGGCATTGACGTGGTAATCATGGGTTTCAAAGCTGCTATTGACCTCAGGATCAAGTTCTTAAATGTCTTCAGGGATTCAGCCTTGGTGATAAGTTAGATAAAAGGCGAATGGGATACGAAGCATCCGAATCTCATTCCATACAAAGAGCACGTGCTGACATTGCTCCCACACTTTGAGGAGGTAAAATTTGAACATTTCCCGCGAGAGGAGAATCAATTAACGGACACGCTAGCTACCATGTATTTTATGTTCAAAGTCAGGTGGGACAACGAAGCTCCCCGAATCACCATCGAGAGGTTGGATGAACCAGCGCACTGCTGTGAAATTGATACCAAAGAGGTGGCAGAAAAACCCTGGTTTCATGAAGTAAAGAAGTATCTCTAGACTCAGGAGTATCCCGAAGGGGCATCTGTCAATGATAAGAAGTTTCTGAGAAGGTTCACTGTGAAATTCTTCCTCAGTAATGGAATCCTCTACAAGCGCAACCAGGACTCTACCTTACTGCGGTGTGTAGACAAGAGCGAAGCAGAGAGGATTATGAAAAATTTACATGAAGGTACCTTCAGAACCCATTCAAGTGGACATACCATGGCTAAGAAGATCCTACAGGCAGGATAATACTGGTCCACTATTGAAGCGGATTGTTATCAACACTCCCGAACTTATCATAAGTTCCAAATCTACACTGATAAGGTGCATGTGCCTCTGGTTCCTTTGAACGTCTTGACAACTCCGTGGCCTTTTGCAATGTGGGGAATTGACATGATCAGAGAAATCAGGCCTACCGCTTCCAATGGACATCACTTCATCCTGGTGGCCATAAATTACTTCACAAAATGGGTTGAGGCGGCCTCTTTTGCTACCGTGACCAGGAACGTTGTGGCACAGTTTGTTAGACATAATCTGATATGTCGGTATGGTGTGCAAGAGAGAATTATTACTGGCAATGGTGCAAATCTCAACAACACGATGATCACCGAGCTCTGATAGCAATTCAAGATACAACATCATAACTCTTCTCCTTACCGGCCGAAGATGAATGGCGTTATTGAAGCGGCTAACAAGAACATCAAGAAGATTATACATAAGTTGACAGTGACATACAAAGACTGACATGAGATGTTACCATTCGCTCTTCATGGATACCGTACCTTAGCACGAACATCGACAGGGGAAACACCCTACTCTCTGGTATATGGCATAGAGGCAGTACTACCCATCGAGGTCCAGATACCTTCTCTCAGGATTATGAAGGATACAAGTTTGAATGAAGACGACTGGATCCAGACTCGACTTGATCAACTAAATCTGATCGACGAGAAGAGACTTACTACTATTTGTCATGTTCAGACGTATCAAAAGCGAATGATCAAGGCTTTTAACAAGAAAGTTAGACGTCAAGAATATCAAGTCAGGGATCTGGTAATCAAGCGCATCATACTGCCGCAAGGTGATCCCAGGGGAAAATGGACCCCCACATACGAATGGCCATTTGTGGTTAAAAACATCTTCTCGGGTGGAGCTATGATTCTAACCACCATGGACGGTGACGACCTTCCTCACCCTGTCAATGCAGACATAGTTAAAAGATACTACGCCTGATAAAAGACCCTCTAGGTTGACTGGCCTAGGAAAAAATAAGGGCTTCCTGGAGAACCAAAAGGGTTCGGGCAAAAATAAGGGATGAAAATGAAAAATCTGTACACCCCGTAAGTCGAAAACCTGAAAAGGTGGCTTGGGCAAAAAAGGGTATCCCGGTGGACTGAAAACCCGAAAAGGCAGTCCAGGAAAAAGTTAGGGATGTAAAGCGTATCACTATGTCCCATTAGATCATCTTGCGACCAGACCTCAGTATCAATTATCAGGCTCGAACGACATCGATCAACCTAATCAACTTCGGACAAGTAGCAAAGTGATGAGACGCTCGAAGACATAGGGGCAATAGCAGAGTTGGAACCCAATGGGATTGTTGCACATAGCTGTTTTTTTCTTTTTACACAAGATTGTATAACTTCTATTTCTACAGCGGTGTTCTCTTACTAGAGCGTCAGCCTCCTTGTACAAAAACGCCTATTACAGGCTAACTTCGAAAAATCAATACACATCATTTTTACAAGAAACTATGAATTTTTTTTGGTTTTATTTTGTTTTACAAGAACTTCCAATGGTTTATTCTTGACATATTCATTTGAATATGATTGCTGCTCATAAATATTTACATGAGAAACGAAAAGACAATTGCTCGTAACTTAAGAAACAGGGGCAAAAATAAGAAATATCGAACCCAACGGTTACTCTGTCCAGCAGGTGCCAGGGCAGAGACAGCTTTGAAGTACAATCATCAGTAGATACGACCTCGTGACATCTACACTCCCTACAGAGTAAAAGCAATCAAGGCTTTTGATATCAGCTTTCCCAAAACAGGAAGTAACCTCCCCAGCCAGGGTCTTTCAGAAACATGACAGCGGTACCCCAGCCGAATTTCATAATCGCGAGTGAATCATCATAATTTTTATCTCTCCAAGCAGAGTTTATTTCTCTAAATACAGAAGCTCAATCCCCGATAGAACCTATTACTTTAGCTATGAAAATTCACCTTCCAAATTATTCCCCGCAGAGCTACTCTCAAATAGAGTCTCTCCCTGGAGGAATATTCACAAACAACAAAGAGTAAATCTTCAGCACAGTCATTTCCATTCACCATCCCTAGCGGAAGTAGAAGAACCACAATTCTCTACAACAGTCAGGAATCCTATACTCTCCAGCAGCAGTCAGGGATTTATTTTCCCAGACTCAGACATGTTCCCAATAGCATTTCATGTACATACATCATGACATGCGCATACACATCATATATAGCATAATCTCATTTATGTTGAGAACATCATCTCACAAGGCATTTCATGCATCACACATATAATTAACCCTATACCTTTTCAGGAAAGACAATTATCACCAACAATTTCAGCAGTTATACATGTCATATCTACAGACATCCAGTGGAAAATCAGTTCCCGAAGATCAAACGGGTCAACTAATCCATGTAACCAAATGAAGAAACCCTACTATCCAGGTTCCTTCCCATAAGCCCTACTATCCAGGATTTCATCCCTAAGTAACCCTACTTTCCAGGTTCCTTCCCATAATCCCTACTATTCAGGCTTTCATCTCGAAGTAACCCTACTATCCAGGTTCCTTCCCATAAGCCCCTACTATCCAGGCTTTCATCTCGAAGTAACCCCACTATCCATGTTCCTTCTCATAGCCCTACTATCCAGGCTCTCATCTCGAAGTAACCCTACAACCCAGGTTCCTTCTCATAGCCCTACTATCCAGGCTCTCATCTCGAAGTAACCCTACTATCCAGGTTCCTTCCTATAAGCCCTAATATCCAGGCTTTCATATTGAAGTAACCCTACTATCCAGGTTCCTTCTCATAGCCCTACTATCCAGGCTCTCATCCCGGAGTAATTCTACGACCCAGGTTCCTTCTCATAGCCCTACTATCCAGGATCTCATCTCGAAGTAACCCTACTACCTAGGTTCCTTCTCATAGCCCCACTATCCAGGCTCTCATCTCGAAGTAACCCTACTATCCAAGTTCCTTCCCATAAGCCCTACTATCCAGGATTTCATCTCGAAGTAACCCTACTATCCAGGTTCCTTCCCATAAGCCCTACTATCCAGGCTTTCATCTCGAAGTAACCCTACTATCCAGGTTCCTTCTCATAGCCCTACTATCCAGGCTTTCATCTCGAAGTAACCCTACTATCCAGGTTTCTTCCCATAAGCCCTAATATCCAGGCTATCATTTCGAAGTAACCCTACTATCTAAGTTCCTTCTATTTTATCTCCAGACAACAGTTTACAACACTGTAAGACCTGGGCCCGACCAGATACGGTCGATTTCACAATTCCCGAGTAAGCCCCTGTGCAGCTTGGACCCTGACCAGATATGCAGTTCACTTTCACCTCCTCAATCAGGAGTTAATCCCCAGTAGATTAATGGACAACCGAAGCTCCCAGCCTCTATTCCCCAAGACAAAGACCAACATTCCTCAGCGAAGTCCTCCCTAACAACATGCATAGGAGTTCTCAGCAAAGGAATCTCTTATGCAATAGGTATATTTTCTAGATGGAATCTTTAAGCCTATCTCTGAAGATTCTCCGTCACCTTCCAAATGGAATCTATAAGCCCATTCCCGATATTATCAATCACCATGTACTTCATGCGAGTGCAAATTTCGGGGCACTCTAGTGTTCAATCATCTTCCACCTTCAGACCACGAAAGGCAGACCAGCCAATCTACATCCTCAGGCTTAAGAAGGTTAAACAGGGGCAGATGTTATACCCCAAAATTTTCCTTCTCATTTTACTCAACACATGCTCATTGAAGTCCTCAACTTGCTCAAGGATGCCCAAGAATTAACCAGACAAATTCTCTCCTAAGGCAATCAACCTTCAACTAGGGTTTCCACTTTCATCAAGATATGTGAACTTCAATGGTCTCAAATGTTTTCCATGGTCCTAATATATCCTCAAGATCATCCATGTCAAGTTTCATGCCTTGCACAACAAGTTTGCTCAGTCAATTGCTCAAATTCCTGAAAATCAACTATGTTAGGTCAAAAGTCAACCATGGCTTATTTACAGTCAAACTTCAATATTTTTGGTCAACATCAACATTTTGAAGTGATATCTATCATTTGATCAAGGGTTGATCATGATTCCTCAAGGAATGCTCCGAATTCATCAAAACTCAAAAGTTGCTAAATTAGGGTTTCTATAAGAAAAGTCAACCAAACTTTGACCAGGCATAACTTTCTGATACTTTATCAGAAATTTTTACACCAAGGATCATTTTTAAGAGAATCCAATTCCATACAACTCATCTTCATCCCTCAAGCTCAAAAAATGCACTCATTGAAATATATGAATTCAGACATTATAGGTCATTCCAAAAAGTCAACAAAAACACCTTTTGGGTCGAAGCTCCTTACATGAACATGGAAGGTCCAATTGAGATGAAACCAAAGAGGTTGCTCAGGGGACATCCAAAGATTTATAAAAAGTCCAAGAAAATCCTTCTAGGGTCAAAGTTGAGAAAGATATGCATTGTCAAAGTTGGCCATTTTTGGAAATTTTCCCAAAGTCAACAATACCCAAAATTGCATTTTTGGCAAATGGGCCCAACTTTTTGTGCTTATATATCACTTCCAACGTGGCCCACGAGCTTTGAGTCCTTTATTCATTATTTTATTATTTATATTATTTATTTTTGATATTTTATTCAATAGAATACAAAATTAAATAAAATGAATAAAAAGAATAATGTAAGATTTGATTTCAAATCTTTTTCTCATCAAAATAAAAAGCAAGATATGCTGGCATGGCAAGAGAAATTCGTGGAAAGAGTAAGAATAGATTGGATCCAAAAATAGACAAAAAAATCAAATATTTGAAAGAAGAATATTTCATCATCAAAGCATGAGATTTCTTTCATTTATGTTGACCTAATCTTGCCTCATAGAAATACACAATCACTCAGAAGCATAAGAGGAGGCGCATCCAGCCAAAAGAAACCTAGAAAAAGTTTCAAAATTGTTCAAGAGAGGTGCAACTCTAAAACACACAATCCAACCTCCTTCAGTCTAATCCAGACATTCTATCATCATTATGAGGATCCCAACATCTCATCTCATCCACCCTTGAAGGCCAAAGTACCCTAAATCTCCCTAGCCCGATCTTCTCACGTTGGTAAAATTCTTGATCTCAAAACTTGCTTAACTCTTGATATAAATCCTTTTGGCTGCATATTCATAGTGCTATTGTTATTTGTGAATTATCTAACGTGTTACATGTAAGGAACAAGGCCATAACTGCAAATCACCATTGCTAGAGTTTAGAGAAGTGCAAGCTTCGTTTTTAAGGATGTGGGTCGTTTTAGGTTACACTAATCCCATGGTTGAACTCGCAACCTATGATTTAGGGGGGGTAGGCCAAATTTTTGGATCGAAATCGCGCTATTTTACAGGTTGGACTTTTGGGATCGCCGGAGACGACGGTGGTCAACCACCGTGAGGGGGTGGTATGACCCTCCCTGTGCAGATGTGGTGGGATAGTAGCCTATGATTCGTTCATTTAAATTACAGGGCCCCACAATGCACGTGTTAGGTTGACTCAGCATTAGAACTTGTTTTCATATTATATTGATTTTTGTTATTTATATAAACAAATTAACAAAGAGCGCGGACGATTAAGGGTGAAGGGGTTTGAAGCAAGCGTCCTAGGTTCGATCCCAGATGCGTTGCTTTTGCATTTTTCTAATTATTAGGTTCCAGATCCAATGCACTTCATCTTCTGAAGACCCCCACGTGCCCTCTGATCTCATCCATTGGATTAATCTCTATCACAGATCCAACGTGCAACGTATGCTGTTCCACCATGAACCCTCAAAAGTTGGTCCCAACGGATCAGGCGCAGGACCCTAGGCCACCAGCTTTGGGCCCAACACAGAATTAGCAAGACACCTCCCAAGTTGCTCATCATATCAGGCCCATTCTCACTTTTTTTATTTCCTTAATATTATTTATTATTTATTTATTGTTTGATTGTTTTACAAAAATCATTTTTTTATTTAATCATAAAATCAGAAAATCAATAAAAATTAGATTCTAGTTTTTTTTTATAAACATTTAATTGTAATTAATTAATTAGTTTAATTAGGTCAATTTAAATTCTTATTTTCATAATTAAAATCAACTAGAAAATTAGGGTTAATTTGAAATTTAATTGTTTTCTCAATCAAAAAATAAAAAAAATATTTTTGTGATTCCCTTTGAATTTAAACTCTAATTCCCATATTTAATTCTCGCGCGTAATATTTTATATTTACTTTCCAATTACTGTATTTGCTTCAGTTTTGTAATAGTTTTTAATTAGGGTTTACCGCATATTATTTACTGTTTAATCCCTGATTTATGATTATGTAATCTCCTCCCCCAAAGCCTTGTAATAGTTAGGGTTTTTATTTCTCACTTTTAATTTCCGCAACTATTAAACTGTTAGACGTATGGACATTAGGATTGCATGTGAAAGATAAATCAAATTAAAATGGTATACAACCCTAGTTGTGCAAAGATAATTAACTGAAAAAAGGAACACTTGCACATGCTCACTCCTAGGTTTGTCCCCACTTGGTTGCCTAAGAAATAATGGTCGTGTCCCTCGAATGTAGGGATACCTTAGCAATGACCCGCGATTCAAAATTGTCATAAAGATCATAGTCCCTACTTGTCCCCCGAGTTGCCTACGAATTGATCTTATGACGATAGTCCCTTCGAATGCTAAGATATCTTTACATGTTGCCTTCGATGACCACAACGTCCTTTTCGATAGTCCCTCAACATCCAATGATAGGGCTACCTACTCACTAATAGTAGGATAGCGCTGTCTAAAGGAAATGAGAAAATGAACAATCTTTTTCGAGTAGGTAGAAACTCTTAAGTACTTGCTAAAAATAATAAAACTCTTTTTTACAAACACTTTCAAAACAGTTTTCAAAAACAACTTCGTCACACTCTTGAGGACAGATACAAGGGTTATCACGAAGTTAAACAAAAACTTTTCAAAACACACACAAGCAATTTCAAAATGAGCAAGTACCTAAGAGCTAGTAGAAAACCACAGATAGAAAGGGTGCTAATACCTTCCCTCTCTATAATCTACCCCCCGTACTCAGAAACATCTTGAAAAAGGTTTTTTCTGTTCTTTTTCCTTTTCCTTTGTTGGATAAAATAAAAGTCGGTGGCGAAACTTGCTTACCGTAACATTTGCAAACAAAAAAAAATGCAAACCAATATAACAGTCGGTTCTACCACCGTATCACCGTGAGACTATGTGTTCAGGGCACTGGATTCAGATCAGATGTGCATCTGATGGCATGGACTTGATGGTGTATGGTGAGCATGCGTAGGACCTGTAAGTACTCAATCTGCAAATGACATGATAGAAAAACCTAATACATGACCTAGGTATCAAACCCAATCCCTTACGATTGCAAACATTCCCCTTTACCATTAATGTGATGTTTTGTTTTGGATGGAGATGGCTTGCAAGGTGTGCTTCAATTTTGGAAGCTTTGGTGTATTTCTTGCAGCCTTCGTGTGGCTCGTATGAGGTAATGTGTGTGTACCTGGAGGTAAGGTTTTCGTCTGGCTGATGCGTGTATAGGCCAAAATGTTTCTGTGGGCGGTCAGCCTGCAGCTTCTATTGGCAATAAGTATTCTGTGTGATGCAGTGTGTCTCCTAATATTTTATCCTCCTTTGCAATGTGTCTTGAGTTCCTTATTTATAGAGGACAGAGGTGAATGGAAATGGCAAGGGATAACCATTAACCAGGATTTAAAGGCAAAATCAGACAAATTAAAGGATTGCCATTTTTGATAAATTCCTACCCTTTTGGGTTTTTGGATGAACCTGGACATGTTTCAATCCCTGACTCCTTTGAATTCCTCCATGCATTGCTATTCGATTGGCTCTGAATTTCTACTTTCGATGGCTTTGGGCTTCATTATTATGGCTTTTTGATTGAGCCCATATTTCCCTTGTTCTTGGATTGGCTCTGAAAATACCAAACTAGCCCAATCAAAAAATTCATTTTGGCCAATCGAAGCTTCTTTTGTCATGAAAATAATTGTGCAGGAGGCTTGGGCTTGGAAGGATGTAGGACTTTGGCCAACAAGCATCTTAGACTAAGACTCATCAAAAGACAAAAAAACTTGTTTCCCATAATTATGTGTCCTTCGAATGGACCAATTATAGGTCCTTCGAAGGCACCATCTGTGTGTTTCTTCGAATGGACCTTTGGAATGTTTCTTCGAAGGGACCTTATTATGTGTCAAAGTGTGGAAAACTGTGTGTTGAAGGGTTTAGAGGTGGAGTAAAAGCTAGCATGAGGGAAGTTCTTGCCTTGTGAATCGAAGGCAAGCATGAAGAGGAAGCCTTTGACTTGTGCGTTGAAGGCACGTAAAGAGGAAGTCATTTCCTTGTGGGTCGAAGGACACATGAAAGAATCTTTTGCCTTGTGAATCAAAGGAAAGCATGAAGAGGAATTCTTTGCCTTGTGCACTGAAGGCACGCACAGAGGAAGTCATTTCCTTGTGGGTTGAAGCACACATGAAATAATCTCTTGCCTTGTGAATCAAAGGCAAGCATGAATGGGAAGTCTTTGCCTTATGCGTTGAAGGAAAACGCAGAGGAGGCACTTGTCTTATGGATCAAAGCAGACACGTAAGAGGCCAATGCTCAATCGAAGCTTTCCTGCAGGAGAGTACTGCTTTGTGAATCAAAGTAGGCATGTAGGATGTTCTTGTCTTGTGAATCAAAGGCAAGCCTGAAGCAGCCAATGCTCAGTCGAAGCTTTGTGAATTGAACTTGATCGAAGGAGGCCCAGCACCCGATCGAAGCTTGTGAATCAGGCTTGCATAGAAGGAGGCCAAATGTTAAATTGAAGCTTGTGAAATAAAGCTTTCTTGAAGGATTTTAGATGCCTAATCGAAGATTATGAATCAAGGCAAATTTTCTCTTCTTCAATTTGATACCTGGAAGCCAAAAATCCAATTGTACTTTTGTAAACTTAGACTTTTGAAAATCCTTGTTAGAAAATGTCTTGAGAAAAAGGAGGGAAAATTTAGGGGTACAACAGCTGCCCCTGTTCAATCTTCTTAAACCTGAAGATTTAAATTGGCTTATTTTCCTTTCGTGATCTGAAGGTGGAAGATGATTGAACACTAGAGTGCCCATAAATTTGCACTCACATGATGTGATGGTTGATTGTGTAGGGAATGGGATTAAAGATTCCATTTGGAGAAGATGACTGAGAGTTGTTGGAGATGGGCTTAAAGATGCCATCCAAAGTAGGTGCTGACTTCATAAGAGGTCTCTTTGTGGGGGATTCCTGTCCCTGTTGTCTGAGGAGGAGTTCGCTGGGGAATGTTGATTTCTATTCTTCTCCTGCTTGAGGAAAACTCTGTGGGGAATAGAGTCTAGGAACTTCAGTTGTCCAAGGCTCTACTAAGGAGTTATCTCTGGAAAAGTTTTCTATTTTCTGGTTTAAATCCAGGCTTCATAGTAATTTGCTGGGGAGAATGAAATTAACTGCTATCTGGAAATTTATTAGAAGAAACCTGCGTAGGGCTGCTTTAGGATAAGTCCGTGTTAGACTGTATCTGAAAACTGTGAGAAGGAATCCGTGTAATATTGCTTCAGGATGAGTCAATCTTAGACTGCGTTTGAAGATTAGGAGAAGAAACTCGTGTAAGATTGCTTCAGAATGAGTCCGTGTTAGACTGCATCTACAGATCATGAGAAGGAGCCTGTGTAAGATTGCTTCAGGATGAGTCTGTGTTATATTGCATCTGGAGATCATGAGAAGAAACCCGTGTAAGATTGCTTCAGGGTGAGCCCGTTTAAACCTGCATCTGGAGATTATGAGAAGAAACCTGTGTAAGATTGCTTCAGGATGAGCCTGTGTAAAGCTACATCTGGAGATTATGAGAAGGAACCCGTGTAAGATTGCTTCAGGATGGTCATGTAGATATTCGCCCCGTCTTGTTTCTGGAATTGATCCATAATCATCTATTCACATATATTTGTCCTGTCTTATTTCAGGTATTAATCTGAAACTTGTTTTTGTCGGTCGTTGAGATAGTTGTCTTGGCTGGTTTTAGCTATTAATCTCTAACCTTAGAGAAAGAAAGATAGTTTCCCTGACTTGTTTTAGGATTTAATATTCAATCTTCTCATGTAGATAGTTGTTCTGACTTGTTTTAGGTATTAATCTATAATCAATCATTCACTGATATTTATCCTGGCTTGTTACATGTATTAATCTGGAACTTGTTTTTGTTGGTCGTTGAGATAGTTGTCCTGGCTGGTTTCAGGTATTAATCTCTGACCTTAGATAAAGAAATATTGTTTCCCCGACTTGTTTCGGGAGTTAATCTTCAATCTGCTCATGTAGATAGTTCTCCTGGCTTGTTTCAGGTATTAATCTATAATCAGTCGTTCACATATAGTTATCATGGCTTTGTTACAGGTATTAATCTGGAACTTGTTTTTGTCGGTCGTTGAGATAGTTGTCCTGGCTGGTTTCAGGTATTAATCTCTTGACCTTAGAGAAAGAAAGATAGTTTCCCCGGCTTGTTTAAGGAGTTAATCTTCAATCTGCTCATGTAGATAGTTGTCCTGGCTTGTTTCAGGTATTAATCTGCAATCAGTCGTTCACAGATAGCTATCCTGGCTCGTTACAAGTATTAATCTGGAACTTGTTTTTGTCGATCGTTGAGATAGTTGTCCTGGCTTGTTTCAGGTATTAATCTATGACCTTAGAGAAAGAAAGATAGTTTCCCCGAATTGTTTTAGGAGTTAATCTTCAATCTGCTCACGTGGATAGTTGTCCTGGCTTGTTTCAGGTATTAATCTATAATCAGTCGTTCACAGATAGTTATCCTGGCTTGTTACAAGTATTAATATGGAACTTTCTTTTGTTGGTAAACCTGTCTTGCTCCGGGAGTTCATACCACTTGGTGGTGATGATAATTTCCCCGCCTGATTTCGGGCATTAATCTTTGACCTGCTGTATAAGTTGATAGTGTTTGTCTGTCTGCTAATTTAACCTGAAAAGGTAAAACTAGTTTCATGCGATGTCATGATGTATGAATTGCATGATGCTCTCAAAATAAATGAGATTGTGATATATGCATTTGTGTTGCATATGCTATGATGTTTGTAGAATGATGCATGAATGCAATGTATGAACGTATCAGCTGTTCTATTGCAGTGTTGTTGAATAAATCCCTGATTGTTGCTGGGGGTGAAGAATGTAGGTCTTCAAATTTTGTTGAAGTCCAAATGTTAGGAAACAGATTTCTGTTGTTAGAGAAATAAACTCTGTTGGGGAAGGGAAACTCCGTGAACTGCTTGGGGATTTTGTTAAAATCATGCTGGGGAATCTTGAAAAGCTTGTGAGCCAGGCTAGGGAATTCCTTAAGACGTTTGTAGAGATGATTGGAGATTCTTGCTCTACCGGGGTCATCAAAAACTTTGACATCATTAGGCTATGAACTAAGGATATGGTAGTGACTTTATGGTAGGATTTCCCTGCTCCTGTTTCTGCTGGAGAAAGTATATACTGGGGATTTTGTAGATGGTTTGAACATTATCCTAACTCTTGGAGTCTCAAGTAGATTTTGATCAGGGTGATAAGTCTTCTACTGATAGATAAGTGGCGAGATGACGGGATATAATCGTACGCTTTAATCCCTAACTTTTTCATGGACTTTCCTTTCATATTTTCAGTCCATCGGGATACCCTTTTTTGCCCAGCCGCCTTTTCAGGTTTTCAACTTACCGGGTGTATAGATTTTTCCATATGTATATCCCTAATTTTTTGCCCGAACCCTTTTGGTTCGCCGGGATGCCCTTATTTTTGCGTAGTCCAGTCGACCTAGCGAGTCTTTGCTCATGCGTAGTATTTTCTAACTATGTCCATGTTCGCCGGATGCAAAGAATTGTCACTGTCTATAGTAGTAAGTGTTGTCACATTGCCAGAAGATGTTTGCTTGATTCGTTGCTAGAATTTATGTCTAATGCCCCAAGTGATTCAGATGGAAATCTTCCCCTGGCTATTTGGCATTTTTGAGAGATTCCCCGAACCCTGACTTGACTGCCCAAAATCAGCTGGACAACATGTCATGCCCCTTGATTATGAAAGGCCTGTTACTGGAAATGTCTTTCCATTTGAGGTGATTATGTCCATTGAGAGGAAGTCATTTCCTTGTGGGTCGAAGGACACATGAAAAAATCTATTTCCCTGTGAAACAAAGGCAAGCATGAAGAGGAAGTCTTTTCCTTATGCGCTGAAGGCATGCATAGAGGAAGTCATTTCCTTGTAGGTCGAAGCACACATGAAAGAAGCTTTTGCATTGTGAATCGAAGTCAAGCATGAAGAGGAAGTCTTTGCCTTGTACGCTGAAGGCAAGCATAGAGGAGGCACTTGTCTTGTGGATCAAAGCATACACGTAAGAGGCCAATGGTCAATCGAAGCTTTCCTGCTGGAGACTACTGCTTTATGAATCGAAGCAGGCATGTAGGAAGTTCTTTCCTTGTGAATCAAAGGCAAGCTTGAAGCAGCCAATGCTCAATCGAAGCTTTGTGAATTAGAATTGATCGAAGGAGGCTCAACATCCAATTCAAGGTTATGAATCAGGCTTGCATCGAAGGAGGCCAAATGTTTAACTGAAGCTTGTGAAACAAATCTTGCTCGAAGGATTTTAGATGCCCAATCAAAGCTTATGAATCAAGGCAAATTTTCTTTTCTTCGATTTGATGCCTGAAAGCCAAAAATCCAATTGTACTTGTGTAAACTTGGACTTTTGAAAATCCTTGTGAGAAAATGTCTAGAGAAAAAGGAGGGAAAATTTTGGGGTACAACACTCTCTGTAAACGAATTTCTTTTGAAAGGGATATTTGTTTTTTGTGCTGGAAAATGAAACGAAGGTTTTGGGTTCTGGCTCTATATTTTTGTGAAAGAAAACTTTGAAAGGGTGTACGATGGCTCGATTTTTACAGAAAAAGAATTTTTGTTATGGCTATGACTCTGTATATTTTTTGTGTGAACTGTGTCCCTTCTTATATTGTGATTTTGTGTGTGAAGGGTTTGACTTGTTGGAGTTGACATAACAGGCTTGTCACTTTTGATTGTTGTACTTTTCTTGGCTTTTGACTTTGCTTTTGCTATCTTCGTTGGACTTATCATATTTTTCTGATATGTCAATGCTGACTTTTGCTTGGTGACCTTTGTACTTGCTGTATTGGTTGCTTGTGGCCTTGATAAATTTTGGTTTTCTATGATGCTTTTTTACAACTGATTTTTGACATCCCTGTACTATGCTTACTATCTAACCTATAGGGTGATCAAAGGTTCTTAACACCTTTAAGACCAAACAAACACTAATGTGAATGAAGAACAATCCTCTTCAAATCACAACACTTACTTCCAACAATCCTGGATAGTAAGGGAAAATCTTTAAGTAATACAATGATTAATTTTGAAGTATATGGAGAGCTTTATCAATCTTCAATTGATCTTCTTCTTCAAGATAAAAACAATTCTCAACAATGTATATAAATGTTCACAATGTATGTATGAAACTTGAAATGATAATGAAAGTGTATATGGCAAGTTTCACAAAATTATGAACACATGAAAGTTTAAATTCAAATGTGAGTAAAAGAGAAAATTGTTAATGAATAAGTATATTTGTTAATTTGAAAATTGAAGTATTGAACATTTATTGTTTGAAAATGTTATATGTATTCTTGTTTTAAAAACTGAAAAAATCTGCATTTTATAAAGTTGTAAGAACCTCTTCATTCATGCCAATTCATATGAAAAGTTGCAATGCATTCATGAAAAGATACCACTTGAAAAATGTTCAAAAAACAAAGTAAAAGCTGCATTGGTTTGCTAGGAACCGGTTCCAACACTGATAGAACCCGGTTCTTAGTGAACGTTATAAGTTGGAATTCAAATTTATCACGCAGGAACCGGTTCCCCTATTGGTACAACCCGGTTCCTGGTACAAAAACCAGGGACATGTTTTTTGAGAAAAGCTGGAACCCAGTTCCCTGTTAGGGAGAAACCGGTTCCTAAAGGTTTATTTTCAAAAATACATTTTGAAAGATATTTCAAACAAAGTTTTTCTTGATGTTAAAGTTATGGAATATGTATATGTTGATGAATGCATATTGTGAACATCTATATTCAAGGTTTTAAGAATTATTTATACCATATTGACATTTGATGATTTCTTTAATAATTCTTCAATAATCTTCAAGACATTAATTTGATGTTGATAAGCTTTTTGCACATCCTTTGAAACTTGATGTCCATGTTGTCTTCATCAAAACACATGCTTTAAATATGACTTGAGAAGCTTGCAATTACATTCTCCCCCTTTTTGATGATGACAACCAAGTCTTGAAAATGATTTCTTGAAATGTTCATGTTGTTTTGAGTAGCGAACATGTTGAGCAAATGCAAGGCTCCCCCTAAATTGTATGCTCCCCCTAAGTCCATGATTCTTTGAATTTTGGAGAGAGTTTGACATTTATTTGGGCCTGCAATTTCTTTGAAACAAAACAACATACATGCATAATCTTCTCCCCCTTTGTTAACATAAAAAAGGATGGGGAAAAAGAGTGAAATAGATACATATACAAATTAAGACATGTATCTTAAGAGAAACATTAGATATCACCTTCATCCAAAATACCAAGTTCTCTTCGGATTTTGAAGAAAGGTTCTCGAGCAAGCGGTTTAGTAAAGATATCCGCGAGTTGGTTATGAGTATCCACAAAAGTGACTTCGACATCTCCTTTAAGTACATGATCACGGAGAAAATGATGTCGAATATCTATATGTTTGGTTCTTGAATGCATGATCGGATTCTTTGTAATATTGATAGCACTTGTATTGTCGCATCGAAGAGGAATGCATCTGAGATCATGTCCGTAATCATGGAGTTGTTGCTTGAGCCAAAGAATTTGTGTACAACAACTACCTGCTGCTATGTATTCTGCTTCGACCATGCTAAGAGCGACACATGCTTGCTTTTTACAAGCCCATGATACTAATGCATTTCCAATAATGTGACAAGTACCACTTGTGATTTTACGATCAGTTTTATAACCTGCATAATCCGCGTCAGAATAACCAATTAAAGTGCAAGTACTACCTTTTGGATACCATAGGCCGACATTGATTGTTCCTTTAAGATACTTCATGATCCTTTTAACTGCCATGAGGTGTGATTCCTTTGGATTTGCTTGAAAGCGAGCGCAAAGACAAACACTAAACATGATGTCAGGACGGATTTCCGTCAAGTACAATAGAGAACCAATCATACCTCTGTACTTTGTAATATCAATTGGAGTACCGGATTCATCTTGATCAACATATGTACCGGAGCCCATTGGAGTATTCATTGCTTTACAATTGTCCATATCAAACTTTTTCAATAATTCTTTGCAATACTTAGATTGATTGATGAAGATTCCATCTTCTAGTTGCTTGATTTGTAGTCCAAGAAAGTAGTTCATCTTTCCCATCATAGACATCTCGAATTCTCCTTGCATCATCAATGAGAATTCCTCACACATTTCTTTGTTAGTCGATCCAAAAATGATATCATCAACATAGACTTGAACTAATAAAGTGTTACTTTAGATTCTCTTAATGAACAAGGTTTTATCAACCTTACCCTTTTCGAAACCTTTTTCACACAAAAAATTGCTAAGTCTATCATACCATGCTCTTGGTGCTTGCTTTAAGCCATAAAGAGCCTTTCTCAACTTAAAGACATGTGAAGGATGTTTTAAGTCTTCAAATCCCGGGGGTTGTTTGACATAGACTTCTTCATTGATGTATCCATTCAAGAATGCGCTTTTGATGTCCATTTGAAAAAGCTGAAAATTTAATGAACAAGCATAAGCAAGTAAAAGACGTATAGCTTCTAACCTTTCAATCGGAGCAAATGTTTCTTCAAAGTCGATTCCTTCCTCTTGATTGTAACCTTGGGCAACCAACCTTGCTTTGTTTCAAACAATTAGACCATTCTCATCAAGTTTGTTCTTAAACACCCATCGGGTACCTATGATGTGTTTACCACTTGGTCTAGGAACAAGTTCCCAAACTTGATTTCTCTCGAATTGATTTAATTCTTCTGGCATAGCAATAATCCATTGATCATCTCCTAAGGCTTCATCAACTTTGGTAGGTTCAATTTGAGAAACAAACGCCATGTTTAAGCAAGCATCTTTTAGATTCAATCTTGTTGATACTCCTTGGATAATGTCACCAATAATTTTGTCAATAGGATGGTCTCTATGAGTTCTCCATTCTTTTGGTAGATCATTGGTGTTTGAATCTTGCTGAACAATGTTTTCTGAATTTTCCGGTGATTTCTTAATTCGATCAATTGAAAGATCTTCCGGGGGTAAATCTATAGGATCATCATCATCACAAACAACTACTTCCTCCTTGGAGGGGTTAGTTTCATCAAAAGATACATGCATAGATTCTTCAATAGTTAAAGTTCTTTTATTATAAATTCTATATGCTTTACTAGAAAGTGAATAACCAAGAAATATACCTTCGTCGGATTTCTCGTCAAACTTACCGAGATTGTCTTTGTCATTGTTAAGAACAAAGCACTTGCATCCAAAAATGTGAAAGTGAGCAATGTTTGGCTTTCTTCCTTTGAAGAGTTCATATGGAGTCTTCTTTATTATAGGTCTAATGATAACTCGATTTCCAACATAACAAGCCGTACTAACTGCATCAGCCCAAAAATATTTAGGAAGATTTGCATCACTAAGTATTGTTCTTGTAAGTTACACTAGAAACCTATTCTTTCTTTCAACTACTCCATTTTGTTGTGGAGTTCTAGGTGCTGAAAAATTATGAGAGATACCATGTTCTTCACAAAATTCTTCAAATTGAGCATTTTGGAATTCTCCACCATGATCACTTCTTATGGATACAATCTTTAGTGATTTTTCATTTTGGATTTGCTTAGCATACTTCTTAAAGGCTTTAAAAGCATCACCTTTCTGCACAAGAAACAAAGTCCAAGAATATCTAGAAAAATTATCAATAATGACTAAAGCGTATACATTACCTCCGAAGCTTTTTGTTCTTGATGGACCAAAGAGATCCATGTGTAACAATTGTAGTGGTCTTGTAGTAGACACCACATTCTTAGATTTGAAAGTTGTTTTGGTCTGTTTGCCCTTTTGGCATGCATTACATAATTTGTCCTTGATGAACTTCATCTTTGGTAGACCAATAACTAAGTCATGCTTAACCAATTTGTTCAAGTGCTCCATGTGAATGTGAGCGATCCTCTTGTGCCATAACCAAGCGTCATTGTTGTTTACCATAAGACATTGTACCTTCAGAGACAAATCATCTAAAGTAATCATAAAAATATTGTTAGTTCTTATACCTTTGAGTTTTACCTCATTGGTTGCCTCATCCATAATGAGACATTCATCTTTGTTGAATTTGATCTTGAACCCTCTATCGCAAAGTTGACTTATGCTAAGAAGATTGTTCTTTAATCCTTCAACATAGATAACATCCTCAATTTGAATGGATGGAAGTGTGCCAACTATTCCAACGCCAAGAATCTTTCCTTTGGTGTTGTCTCCATAGGTGACATACCCTTTGGCTTTATGTACTAGATATGAAAATTGGTGTACATCTCCTGTCATATGCTTTGAACATCCACTATCAAGATACCAAACATTTTATGTGGATTTCAAGCATACCTCTTCTTCATTGTCGGAGTGATGTGAAGCCATTAATGCTAGATTTGCACATTCCTCGCTTTCCGAATCGGATGAAGAACTTATCTCATTATCTTCCCATGCAACATAAGCCTTTTTGTTCTTGAACTCCTTTTTGCCTTTGAATCCATTTTTCTTGGAGAGTTTTGGACAATCCGGCTTTATGTGACCTTGCTTTCCACATTCATAACATGTGACATCTTGTGTTGATGTGGAGGCTTCTTTATCTTTATGATTATAAAATTTCTTCCTCTTGACAAAGTTAGCATTATGAAGATTATTTTTATGACCAAAATATTTTCCTAACCTTTTTACAAGAAGCAAGAAGTTTTCATCTTCCTCCGATTCATCTTTATCTTGACTTTCCTTTGAATCAACTTTCAAGGCAATGCCTTTGGATTTCTTCTCTAAATTTTCATGTTTTTCAAGTCTACCGAGTTCCGTTTCATATTCTTGAAGTTTGCCAAATAATGTAGCGGAAGTCATTGCAGAGAGACTCTTCTTTTCCGAGATTGCCGTTACCTTTGGTTGTCATTCCCTAGTCAATGATCTAAGGATTTTCAAGTTGATTTCATCATTTGTCAAGGTTTTACCAAGAGCATTTAAGTGATTTGTCAAATGCACAAATCTCTTTTGTAAGTCAAGAATGGATTCTCCGGGATGCATTCGAAATAGTTCATATTATTGACTCAAGGTATTTAGCCTTGATCTTTTTACTTCAGCCGTTCCTTCATGAGTTTGAACCAGGGTATCCCATATTTCTTTTGCTGTCTTGCAGTTCGAGACACGGAAAAATTCGTCCATACTGAGTGCACCTTGAAGAAGGTTTATTGCCTTTTTGTCATAGAGAACTTTCTTTTTATCATCGTCGTCCCATGCAGTTTTGAGTTTTACAGAACCAATGCCATTGATTACTGATATTGGGATAAATGGACCATTTTCAACAACATCCCATACTTCCTCTCCTTGTGCTTCTAAATGCGCCTTCATGCGTATTTTCCAGAAGTCAAAATATTCACCACAGAATAGAGGAGGCTTGTTGTTACTACCACCATCTCTGAAGACTGGTTGATGATTTGCGAAAGCCATTCTGGATCTTTAGGAACAAGTTACCTATAACTTGCTCTGATGCCAATTGTAAGTCTCAGAGTGCCTAAGAGGGGGGGGGGGGGGGGGGGGGTGAATTAGGTCTTATAAAAATTTATTCAGTTTTATGAGAATGCTTGGTAGTAATTTTTGGTTAAGTGTTTAAAGGTTTTGATTATATCTTTATCTTTTCCTGATTATGGTGATGAAAGCGATAAATGCGGAAAAGTAAAGAACACGGTGATATATCCTGGTTCCCCTCACAATCCGAGAGTACTCCAGTCCTGTTTCCAACAAGAAAGAGATTTCACTATAGTTAGAATGATTGTACAGCCTATGCTTACTATCTAACTTATAGGGTGATCAAAGGTTCTTAACACCTTTAAGACCAAACAAACACTAATGTGAATGAAGAACAATCCTCTTCAAATCACAACACTTACTTCCAACAATCCTGGATAGTAAGGGAAAATCTTTAAGTAATACAATGATTAATTTTGAAGTATATGGAGAGCTTTATCAATCTTCAATTGATCTTCTTCTTCAAGATAAAAACAATTCTCAACAATGTATATAAATGTTCACAATGTATGTATGAAACTTGAAATGATAATGAAAGTGTATATGGCAAGTTTCACAAAATTATGAACACATGAAAGTTTAAATTCAAATGTGAGTAAAAGAGAAAATTGTTAATGAAGAAGTATATTTGTTAATTTGAAAATTGAAGTATTGAACATTTACTGTTTGAAAATGTTATATGTGTTCTTGTTTTAAAAACTGAAAAAATCTGCATTTTATAAAGTTGTAAGAACCTCTTCATTCATGCCAATTCATATGAAAAGTTGCAATGCATTCATGAAAAGATACCACTTGAAAAATGTTCAAAAAACAAAGTAAAAGCTGCATTGGTTCGCTAGGAACCGGTTCCGACACTGACAGAACCCGGTTCTTAGTGAACGTTATAAGTTGGAATTCAAATTTATCACGCAGGAACCGGTTCCCCTATTGGTACAACCCGGTTCCTGGTACAAAAACCAGGGACATGTTTTTTGAGAAAAGCTGGAACCCGGTTCCCTGTTAGGGAGGAACCGGTTCCTAAAGGTTTATTTTCAAAAATATATTTTGAAAGATATTTCAAACAAAGTTTTTCTTGATGTTAAAGTTATGGAATATGTATATGTTGATGAATGCATATTGTGAACATCTATATTCAAGGTTTTAAGAATTATTTATACCATATTGACATTTGATGATTTCTTTAATAATTCTTCAATAATCTTCAAGACTTTAATTTGATGTTGATAAGCTTTTTGCACATCCTTTGAAACTTGATGTCCATGTTGTCTTCATAAAAGCACATGCATTAAATATGACTTGAGAAGCTTGCAATTACACAATTGACCATTTGCTAGGCCAAAAATCAGAAATTGCCCTTTCTCAGTCAAAATCCTAATTTTGACCATTTTGCCCTTTTGATGATTTGATCAAATTTCTTGAGGAATTGTGGTCCAAACTGGATAAAATGATACATATGAGTTTATAATGTTGATGTGGATATAAAATTATGAAGTTTGACTATAAATTGGCCACAGTTGACTTTTTCCCCAATATAGTTGATTTTTAGGTCAACTGCTCAATTGACTAAGCAAAAGTGTGATCCAAAGCTTGAAACTTGACATGAGTAATCTTGGGGGTCCATAATGATCCATGAAAGTCATATGAAGCATTGAAAGCTCAATTATCCTTGTGCAATCTCAAACCCTAATTTTGGTCATCAGTGCTTAAGGAGGGGTCTTGAGCTGATCAAACCCTAGTGCAATCTTGAACCAAGAGAGGCCTTTATGAGAAAATATTTGATAAATGAGAGGGAAAATTTTGGGGTACAACACTACCTTACCATTTATTTGGTAAGAAGCTCCATCATTGGATGTGAAGGGACAGACACGGGTCAATCGTACAATCATAGAAGGAAATGTGTGAGATGCTTTAGCAATTTTCATAAGGGACTAGAACGTTTACCGAAGGCAACATCGAGGGACATCAAGGGACTACAATATTTTTATCGAAGGGTCTTTTCTAAAGCGTCCCACATTCGAGGGACATAACTGTTTTCCGAGGCAACAAGTGAGGTTACCCTAGAGGTGCTTGTGTGAATTATGTTTTGATTGCATGCATTTTTGACTTTGAGATTAGGGTTTTCTAATGGTTAATTTAATCTAGCCATACACACCCTAATTACTAACAATTATATGAAAATGATAAATTTGCTAAAATTAAAATCCTACACTATTACATCATTAGGGGGATGGGGGTACAATTTACAAATGAGGATGAAGTAAAAGTCTAAATATTACAACAATATTGAATAGAAATGAAGAAAATATAAAGGAAATGTAAAAACAGTGTAAAAAGAAAGGAAAAATGTTTTTTTAGCCATTATGTGTCGACACATAACTTTACTTATTCTTGTAAAACCAAATCAGCCTAGTATGAGTCGATGCATAATGGGATGTGTCGACTCATTTCCTGTTTGTGTCGACACATACATGTTTTGTGTCGACTCGTGCACCTTTTATCCTTCTGTTTTGGGGTTTAGATAGCAGTATGTATCGACACATAAGGCTTTGTGTCGACTCATACCTTATTCTGTCAGTAAAATGAGTCTACTCATGTGAGTATGTGTCAAGTCATGTTGCAGTTTTTTAGTTCTAACATTGTTTTATGGTGTGTACAAGTCAGTTCACAACATATGATTGATAAAAATGAACAACACGCAAATGGTTAGCTTCAAGGGATAATAATTACTACAGCTTATCTTCAAAAATGAATCATTAGTGATGTATGAAAAAATGAAAACTCAAGAAGACTTACCTTAAGGCTGCACTTGGTGTTTTGAGTCTGAATACTTTTCAAGATGCTGTGTGAACTTCAATGAATCTTCAGGGAGATGTTCTAATATTTTGAATCACACAAACTCAGTCAAGTTATACAGTACTATTTTTGTGTTTGGAAGCTGAAGATTATAGTACTACAGAAACTGTTCTTGTGTTTGAACAACATCTATGTCATGTAAAGTGTTTGGTTGGTTGGTTTATGGGAGGGTTTGCAAGATGAAATAGTGGTTGAGGTTCTGTTTTGGTGAATGAAAATAGAGATGAGTATGAGCAAGGGTCTTTTGTGAATGAGTATAGTTTACAAAGAATGTTGTTTTTTTTCTCTTCTCTCTTTTTTCTCTAAAATCCCCCCTTTGTGTGTTTTAAAGACAATTTATTTGTAGATAAAATTTGACTGAGATTTAGGAGGGAAACAAATATTTTTTTTGAATTGTTTGGGTATAGTGTTCCATTGCTTTTTAATGCAACTCTTATGTGCTAATTTTATGCAAATATGGGACTGAGATAATGCAGGCTTGGACTGGGTTAGTGGTAGCATAACAGGGTTGTTTTGCAGCACTTTTAAAGTGTTATGGAAGCTAGGTGCAGGGTTGTTTTATAGCAGTACAGTCGATTGTTTTTTACATGGTTTTGGGCTTTCTTGAATAGCAATATTTGTAGCATGATACAAATCTGTTTTGTGGACAACATAGTGACAAAGTTTGGACATTGAGTCAAAGGGAAAAATTCAAACAAGACAAAGCTTAGGGTTTGTAATCTTGCAAAAACGCAACCTTTTAATAATTTGAATTATTTGTAACACCTTGAATTATTTTTAATTATAATGAAAAGATGTCATGAAGCAATGAAATTAACAAGTATACAAATTCTTAGAAAAATTTCCATGCCTTGCAAAGTTTTTTTTTTTTCAAAATGACTTTTAACCTTCTTGATTTTTGATGAACAAATTTCATTTTTTTTAATGTCTTGATGAAATGTGATTTTTGAAACTAAATTTTGATCAAAAAGTCAAAATTTGACTTTTTAGTGTACAATTGACTTTTTTCCATCAGTTGTCTGAATTTCATATGTCAATCCACTAATCTTGGGAGATGAATTGAAATATGTGATTAGGTTAAAATGAAGTATTTGGATCCTTGAAATCAATGTTTCAAACCCATAAGTCATATACTAGGTCAAAATTGAAGATTGGTCATTCTTAGTCAAAAACCCTAATTTTGACCATTTTGCCCCTTTTGATGATTTGAACAATTTTCTTGGAAAATTGTGATCCCATCTTGATCGAATGATACATATGACTTTAAAATGTTGATATTGGTCCAAAATCTTGAAGTTTGATTGTAGGTTGGCCACAATTGAATTTTTTTTAATACAGCTGATTTTAGGTCATCTGATCAATTGACTGAGCAATTTTGTGATCCAGGACTTGAAACCTGACAGGAACAATATTGAGGGTCCATAATGATCTATGAAAGTCATTTGAGACATTATAAGTCCAACTGCCTTTGTACAAACTCAAACCCTAATTTGAGGCATAAGTGTTGAGGAGATGGCTTGACCTAGTCGATACTTGGGCAAACTTGAGTCATCGACAATATTTGTAGGAAATATCTTGAGAAATGAGAGAAAATTTTGGGGTACAACATAATAGACCTAAGCCTATGATTAAATCCAATTTTTGTATGAGGCTGTTTGGCACAAGAACATGATTGAAATAAAAACACCCTTTTTCTGATTCCATAAACCAAACCCTAACGATGAATTAAAATGCTTTGTAATGTTTTATGTTCACTTTCGATTGCTTGCTAATCAATTTTTCTTCTCTTGTTTCATGTACTTGGAATTGACATAAGCTTGGAAAGATGATGAAGGAAGACTTTGAAGATGAAATCGAGGCAAGGCTTAAAGTGGAGAGTACAAAGGCAACATGAATAACATTAGGAATTTGTGATTAGGCCATAGAAGGATGAATATCTTTTGTAACATTAGGAAGTAATTTTTTGAATTTAGGACTTTGAATTCCATTTTAATTCTCTTTTTGTAACTCAATTGACAATCTTTAAACAATTTGGAATAAATATGAAGTTTTGTAATCATTTCCTTTTGTAATACATTTTGATAAATCTTTAGACGATTTGGAACAAGCATGAAGCTTCGTATTATTTTAAGATCTATTAATGTCAAATGGAAAACTCTTCATTTTTGAATTTTAATTCCAAATGGATATGGCAATGTGATTTGGTTTCTTGAATTTGAAGTAATAAGTCAAGCATTGAGATAAAAGAAACTCCATATTTGTAGTTGAAAAGAAATAAAATTGAATTCTTACCCACTTGCACCAAGTCTAAAACTCTTTTGTTTTCCAAATTTGAGCTCAAAAAATCTTGATGTCCATTATGCGATTGAATTCGATCACTTCTACTTTTCAAACAAACATTTGAATGCCCACTCAAAGTGATGATGCCTTAAATAATTGTCAATAAACAAACCAAAATATGAGCAAACCCCGATCTCAAATCCAAATCAGGTTAACTTTCTTCATGAGCAAACAATGTATCATCAAAGAGTCCTCAAACTCAAAATCATGAATCAAAACCCTAATTCAAGATAAACTCAAATGTAGACCTTAATATTACGCAACCATTGAAACATGAACCCTGATCTTAACATGTATCACACCTTCAAAAGTCAAAACCCTAGTACAAAACCAAAAGATAGGAAAATGTGATTCTCTTTTGACACACTTGTAAACCTGAATCCTTGATGAAACAAAGAAATCAATTAACGTATCTTGAAGCCTGAGAAGTCTTAAATAGTTGCAAAAATCCTAGGAGAATATCTTAAAGAAAAGGGAGGGAAAATTTTGGGGTACAACAGCTGCCCCTGTTCAATCTTCTTAAACCTGAAAAGTGAGACTGGCATGTTCATTGTTCATAGCTTGAAGGTGGAAGATGTTTGAACACTAGAGTGCCCGTAAATTTGCACTCGCTTGTGCAAGAAGTAACGATGTTGGTTGATTGCATCGGGAATGGGCTTAAAGATGCCATTTGGAGAGTGGTGGAATGTTGTCGCAGATGGGCTTATAGGTGCCATCCAAAAGTAATTGTTGGTAAGTCTAATGCTTGACTTGATCCTTATGCGACCACTACTTCAACAGGTAACGAAGGAATCAAAGATGACTACTACTTCAACTGGTAATGAAGGGTTACTAGAGATAGGCTTATGGATGCCATCCAAAGTATTTGTTGATAGAGATCAGAAGAAGTATCAAAATAAATCTTTGGTCCACTGACACTGAATTACAGATGTTTTCATTTTCCTTTGACTGGGTAAGAATCAAAATAAATCTTAGGGTTGACTTAACTGAACCAGGGAAAGTGTCTATTGGAACGGAATCAAGATAAATCATTGGTTGATTTAAACTGAAACAACAGACATCTTGAATAATCTTTAACTAGATAATGAATCAGTATAAATCTTTGGAGTGATTTAACTGAACCAGAGAAAGTGTCTATCGGAACGGAATTAGGATAAATCGTTGATCGATTTAAACTGAACCAGCAGAGATCTTGAATAATCTTTAACTGGAGAATGAATCAATATAAATCTTCGAAGCAATTTAACTGAACCAGAGAAAGTGTCTACCGGAACAGAATTAGGATAAATCATTGGTCGATTTAAACTGAACCAGCAGAGGTCTTATATAATCTTTAACTGGAGAACGAATCCGTATAAATCTTCAAAGCGATTTAACTAAACTAGAGAAAGTGTCTACTGGAACGGAATCAGGATAAATCATTGATCGATTTAAACTGAACCAACAGAGGTCTTGAATAATCTTTAATTGGAGAACAAATTAGTATAAATCTTCATAGCAATTTAACTAAACCAGAGAAAGTGTCTACCGTAACAGAATTAGGATAAATCGTTGATCGATTTAAACTGAACCAACAGAGGTATTTTTGTCTTTAGCCGAAAGAAGTATCAGAACTTAATCTAAGCCTGGGAGAGATCCAACAAAAGATGTATCAGAACTTAATTTATGCCAGAAGATGCCTATGTCTGAAAGCAGTATCAGAAATTGATCTGGGCCAGAGGAGGTTTTTTTTTATCTTCAATCGAATGAAGTATCATAACTTAATCTGAGCCTGAAAGAGATCTATTGGAAGAATTATCAGAATAAATCTTTGGTCGATTTAATCTGAGCCAGAAAATGCCCATTGATTAGTCAATTTAATCTGAGTCAAAAAATGCCTACTGAGAGAGGTATCAGAATAAATTTTTTGGTCGTTTTAATCTGAGCCAACAGATAATATTGATGGATCTTTCCTGAAATAGGTAAAGAATTAGTTGCATGAAGATGCATAATATTGTGCTATATGTTTAATATGCATATGTCATGATGCATGAATATTGTTAAAATGTATCTTTGTCTGGAAAATAAATCCCTGACTACTACTGGAGAGTTTTGGAAAGTTAAATCCTGGATTACTGCTGGAGACAAGGAGTATGTGTATCTTCAACGTTGCTTAGAGTGCTTCTGCTGGGAATTCCTATTTACTGTTTAAGGAAACTCTGCGGGGAATGTTGATTTCTACTTGGGGAATAAATTTCAGGAACCTTTGGTTGTCTATCACTCTACTGGGGAATTTAATTCTTATTTACCCTGACAGGGGATAAAAGAGATGGTTAAACTTTCGTCTTGGAGAGGATAGTTGACTGGTATCTGGTTGAAATCCAGGCTTTGCAGCAACTTTCTGGGGAGGATGAAGTTAACTATTATTTGGTCGGATTCCAGGCTTTGCAGCAACTTTCCAGGGAGGATGAAGTTAATTGTTATCTGGTCGGATTTCAGGCTTCACATCAACTTACTGGGGATAGTATCAACTCCGTTGGGGATAAGGGGTTTTGTCCGTTGATTTGTAATAGTCTGAGAAAAGACTCATGGTGGGGGAATCTGGAGTTTGTTGGGGAAAATATTTTGAAGATCTTATTGGGGAGATGAGTTCTTTCGTGCAAGGTTCTTTTTTTGGAAGACTAAACTTGGCTGGGGAATGTCAAAATGAATCCAATCCTTGATTGTATTGTATCCGAAAGAGAATGAGTTCCAGAATGAATCTATATATATATATATATTCAATTTGTACTGTATTGTATCTAGAAGATGCATTTGAATAAGTATCAGAATGGATATTTGTTTGGATCGTATTTATACTGTATCTGCAAGAAAATCTAGAATGAGTATTAGAATGAATATGTATTTAGATTGTATCTGAATTGTATCTAGAAGATGCATTTAAATGAGTATCATAATGGATCTTTGTTTGGATCGTATATGTATTGTATCTACAAGAAAATCTAGAATGAATATAAGAATGAATATGTATTTAGATTGTATCTGAACTGTATCTAGAAGATGCATTTGAATGAGTATCAGAATGGATCTTTGTCTGGGTCGTATTTGTATTGTATCTGTAAGAAAATCTGGAATGAGTATCAGAATGAATCTGTATTTAGATTGTATCTGAACTGTATCTAGAAGATGCATTTGAATGAGTATCAGAATGGATCTTTGTCTAGATCGTATATGTATTGTATCTACAAGAAAATCTGGAATGAGTATCAGAATAAATTTGTATTTAGATTGTATCTGAATTGTATCTAGAAGATGATAAACTGCAGGCAATCTCCATCTGTTTGGGAAATGGCAAGATGTGTGTAATGTATTTGGAAGATTATTTTGTGGGGATAATCCATGGAAGTGGTTCTGTGAGAATTTATGGACAACTTGAACCTTGTCTTATCTCCCAGAGTCTTTAGTAAACACTTGATCAGAGTGAAAAATCTCTTATTGACAGACGAGTGATAACGGGACATAGTCGTATGCTTTAATCCCAAACTTTTTCTTGGACCGTCTTTTTTAGATTTTCAGTCCACCGGGATACCTTTTTTTCCCAAGCCTCCTTTTCAGGTTTTCAACTTGTCGGGTGTACAATCTTTTATATGTATATCCTTAGTTTTTGCCTGAACCTTTTGGTTCGCCGGAATGCCCTTATTTTGCCTAGGTATGTTAGCCTAACGAATTTCTTTTATGCGTAGTATTTTTCGACTATGTCTGTGTTCATAGGATGTGGAGAGTTGTCACTGTCTATGACAACAAGTGTTGTAGAAATGCCAGAAAATGTTTTCTTGATTGCACGTGACCTTTCATATGTGGGAGCCTGGTTGCCCCTGGGGTTAGTCTGGCGAACTTGATATCAAATTTCTGATAGTCTGGAATTTCCTAGGTGTCTTTTCTAAGAACTGTCATGGAAGGATCCACATACATGATAGTGACACCATCTGATACTACTGGAATAGACAAGCATTTTGGTGGCACCGAAGGCTTAATTTTGATCAAATTTCTGATAATCTTCCTCAGTATTTTCTAAGAACTGTCATGGAAGGATCCGAAGACATGATACTGACACCATCTGATACTACTGGTACAGACAAGAAATTTGGTGGTACCAAAGCTCTTTTTGATCAAGTGGCTTTTGTTAGAACCCCTGATCAATGTATTATTGCCTCCAGTGACTCAGATGGAGATCTGCCCCTGGCTATCTAGCACTTTTTGAGAGATTCTTTGAATCTCGACTTGACTGCCCCATATGTGTTGGACAATGATCATGTCATTCCCCCTTGGTTATGGAAAATTTTTCATTGGAAGCGTCTTTCCATTTGAAGTGATTCTGTTCATTGAGAGAATTTTTGTTCATTGGATATTCATCGTGTGAATTTCTCCGTTGTCGAACAATTGGCCATATGTAAATAGTGGTATTCAAACAATGCAAAGTTTCTGCCTGTCTTGAGAAAAACTTTTAAAAATGCACTTTTAATAGGCAACAAAAATTTGTAAGAATATGGATTCAACTAAAGATTTACAGTAAAACTTATAGGAGTCAGGATACCTTTTGTAACAATATGCTTTCTAACTAACCTATGCTTCAATTAGGACTTTCAAAGGGTTGTAACGTGTCTTGGTTCACGGTTTTAAGAAACAAAGGATAAGGCTCAAAGCTTATTTGTACCCAACCCGTTCTCCATGATGTTCTTCAGCCCTATACTCAATTAATTGCGCGTTTTATCTCCCAATAAAATCTAGAATGATATCTTGATGATGGTTAAGTTTATTTGAGAAGGCAGTCATTTTTTGTAACATTTTTCTGTTGTTGAGGATTTGTAACGACCTCTTTTTTTATATTTATTATCTCTAATTTTTTCCTGACTGTTTTTGTTTTGAGACTACAGTCAGCGAGATGCCCCAGTTTTTCTTAAGTCTCTTTCATAGGTTTTGACTCAATGGGCTTTTCTTTTGAGTGATAATGACTACCTATTTCACGGAGAACCATCACCGTCTTTTGATTCAGAGAGATGTTTTTGATGTCATTCGTTGTATATGAAGTGAAAGCTTGCGACTGAACGCGCATTTGAATTAACTGAGAAACTACCTTGCCCCAGGTTATGATTAGAGGTTTTAATTTGTATGAAAAAGAAAACTCCTACTTCTTTGGCTCAAAGGGGTTGATTAGGGATTATCTTCCTTATAACTCCATTATTTAGGATTTGAAACAACGCTTGTATATCGTCAACAAGGTTTGTCTAAAAGCATACTGTATGAGATTATGGTATTATTTTTGTCATCCTCCCTCTAAAGGCTTACATCTTGTAGTCGAGAGTTGAATGTCATACAAAAAAAGAGTAAAAGCATAATTTCAGTATAGTGAAAACGAATGGATTAACTCAAGATAAACATATGCAATGCATTAATGAGAAAAAACCAAAGTCTGACATAAAGATAAGTGTTTAAATAAACAAAGAAAATAAAACTGAAAATTCGAATGAACAAAAATTTCTCCGCCTAAACTTGTCATTTCAAATGGTGTGCCTTTAAGAGATGACAGAAAAACTCAATTTGACCATCTTGTGTAAATTTCAACACTCCTTCATCGATCAGGTCTTGAATCTTGTTCTTCAACACCCAACAATCATTTGTATCATGGCCAGGGCTATTGGAATGGTATGTGAAGAAGTGAAAAACACAAGAAGGGGGGGGGGGGGGGTTGAATTGTAAAACTGAAAATCAATGCAATGAACAAGATATTTTTATCCTGGTTCGTTTGATCTCAAACTACTCCAGTCCACCCGTCAAGGTGATTTCGCCTCTCTCCAACGAGGTCTTAATCCACTATATTCAACTGAATATTACAAACTTCTTTAACAACTGCTAAAGCCTTCTTGATGCAAACCACAACCCGGTTTGTCAAGGAAACACTTTCTTACAAAGAAGATAAATCTAGGTGTGTGAATGTTTTCTACAAAACTGTATCACAACTGTGATGTATACACAACTTAAGCTTATGAAACTAGATTGCTAAACAATGATTGAGTAAGGAGATATGTAGAGTTTAGCAAACTGAGAGAAGGAAGATTATGATTAGCTTTTAGGCGTGTAAAATGTTGGAGAGCATTAGCCAATTCAATCTTCATAGTCTTGTTTATATAGCACTGAGATTGTTGAACGTTGGAGCAATATTATTGATTCAATGCTAATAACAAACTTTCCTTATCAAGCAGATCTTGTCTGGAATGAGGCCGTTGGTAATGATTTGCTTTCAATGCACAGTATCGTTGCTTACTTAATGCATGTTCTGGCTTGGCTCATTCTGACTCTGCTTAACTGCTGATGAACTGTTGTTTTCTTTATCAGAGTGTTGAGCGCAATTCTGTTCATCAATCTTCAGCATACACGTGAGCTAATCTTCTGATTCTGGTATTCTGATATAGCAACTTCTGATGCTGATGTCAAGAACCAATATTCTGATGCTGATTAAGTGTGCTCTTGCTGATACCTATCAGAGTTTCTGCAAAGCAGAACGTAATATTTTTAGGTAGCAAATAGTTCATACATGAATCATATAAATAATATATCATTTCATTTTGTTATCATCAAAACTTAAACATAGGGTAGTAGACTCAAACTTTGTTCTAACAATCTCCCCCTTTTTGATGATGACAAAAACTAGATATTTTATAATTGAAAATAACGTGAAAAAAAGTATCAGAGGTAACTAAATGATAAGATGTATCAGAGTAAGAGGTTATCAAAGATAAGGGATAAGAGTTGAGAGATACTCCCCCTGAGTTTATTACTTCCCTTTTTGATTCCAAGAGTTCTTCAGGATCAGATCTTTTTGCCTTTCCTTTGAACATCAGAATCTCAGAGTTTTGACTATCAGAAGCTTTAGATCAGCATATCAGAGCAGAGCTTCAGATCAGCGTATCAGAGCTTTTCTTGTCAGAGCTTTAGTCTTCAGAGTATCATGGAGCTTTCTTGTACCTGCAGACTTAAGCAAAACAGAAAACATATTCAAGTATATCAGAGTTAGAATGTTCGAGAATTTCTGTCTTGGTAATCCGTTATTATTTAAAATATCATTCTTGTTCTCCCCCTTTTTGTCAGCAATCAAAAAGTGTAAGTGATGTGCTAAAACATTTAGAGCAGAAAAACTTGTCATATTAAAAGGTTCAGAATCAAACAAAGCAGTACAACAGATAATCAAAGAAAACATGAAAATGACATGAATGAAAAACTAAGGTTGGGGAGGAAGGCGTGTGAACAGGTTCTCCAGCATAGCTTTGATCTGATCAGCAGTCTCATTCTGCTTGTGTACCATGCTGACAACTGTGTCTATCTTGCTATCCTGCACATCCATCCTTTCTTTCATCTTCTGGTCATTTTCATCCATTCTTTGCTGCAGACGCATGTCATTCAGCTTCAGCTCTTCCAGAGTCTGCCTGTCCAAGGCAGCTTGAGAAACATCAGAAGCAGGGAGCTTCTGAGAGCTTTCTGCAACATCTTCTGCTTGACTTGCTTCAGCTTGAATAGTCTTGTCTTCTTCTGATTGCACCTTTGAAGCTGGTTGTTTCTCAGACCATGGCTCACTATCCAGAGGGAGCACGTCTTCCTGTGGCAGCTGACTTTCAACTTCCTTCAGCAGCTTGTTGAAGTTCTGTTGTGCCTGCTCATAGTTGATATCCTGCAACTTGAGGGCTTCAACACGTACCCAAATTCTGAATTGTGACCAGAGCTGGTCAGAGGCAGCTGGGTCAATCATTCCAGGACAGACTTTCTTCAGAGAAGCAATCCACTGCTGCAAACCTGTTTCAAAATTCATAATACCAGAGCCAACATCTGGTTGTTTTGGTTTTGGAATGGCTATTTTATGTTTCAGATCAGCAAGACGGTCAAGGATTGTTAAGTCTATGAAGGTCCTGCTGGGGTTTTCGGTGGTTTGCTTGGGAGCTGTTTGTTTTGGAGATGGAGTGGGAGAATCAGAAATAATGATTGGACTGTTTGGGGTTTTGGGAGTATTTGGTGGTGTAGATTCTGGTGAGGATGGCAGCTGGGCCATTGTGATTGTTGTTCCACATGGCAGCTGGATTGCCAGAGGTGATGGTTGAGGTGAATGAGGTTCAGAAGGTGGAGGAGTTGGAGTTTCAGAGTGATGAAACTTAGGTTGAGGTGATGGTGGATGAATTTCTGGTTGAGGAGATGGAGACGGAATTGCTGGTTGTGGAGAAGTTGTTGGAATTTCTGGTTGTTCAGGGATAAGAGGTTCTTCTGGAATGGGTGAGAGAGGTTTTTCTGGTTGTGTAGAGTGGACAATTTGTGGTTCAGAGTTTGGATTAATGGAGGAGTGATCAGAAGTGTGTTGATCAATGTCAGACAGCACTTTGTCAATTGCTGGTGTTGTTGATATTGTTGGTTTGGGATGTTCGGTTCGAGGTCTTCTGAGTTGAAGTGCCTCAGAAGGTTCATCTTCTGGTTCAGTTTCATCTATTGTTGGGATGGGGATTGAGATTCTATGAGAGGTTGGAGGTGGGATTGATGCTGGAATAATAGAAGAATTTAAAACAGAAGCAGCAAATAAATTACCTCTTTTCTTGGGTGTCTGCTGGGATGATCCTTCTGAAGGTGCCTTCCTTTTCTTCGTCTTCTTCAGTGTCACTTCTGGTTTAGGTTGGTGCAGATCTTTGATCTTCAGATTGGGATTTGTACCATCAGCTTTGCACGCGTCCAGATATCTGAGAACTACCACTGGTTTGGATTCTATCTCAGAAAATAAAGGAAAGTCACTCAGTGGGACTCTTCTGCTGGTGATATCAGCAATAGGAGTAGCGCTGGGTTTTCTAATATTCTCTATCAACTTCATTTTCTTCAAGTTCTTCGTGTTCAGAGGCTTCCCAACCGTTGGTTCAATGGTGCTTAACTCTTGAGCTTCTATCAGGTGCTCTATCAGCCTATTCTCAGCCAGAATATCTGATATCAACCTTCCAAAGGGTATCCAATCCCTCTTTATTCTTTCTTCTTCCCTGGTTTCCTTCACGCTTGTTCTGAGGTGATTAAACAGAAGATGAGCCAAGTTGATTTTTACCTTCTGATTGATAAAGTAGATCAGAAACTGCTGATCTACATTTATGTAATCAGGGGAACTAGTTGGCTTCCTATGGTTAAAACACCCCAGAATTATCTTTGCCCAAACTCTGTGGTGATCCTTCAGATCTTTGATCTTGCTGCTGGGCACCCCATGGGTGAAAATCCTTTCTGCTATGACGCCCACGTCAACACATCTCTCAGCCATATCAATACAGCGGACGCCACCACCACTGTAACCAATTAACCTTGCTATGTGATCCTCAGTGATCACAATCTTCTTCCCCATAATGTAGGAGGTGACTTGATGCGTTGAAGCGGTTGCATGAATCCAGAACTCCTTGACTAACATAGGGAATGTTGGTCCAACCAACCTGTCAAAATACCTTTCCCATTTCTGTGCCCTAACTTCTTCTGTTAAATCAAAGCCGTTTTCCTCCAGACTTCCAAAATCAATGATCAATTCAGATAACACTTCAAGATTCTTCACAGGAGTGAGGAGTGTTCTGAATGGCACTTGATACTGTTCAGATGATGCTGTCTTCTGAGAACCTGCAGAAGCACTGCTGGAGGTTGCCATGTTCACACTTAAGGATTTTGAGAAGAAAAACTGAGAAAATGGGTTTGAGAGAGATGAACACAGAAAAATGCAGAGAATGCTTGAGAAATAATGAGAAACTGTAAAAGATTAAAGTGAGAGGTTAACGTGCTTAAATAGGCTTCAGAATATTTTGAAATTGTAAACGTTTTTAAGAAAGAGAAATACAATCATGATTACGTTTTAAAAACATGATTACTTTCAGTTAATGCTTGCTGATTTTGGGGGATTTGAGAAAGATACTTAAAAACGGTTACCAGACATGTGTCTCAATGCACCCAATCAGCGTTTTGCCTTCTCAGAAGCATGCACGCGTTCTGCTTCAGAGATTTGCTGATGATTGGATGACACTTGTTTGATGTAGTGATCAGCACGTCTGTTTTTGAGCTTAGACTCTCAGATCTTTAGACTTGCATCTGATATAATCTGCATGTTCTATCTTTCTGAAAAGATATTGATCAGAAGTTCACAGTAACACAAATACATTCTGAAGATAAATATATGGAATTAAAACATTTTCACTCTGGGCAGATTTTCATGCTGAGATGTTTCAGAATGAAATTAAACCTATCTTCAGAAAGGGGTTTAGTGAAGATATCAGCCCATTGATGGTCTGTATCTATAAATTTTAAATTCAAAATTCCTTTCTGAATATAGTCCCTAATGAAGTGATGTTTTATTTCTATATGCTTAGCTCTAGAATGTAAAATAGGATTCTTACTTAAGCAAATAGCAGAAGTATTATCACAGAGTATAGGAATGTTACTCTCAAAAATCTGGAAGTCTTCAAGCTGACTTTTCATCCAGAGCATTTGTGTGCTACATCCTGCTGCTGCTATGTACTCAACTTCTGCTGTTGATAGCGCAATTGTTGATTGCCTTTTGCTGGACCAAGAGATCAGATTTTCTCCCAGAAACTGGCAGCTTCCAGAAGTACTTTTACGCTCCACTCTGTCTCCAGCAAAGTCAGCATCGCAGTAGCCTACTAAACTGTAATCACAAGATTTTCTATAAAACAAACCCAGATTAGTAGTACCTTTCAGATACTTGAAAATTCGCTTAACAGCTGTTAAGTGAGATTCTCTAGGATCTGATTGGAATCTAGCACAAATACAAACGCTGAATAATATATCAGGTCTTGAAGCAGTCAGATAAAGGAGAGAACCAATCATACCTCTGTAGACTTTCTGTTCTACATTTTTGCTTACCTCTTCTCTTTCCAGAATGCACGTGGGATGCATTGGAATCTTTGATGGCTTACATTCTGAGAGGTCAAATTTCTTCAGAAGATCTCTGATGTATTTGCTCTGATGAATGTAAGTTCCCTCTGGAGTTTGATTGATCTGAATTCCTAGAAAGAATTTCAGTTCCCCCATGAGGCTCATCTCAAATTCTGTCTGCATACACTTAGCAAATTTTCTTCCAAGAGAAGGATTAGTAGAACCAAAAATAATATCATCAACGTAAATTTGACAGACTAAGATGTCATTCTTAACTGATTTACAGAATAAGGTAGTGTCCACCTTCCCTCTGGTGAATTCATTTTCTAACAGAAAGTTACTTAGCCTTTCATACCAAGCTCTGGGAGCTTGTTTCAGACCATATAGTGACTTCTTTAGTTTGAAAACATGTTCTGGATGTTTTGTATTTTCAAAACCAGGGGGTTGGTGCACATAAACCTCTTCTTCTATATAACCATTTAAGAATGCACTTTTGACATCCATCTGATATAGAGTGATGCCTCTATTAACAACAAATGAAATTAAAAGTCTGATAGATTCTAACCTGGCGACTGGGGCAAAGGTTTCTGTATAGTCTATCCCCTCTTGCTGACTATAACCTTGTGCAACCAGTCGTGCCTTGTTTCTGATGACTTCACCTTGTTCGTTTAGATTGTTTCTGAACACCCATCTTGTTCCAATGACGTTGAATCCTTTTGGTCTGGGAACAAGATCCCATACGTCATTTCTGGTGAATTGATTCAGCTCTTCTTGCATTGCCAGAATCCAGTCATTATCCAGAAGTGCTTCATCAATAGAAGAAGGTTCAATCAGAGACACAAGTCCCATGAGTGTTTCTTCAGAGTTTCTGAAGCTTGCTCTTGTTCTGATTGGATCTTCCTTTCTCCCTAAGATGGTCTCTTCTGGGTGATCCAAGCTGCTTCTGGGTAATCTCTTCTGAGGTTGATCAGCAGCTGTTGTAGGATTGCTAGCAGTGCTCCTTTCAGACGTTGAAGGAGTGTCTGTGTTGAGAGCTTCTGATGACTTGTCTTCAGAGCCTGTAAATTCAATTTCCATACCTGCAAAAACTTCATTCTGCTTTGACTTTTCAGAGTCAAGCTTATCATCAAAACGAACACTGATTGATTCTTCCACAATCTGTGTTTCTGTATTGTATACTCTGTACCCTCTTGAGCGTTCAGAGTATCCTAACATAATACACTTCTGTGCTTTAGAGTCAAACTTGTTCAAATAATTCTTTGTATTTAACATAAAACAGGTACATCCAAATGGATGAAAATATGAAATGTTGGGCTTTCTGTTCTTCCACAATTCATATGGAGTCTTTTCCAGAATAGGTCTTATTGAGATTCTATTCTGAATGTAGCACGCTGTGTTTATTGCCTCTGCCCAGAAGATCTTAGCAACGTTTGTCTCATTGATCATGGTTCTGGCCATTTCTTGCAATGTTCTATTCTTTCGTTCTACAACTCCATTTTGTTGGGGAGTTCTAGGACAAGAGAAATCATGCAAAATGCCTCTGTCATTAAAGAACGACTCAAAATCTTTGTTTTCAAATTCTCCACCATGATCACTTCTGACTTTAACGATTCTAAGATCCTTTTCATTCTGAACTTGGTTACAGAAGGTAACAAACACAGAGTGTGACTCGTCCTTGTGTCTTAAGAACTTTACCCATGTCCATCTGCTATAGTCATCTACGATTACTAACCCATACTTCTTGCCACTGACTGAAGCAGTTTTAACTGGTCCAAATAAGTCAATGTGAAGAAGTTCTAATGGCTTAGAGGTAGAAACAACATTTTTAGATTTAAAAGAAGGTTTTGCAAACTTGCCTTTCTGACATGCTTCACACAGAGCATCTGAATTGAACTTCAAATTAGGAAGTCCTCTGACCAGATTGAGTTTGTTAATCTGAGATATTCTTCTCATACTAACATGCCCCAATCTTCTGTGCCAGATCCACTGCTCGTTGTTAACAGACGGAAGGCACTTTACATTCTGACTTTTTAGTTCAGAAAGTTTGATTTTGTAAATGTTGTTTTTCCTCTTACCATTAAACAGGATAGTCCCATCTTTCTGACTAACAGCTTTACATGATTTTTGATTAAAGATTATATCATAACCGTTATCACTTAATTGACTTATGGATAACAGATTATGCATTAATCCATCTACTAGCAGAACATTATTAATAGAGGGAAGATTTCCATTACCTACAGTTCCAGAGCCAATTATCTTTCCCCTCTGATTACCTCCAAAGCCAACGTGGCCTCCAGGCTTAAGTTCCAGGCTTTGGAATATATGCCTTCTTCCCGTTATGTGTCGCGAGCAGCCAGAGTCCAGGTACCATGACTGGTGTTTCTGACTTGCTGCTAAAGATATCTGCAACATGTATTATTTTATCCTTAGGTACCCAGATTTTCTTGGGTCCTGATTTGTTAGTTTTACCAAAACTCTGGTTGAATTTTGGTTTCACAGAGTACTTACTACTAGTGTATTTAATATCATGTGTGTGACCATACACAAAATGTGAATTCAGAGGAGTGTGTTTAATGGTTAAGTCCATGACATTCTTTGGTGTAGGAACCTTACCTTGGTATCCTATTCCTTTCCTGCCGTTTCTGCTAACTCCATAGATCATTGAAGCCATTTTGCTTCTATCTATGCTTTTAGCAAGGAACTTCTGGAAACTGTGATCATACTCCTTGATGATCTCATCAGCGTTGCTGGGAGTTTCAGAAATTGGTTCCCTCTGAGAGTTTTGTAAAGTGTTTTCTAATTTTGAAATCTTATTTCTCAGCTCAGAATTCTCCAATTTGAGACTCTCAGTCTTATTAGAGTCAGATTCAAGATTCCTTTTCATGTCTCTAAATTTAAATCTAATTTGTTGATACCTTTCCAGAATTTCATTAAGGCTTTCAGCAAGTTCAACCTTGGTAAAATTAACAGCAAAGTTAGGAAATACCTCTTCAGTATCTGATTCAGAGTCTGATTCAGAAGCTTCACTATCTTCTGAAATGTTAGCCATGAGAGCAATGTTTGCCCTCTCATCATCTGATTCTGAGTCAGCTTCAGACGAGTCAGAGTCATCCCATGTAGCCATGAGACTTTTCTTCTTTTCTCTTCCAAACTTCTTTTTGGGCTTTTCCCTCTGAAGCTTTGGGCAGTCACTCTTGTAGTGTCCTTGCTCATTGCACTCATAGCAGATGATGTCCTTAGTGTTTGGCTTTTTGCTACTTGAGGAGCCTTCAGATCTTCTGTATCCAGAGGAAGAATCTGTCCTTCTGTATCTGGAAGAGGACTCGTTCTGATCAGATCTTCTGGGATTCCTGAACTTCCTTTGCCTCTGCTTCCACAGTTGATTTACTCTTCTGGAGAGGAGGGAGAGTTCGTCTTCTTCTGATGAGGATCCATCAGATGTTTCTTCAACTGCCTGCAAAACTTTAGACTCAGATTTTTTGTTAGATTTCAATGCTAAAGGCTTACCTTGCTTCTGAGGCTCGTCAGCTTCTAGCTCTATCTCATGACTTCTGAGGGAGCTGATAAGTTCCTCCAGAGTGATTTTGTTGAGATCTTTTGCTAGCTTCAGAGTTGTAACCATTGGTCTCCACTGCTTGGTAAGCTTCTGATGATTTTCTTGACATGGTCAGCAGTAGAGTATCCTTTGTCCAGAACCTTGAGACCAGCTACCAGAATCTGGAATCTTGAGAACATTGTTTTAATGGATTCAGATTCTTCCATTTTGAACGCCTCATACTTCTGAATGAGCGCCAGAGCTTTAGTTTCTTTGACCTGAATGTTGCCCTCATGCGTCATTCTGAGTGAGTCAAAAATGTTCTTTGTTGTGTCTCTGTTGGAGATCTTTTCATATTCAGTATAGGAGATGGCGCTGAGAAGGATGGTTCTGGCCTTGTGGTGATTCTTGAAGTCACGCTTTTGTTGATCAGTCATTGTTTTTCTATCAATCTTCTGACCGCTTGCATTCACAGGGTGCGTGTATCCATCTGTCACCATATCCCACAGATCAGCATCATGTGCCATAAAGAAGCTTTCAATTCTGTCTTTCCAGTAATCAAAGTTTTCTCCATCAAAGACTGGAGGTTTGCCGCTGAATCTGTCTCTGTCCTCATGGTTGTCATTGCTGGTGTGAGAATAAGTTCCTGCCATTGTGTTTTTCTGACGCTGGATCTTGTACTGACACGGTTAAGTGTTTTAGCTCAGAACCAGGCGCTCTGATACCAATTGAAGAAGTGAAAACACAAGAAGGGGGGGGGGGGGGGTTGAATTGTAAAACTGAAAATCAATGCAATGAACAAGATATTTTTATCCTGGTTCGTTTGATCTCAAACTACTCCAGTCCACCCGTCAAGGTGATTTCGCCTCTCTCCAACGAGGTCTTAATCCACTATATTCAACTGAATATTACAAACTGCTTTAACAACTGCTAAAGCCTTCTTGATGCAAACCACAACCCGGTTTGTCAAGGAAACACTTTCTTACAAAGAAGATAAATCTAGGTGTGTGAATGTTTTCTACAAAACTGTATCACAATTGTGATGTATACACAACTTAAGCTTATGAAACTAGATTGCTAAACAATGATTGAGTAAGGAGATATGTAGCGTTTAGCAAACTGAGAGAAGGAAGATTATGATTAGCTTTTAGGCGTGTAAAATGTTGGAGAGCATTAGCCAATTCAATCTTCATAGTCTTGTTTATATAGCACTGAGATTGTTGAACGTTGGAGCAATATTCTTGATTCAATGCTAATAACAAACTTTCCTTATCAAGCAGATCTTGTCTGGAATGAGGCCGTTGGTAATAATTTGCTTTCAATGCACAGTACCGTTGCTTACTTAATGCATGTTCTGGCTTGGCTCATTCTGACTCTGCTTAACTGCTGATGAACTGTTGTTTTCTTTATCAGAGGGTTGAGCGCAGTTCTGTTCATCAAGCTTCAGCATACACGTGAGTTAATCTTCTGATTCTGGTATTCTGATATAGCAACTTCTGATGCTGATGTCAAGAACCAATATTCTGATGCTGATTAAGTATGCTCTTGCTGATACCTATCAGAGTTTCTGCAAAGCAGAACGTAATATTTTTAGGTAGCAAATAGTTCATACATGAATCATATAAATAATATATCATTTCATTTTGTTATCATCAAAACTTAAACATAGGGTAGTAGATTCAAACTTTGTTCTAACAATATGCACATCTTGCATTGGGATGATAGCTAGGAGAAGAAGTATTGGGACTCCGAAGAGGGTCCTTCAATGTAATCACCTCCTTCTTCAACACATGTTGTAATTCTTGAGCCAAGGAAGTGTTGATTTTGGTAAATTGTCTTTTGGGCGCACCCTGCTTACGCTGATTGACTTGTTGACGTTGTTGTACTGGTGCCAAATTAGAGACCAGTACTGCCCCTATAGACTGGTGGTAGTCTCTCTTATTACAACCCTTCTGGCCATACAAAGTATTGGCAAATGGCTTCTGCTCATCATTAAAAGATTCAACCATTGGGATCTTCCCACTCTTGATGTCGCTTTCAATTCTTTCTCCAGTTAGAATCATCTCCGTAAAACCAGAGGATGAACTTCCAATCAGCCAATTAAAGAATGGGCATGTCATAGTGCCCATGAACATATCCACAATTTCTCGATCAGTCAGAGGAGGTTGCACTCTTCCATCTAGGTCCCTCCATTTATGGGCATACTCTTTGAAACCTTCGTTTGAAACCATGGACATGTTTTGTAACTGTACACGAGTTGGCGCCAAGTCAGCATTGTATTGGTATTGCTTGTAAAAAGCAGCAGCCAAGTCTTCCCAGGTATGAATGTTGGTTCCTTCATGTTGGTAAAACCATTCAAGTTGATTACTAGATAAGCTTTCTTGAAAGAAATGGACCCATAACTTCCAATTAGCGATATGGGGTTGGATTTTCCGAGCATATGACCTCAGGTGGAGTTTTGGACAAGAGACTCCATCGTACTTGGTGAAAGAGGGGACCTTGAACTTGTGAGGGATAACCACCCCAGGGATTAGACCCAGATCCTCAATGTCCAGCCCAATCACCTTTTGGATTTCTACAGCTTTGAGACGATCCTCTAGCTGCTTGTATTTGTTGTCCACTGATGGGTATTGCTCATCAGAATAATCCTCATCCCCGGGAATTTGATTGTTTCCACCCCCCAGCACGGGTGCTCCTAGCATCTTCATCCTGATTGTCATCCTCCTCAGAGGAGTACTCTTCAATTAGAACTTGTCGGACAGGGCCTTTGAACCTCTTCCCCACATTGATAACAACTTTCTCCTTGGTCTTCTTCTTCGTGACGCGAAGCGCCATCATTTCTTGTTGACTTTTTTCCAGGTTGAGAAGATTTTCTTGGAACTGAGAGTTTTGAGTCTGCATATCCTTCACAGTTTGCTCGAGATCCATCTTATATCGCTGAAATAAATAGTAAGTTGATGAGAAAACCTGTATGGGGAAAACATGTTATGATATGATGCATGATATGTGGATGCAATATTTTCAAGGATCTCGCAGAGTAAACACAAGAAAATGTTAGACGTCGAATCAGACTGCAGTTTTGGTTGAAGAACTTCGTATCATTGAATGTCCTTCTACGAGAATAAATCTCACCATGTTAAGTGGGTCATAGCCTTCGACTCAAGACTACGTGCCTTAGTCTTTGACATCATGGGTTAGAGGAAAATAAATCCCCTTGCTCCTTGTTAGACATTAGTTTATGATAACATGCATCAATACCCCTTGAGATCCTTGAAATGGTCAGTGGAAATGATATGGTATGATGTCATGACGCATATGCTACACACCAAGAAAAAGTGTAAGGTAGTGACTACAAATAAGCCCTGCAAGAAATTTAGGTTAGATATTGAATACAAACAAACCCTGCAAGGAGTTCAAATTGTCAGATCATAAATTCAAACAAGTCACACAAGTAACCTTAGGTTCAAGCTTGCATAGGGTTTATAGGTAATTACGCTCTTGAATTTTAGTTGGCTCAATCCGTCCTAAACGGTTTCTAGGGAATCTCAATATCATTGATCTTTCTTCATCGGGAATTGTTTTAGCACAATCAATCTTTTCTTGCAGCCAAAATATCCCGAAAGTCCGATCTTGATGAGTGTAGTATCGAGTATCAACCAATCTTCAGCTTTGCACCAAAGTTGGCTATCTCACTACTTCCTAATGGCTAAGTTGTTCAACTAAAGGTTCTAAGGTTAGTTAGTGCTTCATGACACCACACAGCGGCCCCGTATTCTCCTTGATTCAACACGAGGGATACTGGTACCAATAAATGTGTCACACTAACGTAGCCATTATTTCAGCCATATCGGTCTACGCGATACAGTCTCCACAATCTATTGCTACTTACCTAATGATGTTCCCATATTCGGGTAGAAGATCTATACAAGAAACCCAAACATAGGCCCAAAAAATGTAAAGCAAACAAGTCAAACAATAAAAGCATTTAAAGTTGATCTAGTCTCTAAGGTAACCCTATTTTTAAGTTTGTCCCCAGCAGAGTCGCTAGTTCTGTAATACGGTGGGAGAACTGAGTTGGGTGTTTTGCGTTTGATTGCAATTGTTGCAAATAGCAAGATTCGCCACAAACTTTTCTTTTATCCAGTAAAGGAAAGGGTGAAAAGAACAGGAAAGACCTTTTGAGAATTTTCTTGAGTTCGGGGGGTAGATTATGAAAGGGAAGATGTTAGCACCCTTTTCATCCGTAGTTATCTACGGGCTCTTAGTTGCTAGCTCACTTTAAAATTCTTTATTTTAAATGTATTTGTGATAGTTCGAAAGTATTTTGAAAAGTTCCTTTGTTTAGGCGAACTTTGTAATGATTCTCGTCTCTATAAGAATGTATACAAAGTGTTAACTTTTGAAAATATTTCATGGAAAAATGTTGGTGTGTTTGAAAGATGTTTTGAAATGTTTATGAGCAAGCAACTATGAACGTTCTACCTACTAAAAAAGGCTTAGTTCTTTTCCTCCTCCTTTAGACATTACTATCTTACCATTGATTCAATGAGAAGCCTTATCATTGGATGTGAAGGGACAGGCTTGGGTCATCGCACACTCATAGAAGTTAACATTGTAGGATACCTTAGTAATTTATCTTAAGGGGCTAAGATCGTTTACCGAATATTACATTGAAGGGTCATCGAGGGACTACGATCTTGTATTTGAGGGTCATTGCTAAAGTATCCCACGTTCGAGGGACACAACTGTTTTATTCTAAGGCAACAAGTGTGGGTTAACCCTAGAGGTGTAAGTGTCCAAAATGTATTATTTTCATGTATTTGTCTTGAATTTAGGGTTGTCTACTTGTTGATTTTAAATCTTGTCATACAAACCCTAATTACTAGCAATAATATTGAAAGCGATAAATTACGGAAATTTAAAGTTCTACGCTATTACATCATTTAGGGGATTGGGATAAAATTTTATGAATGGGGATGAAAGCAACAAAACCCTAATTTACTATTACAACCATATTGAATATTGCAAGAACAAAATGTACAAGAATGTAAGATAATATACAAAGAAAATGAAATTGTTTTTTTGATGAAATGTTTTGACCTAATTAACTAATATAAAGAAAGAAATTGATTAATTAAAATTCATAATTTCTAAGTTAATTGAAAAATAATTTAAAATAAAAACAAATTCTATATTGAATTAATTAAAAAAAGGGAATTTGTTAAAGAAATATTTTTGGTCTTTTTGTCTAAAAGCAATAAAATAGAAATATACTAAATAGCTAAATAATAAATATAAAATATTTTTAGTATTTTTGATTAATAATAATAATAATAATAATAATAATAATAATAATAATAATAATAATAAAATAAAAAATACAGAAAAATAAAATAAAATAAAAAATAAAAAATTAAATTCAGGAGGGGGTAAAAGTGAAAAGGGTGGTTTGAGTGACGAAAACAGTTTTTGGTTTGATTTTAGGCCCAAATGTATTTTTGTGATCAGAAATGACAAATAATAAAAAAAACAAAATGGGTTGCGTGGTGTTTTAAGAGACAGGGGTGTGTTGAGGTAAAACGAGTCTGGGCTTGGCATGGTTTTGGATTGGACTTGGCTGTTTAGTTGTTAGAAGCATAGTGGTAATGAAGGGTGGTATAAACAGAAATGGGGAAGGGGTATGTGAGTGAATGAAGGAATTGGGTTAGGAAGTGGGCTTGACTCAAATGAAAATAAAAAAATAAAACCAAAGTATTGTTTCATTCCACCAGAAGAATTCTCTCTCTTAATTTAACATTTCCTCTCGTCCTATCTGTGTGTGCTCTTGTCGGAGAAGAGCCAATGGTCGCACCGAAAATCTCCCTTGTGGCGTTAACGGCGGCGGGAGTGGTCCAATTATGAATTTCCTTACATCTTCTCATTCGCCTTGTCCTCCTGACTACTAATCTACGATTAGTTTTTGCAGATCATGCATGGTTTCGTGTAGATCTTAAAGGGGATGAACAGAACCCTAAGGGGTTCCAATTTGCTTTTTCTGCGCGATTTCGGTGAGATCTTTCCTTTATTCCTCTCTTTTAAATTCTGAAGGGTTTAGGGCTTTAGGAAGATGATGAGAAAAATTAGGGTTTATGGTTTTATTTTGGTATCTCTCTGTAAACGAATTTCTTTTGAAAGGGATATTTATTTTTTATGCTGGAAAATGAAATGAAGGTTTTGGGTTCTTGCTCTGTATTTTTGTGAAAGAAAACTTTGAAAGGGTGTATGGTGGCTCGGTTTTTACAGAAAAAGAATATAGGTTTTTTTTGTTGTGGCTATGACTCTGTATATTTTTTTGTGACTTGTGTCCCTTCTTATACTATGATTTTGTGTGTGAAGGGTTTGAATTGTTGGAGTTGGAATAACAGGCTTGTCACTTTTGATTGTTGTACTTTTGCTGGCTTTTGACTTTACTTTTGCTATATTTGTTGGACTTATAATCTTTTTCTGATATGTCAATACTGACTTTTGCTTGTTGGCCTTTGTACTTGTTGTATTGGTTGCTTATGGCTTTGATAAATTTTGGTTTTTTGTGATGCTTTTTTACAACTGATTTTTGATAGCGCTGTCTATGATGAACTTTTTCTAAGTTTTTTATCTTTGTTTTGTCTCACTGTGAACCAACTAGATTTGTGATTTATAGTAGAGATGGAACTTGGCCTGTGATTGATACATTATAGTTCTGATTTTTTTTCACAAAATGTGAGGCCTTTTTGTTGGGCTGTGATAATTTTGATTTTTTGAACCTTTGCTATTGGGCTGGAAATGTGATTGGAATTCTGTTTTGCACCTCTTTGAATTTGTTATTGTGAACCAATTTAATTGTGATTTGCAATAGACCTAAGCCTATGATCAAATCCAATTTTTGTATGAGGTTGTTTGGCATAAGAACATGATTGAAAAAAAACCTCTTTTTTTCTGATTCCATAAACCAAACCCTAATGATGAATTAAAATGCTTTGTAATTTTTTCTGTTCACTTTTGATTGCTTATTAATCAATTTTTCTTCTCTTGTTTCATGTACTTGGCATTGACATAAGCTTGGAAAGATGATGAAGGAAGACTTCGAAGATGAAACTGAGGCAAGGCTTGAAGTGGAGAGTACAAAGGCAACATGAATAGCATTAGGAATTTGTGATTAGGCCATAGAAGTGGATGAATACCTTTTGTAACATTAGGAAGTAATTTTTGGAATTTAAGACTTTGAATTCCATTTTGATTCTATTTTTGTAACTCAATTGACAATTTTTAAATAATTTGGAATAAATATGAATTTTTGTAATCATTTCCTTTTGTAATAAATTTTGATAAATATTTAGACCATTTGGAACAAGCATGAAGCTTTGTAGTCTTTTAAGATCTATTAATTTCAAATGGAAAACTCTTCATTTTTGAATTTTAATTCCAAATGGATATGGCAATGTGATTCGGTTTCTTGAATTTGAAGTAATAAATCAAGCTTTGAGATAAAAGAAACTCCATATTTGTAGTTGAAAAGAAACAAAATCAAATTCTTTCCCACTTGCACCAAGTCTAAAACTCTTTTGTTTTCCAAATTTGAGCTTAAAAAAATCTTGATGTCCATTATGCGATTGAATTCGATCACTTCTACTTTCCAAACAAACATTTGAGTGCCCACTCAAAATGATGATGCCTTAAATAATTATTAACAAAAACAAACAAAAAGATGAGTAAACCCTGATCTCAAATCCAAATTCGGTTAACTTTCTTCATGAGCAAACAATGTATCACCAAAGAGTCCTCAAACTCAACATCATGAATCAAAACCCTAATATTGCACAACCATTGAAACATGAACCCTAATCTTAACAGGTGTCACACCTTTAAAAGTCAAAACCCTAGTACAAAACCAAATGATAGGAAAAATGAGATTCTCTTTTGACACAATTGTAAACTTGAATCCTTGATGAAACAAAGAAATAAGTTGACGTATCTTGAAGCCTGAGAAGCCTTGAATAGTTGCAAAAACCCTAGGAGAGTATCTTAAAGAAAAGGGAGGGCAAATTTTAGGTTAAAACAGAGGGCAAGATGGTCATTGCATGAGGTTTAGTGAAGGTAAGGATGGAAGATCATAATAGGGGTCTAAGGGTTAACTTAGTAAAAAGAAAAGAAGTGAGAAGTTGAATCATATTTTTGGAACAATCGTAACATTGGGGAAGAGGAAACAAGAAGGTGAGAAGAGATGTTAGGGCTTGGAAAATATTTCCATGGAAGAAGAGTGGGGTTCCAATTTGGGAACCATCAATCTAAGGTAAGGGTGGGTTTCCAACTTTCTAAGATATAGTATAATTGTAAGTATGTGGGGATATTGATTGTTGTGGTTCTTGTTGTGTTTGTCATGAAATTGATTCTTTTGTATATATTAATCTAAGTGATGAAATGCTTGATGAAATTGGATTTGAAATAATTAAATTTGATGTTATTACTGATTACATATGTTATACGAATGGTGTGTCAAAGTACTGGAATCGGATCACATGAATTGGTTGTGGTTTAGGGTTTTGGGGTTAAGAAGAATAGCAATTTGTATACTGAAAAGCAACAAATTATGATAATGCGAAGCAGAAACTGCTTTCTAGGTTTAGGGAAATCGATTTTCTAATCAAAATTTTCGAAAAATAGCTATTGCCAGTGTGGAAACCGATTTCCTGATAGCTAACAAATTTTGTTTTAAAACTTGTAAAATCTATAACTTTTGACTCGGGTGTTCGTTTGATGCACCATTCAGACCGTTGGAAAGATGAGAATGGTATATATCCTATCAAAATAATTTGAAAAACAATAGATGATTATTTTATGAGGTTATTCCTTTTTGTGTGAATTTCTCATTTTATGTGTTAACGCGATTATGTAGATTTGTTGTCTGTGATGATGTTTAATGGAGTACATGATAACTATATGTATACATGCTTAGCGGATTGTGATGCTATGATGCTATGTAGTTATGTGGTGTTATTTTTATTAAATATGATGTGATGAGTTGATAAAATGTTTTCGTAAATTGTACTGCCATGATGTGGTGTTGTTGGATGTATGCAAGTATGTTATTATTTGTTGCTATATTGTTATATTATTATTGCTACTTGTTTAGTAGGTGTTGTTGCATGGTATCCTGTAATGGTGTGTCACATTGATTGATGTAGATATCAATTTGTGTTGTATTGCATGGTTGAGTCACATGCATTCATGTTGAGTTATTGTTGTTGTTGGCTCTAATCCTAGATGGAGTTGATAAGAACGAGGTGAATATAATTTATTCACGTTGTTGTTGGATCTGATCCTAAATAGAGTGGATCAGTAGCAAGGTGAACCAATTTGTTCACAAAAATGGTGACTCCGATCCAAGATGGAGTGGATTCAGTAGTGATCTTGGTACCGTATGCATAGAGTCGGTTTTGTGTCTCATTGCATGTTTTGTTGTTGGCATAATATGGTGATGTGTGGTTGTTTGCGGTTATTAATTTTGATTATGATGGAATGACGTGAAAAGTGAATTTAATAACTATGCATGATTATTTATGTATATTTATGATTATACTGTTCTTTATATTGTTGTGATATCTCACCCCTTCTGTTTGAATGTTGCCTCTACGTGGTTAACGTGCAGATAATCAGGAGTAGTCCGAGTTGTGGAGTTCGAAGAGGTTGGTCTTCAGTTTTATTTAGAGTCAGTGTTATGCTCTGATACGTAACACTAGGTTGAGGGATAAATTCTTGATTTACTTTGTTTTGTTTTTGGTGATTCCTGATGGAGTATTTAAAACTTAAGAATATTTGAATTATGATTCGTATTTGGTTTGAAGTTAATTGGGTGAACTTGAACTATTTACCGCTACTTAATGAACTTGATTTTTGAGACTATGACATTCATTTTTATTCCAAAATATGTTATGTATCCATTTATTTCGAGCAAATTATGGTTGATTGAGATGATGTAGCATCCTAATTGCGTTGAAGAAAAAAGATTACTCTGTTTTTTATATTATTATTCGCCGGGGAATTTAGGGTGTTACATGAACTAATGAGGTCACACAAGCTAGAATTAATACACTTAATCAAGAGTTTTAACTCTTTCGCATGAAGCAAGCGGAAACCATTGCTCAAATACAAAAGCGGTTCTCACATCTTATTAACAATTTAAATTTACTAGGTAATCCTATTTCTAATGCTATTTCTACTAACAAGGCGTTGAGATGTCTTACTAGGAATTAGATACCAAAGTTCATCGCGATTAAGGAAGCCAACAATCTTGCAACACTCGATCTCACCGCCTTGTTTGGAAATTTAGAAGAACACGAGCAAGATCTTAATTGCTTGGAAAAATATGAAAAGAAGCTTAAGAAGAATAGGAAGAAATAAATGGATACTAATAAGGAGGAAGTATTGAAGTCTAAAGCTCTCATGGCTTCAAGTTCAAAGTCCTCAAGGGACGAGCACTAATAAGGAGGAAGTATTGAAGTCTAAAACTCTCATGGCTTCAAGTTCAAAGTCCTCAAGGGACGAGCACTATTATTATGATAAATATGTTAATAACAACTATAATTCAAAAGATGAAGAGATGTGTTTATTTGTCAAAAGGTATCACAATAGGAGAAATAAAAAATGGCTTAACAAAAGAAGCATTGAGCCTAAAGGAAAATCGACATCCTTTAAGGAAGAAATATCCAAAAAGGATGACTACAACCTTGACAAAAAGAAAAAGAGGAATCAACTCAAGAGTCACGACAAACCTCGGAAAGCCTATGTGGCTTGGGAAAGTGACGTTGAATCTTTAAGTGATGAAGAATATAATGATGATGATGGTTTAACAAATGTGTGTTTTTTAACTCATCTCAATGATAGAATAAATAAAGGACACAAACCTTCCAAGTATGATTAAGTGTGTCTCTTAGGTAATTATCATAAAGATAAGAAGAAAAGGATGATAACATCTACAAGTAATGACATTCATCATTATAATCATCATAAAAAAGGTAACAATAACAAGGTAAACTCTTCTCAAAATGATTTTGTAAATGGAAAGTCCCATCTTGATTTACTTGACTCCTTTGAAAATTTACACAAGGGAGCTATTGAAGCTTTTAAAGTGTTACCTTCAAATAGAAAAATCTTTTCTCGTTTAGAAGTAAAAATTTTAGAAACTGAAAATAAAATGGAAGCTCTAAAGAACTCCCTTGTAGGTATTCACAAGGTTAAAAATATATGGATGACAATCCATTTAAATTTGGTTGTGATACATGTTACATGTGGAAAAACAAGGTCAAAACTCTTAAGGTTAAAGTGACAAAGGCTCTATAACCAAACGTTACTTTTTCTATAGATCCAACAAAGTTTAATAAATCCTTAAACCCTCCATATGCAAAATACAACTTTGTTGATAAGAAAGAGAAAAGCAAAATCAACACTTTTCTATATATAACTTGTTACTACTGTCGTATGAAGGGACATACCATTTCCAAATGCAAACTTAAGAAACTTTTAGTATCTAATGGAATTTCTCAATGGTTACCTAATTGCAATAATTATGTTACTCACCCTCAAGGAGCCAACAAGAATTGGGTACCTAGTTTATCTTGTTAAAAATTTCAAGAAAATTGTCTTGATTCTATGAAGAAGCTATAGAGCTTCATGAGTAGGTACATCAAGACAATTAGAAGGTGACACATTCATATCTTATTGACTTAGTGGAAATATGATTGAGTGTGTTCTAGAAAAACATCAATAAGTGACTCCCTTATAAAAGATATTGAATCAATGAGAAGGTGAAATTGATGAAACTTGGTCATACTTGTTCTTAGCATGTTTAGAAGTGGTTAATGCTCATGTTCTTGAGTCTCATGTGAATTTCTTGTGTTTTGCTCCGCATTATCGGTGAGGTTGTATTGTTTCATTTATCACTTATTCTAAGAATAAGATAGTTCTTTTATCTATCTATGTGTATAATACATATAAAATACATGTTGAATGCCTTTTGATCCCATGTTCACTTCTAAAAAATTTAATTGAATATGTGATTATTTCAATTTACATGATTATAATGACTTTTACCAAATTGTGCAAATTATGTGTATTTGCCTTATTTTGATATATATGTGCACTTTTGTGTTTAATTTACTTAAATTTCATAACTATAATTCATATTGTCTACACATACATACATTCTATAATTACATGTACATAAATCATATTGCACATTCTAAATATGAAAACATTTTTTGTGTCATTTGGTAGTTGTGAGTCAGTATAGGTCAGCACATAAATTTCATGTGTCGACGCATAAACTAAACCTTTTAAAATTGTTCAAATTCCTTTAGTATGTGTTGACACGAAACTCGTATAGGTCGACACATACATTTTTTTGAGATATTATACAAATGTTTCAGTACAAGTCGACACATAACACGAATGTGTCGACACATAATCTAGTTAGGTCGACACGTGTCTCGAGATAGGATTGAAATCTCAACCTTTTCATCTTTCATTCTCTTATACTACTCTTGTATGCTCTAAACCTAAATGAAACCCTATCATTGAATCACCATAATTTCATTCAAACTTTCCTCTTTCTGATTGTAATACGGTGGGAGAACTGACTTAGTTGTTTTGCATTTTATTGCAATTGTTGCGGATAGCAAGTATCGCCACCGACTTTTCTTTTATCCAATAAGGAAAGGGTGAAAAGAACAGGAAATACTTTTAGATATTTTTTCTTGAGTTTGGGGGGTAGATTATGAAAAGGGAAGGTGTTAGCACCATTTTCATCCATAGTTATCTATGGGCTCTTAGTTGCTTGCTAAATCACTTGCTTTGTTTGAAAATATGCTTGGTGGTGTAAGTTTGAAAGTATTTTGCAAAAAAGCCTTTGTAATGATTCTCGTCTCTATAAGAATGCGTACAAAGTACTTTTACTTTTGAAAATATTTCAATTGAAAGTGTTGGTGTGAAAATGGTTTTTTAGTCGTGAGCAAGCAAGCAACTACAAGTGTTCTACCTACTCAAAAGGTCTTTGTTATTTTCCCCCTCCTTTAAATATTGCTATCTTATCATTGATTGATAAGAAGCCCCACCATTGGATGTGAAGGGATGGGCGTGGATCATTTGTATAGTCATAAAAGGTAACCTATGAGACGTTTTAGCAATTTTCGTTTAGGGACTAGATTATTTACCGAAGGAAACATCGAGGGACATCGAGAGACTACGATCTTTTATCGAGGGTCTTTGCCAAAATGACCATATTAGAGGGACATGACTATTTTACGAGGAAACAATTGAGATTACCCTAGAGGTACATGTGTGAATAGTGTGTTTGATTACATGCACTTTTGTCTTGAATTAGGGTGGTCTAAGTATTGGTTTTATCTTTCCATACACATCATAATTACTAGCATTTTATATAAAGTTGTAAATTACAGAAAATAAATGCCCTACGCTATTATAACCATATTGAATAGCAAGAAAATATAAAAACAAAACAAACTAAAAGAGGGGAAAATAAGTTCTTTGATCTAGGAAGTAGGCACCCTTCGATTCAACCCTTTTTTTCTTCTTTCGATTGGGCCTGGAAGTCAATATGAGTATGTATCCTTCAATTCACCCTTCTTGCCCTTTGTTTAGACTTGCAAAGCAGCATGAGTATGTACCCTTTGATCACACCCTTTTTCTGCTTCCTTTAGTTTGGGGTTAGATAGCAACATGGGGCGAAGCCTAAGGCTTCGATTCACACAACCTTCTTCCTATTTTATTTCGTTTGGGATTAAATAGCAAACATGGGTTGAAACCATGCTAATATTATTTCATGGTCAGGTTAGCTCTTAAAATATGTTGGACAAACAAACCAACCAAAATATTATAAATGAAAACAAACAGAAAAGGTGGAAACGAAAACAAATCAAATGGGAATAATGATGTTTGAAACGAAAGGAAATGCTTATTTACATGTTATGCTTGAAACAAAAGGTTTAAGGTTAAGAGGACTTATCTTGCTTGAAGCTGAAATGTGTTTTTGGACCTTGAGTGATTTCCCTGGGATTCGAAGGGAGAGGAACAAGTGTTTGTGTTTCTTTGACTAGATTTGAAAGCCAAGAAAAGTAGAGTTTTGTTTGTAGTATTGGATTCAAAGGAACAAAGACAAAGGTGTGGTCTTTAGTGCTGGATTGGAAAGAAAGAAACAAAGTGTTGGGTTTTTTGGTTCTGAGTTTGAGAATGCTTAAGTGATTTCTCCTCTCTTTTTTTTCTTGCTAACAAATTCCTCTCTAGCCACCCAAAAAGCTCTCTTTAGATGTGTGATGCAACCTCTTATTTATAGATGAAGTTGGATGAGGTTTGGGGGGGGGGGGGGGGGGGGGAACAAATGATTGAACAAATTGGGTATGCTGTGTTTGTAGCCTTTAAGGTGCAGTTTTTATATGCTAATTTGGTGCAAATATGGGAGTAGCGTAGCAGTTTTGAAGTGTTGTGGCCAGTGCAACAGGCTTATACTTGGAAGCACATAGGACTCTGGCCAGCAAGCATCTTTGAATACTTCAACCTTTTGTTTTGACCACATAGGTCCAACCTTCGACCAGACTCTTCTTCAGACGATAACATTTGTTTCCACCTAAGGTGTGTCCTTCGAATGAATCATACATGTATCTTCAAATGGACCACATGCAATTTTTCGAATGGGCCACCAATTATTGTCCTTCCAATAGGACGCCCAACTATGTGCTTCAAACCCAACAATGTATATCGTTCGAATGGGACACCCATCTATGTGATTCAAACCCAAATGCATGTCCTTCGAATGGGACACCCAGCTATGTGCTTCAAATCCATCAATGCATGTCTTTCAGATGGGACACCCAGCTATGTGCTTCAAATCCATCAATGCATGTCTTTCGAATGGGACACCCAGCTATGTGCTTCAAATCCACCAATGCATGTCTTTCGAATGGGACACTCAACTATGTACTTCAAACCATTATTGTACCCCAAAATTTTCCCTCCCATTTTCACACAAGACATACTCCTAGAGGTTCTCAATTGCCCTAGGTTGACCAAGATTTGACCAGAAAATTTTCCTCCTAAGGCAATGAGCCCCCAACTAGGGTTTCAATTTTCATCAAGATGGTTGAGCTCCAAGGATCCCAAATGTTCTCCATTATCCTAATATGTCCTCAAGTTCATCCATGCCAAGTTTCATGCCTTGCTGAACAAGTTTGCTCAATCAATTGCTCAAGTATTAGAAAATCAAATGTGCTAGGTCAAAAGTCAACGGTGGCCCATTTACAGTCAAACTTCAAGATTTTTGGTCAACATCAACATTTTGAAGTGATATCCATCATTTGATCAAGGGTTGATCATGATTCCTCAAGAAATGTTCCTAACCCATCAGAAGTAAAAAATGGCAAAGTAGGGTTTCTATAGGAAAAGTCAACTGAACTTTCACCAGGCATAACTTTCACATACTTCATCCATTTTCCCCAACAAAATCTCATATTGAAGATAATCTCATTCCCTATAACTTATCTTAGGTCTTCAATTCCAAGAAATGCACCATTTGAAAGATACAAGCTCATACATTACAGGTCATTTTTAGAAAGTCAACAAAGGCCACTTTTTTCCAAGACCTTTTACATCAAGATAAAATCTTCAAATGAAAAATTGAAAAAAAAGTGGGATTGAAGTAGATATCTTGGGATTTCCTTAAAGTCATAGATCATCATCATGAGATAAATATTGAGCAAGTTATGGCTTTCCCAAGTTGGGAAAATTTGGGAATTTTCAAGAATTATGCATTGAGCAAATTTGAAGTTTTAAGGTAAGGGCTCAATTTCTTGGACTTCCAGCATCTTCCTAAGTTTATAGAGGACCACTAAAATTATTCTTGTCATTTCTTTCATTTGCTAACTATTTTATTCATATTTATTTTAATTTATTTCAAATAAATATAAAATAAAATGTATAAAATAATTGGAAATGGGCTTTGAGCTTTGGGTTGATGTTTTGGACAGCCTAGGCCCATAAAATTTCGTGAAAAGGTGTCCACATTCATTCAAATTCAAAAAGGACAAGATTCCATGTCTTTGGCAAAGTTACAAAGCATCATTCATGGCTTTAAAAACACATGTTTATGGTTGTTATTACCTTTGTTCTCTTGTCTCCTCCATCCTCTCTATATAAAGGACACATTAGCAAGCTTCAACACATGAGGTACAGCCTGGAAAAGCTCTACAAATTTTTCAAAAATTATCAAAGTTGTAAAAATTCACATTTTAGGTTCCAGCATTTCTCACTCCAAACAAAAGATCCAAATACATTCCTGGAGGCTCCCTGAAGCTTATGTAATCATTACCAAGCCCTGAAACATCACAAAACGCTTCAGTAAGCTCCATTTTTATATTTTCTAACTTGTTTCATGCAGATTCGGTGCTTCTCGTAGCTAGATGTGCATTATACACTATCAGACATGTGGCATTAGATGTCCATTTGATCAGATCTAGCGCACTCCATATGCGGGCTCACCATGTGCCATCAAGACAAATCCACATTGGATCCAGAAGCAAATTTAGGCCTCTCCCTTCATGGGCCAGCGAATTCAACAACCACACCTCCACTTTCTTTACTATATCAAGCCCATCTAGTTTTTTTTTGTAATGTTTTAATTTCTTTTATCTTCTTTACTTAATTAAGAAAATAATTTAAAAAAAAACTCACAAAAAAATTAGGCTTAGACTTTTAAAAAAAAATTAAAATAATGAAATGCTTTAATTAATTAATTAAATTTTAACTACTTTCTTGTTTTAAAATGAATTAGAATTTAGGATTTAATTCATGTTACAAATGTTTTCTTAATAAAAAATGTAAAATATTAGAATTAGATTAATTTCATTCAATATTTATTTTCTTAAATTAAATTTAGATTTAGTTTAATTATTTTTCTTGAAATAAATAAAAATAAAACCAAAAAGATTTTTCTTGTTTACTTAAAAATTTTCTTAGGATTTTTAGACGTAATTTGTATTTCGCGCGCGTTATTTTTATTTTCGTATTTTATATAAATAATGTACCAGATTATGGGGTGTAATTGTCCAGATTTAAAATTCTACATTTTATTTTCTTGCACTTTTTTATGTAATTGTCTCAAAGTGTTGTAATAGCCTAGGATTTAAATTTTCGCACTTTAAATTTCTTTAAATATTAACTGTTAGTAACTAGGCGTGCATGATAAGACTGAAAATTAAAATGTTAGCAAACTTAATAATGCAAGATAAATAATTGAATCTCAACACACTTGCACATGCGCACCTCTAAGGTATGTCCCACTTTGGTTTCCTTTAAATAAAACAGTCATGAGGCAGGAACGCTTTAGTAAAGACCCATAAATCAAAAAAGATCATAGTCCCTGGATGACCCAACAGTTGCCTTTTGGTAAATGATCTAGTCCCTAAAATAAAATTGCTAAAGTGTCTCCACAAGTTGCCTTCGTGATTGTAAAACGTCCCTTCGATTGTCCCTCAACATCCGACGATAGGGCTACCTACTCACCAATAGTAGGATAGCACTATCTAAAGGAAAGGAGGAAAATAACATCCTTTTTCGAGTAGGTAAACTGTTCTTAAGTACTTGCTCAAACCTGAAATTTTCACACTTACATACTTTCAAAAAAATCTTTTCAAAAATGCTTTATCACACTCTTGAGGATTGATACAAGAGTTACCATAAAGAAAACAAAAAATTTCAAAACCACAAACATACAAACTGTTTTAAAAAATGAGCAAGTACCTAAGAGCCCGTGGAAAACCACGGATGGAAAGGGTGCTAATACCTTCCCTTTCCATAATCTACCCCCTTATTCAGAAAATCTCGAAAAAGGTCTTTTTCTGTTCTTTTCACACTTTCCTTTGTTGGATAAAAGAAAAGTCGGCGTCGACTCTTGCTTACCGAAACATTTGCAAACAAAAAACACAAAACCAATATATAACAGTCGGTTCTGCCACTGTATCACAGAACTGGCAACTTTGCTGGGGAATAATAAAAGTGGGGTTTACCTTAGGGTCTAGATCATTTTGGTTCTTTGTTTGTTTGTTTTCTTTACTTTTAAGGGTATTTGTTTGGGTACTATAGATCCTACACCCGGATCTGGGGAAACCTTTTAGGTAAGTAGCAATAGATCGTGGAAACTGTGCGGGCTATACCGACACGGTTGAAGTGATGGCTACGTTGATGCGATAGTTTGGTTGGTACGGATAGCCCTTGAGTTAATCAAGGAGAATACGGTGTCGTTGTGTGGTGTCATGAAGCGTCAAGTGACCTTAGAACCTTTAAATGAACAACTTGGCCATTAGGACATAGCGAGATGGCCGTCTTTGGTGTATTCCCAAAGTCGGCAGATACTCAATGCTACACTCATTGAGATTTGACTCCCTAGTTTTGTTTGGTTGCGAGTCACTCGCCTATCAGAATGAAACTTGTGAGAAAGATCAGTGACATTGAGATCCCTTAGAACCCGGTTACTATTTATAGGACAAGTTGAACCAATCCAACTTCAAGATGGTATGACCTTAAAACCCATGCAAGCCTTAAACCTAAGGTTTTTGGTGTGATTTGCTTGTGCTTGCTATATCGGTGATTTCTTAGCATATTCATGACATCATAAAATGGCATATCATACTAACCATTTCAAGGTTTTTCTAGGGCTTATCTTTGTCTTGTTTTATGGGACATGACATCCGCCCACAGGAACACTATCCAAATCAACCTTGTGAAAATACCTCATAAACTCAAGGAATTAACATCAAGGATTCTTGAAAGCTCTTCATTCACTGAAAAACATGGTCGACTTCTCAACTTGTCACTTCAACCCTTGATGAAGAAATGTTAAAGGTGCTCTTTCAATTCTTTGACCCATTGCACCACTGCTTCACTTTTCCGGATTAGAAGTTAGTGCCTACTATGGAGGAGTTTTCTCTGTTATTGGGGGTACCTATCCTTAATCAGCCACCATTAGACAATATGGAAAGAGACCCAAATCCTGAAGAGATTACTCAAGCTTTGTCTTTACAACGGTCTGATGTAGTGGTAAATTGGGAAACCAGAAGAAGTGTCCAAGGATTTCCAGCTAAGTTTTCATTTGAGAAAGCTCGCCATTTTTGGGATAGCCTGGATTTACAAGATTTTGAAGAAGTATTGGCCCTTCTAATATATGGGATGGTACTATTCCCTAACGCGGACTAACTCATAGATGTGAATACGGTTAAGATTTTTCTGTCTCATAATCTGGTACCTACTTTACTTGGGGATATTCTACACTTTCTGCATACTCGCACTCTAAAGAGAAGAGGGACCCTTATGTGTTTCACTCCTCTATTGGCTAGGTGGTTTATTTCGCACCTACTCCGGTCTATTTTGAAGAATGAGCAGGGTATGAGATGGTCTCATAGGCTGATGTCCCTTACATATTCAGATATTCATTGGTGTTCCCGGTCCTTGGAGAGTATCACTATCATTGATCATTATGGGGAATTCCCTAATGTCACTCTCTTAGGCATTAGGGGAGGAATCACTTATAATCCTTGTTTGGCATTGTGATAGTTTGGTTATGCTAGAAGGGATGGTCCTCACGACACACTCGTCCAAGGAATCACATTTGACTATGAGAATGATGTTCAGGGTTATCACAAGAGGTGCATTCGAGCTTGGGGCATGATAAACTGAGTTGATAGCAAGACACTAGGGCACAAGAATTCCATTCCTCTTGAGCCTTACCTCAAATGGGTACGAGCTCGTGCTCAATGTCTTATGATGTCTTACTCCCACCATCTTACATGTGATTATGGAGCCAATTGCTGAGGGAGACACTCCTTACATTGTGTTTCATCCTGACATGCCAACAGACCTTGAGGAGCTACGGAAATCCTGGATCCAACTCAAAGAAGAACGGGATACTTTCGAAACCCAATTCTACGCCAGCGAGAAGAAGGTTTTAGAGCTCACCAGGTTACTTCACGAGGAGAAGAGTATAAATGCTTACATTGCACCAAAGAGGATGCGCCGGTGGGAAGCTTGAGTCTCTTTGCTTAGAGAGTTATTTTTGCTTTGTTATCTCTTTTGTAAGCCCAAGAGGCATCATTGTGATCGATAAAAATTCTTAATGCAATTAACATTTGTTCTCTTTCTGTTTAAGAAACTTTAAGTCTTATAAATCCTTGAAAACATTGCATACATATATCATACATATCCTTGCATAAGCAGGTTTCATAACAGGTCTCTCATGTTCTCGCTGTTTATTTCAGCAATGGCTCTCAAACAAACAACAGAGATCTCCAAATTTAAGAGGCCTAGTTCATGGAAATGTTCCTAAACCTTTCCAAGGGGAAGGAAGAGTTGAAAGCACTCCTCGTTGGGAACCTGCCCAAGAAAAATCCTGAAGACAATAAGGACGAACGGTTGGAACAACTGCAAGCTGAGGTTGAAGCAATGAGAACCCATATGCTGGGGCAGATGTCTCTTATCCAAGGCCTGACCTAGGTACAAGAAGAGCTGAGAGTCATTATTAACAAGCTTCATCAAGACGGATGCAACCGTGTGAAGAAAATAGTCGAGGTTGGGGACCAAGTCATTGATAAACCTTCGAGAAGACAAGAGGTTGGTTTGGTGAAGAGTGGACCTTTCCAAATTGCTACCACATCACGGGTCCAACAACAACCTCGCCAAAAACAACGGGTTAATCAGAGTAAGCCGGATACACCCAAGAGGCAGTTTACCAAACTCAACATGCCGCTGTCCCAAGCTTTACAACACATGTTGAGGATGAATCTGGTTACGTTGATAGGGCCTCCTCCGAATCCCAAGACTTCTTCCCCTAACTATAATCCTGATGCAAGGTGTGCATATCACTCCAACAGTCTGGGGCATGATATTGACGATTGTTAGATATTGAAATATAAAATTCAAAACTGGATTGATGAAAGAGTGCTGGAGTTTACACAAGATGGTCAGGCTGAGTTCTTCTGCCATCCCTCCAAGGCACACCATCTGAAGTGACAAGATCAGACGAAGAAGCTTTTGTTCATTAGAATTTTCAATTTGTAATTTTCTTTTGATTGTTCGAACATTTATTCATGTCAAACTTTGTTACTTTATCAATGCATTGCATATGTCTATTTTGAATCAATTCATTCATATTCACTATATTTAAACTGCTTTCCTTTTTGTGATATTCAACTCTCAATCAAAAGCTCTGAGCCTTTAGAGGGAGGATGATGAAAATGATACCACAATCTCTACAGTATGCTTTTGAACAAACCCTGCTAACGATGTACATGCATTGTTTCAAATCCTAAATAGTGGAGTTATAAGGAAAATAGTCCCTAGTCAACCCCTTAGAGCCAAAGAAGTAGGATTTTTTCTTTTCACACAAATTAAAACCCTTAATTATAACCTGGGGCAGGGTAGTTTCTCAGTCAATTTAGATGCGCATTCAGTCGTAATTTTTCGTTTCGTACACAATGAATGGCATCGAAACGTCCTTCCAAATCAAAAGATGGTGATGGTTCCACATAATTATTAAAGCCGACAATCATTATCTCTCAAAATAAAAGACCGCTAAGTCAAAACCTATGAAGGAAACTTAAGAAAAAACTAGGGCATTCCACTGTCTGTAATCATAAAAGAACCAGTTCAGGAAAAAGCAGAGATAATAAAAAAAAGAGGTTGCTACAAATCCTCAACAAAAAGAAGATTACAAAAATGACTGCCTCTTCAAAATAAACTTTCAGTATCCGAACCATCACCGGAATTTTAAGGACAAGATGCCAGACTCAATTGGGATCTGAAGGCACAATTAACTAAGCATAGGATCGAAGAACACCACAAAGAACAGGTGGGTACAAATAAACTTTGAGCCTTTACCCTTTTTTTCTTAAACCATGAACCTGGACAAGTTATAACCCTTAAAAGTCCTAGCTGAAGCATGGGTTAGTTCAAAAGCATACTGTTACAAAAGGTATCATGACTCCTCTAGGGTTCGCTATAAATCTTGAGTTGACATCACACTTTTACAAAATTTGTTTGTTTTACTAAAAAATTAATTTTCAAACTTCAAGACAGACATAAGCTTTGCATTCTTAAAATACCATTATTTGCATATGACTATTTGTTCAACAATAGAGAAATTCTCACGACGGATATTCGATGAACAAAAATCTTCTCAGTGGATAGAATCACCTCAGATGGAAAGACATTCCAATGATAGGCCATTCATAATCAAGGGGCATAGCATGGTGTCCAGCTGATCTGGGGAAGTCAAGTCAAGGTTCAAGGAATATCTCAAAAATGCCAAATAGCCAGAGGCAGAACTCCATCTAAATCACTTGGGGTATTGGACATGAATTCCAACAACGAATCATGTACGATCAAACAAACACCTTCTGGCAGTGTGACAACACTTACTACAAAGGACATTGACAATTCTCCACACCCGGTGAACATGGACATAGTCAGAAAAGACTACGCATGAAAAAGACCTGCTAGGTTGACAGGCCTAGGAAAAAATAAGAGCATCCCGGTGAACCAAAAAGAGTTTGGGCAAAAATTAGGGTAATATACAAAAATTATGCACCTGGCAAGTCCAAAACCTGAAAAGGCGGCTTGGGAAAAAAAGGGTATCCCGGTGGACTGAAAACCCGAAAGGGAGGTCCAGGCAAAATATAGGGATTAAAGTGTACGACTATGTCCCGTCATCTTGTCACTTGTCTATTAGTAGAAGACTTATTATCCTGATCATCATTTACCAAGCACCACATGAGTAGGGATGACACTCAAACCATCCATAAAGTCTCCACATGTACTTTCTCCGGCAGGTACAGGCGAAGAGATATTTTGAGACAAAGTCTTCGCTACATATGACCCCGTGACACCTATGTTCCCCACAGACTAGAAACAACTAATGTTTTGACCTCTTCTTCCCCAAGCAGGAATTACTTCCTCCAGCCAAGTTCCTTCAGAGAGCTGAAATCTGTGTTCCCAAGCCGAGCTTTATAACCTTAAACAATTTATAAAACCTCCTCCTGGTTAGAGTTTATTTCTCAGACTGTGGAAGTTCATTCCCTAACAGAGTTTATTTCTCTGCATCGGCAAAATCTTCCAATAAAGCATCTCCTTACATAGAGTTATTCTCAAGCAGAGTCAATCCCCGGCAGAACATCCTTAAAAAGAAAGAGGAAATCCTTGGAAAATCATATCCATTCATCATCCCCAGCGGAAATGAAGGATTCAGCCTCCTTATACTCTCCAGCAGCAGTTAGGGATTTATTTTCCCAGATTGGGAAATATCGCAATAGCTTCCCATGTTCATACATTGTGGCATGCGCATACACATCACATACAACATAACCTCACTTATTTTGAGAACATCACCACAATGCATTTCATCCATCATGATATTGCATATGACTAACTCTTTGCCTTTTTCATGGAAAAGATCAAATCAACAAACATCATTGACGACTTATATGACCTGGTAGTATTCTTAAAGGCTACATATAACAAAGGGTTATTTCAGGATTTTCCTTAGAAAGATGTCCTCACAAGACCTTCTCTGGTTCAGTCAGATCGACACTAAGATCTCTCTGATTCCTATTCCAATTGAAGATATTCCAAGACTTTTGTCTGGTTCAGTTGAATCGATCCTAAGATTCTTCTGATTTTCATTCCAGTCAAAGTTGATCCAAGACCTTCACTGGTTCAGTCAGATCGACATTAAGATCTCTCTGATTTCTATTCCAGTTGAAGATATTCCAAGACTTTTGTCTAGTTCAGTTGAATCGATCCTAAGATTCTTTTGATTTCCATTCCAGTCAAAGTTAATTCAAGACCTTCTCTGGTTCAGTCAGATCGACACTAAGATCTCTCTAATTCCTATTCCAGTTAAAGATATTCCAAGACTTTTGTCTGGTTCAGTTGAATTAATCCTAAGATTCTTCTAATTTTCATTCCAGTCAAAGTTGATCCAAGACCTTCTCTGGTTCAGTCAGATCGACACTAAGATCTCTCTGATTTCTATTCCAGTCGAAGATATTCCAAGACTTTTGTCTGGTTTAGTTAAACCAATCCTAAGATTCTTCTGATTTCCATTCCAGTCAAAGTTAATTAAAGACCTTCTCTAGTTCAGTCAGATCGACACTAAGATCTCTCTGATTCCTATTCTAGTTGAAGATATTCCAAGACTTTTGTCGGGTTCAGTTGAATCGATCCTAAGAGTCTTCTAATTTCCATTTCAGTCAAAGCTAATTAAAGACCTTCTCTGGTTCAGTCAGATCAACACTAATATCTCTCTGATTCCTATTCCAGTTGAAGATATTCCAAGACTTTTCCTGGTTTAGTTAAATCGATCCTATGATTTTTCTGATTCTTATCCAGTCAAAGTTAATTAAAGACCTTTTCCTGGTTCAGTTAAATTAACACTAAGATTTTTCTGATTCCTATCCAGTCAAAGATAAACCAAGACCTCTACTGGTTCAGTTCGAATCGACCTTTGATTTGTTACTGATTCTTTTCTAGTAGACCTTTTTCTGGTTCAGTTAAATCGACACTAAGATTTTTCTGATTCCTATCCAGTCAAAGATAAACCAAGACCTCTGCTAGTTCTGTTCGAATCGACCATTGATTTGTTACTGATTCTTTTCCGGTAGATCCTTTCTCTGGTTTAGCTAAATCGACACTAAGATCTCTCTGATTCCTATTCCAGTTAAAGAAACTGCAAAGCCTAGAGTAGGACCAGACAACAATTCAATCTCATTTCCCTAGTAAGTCGCTATGAAGCCTGGAATACGACCAGATAGTAGTCAGCCTTATCATCCTCAGCAAGTTACTGCGAAGCCTGGATCCTGACCAGATAGCAGTTCACTTCCATCTCTTTAGTCAAGAGATGACTCCCCAATAGAGTAATGGACAACTGAATCTTCTAGACTTTATTCCCCTGAAAAACATTCCCCAGCGGACTCCTTCTTGGACAGCAGGAACATGAATTCCCACAAAGAGAATTCTTATGAAGTCAGCATCTATTTTGGATGGCATCTTTAAGCCCATCTCCGATGACTCTCTATCATACTCCTTAGATGGAATATTTAAGCCCATCTCCGACAGTCTCCTGTCATATTTTCCAAATGGCATCTATAAGCCCATTCATGATATTACCTACACAGTAAAGTATCATTTCAGACGAGTGTAAATTTCTGGGCACTCTAGTGTTCAATCATCTTCCACCTTCAGATCACGAAAGATAGACCAACCAATCTACATCTTCGGGTTTAAGAAGATTGAATAGGGGCAGCTGTTGTACCCCAAAATTTTCCCTCCCATTTTCACACAAGACATACTCTTAGAGGTTCTTAATTGCCCTAGGTTGACCAAGATTTGACCAGACAATTTTCCTCCTAAGGCAATGAGCCCCCAACTAGGGTTTCAATTTTCATCAAGATGGTTGAGCTCCAAGGATCGTAAATGTTCTTCATTGTCCTAATATATCCTCAATATCATCCATGCCAAGTTTCATGCCTTACTCAACAAGTTTGCTCAGTCAATTGCTCAAGTATTGGAAAATCAACTATGTTAGGTCAAAAGTTAATTGTGGCCTATGTTAGTCAAACTTCAAGGTTTTTGGTCAAGATCAAAATTTTGAAGTGATATCCATCATTTGATCAAGGGTTGATCATGATTCCTCAAGAAATGCTCTTAACCCATCAGAAGTTAAAAATGGCAAAGTAGGGTTTCTATAGGAAAAGTAAACTGAACTTTGACCAGGCATAACTTTCACATACTTCATCCATTTTCCCCAAACAAAGCTCATATTGAAGATAATATCATTCCCTATAACTTCTATTCAGCCCTAAAGTCCAAGAAATGCACCATTTGAAAGATACAAGCTCATACATTACAGGTCGTTTTCAGAAAGTCAACAAAAGCCACTTTTTTCCAATACCTTTTACATAAAGATAAATCTCAAATTCAAAATTGATAAAAAAGAGGGATTGAAGTAGACATCTTGGGCTTTCCAAAAAGTATAAGATCATCATCATGAGATAAATATTGAGCAAGTTATGGCTTGCCCAAGTTGGGAAAATTTGGGAATTTTCAAGAATTATGCATTGAGCAAATTTGAAGTTTTAAGGCAAGGGCTCAATTTCTTGGACTTCAAGCATCTTCCTAAGTTTATAGAGGACCTCTAAAATTATTCTTCCCATGCCTTGCATTTGCTAACTATTTTATTCATATTTATTTTAATTTATTTCAAATAAATATAAAATAAAATGTATAAAATAATTGGAAATGGGCTTTGAGCTTTGGGTTGATGTTTTGGACAGCCTAGGCCCATAAAATTTCATGTAAAGGTGTCCAAATTCATTTAAATTCAAAAAGGACAAGATTCCATGTCTTTGGCAAAGTTACAAAACATCATTCATAGCTTTAAAAACACTTGTTTATGGTTGTTATTACCTTTGTTCTCTTGTCTCCTCCATCCTCTCTATATAAAGGACACATTAGCAAGCTTCAACACATGAGGTACAACCTAGAAAATCTCTACAAATTTTGCAAAAATTATCAAAGTTGTAAAAATTCGCATTTTAGGTTCCAGCCTTTCTCAGTCCAAACAAAAGATCCAAATACATTCCTGGAGGCTCCCTGAAGCTTTTTCAATCATTACCAAGCCCTGAAACATCATAAAACGCCTCAGTAAGCTCCATTTTTATATTTTCTAACTTGTTTAATGCAGATCCGGTGCTCCTCGTAGCTAGATGTACATTATACACCATCAGACATGTGCCATCAGATGTCCATCTTATCAGATCTAGCGCACTCCATCTGCGGGCTCACCAGGTGCCATCAAGACTAATCCCCATTGAATCCAGAAGCAAATTTAGGCCTCTCCCTTCATGGGCCAGCGAATTCAACAACCACACCCTCACTTTTTTTACTATCTCAATCCCATCTAGTTTTTTTTTGTAATATTCTAATTTCTTTTATCTTCTTTACTTAATTAAGAAAATAATAAAAAAAACTCACAAAAAAATTAGACTTAGACTTTTTTTTATAATTAAAATAATGAAATGCTTTAATTAATTAATTAAATTTTAACTACTTTCTTATTTTAAAATGAACTAGAATTTAGGATTTAATTTATGTTTCAAATATTTTCTTAAAAAAAATAAAAAATATTAGAATTAGATTAATTTCATTTAATATTTATTTTCTTAAATTAAATTTAGATTTAGTTTAATTATTTTTCTTGAAATAAATAAAAATAAAACCAAAAACATTTTTCTTGTTTACTTAAAAATTTTCTTAGGATTTTTAGACGTAATATTTATTTCGCGCGCGTAATTTTTCTTCTCACATTTTATATAAATAATGTAACTGATTATGGGATGTAATAGTCTAGATTTAAAATTCTGCATTTTATTTTCTTGCACTTTTTTATGTAATTGTCCCAAAGCGTTGTAATAGCCTAGGATTTAAATTTTCGCACTTTAAATTTCTGTAAATATTAACTGTTAGTAACTAGGCGTGCATGATAAGACTGAAAATTAAAACGTTAGCAAACTTAATAATGCAAGATAAATAACTGAATCTCAACACACTTGCACATGCGCACCTCTAAGGTATCTCCCACTTTGGTTGCCTTTAAATAAAACAGTCACAAGGTAGAAATGCTTTAGTAAAGACCCATAAATAAAAAAAAATCAATCCCTCGATGACCCTACAGTTGCCTTTTGATAAATGATCTAGTCCCTAAAAGAAAATTGCTAAAGCGTCTCCACAAGTTTCCTTCGTGATTGTAAAATGTCCCTTCGATTGTCCCTCAACATCCGACGATAGGGCTACCTACTCACCAATAGTAGGATAGCACTATCTAAAGGGAAGGAGGAAAAGAACATCCTTTTTCGAGTAGGTAGACTGTTCTTAAGTACTTGCTCAAACCTGAAATTTGCACACTTACACACTTTCAAAAAAATCTTTTCAAAAAAGCTTTATCACACTCTTAAGGACTGATACAAGAGTTACCATAAAGCAAACAAAAAAATTTCGAAACCACAAACACACAAACAGTTTTAAAAAATGAGCAAGTTGAAAACCACGGATGGAAAGGGTGCTAATACCTTCCCTTTCCATAATCTATCCCCCTTACTCAGAAAATCTCGAAAAAGGTATTTTTCTGTTCTTTTCATCCTTTCCTTTGTTGGATAAAAGAAAAGTCGATGGAGACTCTTGCTTACCACGACATTTGCAAACAAAAAATGCAAAACCAGTATATAACATTTGGTTCTTCCACCATATCACACCCATCAATGCATGTTCTTCGAATGGGACACTTAGGTATGTACCTCAAACCCATCAATGCATGTCATTAGAATGGTACACTTAGGTATGTGCCTCAAATCCAATAATGTATGTCCTTCGAATGGGACACCCAACTATGTCATAATGCAAGAACTATGTGTGTTGAAGGTTTTCAAGGGTGGGATCGAAGCAAGCTATTTCAAAGGGAGATATTGTCCAGTCGAAACTAGTATGAAAATAGCCAATGCCCTATGGTTGCTAATATGAGGAAAGTTCATGCCTTGTGAGTTGAAGCAAGCAGGAAAGAGGCCCTTGCTTCCTGAATCAAAACAAACACTATAAGAGGCCATTTCTTTGTGAATCAAAGCAAGCATGTAAGGAGTCATTTCCCAATAGAAGCTTGCATACAGGAGGTCACTGCTTATGAATCAAAGGATGCATGTAGGAGGCGACTGCTTGTGATTCAAAGCAGGCATGCAGAAGGCTACTGCTTGTGAATCAGAGGATGCATGTAGGAGGCTACTGCTTGTGAATCAAAGCAGGCATGCAAGAGGATAATGCTTGTGAATCGAAGGATGCATGTAGGAGGCTATATGCTCAAATGAGGCTTGTGGACCAAAGCTTGCTCGAAGGGGACCAGATGCTCAATCGAAACTTCTGAATCAAGGTTGCTCGAAGGAAGCTAGATGCCTAATTGAAGCTTACAAATCAAAGCAAACTTGTGCAGTCTTGACTCAATAGAAATTTTATGAAGAAAATTCCTGAGGAATGAGAGGGAAAATTTTGAGGTACAACAGCTTCCCCTGTTCAATCTTCTTAAACCTGAATAGTTAGATTGGAGAATCTTCCATTCGTGACTTGAAGGTAGAAGATGATTGAACACTAGAGTGCCTAAAAATTTTCACTTGATGGCGTGGTGGTTGATTGTGTAGGAAATAGGCTTAAAGATGCCATTTTGAGAGATGATGGAATGTTGTCGGAGATGGGCTTATAGATGCGATCCAAAGGTGATTGTTGACAGATATTAGACTAAGTCTAAGTTTGACTGTATCTTGAAGAATGCTTCTCAGGGTTCTGTCTCTGAAGGTGAAATTCTTTTTAGAACGAAACACTGAAGGAGATGCTTTTCAGAATAAAACTTCTGAAGGAGATGCTTTTCAGAATAAAACTTCTGAAGGAGATGCTTTTCAGAATGAAGTGTTGAAGGGGAAATGCGTTTCAGAACTCCTCTGAAGGAAATTTTTGTTTACAATCAACCACTCACAGATAGTTGTCCTGTCTTGTTTCAGGTATTAATCTGGAACTTTTTTTGTTGGTCGTTGAGATAGTTGTCCTGTCTGGTTTTAGTTATTAATCTCTGACTTTAGAGAAAGAAAGATAGTTTCCCCAGCTTATTTCGAGAGTTAATCTTCAATCTGCTCATGTAGGTAGTTGTCCTGTCTTGTTTCAGGTATTAATCTCCGACTTGTTGAAAATTGGTAATGATATTCGTTTGCTTGCTAACTTTCCTGAAAAAGGTAAAGAGTCAGCTGTGTGCAGTGTCATGATGCATGAGATGCATCGAGTAATGATGTTCTCAAAATAAATGAGATTGCGATATATGCATTTGTGTTGCAGATGCTATAATGTTCGTAAAATGATGTAGGTACGCAATGTATGAACGTATCAGTTGTTCTACTGCGGTGTTGCTGGGCTGGGGAAAATAAATTCCTGACTGCTGCTGGGGATGAAGAGCGTAAGTCTTCATATTTTGTTGAAGTTGAAGTACTACAAGATGGATTTCCATTGTTTAGAGAAATGAACTCCGCTGAGGAAGGGAACCTTCATGAACTTGCTTGTGGATTTTTATGAAATTCGGCTGGGGAATCCTGAAAAGCTTGTGAACTAGGCTAAGGGATTCTTTGAGATGTCGGGTAAGTAATTGGAAATTTTTGCTCCACTGGGGAATATAAGAACACCTATCATTAGATTGTATTCCGAGGATATGGAAATGACTTTATAGTAGGACGTCTCTGTCTCTGTACCCGCTGGAGAAAGTACATGAGGGGATTGGCATATAGCCTTTAGACATTGTCCCATTTCTAAAAGCCCGTAATAATTGTCTTTCTATTTTTTATGTGTGTGTTTGTAAACGGTAATCACATTCAAATGCATATGTTTAAAAATAATCACTGGACGATTTTGCAAACAAAACTGAAAGGTAAAAAAATAGATTTTCACTTTCAAAGAAATAGCTTTGTATTAATTTGAAAGGTTTTGCCTATAATAGGCGTTTTTGTACAAGGTGACGGACACCCTAGTAAGAGAATTTCGTCATAAGCATGAAAACTATACAAAATAGTGTACAAAGAAAAATAACTATATGAAATAACCCCATTGGTTTTCAATTCTGCTATTGCCTTTATGTCTTTGAGCGTCTCATCTCTTTGCTGCTTGTTCGAAGCTGACTGGGTTGATTAGTACCATTTGAGCTTGATAATTGTTACCGAAGACTGGCTGTAAGGTGATCCAACGAGACATAGTTATACACTTTCAATCCCTAAATTTTGTTTGGACCGTCCTCTCGGGTTTTCAGTCCACCAGGATACCCTTTTTTGCCCAAGCCGCCTTTTCAGGTTTTCGACTTGCCGGGTGTATAGATTTTTTTATAAGTATATCCCTATTTTTTTCCTAGGCCAGTCAACCTAGCAGGTCTTTGTTCATGCGTAGTATCTTTTAACTATGTCTGCATTTACAAGATGCGGAAGGTCGTCACCGTCCATAGTGGTTAAAACCATGGCTCCACCAGAAAATATGTTCTTCATCACAAATGGTCCTTCGTATGTAGGAGTCCATTTTCCCCTGGGATCACCTTGTGGCAGTATGATGCGCTTGATTACTAGGTCACCATCCTGACATACCTGACGAGTGACCTTCTTGTTAAAAGATTTAATTATACATTTTTGGTACATTTGACCATGGCAGACAGCCATGAGCCTCTTCTCGTCAATCAAGTTCAATTGGTCAAGTCGAGTCTGAAACCATTCATCTTCATTCAAACCTGCATCTTTCATGATTCTTAAGGAAGTGATTTGGACTTCAATGGGTAGGATAATTTCCATACTATATACTAGAGAGAAAGGAGTTTCCCCTATTGACGTGTGCACTGTGGTAAGGTAACCGTGAAGAGTAAATGGTAACATCTTGTGCCAGTCCTTGTATGTCACCGTCATCTTATGTATGATATTTTTGATGTTTTTATTAGCAGCCTCAACAATGCCATTCATCTTTGGCCGGTAAGGGGAAGCGTTATGATGTTGGATCTTGAATTGAGTGCAGAGCTCGGTGATCATAGTATTATTGAGATTGGTACCATTATCTGTAATGATTCTTTCTGGAATACCATACCGATAAATAAGGTTATGTATGATGAATCGGGCCACAACGCTCTTGGTAACAGAAGCAAAAGAGGCTGTCTCTACCCACTTTGTGAAGTAATCAATGGCAACCAGGATGAAGCGATGCCCATTAGAAGATGTAGGCCTAATATCTCCAATCATATCGATACCCCACATTGCAAATGGCCAGGAAGCAGTCAAGACATTTAAAATAATCGAAGGCACATGTACTTTATCAGCATAGGTCTGACATTTGTGACAAGTTCGTGAATGCTGATAAAAGTCTGCTTCCATAGTGGACAAATAGTATCCGGCCCATATGATCTTCTTAGCCATTACGTGTCCGCTAGAATGGGTGCCAAAGGTGCCTTCATGCAAATTTGCCATAACCTTCTCTGCTTCACTCTTATCCATACACCGAAGCAAAGTAGAATCATGGTTGCGCTTATAGAGGATTTTGTTACTGAGGAAGAACTTAGCGGAGAACCTTCTTAAGAACTTCTTATCATTAACTAAAGCTCCCTCGGGATACTCTTGGGTTTTAAGGTATCTTTTGACTTCATGGAACCAAGGTTTGTCAACTACTTCTTCAATATCAATCTCATGGAAGTATGTTGGTTTGTCCATTCTTTCAATAATGATCTAAGGAGATTCATTATCCCACCTAACCTTAAACATGGATGACATAGCAGCAAGCGCGTCTGCTATTTGATTTTCCTCTCGTGGAAAATGCTCAAAAGTAACTTCTTAAAAGTATGGAATTAATGTCAGCATGTGTTCCTGGTAAGGGATGAGATTAGGATGCTTTGTGTCCCATTCTCCTTTGATTTGACTGATTACTAGGGCCGAGTCTCCAAATACACTCAAGAATTTGATCCTTAAGTCGATAGCAACTTTGAAACCTATAATACATGCTTCATATTCATCCATATTATCGGTACAATTGAAACATAGCCTGTCAGTGAAAGGAGTATGACAACCTTCAGGAGATATGATCACAACACCGATGCAATTTCCAAGTGTGTTGGAAGCTCTGTCAAAAACCATAGTCCATCATGATCTTTGTTCAGGTTCGCCATATGGTCTAAGTTCTACACAATCATTCAATAACATGATATCCTCATCCGGAAATTCGAAATTCATGGATAGATAGTCGTCCACATCCTGATGAGCAAAATTATCAGCTAGCACACTTCCTTTTATTTCTTTTTGGGTAGTGTACTGAGTGGCATATTCGGTCAGGACCATTTTCAATCTTGCTATTCTTCCAGAGAGAGTGGGCTTGTCGAATATGTATTTGAAAGGATCCATTCTAGATATCAATAAGGTAGTGTGAGTCAGCATATATTATCTTAGCCGATGAGCTTCCCATGCCAGAGCGTAGCAAGTTTTCTCGAGTAGTGAATATTTGGTTTCACAGTCGGTAAACTTTTTGCTCAAGTAGTATATTGCGTGCTCTTTTCGGCCAGACTCGTCATGCTGCCCCAACACACACCCATTGAATTTTCTAATACTGTTAAGTACATGATCAAAGGTCTCCCTTCAACCGGAGACATCAAAATTGGAAGCTCTTGAAAATAATATTTGATTCTGTCAAAGGCAGTCTGGAAGTCGTCATTCCACCTCACCACTTGATCCTTTTTTAGAAGTTTGAAGATCGGCTCACAAGTAGCGGTTAGGTGGAAAATGAATCTGGGAATGTATTTTAGACGTCCCAAGAATCCTCTAACCTCCTTCTCGGTTCAGGAAGCTGGAATCTCTTGAATAGCTTTAAACTTTGCAGGATCTACTTCAAAACCTTTGCCGCTGACAACCAAGCCTAATAGCTTACCAGATCTTACTCTAAAGGTGCACTTGTTCGGGTTCAGTCTTAACTTGTATTTCTTCAGTCTTTCAAATAGTTTCTGCAAATGATCCAAGTGCTCCTCTTTAGTATGAGACCTAGCTATCATGTCGCCGACATAGACCTCTATCTCGTGATGGATCATATCATGAAACAAAGCTACCATAGCACACTGATAGGTTTCCCCTGCATTTTTCAATCCAAATGGCATAACCATGTAATAGAAGGTCCCCCACTGTGTAACGAAAGTTGTTTTCTCCATATCTTAAGGTGCCATTTTAATCTGGTTATATCCGGAGAAACCATCCATGAAGGAGAAAACTTTATGTTGCACGGTTTTGTCAACCAGAACATCAATATTGGGAAGCGAAAAGTCATCCTTGGGGCTCACCCTATTCAAATCTCTGTAATCCACACACATGCGTACTTTTCTGTCTTTCTTAGGTACCGGTACCACATTTGCAACTCATTATGGATAAGAAGTAATAGCTAAGAATCTGGCATTAAACTGTTTCATGACTTTAACCTTGATCTTTTCTGACATTTCAGGCCTCATACGACGAACCTTTTGATTCACTGGAGGACAGTCTTCTTTCGTTGGTAGACGATGAACCACAATATTGGTGTCCATCCCTGACATGTCTTTGTATGACAAAACAAAGATCTCAATATAGTCACATAACTTCTGGATTAACCGCTCCTTGATGTAACGCCCGTAATTTAATTAATTATTTAATTAAATTATGTTTGGATCATTTGTGATGTTGTGAAATGTTAAATTATGATGTGTTGTTATTATTTGGATTAACTTATTCGATTAAGTTATAGAATAATATTAGAATAATACTATTATTTGATGTGGGATTATTTTTAATGATTAGAAGTAGTAGAGAGGGGGTGTAGGAGTTTAAGCCCATTAAGACATAATAAGAGTTATAGTGTTATTATATTGGTTATTGAGAAATAATAAGGAAAAAGAAGTAACAGTAAAAAGAAAAAGGAATAAGGGTTAGAAGAGAGAAAGAGAACGTGGAAGTTACAAAAAATAAGGAAAAGAAGCAAAACAGAATTCAATCGGAAAATTATAGAGCAACCTTCAATCCAAGGTAAGGATGGGGTTCTGACTCTATAATAGGGTTTGTGATGTGTAGTATATGGGATTGGTTTTGAAACAATTTGTTTTGTTTGTGATTGGTATAAATATATATATATATATATATATATATATATATATATATATATATATATATATATATATATATATATATATATATATATATATATATATATATATATATATATATATATATATATATATATATATATATATATATATATATATATATATATATATATATATATATATATATATATATATATATATATATATATATATATATATATATATATATATATATATATATATATATATATATATATATATTGTTGTTGTTTGATGAGGAATCAATGATTTAGAGATGTATAATTGATGTAGAAACATAGGATTATCATAAGTGATGATTACCTATGATTATATGATGTTTTTAGGACCCAGGGAAGGGAAATCACTGTGAAAACACAGTGAAATCGCAGAATAAATTCAGCACAGATCAGTATGAGTCGACCTCAAAGGCCGTGCGTTGACACATGCAGGATTTAAGACTCACGAAGAGTCTATACGAAAGGATCATGCGTCAACACATGCAGTGTTTCAGACCAAGTATTATTTGACACAAGATGGTTACACGTCGACTCATGCAGGATTCCAAACCCAGTACGTGTCGACTCAAACAGGCACGCGTCGACTCATGCAGTCCAATTTTTGACAGATTTTTCCAAAGGCTGTAACTTGAGTTTCCAGACTCCGTTTAAGGTGTCGTTTGAAGCGTTGGATAGATAACACGATGAACTTCATTCATTAGGATTAAAGTGAAGGATACGAAGAATAATCCTAGTACCCAAATTAGGATAGAGTTAGCTTCCTACATTAATCATTATGATGATTTCGTGAAGTATGGTGAGGATAAGACGATCTTAGATTATTGCTTGGTTCATAACAGTAAGATTATAATAATAATGATGTAGTATTACAGTATAATAATATGTATAGGTTTAGCAATTAGAGATAAGCATTATATAAGTGATAAATCGACATAGTCGAGAATTGTCTGAATATTTTTGGGAGATATCATGTTGTAGGCCTATGGCCAATGTTGAATGGATGTTGACCTGCTGTTGTGTTGTGGTTATGGTTGAGTTGTTGTGGATTTACGTGGATGAATTATGTCGATGATTTATGTTGATGAATTGTGTTGATGAATTATGATGAGATGCCTCTAATTATTGGCAGCTATTGAGTTGTAGGCTTCTGGCCAACGATGATTCATGTTGAGATGCTGTTAGTTGTGGTTGTTGTTACTACATTCATGATTGTGTCGCATACATTGCATATCAAGATGGAGCTGATGCTTGTTAAGATGGCCTGTATTGGCGAATATTAAGATGAAGGCTTATGCCTTGTTGATGCCTCTATTTATTGGAAATTATTTTAAGATGGGAGTTCTGCTCCAATGGTATCACACGCATTTTCATAGTATTGAGTCGCATTACATGATTGCATAAGGAAGTTGTGTATTGATGCGGTAAATGTTATATGTTGTTGATGTTCCCTTGCGATTATTGTTGTTTATAAGATGTTAAGTGGTGATATTATATTATATGATCTGATCTAATATATTATTTATCATATGTTTTATTATATTATTAGATATCTCACCCCTTTTGTTTGAATGTTACCCTTACATTGGTAACGTGCAGGTGTTGTACCCCAAAATTTTCCCTCCCATTTCTCATTGATTTCTCACCACAAAACCCTTGAAGCTCAAGATCCAGTTAGGGTTTCATCTGCTCAAGACCTCTCCTTGCACTGTTGACTCAAATTAGGGTTTGTGTTTGCACAAAGATGCTTTGACCTAAAGTGCCCAAGATGACTTTCATGCTTCATATTGGACTCCCAAGTTTACCCATATCAAGTTTCAAGTCTTGATTCCAAGTTTTGCCCAGTCAATTGGACAGTTAACCTAGAAATCAACTGTATTGGGGAAAAAAGTCAACTGTGGCCAATTGACAGTCAAACCTCATGAAATTTGACCCACATCAACATGATGAACTCATATGAACCATTTGATCAAGTTTGGATCACAATTCCCCAAGAAATTTGATCAGATCACCAAAAGGGCAAAATGGTCATTTTTAGGGTTTTGACTGCACAAAGGCAATTTTTGACTGTTTGACCTAGCCAATGGCAAACCAAGCTCACACATGGACTCAAGGACCCCATGGAACTATCTTGACATGCTCAACAATCTCAAAAAGATCCCAAGTACACAAGATTGACTGTTGAATTTCCCAGTCAATTGATCAATTTTGACTGTATACTGAAAAGTCAAACTTTGACTTTTTTGGTCAAAATCAAGAGTCAAGATTCATTTTTCATAAAAACATGCCAAATCATGAAACTTGTTCACCAAGAAATCACAAAATGCAAATTAGGGTTAAAAATTAGAATTTTTCATAACTTAGAATTTTTCTAAGTTATGAAAAACCCTAATTTTTTTCCAACTTTGCCCCACTTTTTCACCAAGATCCATTTGGATTAAAACAAAAGTCCAAACATGAAAGTTGTAGCTTGTTGCATAATCTACAACTTTGATTCACAAAGTTTTCTCATTTGAAGCTTGTATCTCAAGTTACAAATTTTTGAATAAGGGCACTAAACCATTCTTAACTTAGTGAATTTTTGACCTATTTTGACAAGGTTTTCTACCCCACTTCAAGGCCATTTTCCATACACTTCCACTTGGAATTTCAATTTTCATTTCAAAGATGGATTGTAGTACACATTCCAAGCTTTCCAAAATGTCCAAGAACTCATCAAACAACCTCATAACTTGAGAGAATCGAATTTCACAATATGGTAAAAATTCACTTTTGTTCTTGACCAAAACATGATTCATAACACTATGCATTTTCAAAACTCAGCATGCCCCTTGATTACAGGCCTTTTATCTCAATTACACTCATAAATTTAATGCATATTCTTTGTGCCAAGACCATGTTCTTTGTGTTCTAACATTACATGAAGGTTTAATCCATTTATAGATAAAGCAAACTATCCATTTTTGCAAAAGTTCACTTTATGTCCAATTACAAATCCAAGCAGTACAAGCAAGATCTAATGGGCACAAGATTATGGACAAATCACCCTGATCAAGAAGAGTTTATGCAGCTCATTAGAGGTCCCCTACTGGCCTAAAACACCAAGTTGCCTTTGTTTGCTTAAGAGTGAAGAAAAGTGCCATAACATAACACATATCTCATATCAGTCAAGAGACCTTTAAGCAAAGATTGCAAAAACATTCCAAAGATCATAACCAAGCTATTGCACGACCCTAACACCTCTCAAACACTCCCATTACCATAATCACTCTCAAACTGCACAAACAGGGCAAAGCCTGCAGTTTGAGTGCTATCTCCCATTTCTCTCAAGCTTTCTTGCCCAAACCAGTTCATACACATCCTCTAGCATCTATGCAAGCTGACCATGACCTGAAACACAACCTGTAATCCCTCTAACAAGTTCCACCATTTTCACTTTTTCATTTTGCAGTTGAAGTTCCACAGCTCGATACAAGGAGTTTCAAGACAAAGTAAAGCTTGGAATAGCATCCTTGGACCTCAAGGAAGCTTTTCCAATCATCACCTTGCACTGAAAGCTCCCCCATTGCAAGATAGAACTTCAGCTGAACAGGTATCTTGGTGAACTCGTATCTCTCTTATTATGCATCATTAGCCTTAAGTTTGTGAATAAACAATGTCCTACTCATGCCACTGAACATGTACATTCTTTTACTTTTCATTTCTTTTGCCTGAGTTGAGGGAATTTAAGGTTTGAAAATGGCAGAAAACTTAGGTTAGGATTTGGGATTGTTAAAATTCTCTCTCATTTTTGAGAGTTAGGAGATGTTCTTTATATATTTGGAATCGTGGTTTCATGCTTAACATCTTTTGTGTTGGAAGTTTGTTCAAAAAATCAAAGAATCAGGATATTCAAATGAAGCTTGCAGGCGCGCGTTTTTTGTTCAGAGGTTGAAGAAGAAGTGATCTGGGTTGGGCTTGTGCTGCATTTTCTTTTCACACCACATTTCTAAGTTCACACCCCCTGAGCCCATTTGTTTGATTTTCATGATTTCTTTGATTTTTCTTTTTCATGTTGACTTATTTATTTTTGCTTATAATATAAAAAAATAAAAAATATATTTTTATACCATTTTTCTATTTTTTGGCATTTTATTTGTTTATAAGAGTTATTTATACATAAATATAGATATATAGTATTTAGGATAAATAGAAAATAATAATGCAAATATATTTGTTTTTTTCTGATTTTTATTACATTTTCCCTTTTGAAAATGTTTTATACAAAACATATTTTTTATATAAATATTAATTATTATTATTTATATATATATGATATTTATTTAGTAAAGAATAAGGATATATATATATATATATATATATATATATATATATATATATATATATATATATATATATATATATATATATATATATATATATATATATATATATATATATATATATATATATATATATATATATATATATATATATATATATATATATATATATATATATATATATATATATATATATATATATATATATATATATATATATATATTAATGTATTTAGAATAAAAATACCAAAAATGTACATATTTCATTTTTAATATTTAATACTAAAAAATACCTTTTTTTTTTATATACTATATTATATTTTATTTTTGTATGTAAATCATGAATATTATTTGCATTAATTAATTGATATCCATTTTGATTAAAAAATTAGGGTTTTTACCCTAAATTCGAAAATACCTCAAAAATAATACCTTTTTATTTTCTTTTTTATTTTACATAAATAATACTTTTTTTTCATACATATAAAAATTCCTTTTGCATTCTTGCATATTTGTTTTATTTACCATTTAATTATACATTTATTTATCTTGTAAATATTCATAGTAAATGATGTAATAGCTTAGATTCAATTTCTTGTCTAAATATCCCCATATTGAAACATTGTACCCCCCTCCCTATATTATTGTGATGTAATAGCGTAGGAATTTAAATTTCGCACTTTATCGCTTTCTAAACATACTATGCTAGAATTAGGGTTTTGTATGCGAATAAAAATGAACAAAATAGTTGGACCTAATACAAGATAAATGAGCATGAAAAATGGACGACACATTTCACACTTGCACCCCTAGGGTATTCCACTTTGTTGCCTTCAAATAATTGGGCCATATTGTATGTTGAATTTCTTTGGGTAAAAACAAACAATCAAATGATCATAGTCCCACAAATGTTGCTTAAATGAATGATCAAGTCCCTTTTAAAGAAAATTGCCCAAAGACATTTAACACTATTGCAATTATGGTCTAAACGATGACCCGCGCCCGTCCCTTTAATCTCCTAAAACAAGATTGTCCACAAAATGCAATGGTGGAACAAGATTGTCAAAAGGTTTAAAACATAACAAAAATCTTTGAGAAAACTTTAGGGTAGATAAACTCTTAAGTACTTGCCAATTTGCAAAGAAAACACTTGCCTTATTTCAAAACCCACTTCACAAACACTTTCAAAACCAACTTTCAAAAAACCTTGAAACATCTTTTCAAAAAGACAAACACCTTTTGTAAAACATTCGAGTAAAGAATTGTTACAAGGGTAGCCTATACAAGGCATCTTTTTCAAAACCTTTTCAAAGCTACACACAAAGCACCATTTCAAACAATTGAAAACCAAGGCAAGTTGATCTAAGCAAGTACCTAAGAGCCCATGGATAACCATGGATAGAAAGGGTGCTAATACCTTCCCTTTCTATAATCTACTCCCCGAACCCAAGAAAAATCTCAAAGGTTTTTGCTGTGCTTTTTTAAACCTTTCCTTAGGATAAAATAAAAAGTCGGTGGCGACTCTTGCTCAACCGAAACATTTGCGAAAACAAACGCAAAACCCTAGTCAGTTCTCCCACCGTATCACAGAACTGGCGACTCTGCTGGGAACAATTTTTAAAGTGGAGTAACCTTAGGGCTTAGATCACCCTCTTGCATGAATAATTGTTTGATTTGCTTGCTTTATACTTTGGCTCTATTGTTTGGGTTTACAATCCTCCACCCGGATTTTGGGAAACATTCATAGATAGCAATACGTTGTGGAAACTGTGCGGGGTATACCGACACGGTCTAAGCAATAGCTATATTAGTGCGACATATTTGTGAGTACCGGTAACCCTTGAGTTCAATCAAGGAGAGTACGGGGCCGCTGAGTGATGTCACTAAGCACTAATGACCTAGAACCTTACTTGACCATCTTGGCCTTTTATTAGGGGTAGTGAGATAACCGGCTTTGGTGCAGTACGAAGTTGCTAGATACTCGATACTACACTCATTGAGGGTTGTTTTCTTGGAATATTTTGGTCGCTAGTTAAGTGGCTAAACCAAAACAATGAACACTGAAAACAATCCAAGGATATTGAGCTCCTTAGAACCCGGTTACTATTTATAGGACAGGTTTTTAAGCCAACTACACTCAAGAGGGTACTTGCCTATGAAACCCCATGCAAGCCTGAAATTAGGGTTTGGTGTGATTTGCTTGTACATATGTTTTGTGCATACATCATAAAACATCATATGCATTCACTAACCATTTCAAGGGTTTTGGATCTTCATATTTGTTCTTGTTTTGTAGGACATGGAAATTCCTCGCAGAAATACCATTCAAGTCAACCTTGTGAGAATCTCTCCTCAACTCAAGGAGATCACCTCAAGAATTCCGGAAAATTCATCCTTCAGTGAAAGACATGGTAGACTGCTCAGCCTAGTCAACACTAACATTGAAGAAGACATGATGAAAGTATTATTCCAGTTCTTTGACCCCCTTCACCACTGCTTCACCTTCCCTGATTATCAGTTGGTACCCACTTTGGAGGAGTTTTCTCAACTCCTAAGAATCCCTATACTTAATCAACTACCCTTCAACGGTACGGAAAAGGAACCAAAGCCGGAAGATGTTGCTCGAGCATTACATCTTCAACCATCCGACATCAAGGGGCATTGGGAAACCAGAAGTGGCGTCAAAGGATTCTTAGCAAAATTCTTGTTTGAGAAGGCACAAGAATGTTGGAATTCATTGGACCTACAAGCCTTTGAAGAAATTGTGGCACTCCTTATCTATGGGTTGGTCTTGTTCCCAAATCCTGACCAATTGGTAGATGTCAACGCCGTCAAAATCTTCTTGTCCAAAAATCCAATACCAACATTGCTTGGGGACATCCTTCACTCATTTTACACACGAACAATGAGAAAGAGGGGTGTTCTCATGTGCTGCACTCCTCTCCTTGCAAGGTGGTTTATTTCGCACCTTCCACAATCTATCTTGAAGAATGACCAGGGTACAAGGTGGTCCCAACGGTTGATGACTCTTACTCATTCTGATGTGTATTGGTGTTCTCGGTCCAGAGAAAATGTCATCATCGTCGATCGTTGCAGAGAATTTCCTAATGTTCCTTTACTTGGAATTAGGGGAGGTATCACCTACAACCCTTGCCTAGCTTTGAGGCAATTTGGATATGCACGGAGGGATGGCCCTCATGACATGTTGATTCCTAGCCTAGTTTTTGACTTCGACAACGATGCGCAAGGACTTCGCCAAAGATTTATCAGAGCTTGGGGAAAACTCAACAAGGTTGATAGCAAGACTCTGGGACACAAGAACTCCATCCCTCTTGAGCCCTATCTCAAGTGGGTACGAGCCCGAGCCCAAAGTCTAATGATGCCTTATCCTCATGTTCTCCCTATGATTAAAGAGCCCGTCAATGAAGGAGAGGTTCCCTACACCATCCTACATCCAGACATGCCTACATCGTGGGAGGAAATGCAGAAAAGTTGGATTCAACTCAAGGAGGAACGGAACACTTTTGAAGCTAGCTACTACGCCAGTGAAAAGAAGGTTCTAGAGCTTACCCGCCGACTCCACGAGCAAGAGGCCCTCAACACCTACATCGCACCAAAGAGGATGCGCAATGTCTTTCTGCCTTGAGAAGTTTATTTTGTAACATTTGGCCCATGGGGCATTTATGTACTAACAAATTTCTTCTTATTAATATGACGTGCGTTCTTCTTTGTCTGAAACAATTTTGAATGTCCTAAATCCTTGAATGCATTGCATACATCAGCATGCCATTCATCATGTGCATAAGCAGGTCTCACTCCAGGTTTCCTTATCTGTCTGCTGTTTATTACAGTAGGATGGATCTCGAGCAAACAGTCAAAGACCTACAAGCCCAGAATGCACAGTTCCAGCAACTCTTGATGACTTTGGTTAAAAGTCAAGAGGATATCAAGACTCATTTGGAGAATAAGGACCCAGTGAAGAAGAAGAAAAAGAGGATCGAGGTGGCTACTTTGGGGAGAAGATTTGACAGAGAAGCTCGGAGAGTGCTTGAATTTCCTCCTACTTCTGATGAAGGGACTAGTAAAAGAGATCGAGTTGCGGTGCCTTCCGAGTCTGATGCGGAGGAGGAAGAGGTTGAAGAGGATGAAGATTATTCTGACCAGCAATATCCTCCAGCTGATGATAAATACAAGGGTTTAGAAGACAGATTGGCCGCCATGGAATTGCAAAGAGTACCAGGTTTGGATTTTGAAGACTTGGGCTTGGTTGCCGGAATTGTGATTCCCCCAAAATTCAAAGTGCCAGTGTTTATGAGGTATGATGGGCTGTCCTGTCCCAAAATGCATCTCAGGTCCTACATGAGAAAAATTCAACCCTATACGGCAGATAAAAATCTCTGGATTCATTTCTTTCAAGACAGCCTGTCGGGAGCTCAGTTGGAGTGGTTTTATCAGCTAGAAGGAACCAGTGTCAGGAATTGGGAAGATTTGGCCACCGCTTTCTACAAACAATACCAGTATAATTCTGATCTTGCTCCTACTCGTACCCAACTTCAGGGTATGTCACTAGGAACAAGTGAGGGATTCAAAGAATATGCACAAAAATGGAGGGATTTGGCTGGCAGGGTGCAGCCTCCTTTAACCGATCGTGAGCTCGTTGATATGTTTCTCAGGACCATATCTGGGCCATTTTTCAATCATCTAATTGGTAACTCTTCCGCGGGGTTTACCGATTTGATCTTAACCGGCGAAAGAATAGAAGCTGGCATCAAGTCAGGAAAGATTCAGAAGGGTGTTGCTGCAAGTGTTGAGAAGAAGCCTTTTAAGAAGGAGACAGCTATGGTATATTCTCAGAGAAGAGCAGGGAAGATGAAGCGTCGGCCAACTGTGGGGGCCGTAATGATTCAAAACACTCCAAGTGAGCAGCCTCGCTATAACCAATCCAGACCAAATCAGCAACGGGTGGAAAGGCCACAACGGCAGTTCACCCGTATTAATATGACTCCAGCACAGGTGCTTCCTCATCTATTGAAGTTGAATCTTGCCACCATCAAGGAGGCGCCAAAGAATGTGAATATGTCCTCCCCGCATTATCATACCAATGCTAAATGCGCCTACCATTCAGACAGTGTTGGACACGACACCAATGATTGTTGGGCACTCAAGCATAAAATCCAAGACCTGATAGAGGCTAAGGAGGTAGAGTTTGATGCTCCAAAGAAACCCAATGTGATATATGCACCTATGCCGAAGCACGGCCGAAATGTCAATGCCATTGAAGAGGATTTGTATGTTGCTGACGTCAGTGATCTGACTACTCCACTGCTAACCATTAAGTTGAATTTGTTAAGGGCCTGGATCTTCCCGGGATGTAAAGAAGACTGCTACTGTTGCCACTCTCTGCCGTTTGATTGTCCGCTATTAAAGAAAGGCATCCAAGGCCTTATAGATAGCCGACAAATTTTGTTCGAAAAAGTTTCTGCTGCTCCAGTTCATGTTGAAAATGTCTCAATCATAACCATTCACGCCAATCTTTCCAAGGCCGTCAAAAAGCCAGTTAAGATTACACCAGCTGCAAAATCTGTTCCTTTAAAGATAACAATGCCAGGGCCTGTTCCCTATGTTTCTGAGAAGTCGATACCTTGGAACTATGGTGGTGACGTCTACTACCATGGTATCAAGCAAATCGAAGTAATTGAAGAAAGTTCGGATGATGAAGGAGCCAACATTAGTAATATTGCGGGCACCAGCAAAATCACCAGGAGCGGGAGAATATTTTCTCTAGAGATTGCCCCTCCAAGAGCAGTCTTTGGACCCTCATCAGCTAAAGAAGTCATCCCTGCACCAGTAAAACTCTCTGCTAGAACTCCTTTGATTGAAGAAGTTGTTGTTCCTAGTGCTGTCTCTCCTACCATTGCTGATAAAGGAAAGGGAATACAAGATGAGCCCGTCAGGACGAGGGCTCAACCCTTGGTGATCCCGGAAACCTCCAAGAATGAAATGGACGAGATTTTGAGGATAATCAAGAGAAGTGATTACGATGTGGTGGAACAGTTGGGGCAAACCCCCTCCAAGATCTCCATGCTGGCACTTTTGCTTTGCTCAGAAGCGCACGCTAAAGCTTTGATTAAGTTTCTGAAGGTAGCTCATGTGCCCCAGGAAACCTCTGCGGATCAGTTTCAACATTGCGTGGCTAGCCTGACTGCGGACAATGGATTAGGTTTTTCTGATGCCGACCTAACCCCTAAAGGCCGAAACCACAATGATGCTTTGCATATTTCAATCGAGTGTCGCGGAACCACCCTTGCACATGTTTTGGTTGATACCGGTTCGTCGCTGAATGTGTTGCCTAAGAAAGCCTTGGACCGGCTAGATTGCAAAGGGTTGGAATTGAAGCCGAGTGATATTGTCGTCAGAGCTTTCGATGGGTCGAAGAGAATGGTCCATGGAGAGGTTGAAATTCCCATCAAGATAGGTATTGAGGTGTTTAAATCCACTTTCTATGTAATGGACATCCGTCCATCATACTCCTGCCTGCTGGGTAGACCTTGGATACACCATGCTGGGGCAGTCACCTCCCCCTTGCATCAGATGCTGAAATATCCTGTCAAGGGAAAGATCATCACTGTTCACGGCGAAGAAGAGTACATGATTAGCCACTTAAATTCTTTCCGGTATGTGGAGGTTGAAGGAGAGTTCATTGAGACACCGTTTCAACATTTCGAAGAAGTTCTTCCTGAAATAGCAGTAGCAAAGTTGGCAGCTGAGACACCGAGACAGATGGCCAGGATGGCATCTCTGGAGGATGCAAGGGCCGCAATTAAAGAAGGGAAGAATTCAGCATGGGGGCAGTTACCCGACTTTCCGCATAAGACTGACAAGTTTGGATTAGGGTTCACAGCCGCTGGCCAGAAAGCTATGCGCCGTGCGAAGATTGAAAGGGCGCCAGTCAAAATTTCTCCTTACAGAATCAACGCCCTGGAAGATGAAGACAAGGAAAGCAACATTGAAGAGTGGATTTATCCAACTGTCAGAGGAGGATTGAGCAATTGGGAGGCTAAAGACTTTGTCCCCATCACTTTTATTCATTAGTAATTTATCTGTTAAACATTTCCTATTTGGTCTGTAATATTTTACTTTCAAACAATCCGTACACTATCTTTTCACCTCCTGCCTTGCCCGGGGCATATAGGTCCACTTGTAAGGGTTTTGACTATTTTTCATATTCATATGCCATGTTTAATGATTCATTGGACGTTTTTCATTTGATAAACTGCTTATGTTCATTTTCTTTCCTTTTGCATTTTTTGTTTAAGGATGGCTATCCCTTACACACACCCACACTCACCAATGCAGGTACCCATCCACTCCGGATTCCATGGGTGACTATTCTGCTGCATCTTTCAATAACTCTGAAGATTTGGTCAATCTAGCCGAGTATGAAGATGACGAAGGTTGTGAAGTACCCGGGGAACTAGCCAGACTTCTGCAACAAGAGGAAAGGGCCATCTTACCGCATGAAGAGCCATTGGAAGCTGTTAACTTGGGAACCGAGGAGGATCGGAAGGAGGTACAAGTGGGTGCCAACCTGGAACCAAAAGTCAAGGAACGCCTGATACAGTTGTTGAATGAGTATGTTGAAATCTTCGCTTGGTCCTATGAAGATATGCCGGGTTTAGATACAGACATCGTGGTTCACCGTCTCCCCACAAGAGAAGACTGTCCACCAATCAAGCAAAAAGTTCGCGGATGAGGCCTGACATGTCCGAAAAGATCAAAGCAGAAGTAATGAAGCAATTCGATGCTGGCTTCCTGGCTGTTACGTCCTATCCTCAATGGGTCGCTAACATCGTACCGGTACCGAAGAAAGATGGCAAAGTCAGAATGTGTGTGGACTACCGGGATTTGAATAGGGCCAGCCCTAAAGATGATTTCCCGCTACCTCATATTGACATCTTGATCAACAATACAGCTCAGCATAAGGTGTTTTCCTTCATGGATGGATTCTCGGGTTATAATCAAATCAAAATGGCCCCCGAAGATATGGAGAAAACAACTTTTGTCACACAGTGGGGCACTTTCTGTTACAAGGTGATGCCGTTTGGGTTGAAGAACGCAGGGGCAACTTATCAACGCGCCATGGTAGCTTTATTTCATGACATGATACATCATGAGATTGAAGTTTACGTAGACGATATGATAGCTCGGTCACAAACAGAGGAAGAGCACCTTGAACATCTGGAAAAGCTATTTTCCAGGTTGAAAGAATACAAGCTCAGGCTGAATCCAAGTAAATGCACTTTTGGAGTTAGGTCTGGTAAACTCATGGGATTCATTGTAAGCAACAAAGGCATCGAAGTCGATCCAGCAAAAGTAAAAGCAATACAAGAGATGCCTGCTCCCCGTACTGAAAAGGAGGTTAGAGGATTCTTGGGGCGCATAAACTATATTGTCAGATTCATCTCACATCTGACTTCTACCTGTGAGCCAATTTTCAAACTCTTGAAAAAGGATCAGGTAGTGGAATGGAACGACGATTGTCAAGCTGCTTTATATAGAATCAAGGAGTATTTGCTAGAACCTCCTATTCTGATGCCACCCGTCGAAGGAAGACCATTGATCATGTATTTGACCGTCTTGGATAACTCAATGGGGTGTGTTTTGGGCCAACATGACGAGTCTGGTCGAAAAGAGCACGCTATTTATTACCTTAGTAAAAAGTTTACCGACTGTGAGACTCACTACTCACTGCTCGAGAAAACTTGTTGCGCTTTGGTATGGGCTGCTCGCCGACTAAGACAGTATATGCTGACTCATACTACCTTGTTAATATCCAAAATGGACCCTATCAAGTATATCTTCGAGAAGCCCGCTTTATCTGGAAGGATAGCTAGATGGCAAATGATCTTAACCGAGTATGACATCCAGTACACCACCCAAAAAGCTATAAAAGGGAGTGTACTAGCTGACCATCTGGCTCATCAAGCTATCGAAGACTATCAACCCATGAGATTTGACTTCCCAGACGAGGACATCATGAATTTGGACAACGTTGAAGGTGACGGACCGTATGACGGACCCGAAAAGGGATCCCGATGGACCCTGTACTTCGATGGTGCTTCAAATTCACTTGGAAACGGTATTGGCGCAGTACTCATTTCTCCGGAAGGTTGTCACACTCCTTTCACGGCCCGACTTTGCTTCAGCTGCACAAACAACATGGCTGAGTATGAAGCTTGCATCTTTGGTCTCGAGGCTACTATAGACTTGGGGATCAAATCTTTGATCGTATTTGGGGACTCGGCTTTGGTCATTAGCCAAATCAAAGGAGACTGGGATACCAAGCATCCTAATCTTATCCCATACAAAGAACATGTCCTGACATTGTTGCCTCGTTTCGAGCAAATTACCTTCGAGCATTTCCCGCGAGAAGAGAATCAGCTAGCCGATGCTCTAGCCACAATGTCCTCCATGTTTAAATTCAACTAGGATAACGAGGCTCCCCAAATCACCATCAAGTGAATGGATGAACCGGCACATTGCCACGAGATTAATACCGAAGAAGTAGTGGAACAACCTTGGTTCCATGAAATCAAAAGGTATCTCGAGACTAGAGATTATCCTGAAGGAGCTTCTGTAAATGACAAGAAGTTCTTAAGGAAGTTTGCTGCTAAGTTCTTCCTGAGCAATGACATCCTTTACAAACGAAGCCATGATTGTGTATTACTCCGATGTGTGGATAAAGCTGAAGCAGAGTTGATCATGACTGATATACACAGCGGCACATTTGGCACTCACTTGAGCGGGCATACAATGGCTAAGAAAATCCTAAGGGCAGGCTATTATTGGTCTACCATGGAGGCTGACTGCCATCAACATTCCCGTACTTGCCACAAGTGTCAAGTCTATGCCGACAAAGTTCATATCCCTCCGGTTCCTCTCAACGTCCTGACTGCTCCGTGGCCCTTTGCAATGTGGGGCATTGATATGATTAGAGAGATCAAGCCCACGGCTTCCAATGGACATCGCTTCATCCTGGTTGCCATTGACTACTTCACTAAATGGGTCGAAGCAGCTTCCTTCGCCTCTGTCACCAAAAATGTGGTTGCCCGCTTTATCAAGCAAAATCTCATATGTCGGTATGGTGTTCCAGACAGGATCATCACGGACAACGGTACAAATCTGAATAACACAATGATCACTGCATTATGCGAACAGTTCAAGATTTATCATCACAATTCATCTCCCTATCGGCCGAAGATGAACGGTGCTGTTGAAGCTGCAAACAAAAACATTAAGAAGATCATTCAGAAAATGACAGTCACTTACAAAGACTGGCATGAGATGTTACCGTTTGCTCTGCATGGATACCGTACGACGACGCGTACTTCAACTGGGGCAACCCCATTTTCTTTGGTTTATGGCATGGAAGCTGTTTTGCCTATGGAAGTCCAGATCCCTTCTCTAAGGATTATGAAGGATGCAGGTTTGAATGAAGATGATTGGATGCAGACCCGACTTGATCAACTCAATTTGATCGACGAGAAGCGACTTGCTGATATATGCCATGGTCAGACGTATCAAAAGCGGATGATCAAGGCCTTCAATAAGAAAGTCAGACGTCAAGTGTATCAAGTCGGAGATCTCGTAATCAAGCGGATTATCTTGCCGCAAAGTGATCCCAGGGGCAAATGGACTCCTACATATGAAGGACCATTTGTGATCAAGAGCATATTCTCTGGTGGTGCAATGGTTCTGACCACCATGGACGGCGACGATTTGCCGCACCCTGCGAACGCAGACGTAGTCAAAAGATACTACGCATAAAATAACCCGACAAGTCGAAAACCCGAAAGGGAGGCTTGGGCAAAAATGGGCATCCCGGTGAACCGAAAACCCGAAAGGGCGGTTCAGGAAAAAATTAGGGATAAAAACAAAAAAATCTGTACATCCGGCAGGTTGAAAACCCGAAAGGGCGGCTTGGGCAAAAAGTGGTTTCCCGATGGATCGAAAACCCGAAAGGGCGATTCAGGCAAAAGTTAGGGAATTAAAGCGTATGACTACGTCTCGTCGGATCACTTCAAGGACAATCTCTTCATCAATCGGTTCCAGGTTTCTGATCAATCCAGTCATCGTCAAACGAAGCATTGAATGGACAGATATTCAAAGTTGTGAAGGCTATAGCAGAATGGGATCCCATGGAATTATTTCACATAGCCATCTTTATTTTGTATAAATTTTTCAATATTTACGACAAAATCCTCTTACTAGGATGATTGTCTCCTTTGTACGAATATACTCAAAGAAAATCAATACAAATACTCTTCCCAAAAATTCTTTTTCTCTTGCACTATTTGTTTTATTTTGAGAAACGTCCAATGTTTTGTTAAATAGGCATATGCATTTGAAACATAATCACTTCCTAAATGAACCTAAGAAAAAGGATTACTGATAGGATGAAGGTACAGATGGATATCTTGACACCCTTTCGAAGGAAACCCCTCAAGAGATTTGGAATCCACATCCCTAGCAAACCCTGAGGCTTATCTCCAGCAGACTCTCGAAGCTTATCCCCAGTAAGGTTCTGGAAGGTATTTCCCCGCAGAGCACGAACGTCTCTCCCGAGTTTTATTCAAAGTTGTTCCTCACAAAGGCTTATAACTGGGTTATCCTCAGCTAACAACCACAGAAGATCACACTCGCCAGAGTTCTTCCTATCTCCAGCGGAGTTCATCAAGAGTTTCCCAGCACAACTTATCAATATGATCCCCAAAGGAGTTTATCTTTTTTATCACCAGCCAGAGAGTCCTCCAGAGCTCATTTTCCCTCAGAGTTCAAATTTTCAACATCCCCAGCGGAGCCAGACTAATGAGCCTTCTCCCCACAGAGTTTTAGGAAGAGAAATCTTGAGTTCCCCAGTGAGATCGCCAGAGTTACTTCCCATCAAGCTGAAGATTCTCAGTCTTACCTCCCCAACATGAGTCTACTAGATTGATACTCCCCAGTAGAGGTCATCAGGAATTCTCTTCCCCAGCAGCAGCCAAGGATTTATTTTCCCCGGCAGCAGTCAAGATGCTTTTATCTTCAGCCACCTCGGATTCATTTATCCTCAGCAAGATAGCTCGTCAGCTTACATGCGCATTCATCACATTCATGTCATAAACATTGATGTCATGTATATTGCATCATGCATCATAACATTGCATACAACTAACTCTTTACCTTTTCAGGAAAGATCAGTCGACAGACTAAAATTATTCAACTTCAAGATTTCTGAAAACAGTTCACGGGTTCTCCAAGTAAACGGATGTTAACCTGTCACTTGTTCAGATTCTTCTTCAAAACTTCTGAAAACAGTTTATGGATTCTTCCCAACAACGGATGTTAATCTATCGACTTATTCAGATGCAACTTTTGAAGACAGTTTACGGACGCTTCCCAACAACGGATGTTGCTCTATTGCTTATTCAACTTCAAGATTTCTGAAAACAGTTCGCGGGTTCTCCAAGTAAACGGAGGTTAACTTATCGCTTGTTCAGATTCTTCTCAAGACTTCTGAAAACAGTTTATGGATTCTTCCCAACAACGGATGTTAATCTACCAACTTGTTCAGATGCAATTTTTGAAAACAGTTTACGGACGCTTCCCAACAACGGATGCTGCTCTATTGCTTATTCAACTTCAAGACTTCTGAAAACAGTTTACGGATTCTTCCCAACAACGGATGTTAATCTATCAACTTGTTCAGACTCTTCTCAACCTTTGAAAACAGTTATGGACGCTTCCCAACAACGGATGCTGCTCTATTGCTTATTCAATCTCAACTCCTGAAAATAGTTTACGGATTCTCCAAAACGTGGATGTCAATCTATTGCTTGTTCAGACCCCCCAGTTCAGAGATGGTCCCAAGCTTGGACACCTTCCTGATATTCCCTTCCAGATGGCATCTCTAAGCCCATCCCCGACAAGATTTCTGTCACTCTCCCAGATGGAATCGTTAAGCCCATCTCCAAATGGCATCTCTAAGCCCATTCCCGCATCCATTGCTTTGACAAGTGAAAATTTCCGGGCACTCTAGTGTCCAATCTCCTTTTACCCTCGAGTCACGAAAGGCAAACTTGCCAATCTAACTCTTCGGATTCAAGAAGATTGAACAGGGGAAACTGTTGTACCCCAAAATTTGCCCTCCCATTTCTCATTGATTTCTCACCACAAAACCCTTGAAGCTCAAGATCCAGTTAGGGTTTCATCTGCTCAAGACCTCTCCTTGCACTGTTGACTCAAATTAGGGTTTGTGTTTGCACAAAGATGCTTTGACCTAAAGTGCCCAAGATGACTTTCATGCTTCATATTGGACTCCCAAGTTTACCCATATCAAGTTTCAAGTCTTGATTCCAAGTTTTGCCCAGTCAATTGGACAGTTGACCTAGAAATCAACTGTATTGGGGAAAAAAGTCAATTGTGGCCAATTGACAGTCAAACCTCATGAAATTTGACCCACATCAACATTATGAACTCATATGAACCATTTGATCAAGTTTGGATCACAATTCCCCAAGAAATTTGATCAGATCACCAAAAGGGCAAAATGGTCATTTTTAGGGTTTTGACTGCACAAAGGCAATTTTTGACTGTTTGACCTAGCCAATGGCAAACCAAGCTCACACATGGACTCAAGGACCCCATGGAACTATCTTGACATGCTCAACAATCTCAAAAAGATCCCAAGTACACAAGATTGATAGTTGAATTTCCCAGTCAATTGATCAATTTTGACTGTATACTGAAAAGTCAAACTTTGACTTTTTTGGTCAAAATCAAGAGTCAAGATTCATTTTTCATCAAAACATGACAAATCATGAAACTTTTTCACCAAGAAATCACAAAATGAAAATTAGGGTTAAAAATTAGAATTTTTCATAACTTAGAATTTTTCTAAGTTATGAAAAACCCTAATTTTTTTCCAACTTTGCCCCACTTTTTCACCAAGATCCATTTGGATTAAAACAAAAGTCCAAACATGAAAGTTGTAGCTTGTTGCATAATCTACAACTTTGATTCACAAAGTTTTCTCATTTGAAGCTTGTATCTCAAGTTACAAATTTTTGAATAAGGGCACTAAACCATTCTTAACTTAGTGAATTTTTGACCTATTTTGACAAGGTTTTCTACCCCACTTCAAGGCCATTTTCCATACACTTCCACTTGGAATTTCAATTTGCATTTCAAAGATGGATTGTATTACACATTCCAAGATTTCCAAAATGTCCAAGAACTCATCAAACAACCTCATAACTTGAGAGAATCGAATTTCACAATATGGTAAAAATTCACTTTTGTTCTTGACCAAAACATGATTCATAATACTATGCATTTTCAAAACTCAGCATGCCCCTTGATTACAGGCCTTTTATCTCAATTACACTCATAAATTTAATGCATATTCTTTGTGCCAAGACCATGTTCTTTGTGTTCTAACATTACATGAAGGTTTAATCCATTTATAGATAAAGCAAACTATCCATTTTTGCAAAAGTTCACTTTATGTCCAATTACAAATCCAAGCAGTACAAGCAAGATCTAATGGGCACAAGATTATGGACAAATCACTCTGATCAAGGAGAGTTTATGCAGCTCATTAGAGGTCCCCTACTGGCCTAAAACACCAAGTTGCCTTTTTTTGCTTAAGAGTGAAGAAAAGTGCCATAACATAACACATCTCTCATATCAGTCAAGAGACCTTTAAGCAAAGATTGCAAAAACATTCCAAAGATCATAACCAAGCTATTGCACGACCCTAACACCTCTCAAACACTCCCATTGCCATAATCACTCTCAAACTGCACAAACAGGGAAAAGCCTGCAGTTTGAGTGCTATCTCCCATTTCTCTCAAGCTTTCTTGCCCAAACCAGTTCATACACATCCTCTAGCATCTATGCAAGCTGACCATGACCTGAAACACAACCTGTAATCCCTCTAACAATTTCCACCATTTTCACTTTTTCATTTTGCAGTTGAAGTTCCACAGCTCGATACAAGGAGTTTCAAGACAAAGTAAAGCTTGGAATAGCATCCCTGGACCTCAAGGAAGCTTTTCCAATCATCACCTTGCACTGAAAGCTCCCCCATTGCAAGATAGAACTTCAGCTGAACAGGTATCTTGGTGAACTTGTATCTCTCTTATTATGCATCATTAGCCTTAAGTTTGTGAATAAACAATGTCCTACTCATGCCACTGAACATGTACATTCTTTTACTTTTCATTTCTTTTGCCTGAGTTGAGGGAATTTAAGGTTTGAAAATAGCAGAAAACTTAGGTTAGGATTTGGGATTGTTAAAATTCTATCTCATTTTTGAGAGTTAGGAGATGTTCTTTATATATTTGGAATCGTGGTTTCATGCTTAACATCTTTTGTGTTGGAAGTTTGTTCAAAAAATCAAAGAATCAGGATATTCAAATGAAGCTTGCAGGCGCGCGTTTTTTGTTCAGAGGTTGAAGAAGAAGTGATCTGGGCTGGGCTTGTGCTGCATTTTCTTTTCACACCACATTTCTAAGTTCACACCCCCTGAGCCCATTTGTTTGATTTTCATGATTTCTTTGATTTTTCTTTTTCATGTTGACTTATTTATTTTTGCTTATAATATAAAAAAATAAAAAATATATTTTTATACCATTTTTCTATTTTTTGGCATTTTATTTGTTTATAAGAGTTATTTATACATAAATATAGATATATAGTATTTAGGATAAATAGAAAATAATAATGCAAATATATTTGTTTTTTTCTGATTTTTATTACATTTTCCCTTTTGAAAATATTTTATACAAAACATATTTTTTTATATAAATATTAATTATTATTATTTATATATATATGATATTTATTTAGTAAATAATAAGGATATATATATATATATATATATATATATATATATATATATATATATATATATATATATATATATATATATATATATATATATATATATATATATATATATATATATATATATATATAATGTATTTAGAATAAAAATACCAAAAATCTACATATTTCATTTTTAATATTTAATACTAAAAAATACCTTTTTTTTATATACTATATTATATTTTATTTTTGTATGTAAATCATGAATATTATTTGCATTAATTAATTGATATCCATTTTGATTAAAAAATTAGGGTTTTTACCCTAAATTTGAAAATACCTCAAAAATAATACCTTTTTATTTTCTTTTTTATTTTACATAAATAATACTTTTTTTTCATACATATAAAAATTCCTTTTGCATTCTTGCATATTTGTTTTATTTACCATTTAATTATACATTTATTTATCTTGTAAATATTCATAGTAAATAATGTAATAGCTTAGATTCAATTTCTTGTCTAAATATCCCCATATTGAAACATTGTACCCCCCCTCCCTATATTATTGTGATGTAATAGCGTAGGAATTTAAATTTCGCACTTTATCGCTTTCTAAACATACTATGCTAGAATTAGGGTTTTGTATGCGAATAAAAATGAACAAAATAGTTGGACCTAATACAAGATAAATGAGCATGAAAAATGGACGACACATTTCACACTTGCACCCCTAGGGTATTCCACTTTGTTGCCTTCAAATAATTGGGCCATATTGTATGTTGAATTTCTTTGGGTAAAAACAAACAATCAAATGATCATAGTCCCACAAATGTTGCTTAAATGAATGATCAAGTCCCTTTTAAATAAAATTGCCCAAAGACATTTAACACTATTGCAATTATGGTCTAAACGATGACCCGCGCCCGTCCCTTTAATCTCCTAAAACAAGATTGTCCACCAAATGCAATGGTGGAACAAGATTGTCAAAAGGTTTAAAACATAACAAAAATCTTTGAGAAAACTTTAGGGTAGATAAACTCTTAAGTACTTGCCAATTTGCAAAGAAAACACTTGCCTTATTTCAAAACCCACTTCACAAACACTTTCAAAACCAACTTTCAAAAAACCTTGAAACATCTTTTCAAAAAGACAAACACCTTTTGTAAAACATTCGAGTAAAGAATTGTTACAAGGGTAGCCTATACAAGGCATCTTTTTCAAAACCTTTTCAAAGCTACACACAAAGCACCATTTCAAACAATTGAAAACCAAGGCAAGTTGATCTAAGCAAGTACCTAAGAGCCCATGGATAACCATGGATAGAAAGGGTGCTAATACCTTCCCTTTCTATAATCTACTCCCCGAACCCAAGAAAAATCTCAAAGGTTTTTGCTGTGCTTTTTTAAACCTTTCCTTAGGATAAAATAAAAAGTCGGTGGAGACTCTTGCTCAACCGAAACATTTGCGAAAACAAACGCAAAACCCTAGTCAGTTCTCCCACCGTATCACAGCAGGTAATTCAAAGTGAAGGTGGTTTACCTTTAGTAGTTTGAGTCGGTGTCATTGTTCTGATACATAACACTTGGGGGGATGACCACTTGTTTCTTTTAGTTATCGTTATTCCAGTTGTTGAACTTTAATTTGATTGTTGCTAAGTATGTGTTATTTTGAAGTTGTTGTGATGTTGGACAAGCATGTTATTATGATTATGTTGCGTAGTTGTTCAAATTGTTGAATTCAGAGATTAATTTATTTTTCTGTTGGTTCATCCAAAGTTTTAAAGTGTTATGTATCCATGTTGAATGCAATGGTTTTTAAGTTGAATTTGTGGCATCCTGATTAAGTTGTATGAATTTTATAACTCTAATTTACATTTATAATTGCCGGGTAAAATTGGGGTGTTACAAAGTTGGTATCAGAGCAAGTCGGTCTATCCGACCAAGTTGTTGAGTCATAGTTTTATTTAACAATCGAGTATTGTTAATTTGAGTTTTAACCATTGTTTATGTTGTAGAGATAAGTTGAGATGGCTGGAAGGAATGATGCTGCACTTGTTGCTGCTTTAGAAGCAACAACGCATGCGATGGAGAATCATCTGAATGCTGACGGGAATGCTGGATCTCGTAGTTTGGAGAATTTCCAGAGAGAGAATCCGCCTACCTTCAAGGGATATTATGATCCTGACGGAGCATTGGATTGGTTGAAAGAGTTTGAGAGAATCTTCCGTGTGATGGACTGCACTCCAGTGCAGAAGGTTCGGTCTAGTACTCATATGCTAGCAGTCAAAGCTGATGACTGGTGGCTAGAGACTTGTCGAAGGTTGGAAGTTGCAGGTGAAAATGTCACTTGGGTTGTGTTCCGTAGGGAATTTCTGAGGAAGTACTTTCCTGAAGACGTTAATGGTAAGAAGGAGATTAAGTTTCTTGAGCTGAAGAAAGGGAGTATGTCGGTTGTTGATTATGCTGTAAGGTTCGCTGAGTTGGATAAGTTTTATCCGCACTACGATGAGGCAAATGCTGAGTTTTCGAAGTGCATTAAGTTTGAGAACGGGTTGCACCCAGAGATCAAGAAGGCAGTTGGATACCATAAGATCCGTGTCTTTTCCGATCTGATTAATAGTTGCAGAATTTATGAAGAGGATAATAATGTTCATTACAAGATTATCAAAGAGAAGAGGGGTAAGCACCAATAGAATCGTGGTAAGCCTTATGATGCCCCAGCTGGTAAAGGTAAACAGAAAGTTACTCAGGGTCAGAGGACTAGTGGGGGAGATGCTCCTTCTAGTGTGGTTTAATTCAAATATGGAAAACCTGGGCATAGGAGAAATGTGTGTACTACTGAGGTAAAGAGGTGTTTCCGTTGTGGTAAGACTGGACATGTTGTATCTGAGTTCAAGCATAAGGAGGTTGTTATACCCCAATTTTCCCCCTAAGATCCCTCATCATACTTTGTATGTTTTGCACATGGCATTGGTCTCATGGTTATAAGATCGAAGAGCTTTGGGATTAGGGTTTCTCTCTCTGAATGGAGGTTGTCGTCTTGCTCAAAATTGATTCAACTGGCGCTCTCATTTTTCTTGGTATGAGATTAGGGTTTTGGATCTCAAGCAGCATAGATGTCTCTGCTATCAGGTTTCCTCAAGATACAAATTTTATTCATCAGAGTTCTTTCAAGGAATAAAGGTATTAGGGTTTAACTCAACCAGAGAATCCGGATTTCTCTTCATGTTGTTTGAGCTTGGTGGTGATTCTTCTATTGAAATTTATTGAATTAATGTCTCACTTCAAGGCTGCATTGAGCACTACTCTTCCCTTATTGCAAGTTCGTCATCATCATTCAGGGTTTATCCTAATCGTTATATCTTTAGACATTCCTCTCAAGAAGTTCAGAAGATTTAGTCAAGGGCTTAGTTCTTTTAATGCTATTTGTTAAATGGTTAAAGATTGGTTGAAGAATTCATCGAATCAATGTGCTTATTATTGATTAAGCTACAAATTAAGAGCTCACCCAAGCTTGTTGATAGGATTTGTGTGGCTTCTTGAGTTTGAGATTCAATTGAAGATTTTGATTCATTGACCAAGATGGTGCAAAAGATAAGCTTGTGAACTCTTTGTGGACAAAGTCATGTTATATATATTTAATTACTTGTTGCAAGTGGATTTGGCTTCATTCAAGTTTTCAAGACATAAATCAAATTTCATCATTTCAAGGCATATCTTGATTACAAGTCCATTAAAATTTATTTTTTTACCATTTGCAAGATTCAAGCCTTAAGTATTAAGTCCAAGATCATGTGGTTTATTTTGAGGAAAATATACATCCTTATTCATTCAATTTCAAACTCCAAGTCCATCATCCACTATTCAAGGCTCATCCAAATATCATCCCAAAGAAAAAATGTTATTCAAATATTTCAAAATCACATCCAATGTTCAATCAAGTTACAAAAAGATCCAAGATTCATATACGTACATCATTTAAAAATGAAAAAAAAGGGAATAATGATACATATAGGGGGTTATGAATCTTGAAGAAGAGAACAAGTTTGTATCAATTGGTTGAATGTGCAAAGCACGCCCAAATTTGATTCAAGTCAAGGGGATTCAGTTTCACCCAAATATGCAGGATACCAAATTATTGAAGACAAGACCTGTTCTGGAAAAATTATGCGTTGGTTGTGTGATTCAAAACTTCCTCATTATGTGACGAATCTTCATGATCTTGGATGAGTGTATAGAAGCTTGCACCATGCTTGAATCAATGCTTCAGATTAGTCACTCAAGATAATCTGCATAAAAAAAACCCAAAACAGAAAAGCAGTTGTATCAAAACTCATATCGAAAATGGTTCATTGGAAAAACCAGGTTAATATAACAGTTCAAAAAAAACAATTGGCATGATTAGCCTTGCAATCTGAAGTCAGAAATTGAGAAAAGAATTCATTTGATACAAACAGGGGAAGTCACTCAGAGATCAAAAAGTTACATCTCAGCAGTTCCTAATCAGCATAATAGATCCGTAACTGAATCAATCTAGTCCATTCATCCATAACATAATTCTAACAACCTAGTACAGATTCCTAACCATCTCCAAACTAACTTTCTAACAAGATCCTAACAAAAATCAGAATAAAATGGAAGAAAGGGGATCGATAACAGAATGGAAAAAAAATAGCATAACAGATTTCCTAACAGAAGGGCAAACATTTTTTTTGAAAAAAAGATAACAGAATTAGAAGGGGATTGAAGAGAAAAACAAAAAAAGATAGGATATAAAAAGGACTCGTCTTTCAACTCTCTGAAAAAATCTCGGCTCTGGAACTTTGACTCTCACATCCATCTTGAGGCCCCCTCCCTCAGATCCATCTTCATCTTCAACTCTCCGCCCCTTTTTCTCCATTCAGAACCTTCATCATCCTCAACTCAGTAACACTTCATCACTACAAGAACTCAATTCTTCCACATCCGCAACCTCTACAAAATCTTCTGAAACCTTCACGCTTCAGCACCATCTTCACCTTCACACCTTCATCCCCATCACCAAGAAAAACTCCTCAATCACGCTTCAACCTCCAACTCCAAGCTTTCTCCGATTCTCAGAACCTTCAACACTCTTCTTCATCATCATATTCACGCGATTATTTTCGAAATCTTCATTAACCTTCAATATGCTTCACTCTCATCCTTCTAATCTCTCTCTAGTATAAGCATCAAACAAAAGTATGATAAGAACTGAATATTAGAAGAAGAAGGAGAACACGAAAGATCAAAAAGATTGCAGAAAACAGAAATTGAAAAGAATGAAGGAAACAAGACGTATTACCTGAAAAATCACCTCTGGTTTTCACTCGTTATCTCCACCGCTGAAGAATCTCCGGAATTACTCCGGTAGGTACGTCACAGTCTTCCTCTTTTTTGCACTTGATTTTGGCTGACATAGTGCAAATTAAACCTTTATGGATCCACAGCTACACCTCGCGGTTGGAATTTGTTCGGAAGGAGAAGAAGTTGGAGCGAAACCGCGAGGATAATAATGGTTGAGATGATGGAATCCTTGTGCCGTCAAGGAGGAAACAACAACGTTTTTGTTTGTGATTTTAGGAAGGAGATGGCGCTGAACATCGGGGAACGTGAAGTATTGAAACAGAAATCGCCGGAAAAGGAGGTTGAGGTTGGTTGCGGCGGTATTGAGAGAGAGTGGAGAGGAAGAGTCATTCAAACCTAACCCTAATCCTATCTCTATCTTATTTTTGCATTTGATTTTTTTTAAAATTTTGTTTGTTTGTTAAATTCAAACCATATATTGACTGTAATAAAACAAATATATTGAATATAATAGGTGATCTAAATATGATTTCTGGCTGGATAATATGGTTGGGTTGACCGAAAACTGGCTCCCTTGGCCCACTGATTTTTTTCAACATGTTTGTTGTTTAAATGAAAAAATCTCTTCATGAGCCATTTGTTCTGGGGCTTAGTTATTTGCTATTACACCACCTCCTTCCAGAACCACACCTCCTATGTTTAGAGTTTGGTTAGTTTTTTTTTTCTTAATTTCTAGATAATAATGTTAGGAATAAAATTTGATGATAAAATATTATAAAATCAATAAAAAAAATTATATTTTATTTATTTATTATTTTTTTAGAGGATTAAATCATGGTTACCCGATTACTCGAGGTTTGTGACTCATCTTTGCTTGTTGAACTAAGTCTTATGCAGTTTCATTATTTGGTATGCGGATGTGTTTTGGATTCCTATCGTGATTTATTTTCACATCGATGAAGTTTCGACACCTATTCCAAATATTTGATCTCTAACTGTTTGTTTGTTGATGCCAGCTCGCGCGAAGTATCTCAGATTTCTTTACTTTGGTTGCGCTTTTTGCAGACATCATTGTTCGTTTGGTATTATACTGCTACCAAGTTATATTTATGCATTTTATTGCTTTCTAGATATCATGAGAAGTAGGAAATAAAGAGCGTGCGCTCGAAGTCGCTGTTTAAAGACTTGTAGCAAGCATTCCGCACTTCATTTCTTATATGTGTTGTGCTTGTGTTTGTTTCCTTTCTTGTTGATCGATGAGTCACTCAATTTATAAATTGAGATCACGACTTTGCTCTCAGTGCATGCTCCCTATAGGACTCTATCGTTATCCATTATTTCTTTTTGATCGATGAGTCACTCAATTTAGAAATTGAGATCACGACTTCGCTCTCAGTGCATGTTCCCTATAGGGTAATATGTTAGACTTTCTTTGGCATGCTAACTTAGATAGGATTCCTCACTGTATGATAACATTAGATTAGAGATAGGTTATTCTCCCTTAGATGTTTTCTTCCCGTTTTTGCATAATTGCATTTAAAACTAAAACTTCTTTTTTCTTGGCAAATATATAAGAAGTGCTATGTATATAAAAATTCTTTTCATGGTAAAAAATACCAACCAATCCATTTCTTTTCGCCATTCGGATTTTCTCTTCTAAGATCATGTTATCTCCTTTCCACTATAGGTCATAAGTCCCCAAAGGTCGAGAAGCGGTGGAATGATCGAGTGAAACATTGTTCATTTAAAAAATACAAACAAACAAAATATATGAGCCGAACTATGGTAGCTCTGATACCTCAAAAAGGATACGTAGGCATTGGGGTAGAGCCGAAGCGAGTACAACTTTATTTTCCCTACATTATTTCTCTTTTCTTTGCATACTTTCTCTCTTAGTTTATAAACCTTAAGCATTAGATTGAACACACCCTTTGATAAGAATAACGAGAGTGGATCCCGTAGAGTACTATGGACGTATGGGGTGCTAGTACCTTCCCCTCGCGTAATCGACTCCCTTACCCAATCTCTCGGTTGCAAGACCTTGATTTCCCCCCTTTAGGTTTGTCTTTGATGATTTTCCTTTCCTTTTCATATGGGATAAATAAATACTCGGTGGCGACTTCATTGATTTTACCGCTACAGAGGTTATTTGTTTCAATTATGGTGAAGAAGGGCACATTGGTAGTCAGTGTTAGAAACCAAAGAGGGCTCAGACAAGTGGTAAAGTGTTCGCTTTGGTTGAGTATCAGGCAGCTGCTGAGGATAGACTTATCAGAGGTACATGTTTCATTAATAGTACTCCTTTAATTACTATTATTGATACCGGTGCTACTCGTTGCTTTATTACTGCTGATTGTGTTGAAAGATTGGGTCTTATGTTGTCTTCTATGAATGGAGAGATGGTCGTCAAAACTCTAGCCAAGGGGTCAGTGACTACTTCTTTTGTGTGTTTAAAGTTTCCTTTGTCGATTTTCGATAGAGACTTTGCTGTTGGTTTGGTTTGTTTTCCTTTAAGAGGGTTGGATGTGATTCTGGGTATGAACTGGTTAGAGCGTAACTATGTTCATATTAACTGCTATAGCAAGTATGTGAGGTTTTCTACTCCTGAAGAAGAGGAAGATATCCTGTTGTCTGCTAGACAATTGTGACAACTGATGCTAGAAGAAGCACATATGTTCTCATTGATGGCGTTGCTATCTGTCGAGACTCAAGCTATAATTGAGGGATTGCAAGTGTTGTGTGAGTTTCCTGAAGTTTTCCCTGATGAAATTCCTAATGTACCGCCAGAGAGGGAAGTTGAATTTGCTATTGATCTTGTACCTGGTACCAGACCCGTGTATATGGCACCATATAGGATGTCTGCATTTGAATTGTCAGAGTTAAAGAAGCAATTGGAAGAGTTACTTGAAAAGAAGTTTGTAAGACAAAGTGAATCGCCGTGGAGAGCTCCAGTGTTGCTAGTAAAGAAGAAGGATGGGAGTATGAGGCTTTGTTTTTATTATATATAGTTGAATAAAGTGGCGATTAATAACAAGTATCCGCTTCTAAGAGTTGTTTTGTTATCAGTTCAGCAGCTATCCAGCATTGCAAAAACTTTGATCTTATGTTTATTGCACTTGCATCATGGCATATTTATTTTATAAAAGAAACACAAAAAATTATATAACTGCCTAACCTGCATTTGCATTTCATTTCCAGGATTATTCTAAAGTTTTTCATTAGCATCAAAGATGGATAACAACATGGAGACAAGCTCAGAGCCTCTTAGAAACACTGCTGCTTATCAGTTTCCATGCTTTGGTGGTCGATTGTGAGAGGTGGGAGCTCTTGTGAAGGGACCAAATGAAAAATGTTTCAGAGGACAACATGGAAATTTACTTCCATTGGTGAATGATGATTTTTAGGAATGGGACGTGAGAACACTTCTACAGTTCTATGATCCGCAGCTATGCTGTTTTACTTTCCGAGACTATCAATTGGCACCAACTCTCAAAGAGTATGCACACATCATGGATGTCAAGGTGACCAGCGATATTCCTTTTATTCGAGAACCAAAGACTCCAGACTATATGGCAATCGCCAGAGCTCTTTATTTTACTCATGGTGAAGTTAAAAGAAACTGGATTAACAAAAGCAACATGAGCGGTCTCCCTCTGAATTACTTGATATCAAATGCCAAGGGTTTTGCAATGGACATGAATTGGACCGCATTTAATTCACTACTGGCAACAATGATTTATGGTTTGGTCCTCTTTCTAGTATCCGAGAAGTTGGTGCATCTATCCGCATTATGTGTCTTCATGAACGGTAACCCAGTACCAACTCTACTTGCAGACACTTATTACACCATCCATTCCTGACATGAGAAGAAAGGGGAAGTCATGTGTTGCGCGATCGCTCTTTATAAGTGGTTGATGATGCATATGCCTACAAAAGGGCCTTTTGTTCATACTGCTGATTCGTCTATATGGTCTCAGCGTATCATGGGACTCACTTCGTATGATATTGTTTGGAAAAGTGTGATAGGTTTAAAAGAAATCATTATAGGGTGTGGAGAATTCCCTAATGTCCCGCTTATGGGGACAAGGGGCTGCATTAATTATAACCCTATCCTGGCATGCCGTCAATTAAGATTCACGATGTTAGATAGACCCGATGAGCGGGAGGTGATGGATACTGTTTATTTCGGTAAAGGGGAAGATGCAGTGTTTCTTGAAAAGGTGAAGATAGCATGGGGACATATTCGCCGGAAAGGGAAACTTTCTTTCAGCCAAAATGGAAGTGTAGCTTATGATACTTATACGAGCTGGATTCAGGATCGTGTGAGGGAAGTGAGATTACCTTATAAGAAGGGGAGGTTGCTATATCCTCAACCTGATTTTGATCCATTAGTGGATGCTCAGGCAGACAATTCTTTGTTCAGTATTGATTCATTTCCTGTGCAGCCTGTCACAGAAGGATTAGAGTTCGTGCCTGTAACGTGTTTTAAGAATGTCAAGGCCGAAAACCTCAAAATCCAGGCTAGGCAGGAAGAAATGAATATGAATATGTCATTTTCTTTGGAAGATAAGAAGAAGCTCATGAAAGAGGTTAAGCTGAAGAACCAGATGCTAGAAAAACATGGTTTGCTTGAGCCGTCAAAAAGACCTAGGGTCGAAGGTTCTGATATCACAAGTCGACATGTTGAAGAGCTACAGGCTAGTCATCAAGAGATAGAAAAACTTCGATTGGCTAAAAAGGAATTGGAAGCTAAGCATTGCAAGGAGGCTAAGATGTTAAAGAAAAAGTTGAGAGAGAAAGATGTTCGCTTGACTCAGGTTGTGGAAGAGTTGACAACAATCAAAGCCTAGGTAGCAAATAAAGACAAGGTTACAGCAGAAGAGGCCGAGGTGAGAAATATAGATTCTAAGGATTGGGAACTCAAATATCACTGTTTGTTGGCACTAGTGAAGAAGAGGGGCTTTGTGACTAGGGACCCTTTCTCTGAAAATGATTAGCCGGATAGTTGAGCTTGGGGAGAATTCTTTTTACTGCACTTATCTTTTATGCTTGTTTTAATCGACAAGGTCACCGCCAGTCTTATTTGACAGGGCCTCTTTAATAATTGACTCTATTTGTACTAAATCACTACCGTATGGATGTTTGTTCGACTCTATGATATGAGCAGTTTATACTCTGATACTTTGCCTTTGTTTTGTTTTATCTTGTTGTCTATCCTATTACTTATCGATGCTTGATGAAAAAACCAAAGGATTCTCCTGGAAATGATAAAACACTTCATGCATAATCATTCATCCATGCATACCATATCATGACAGGTGGGTCACGACAAGTTTTCTTATCTTTGATTCGGGTTTCTTTACAGAGATTGCTACCACAAATTTTCATCGTTATAATACTCGAATCACTTTCAAGAGGCAGATGGAAAATCTCGAACAAGAGAATCGTGAACTGTGAGAAGAGGTTACTGCTTTAAGAACTGGAATGGTGAACTTAACTTCTTTGGTAGAGTCGTTGGTGGCTGCTCAGATTCAGCCACCACCACCTCCACCTCCTCATGCTACGCAACCACAACAAGCAACGGTTGTCTCTAAAATTACGACAGCTCCCATCCCAGTGGCTCTAAATACTACTGCTGCTCAGCATCGCATGCCTCCTAGATATCCATGGGGGATTCCCGAAGGTTATACGCCAGAAGGATATAACCATACTCCTCAAATTGCTCAATCTTCTCAACAAGTTATGGCTTCTGCCCCTCCCGTGATGCACATTGCTCATACTGTTAACAATGAGATCCGTCATGCTGTGCCTCCAGTAATGAATGTTGCCCCTGTTGTTAATGATGTGTTTCACCATCCTACTCCCCCTCCAAGCGAAGGAATTGGATTCTATGACATAATGGATGACTTCCAAGATCAGTTTAATGAGATGCGAAAAGAAATGAAAGCCCTCCGGGGAAAAGAACTGTTCAGACAGAATGTAAGCGATTTATGCCTAGTTCCAAATGTAAAAGTACCTGCGAAATTCAAAGTGCCGGAATTTGAAAAATACAAGGGCAATACTTGCCCCCATGCTCATCTGGTAATGTATGTGAGGAGAATGTCAACTCACAATGACGATTAACGCTTACTAATCCATTTCTTTCAAGATAGCCTGACTAGTGTTGCACTGAAATGGTACATGAGCTTGGATAGTGCCAATATTTATACCTTCAACGACCTAGGAGAGGCGTTTGTTAAGTAGTACATGTATAATGTGGATATGGCGCCTGACCGCGATCAACTCAAGGCTATGGTCCAGAAAGATAAGGAGTCGTTTAAGGAATACGCGCAAAGGTGGCATGAAGTGGCCGCCCAGGTAATCCCCCCAATGGAAGATAAGGAGATGAAGAAATATTTTTAAAGACTCTGGGTTCCTTCTACTATGAAAGAATGGTGGCGAGTGCACCAAGTGACTTCACCGAAATGGTGGGTATGGGTGTTCGCTTAGAAGAATCTGTGAGGGAAGGACGTTTGACGAGAGATGAAAGTTCTAGTGGTGCAAAAAATCATCATATGGATTTGCTAGAAAGAAGGAAGGAGATGCAAATGTCGTTGTTCAAGAGAGAAGAGCTAAACCTCCTATAAGGCGTCATGCACATCCACAACAGGTTACTTCGGTGACTCTGGTTGTTAACGTAGCTCCGACTGCTGTTGCGTACCAAAGAATACCTCAATAAGGCAATCAAGGGTAGAGTCAGAAGAGAGAACCCTTTGACCCCATCCCTATGAGTTACACAGAGCTATTTCCAGCACTGATTTAGAAAAATTTAGTGCAGACCAAGAATCCTCCTACTATACCGTCTCTCTTGCCATGGTATTACATAGCAGACCAGACATGTGCCTTTCATCAGGGAGCCCCTGGGCACAGTATCGAGAATTGCTATCCTTTGAAGTCTAAGGTCCAAAAAATGGTTAAATCTGGCCTTCTATCCTTTAAAGACGTTGGTCCCAACGTGAAAGACAACTCATTTCCTAAACATGGAGGTGGAGGAACGGTGAATATGATTTCTGATGATCCAGGAGAGTCCAGGATTTATGATGTGAATTTGATAAAAGGCAATTTGGTGAAGATGTATGCTGACCTTTGTAGGCTCGGCTATTGTATGCTTGACCATAATATGTGTAATATCTGCAGCCAAAATAGTCGTGGATGTGTTAAGGTGAAAGTTGACCTTCAAAAGGTGATTGATGAAGACGTTGTTTGTATTACCAGGACCAAGGCTGAATGCGAAGAAGGAGTGAACATGGTGCACGGATGCCCCGGTGAGTTCCGAATTCATGACGTAAATGATATGGAGGACGACCTAGTACAGTTACATGCCAACTTTTGCCATATGCCAGGACAAGAGTTACATCAATATGGTGGTTGTCAGATCAGTTATAGAGACCCCCGTGGCTGTTCCATAGTGAAGAGGGGTATCCAATTACTTCTAGACGAAGGAACTATTAGCGTCACAATAAATAGAGATGGTTATGTTGGATTCAACATGGTTGAGGACCATTTTGGTGAGATCGTGTCGGATGATGAATATATTTCTGTTGACGAATTCTTTTCTAATGATGAGTCCAAGCATGTGGTTAAAGATGATACTTCTATTGGTGATTTCGTAGTCTAAATGTACAAGAGAGGTAGGGGTAAATGTTATTGTACCCTATTTTAATATTCCTACTCCGGTGGAGATTACATATTGCAGCAAGCCTGCAGTAACCCCTGTTGTTATATGTGTTCCTGGTCGCATCCCATATGAATCAGACAGAGCTGTACCTTATAAATACAATGCGACCATCCTAGAAGATGAGATCGAAGTCCCGATACGACCTTTGACACATGTGGAGAATATTGCTGAAGCCAGTCGAGTTACGCATAGTGGCCAGGTATTTGCTCATACTTTTCGGGGAGATGTTGATCATGGCAAGAAAGTCGTCGAAACTAATGTTGAACCTGAAAAGGCGGCCGGGGAATCTAGCGGAACTACCTTAGAGAAAGAAGTCGATGATGTGCTGAAGATCATTAAGATGAGCGACTACAAGATCATGGAGCAGTTGTTACAGACCCCGTCCAAGATTTATACATTGGCCTTATTGATGAATTCTGCTGCCCATCGGGAATCCTTGATGACAGTGCTATATCAAGCGTTTGTTAAAAGAGATATGCCCATGGACCAGTTTAATGGTGTTGTCGGGAATATTACTTCTTGTAATAATTTGAGCTTTTGTGATGAAGAATTACCCGAGCAGGGAAGAAACCACAATATAGCTCTACACATCTCGATGAATTATAAAAATGATTCTTTATCCAATGTATTGATTGATAACGGTTCTGCCTTAAACGTGATTCCAAGAAGCACTCTCTCAAAGCTTAAGTACCAAAGAGCCGCCATGCGTCCTAGTGGTATCATAGTGAAAGCCTTTGATGGTTCCAGGAAGTCGGTCATTAGAGAGGTGGACTTGCCTATGCATATAGGTCCACACATGTTCCAGATTACTTTCCAGGTGATGGATATCGTTCCCGCTTACAGCTGTCTATTGGGAAGACCATGGATCCACGAGGCAGGAGTTGTTACGTCGACTCTTCATCAGAAGTTAAAGTTTGTCTGAGAAGGGAAGGTGGTTATCATAAGCGGCGAGCAAGCTTTATTAATATCTCATTTGTCTTCCTTCAGTGTTGTAGAGGCCGACGAGGCGGTTGTTGGAACGTAGTTCCAAGCTTTGTCAATCGATAATATAAGGAAAAATGAGGACTCTATCGCTTCATTCAGAGATGCTCAACAGGTAGTAAGGAATGGCCCTAACAAGGCGTGGGGGAAAATCATTAATCCACCAGTGAATAAGAATAAAACTGGTCTGGGCTTCTCGACGAAGAATAATAAGTGTGAGATTTTGAAGTCGAAGTCTGCTTTCAGTAAGTATCAAGACATATTCCCTCGTGGAGGGTATCTGCATCCTACTACTTCAAAGATTAATGTTATCCTAGAGGATGAGCCAGGGCAAGAGAATGCGAATTTCGTAACGCACAGAGTGAGGGTCCATAATTGGATCACCATTGTTGTGCCTTCTTGCATCCACATCTCGAAGTAATTTGTTTTTTGTTTATCTTTCCAAAAATCCTTTCAATCTGCCCAAAGTGAAAGCGATATTGTACGGGCATGTCTTTTGTTTTGAAATTTTACATCATTAATAAAAGATGTTTTTGTTTTCCAAATTATGTTTTATTTATTACTTTTTCTTGGAAAATGGTAATCAGATAAAAACTTTCTAAATAAATAATAATCATTAGTAAATCTACATATTCACTTATACATCAGTCAGTTTCTAAAATCAATCATGACCATATGTGCAGATTAACTAAGAAAACCATTGAATACAATGACCCTACGCCCTCTCCCAACTTCGAATATCCTGTGTATTGGACCGAGGAAAAAGAATACGACGAAATCCCAGAAGAGGTTTCACGGTTGCTTGAGCACAAGGAGAATACTATTCAGCCGTATAAAGAGCCGTTAGAGATGATTAACTTGGGATCAGAGGAAGACCCAAGAGAAGTCAAGATTGGAGAATTGCTTCATCCTGACACGAAGAGGAAATTGATTGAGTTACTGAAATAATATTCTCATATTTTCGCTTGGTCTTACTAGGATATTCCTGGGTTAGACATTAACATCGTGGAGCACCACCTGCTGTTGAAGCCAGAATATCCTCCCATCAAGCAGAAGTTAAGAAAAACTCACCCTTATATGGAAATGAAGATAAAAGAAGAGGTCTTGAAGCAGATCGATGCTGGTTTTCTCGTGACATCAGTGTATCCTCAATGGATTGCCAATATTGTTCTGGTACCAAAGAAAGACGGAAAAGTCCGCATGTGCGTTGATTATAGAGATCTAAATAAAGAAAGTCCAAAAGATAACTTTCCATTACCGCATATTGATATGTTGGTAGATAGCACAACAAAATTCAAAGTGTTCTCCTTCATGGATGGATTTTCTGGGTACAATCAAATTAAGATGGCTCTTGAGGACATGGAAAAAACAACGTTTATCACACCCTGGGGAACATTCTGTTACAGAGTGATGCCCTTCGGGTTAAAGAACGCTGGTGCAACGTACCAGAGGGCTATGACAACCTGTGATACAGTGGGAGAGAACTGACTGTTTTGGAATACTGGTTTGTGTTTGTTTTCTCAAAATGTCGCGGTAAGCAAGAGTCGCCACCGTCTTTTATTTTATCCAACAAGGAAAGGAAAAAAGCACAGAAAAATTCCTTTTTCGAGATGTTTCTCAGGTCCGGGGGGTAGATTATAGAAAGGGAAGGTGTTAGCACCCTTTCTATCTGTGGTTATCCACGGGCTCTTAGGTACTTGCTCAAAGTGTTTTCAAAATTTGCTTTTCTTTGTGTTTGTGGGTTTGAAAAAGTTTTTGTTTGAAAGGTGTAAGTGCGAAAAGTTTTTGTTTTGAAAAAGAGCAAGTACTTAAGAACCATCTACCTACTCGAAAAAGGAATCAATTTGTGCTAATGTCCTTTAGACAATGCTATCCCACTATTGATGAGTAGGTAGCACCGTCGTTGGAGTTTAAGGGTCAATTCGATTAAGGGACGTGTGGTCACGAAAGCAATGTTTGGACGCCTTAGCGGTAACCCTAATGTCTTAGATCATTTTTCTGAGGCAACCGTTTCGACGCAACTATGATCTTTGGACAAGAGGGCGACCTATAAAACTTCCTATACTCAATGAACACGTTCGAAGGCAACCAAGCGAGGTGTACCCTAAGAGTGCGCATGTGCGAGTGTGTTATTTTCAGTTAATTTTCTTTGTACATGTCAATGGTTATCTATGTTGATTTTAGTTTTAAACATTTGATCTTGTCATGCATTCCCTATTATCAAACATCTAACAGTTTATAAGTTGCGAAAATAAAATTGCGGAAATTAAAACTAACTATTACAAGGCGTCGGGTATTTACATCGCCAAAAGCAACCCATGAATTTAAAATGCGGAAAATAAATAAAGCGATAAAAATATTAAAGGTCTTATTAAACTATTACATTCCGGGAAACAGATACAATATTGAAATCAAATGGATCGCGTGCGAGAAATTAAATTAGGCGAATTTTTAGGGTTTTGACCCTTTTATTATTAAAGAAAAGATTTTTTTGAATTAATGGAAGAAATTAAATTAGGTTAAACATTAAATAAATAAATCAATTAATTAATTAAAAAAAAGATATTTTTAGATTTTTGAGTATTTGAAGAAATAAAAATAAATTAATCAAAATTAGTAAAACCTAATTTTCTAAATTAATTTTAATTATTTGCAAAAGATATTAAAATTATACCTAATTAAAACTAAGTTAATTAAATTAATATTTATTTACAAAAATAAAGTGCTGAATTTAATTTTAATAAATAAAATATATTTTTTTGGTTTTTCGATTTTTATGAGAAAAAGATTAATTGGTTAGTGATTAAATAATAAAAATGGCAAAAACAATTAAATGAAATAAAGAAAAAAAATTAGAGAGAGTTAGAAATCTGGGCCTTAAAGGAGGTCTGGATAGGAGTTTTGTGGCCCATCACAAGCTAGCTTGACTGACTTTTTTTGGATTCCACGCATGCACGTTGACTTGGGCATATGGTGGACTTTCATTCTTGACCATCAGATCTGGCCTGGGGCCATCTGGCGCTTTAAGATTTGAGGGACTATGGTGCATTGTAATGCATGAGACACGCTGGAACATCTGCAAGAAAATAATAATAAAGAATATGGAGACCTGGGATTCGAACCCAGGTCCTGTTGGACTATGCACTAACACCTTCGCCACTCAACCACTGCATTTCATTTGTTATCATAAATACAAACTAATTATAATATATGAAAAAGTGTAATTATGCCAGAAATAAAAAATAAAGCGCGAAAATTTGAATGGAGCAACCGGATGGGGACACGATGTCGTCCATGTCCTCAGATTTATACAGAAGTTACCCGCGGATTTAAATCCACAGCAAAAGGCATAGGTTGATTCAAAAATCCATCTCAAGCCATATAAATGGAGGGTGATACCACGGATGAACTCGTCTTGTTCCCCTGAACAAGATGGTACCTTTCTCACAAGCCAATTGTCCCTATAATGGAAAGCCCTAAAAAAAACCTAAAGAACCCTTCAATGGCGTTTTGGATTATAGAACAGATAAATACAATCAAATAATATGGAAAGCATGGAAATTGTTTGGTGATTGCAAATATGCCATTAGTTTCTTGTAATGATGCGTAAATTTTGAAACACGAAAGCAAGTTCAGAGGGAGGTCGCATATCACTTACAGTGCGTTTGAGAGGGTGAAAGAGCTTGCTTTTGACAGCTTCTCACTCAGTGATTGCCCAGCAATTGAGTGGTGTTGAGATTTTGCGTTGAAACTGCCTCTAAGCACGATTTTAGATTCACACTTTTTCCAAGTTTTCTCAAGTTTGGTTCTTGTAATTTTGCAGCTTCCCACCTCTAATTCGTGTGTCTTTGTATTGTATATGTACTGAGCAATGTATTAGGTCAAGTTTTTTGGACTGAATCCTTGTGCATTATGGCTTGAAGATATGATTTGATTCACCATTGATAACTTTCCAAATCTGTCCAAAATCCAATATTTTTGTACATGAAAAACTTGATACGGATTTGATCATGATCATGATGATAATTAAGACCTATAACAACCAAAAAGATCCTAAGTCATCAATATTTGGATTTTATTTGATTTAAATTGATTTAAAATGAATTAATTCAATAAAAAATCAAATAAAATAGAAAAATTAATAAATGGACACAAGGCTGAAGCTAGGACACGTGTGTAGTGTGACAAGATCAAATCAAGTGAAAAAGAATGGGCCCATTTGACAAAATTTGAAGTTTTGGGGATAGTTGACTTTTGGCAATTTTGCAAAAATGCCCAACTTCAACAATGCATAACTTCTTCAATTTTGAACTTTTGGAAGTGCTCTTAGGCTTTTTAGAAAGCTTGAGATGTCATACAACCAACCCTTTTGGTGTCATCTCATTTTGATATTCCATGCTCAAGTTATAAGCTATGGAAAAAAAGGTGTTTTTGTTGACTTTCAAAAATGACCTATAATGTCTAAATTTGTAACTTATTGTGAGTGCATTTCTTGATCTTGGGGTGTGAAGATGGATTGTAGGAAATTTCATCCTATTCAAAATTAGATTTGGATGGCTCATTTCTCATAAAGTATGAGAAAGTTATGTTTGGTCAAAGTTGAGTTGACTTTTCCTACAAAACCCTAATTTGGCAACTTTTGAGTCTTGATGAATTTTGAGCAATCCTTGATGAATCATGATCAACCCTTGATCAAATGATGAAATATCCTTAAAAATGAGAATGTTGACAAAAAATATTGAAGTTTGACTATTTGTAGGTCACAGTTGACTTTTGCCCTAGCACAATCGATTTTTGGACCCTTTAGGCAATTGACTGACCAAACTTCCTCTACAAGGCTTGAATTTTGACATAGATGAACTTGAGAACACATTAGGACATTAGGTAGCACTTGAGTTCATTTGGATGCAAGGAAATTGATGCAACACAAAACCCTAATTTGAGGTTGACTTCCTTAGGAGATGATTTGAATGTCTAACTCTTGAGCAACCTTGAGCCATTTGGAGATTATTCTTGCAATGTCTTGGGAAATATGAGAGGGAAAATTTTGGGGTGCAACACAACCCTATTCCATGATCTGATGCATAAGGAAATAGAAGTATATGTTGATGATATGATTGCTAAATCTCATACCGAGGAAGGACATATAGAAGATTTGTTGAAGTTATTTCAGTGTTTAAGGAAGTATCGCCTTCGTTTGAATCCGAATAAATGCACCTTTGGTGTTTGTTCTAGAAAGTTGCTAGGTTTCATTTTCAGCCAAAAAGGAATTGAAATTGATCTTGATAAAGTCAGGGAAATTCATGAAATGCCTGCTCCAAGGACTAAAAAACAAGTTAGAGGTTTCCTCGGACGTCTGAATTATATATCCAGGTTAATCTCCCACATGACTGCAACGTGTAAACCCATCTTCAAGCTTCTGAAGAAGGATCAAGGGTGTGTATGGACCGATGATTTCCAGAAGGCATTTGAAAGAATTAAAGAGTATCTGCTTGAACCTCCTATCTTGCTCCCTCCCGTTGAGGGAAGACCGTTGATTATGTATTTGACAGTGTTGGATCATTCTATGGGTTGCATTTTGGGACAGCAAGATAAAACAGGAAGAAACGAACATGCCATTTACTATCTGAGTAAAAAGTTCACTGATTGTGAGTCGCGATACACTCTACTTGAAAAGACATGTTGTGCTTTGGCTTGGGCAGCGAAGTGTCTGCGTCAGTATATGCTGAATCACACTACTTGGTTGATATCCAAAATGGATCCAATTAAGTACATCTTCGAAAAGCCTGCTCTTACCGGAAGAATCACTCGCTGGCAGATGTTGTTGTCTGAATACGATATTAAATACCGCACTCAGAAGGCTATTAAAGGTAGTGTGTTGAAGGAGTACCTTGCTCACCAACCGGTGAAGACTAACAATCTGTCAAATATGACTTTCCCGATGAAGATGTGATGTTTTTGAAAGTAAAATATTATGATGAACCTTTGCCTGAGGAAGGTCCTGATCCAGGGTCCCGATGGAGCATGGTGTTTGACGGAGCTGTGAATGCTTATGGAAAAGGGATTGGTGTTGTGATTATCACTCCTCATGGGTCTCATATACCTTTCACTGCAAGTCTGACCTTTGATTGTACCAATAATATGGCGGAGTATGAAGCATGTATCATGGGTCTCGAAGCGGCTATGGATCTCAGAATCAAAATCCTTGATGTCTATGGGGATTCAGCTTTAGTAATAAACCAGATTAAAGGAGAATGGGATACTCGTCACCCTGGCTTGATCCCTTAACAAGATTATGGTAGAAGGCTATTACCCTTCTTTAACAAAGTTGAATTCCATCATATTCCAAGAGAGGAAAATCAAATGGTGGACGCTTTGGCAACTTTGGCGTCTATGTATCAGGTGAATTCTTGGAATGATGTGCCTCGTATCACAGTGCGACGTCTGGATAGACCAGCCCATGTATTTGCAATAGAGGAGACGTCATATGAAAAGCCTTGGTATCACAATATCAAGCATTTCCTCCGAACTCAAGAATACCCATTGGGCGCATCAAATAAAGATAAGAAGACCCTGAGAAGATTGGCAGGTAGCTTTTTCCTTAATTAAGATGTGCTATACAAAAGAAATCATGACATGGTCTTGCTTAGATGCGTGGATAGACACGAAGCAAACATGTTGATGCATGAGATCCATGAAGGTTCCTTCGGTACTCATGCCAATGGACATTTAATGGCAAAGAGGATGCTTAGGGCAGGTTACTATTGGCTGGAAATGGAATCCAAATGTTGCAAATTTGCGAATAAGTGCCACAAGTGTCAGATATATGCTGACAAGATTCATGTGCCTCCGACACTTCTCAATGTTATTTAGTCCCCGTGGCCCTTCTCTATGTGGGGTGTTGACATGATTGGAATGATTGAACCTAAGGCATCGAATGGACATCATTTTATCTTGGTAGTGATTGACTATTTCACCAAGTGGGTGGAAGCAGCTTCATACGCCAATGCTACTAAGCAGGTGGTAGTACGCTTCATCAAGCATAATCTTATTTGTCGATATGGTGTGCCAAGCAGGATTATCACTGACAACGGCTCGAACTTATATAATAATATGATGACGGAACTTTGTGAAGAATTCAAGATTTTCCATCATAATTAATCTCCCTATAGGCCAAAGATGAATGGAGTCGTCGAAGCTGCCAATAAGAACATTAAGAAAATCATCCAGAAGATGGTTGTTACTTATAAAGATTAGCATGAGATGCTTCCTTTTGCTTTGCATGGGTATTGTACATCTGTTCGCACCTCAACAGGGGAAACCTCTTTCGCGCTTGTGTATGGTATGGAAGCAGTGCTCCCCGTCAAAGTTGAGATCCCCTCTTTACGCGTGATGATGGAAACCAAGTTATCAGAGGCTGAATGGATTCAATATAAATTCGACCAGTTGAACTTAATTGAAGAAAAGAGAATGACATCCTTGTGTCACAGTCAGCTATACCAAAAGAGGATTAAGAAAGCTTTTGATAAGAAAGTCAAGCCTCGTGAATTCAGAGAAGGCGACCTCGTGCTCAGGAAGATCATGTCTTTTAACGCTGATTCTATGGGCAATTGGACTCCCAATTATGAAGGCCCATATGTTGTAAAGAAAGCCTTCTCTGGTGGTGCATTGATTCTTGAAACTATGGATGGCGAGGAGTTCCCACGTCCCTTGAATGCTGATGCAGTGAAGAAATACTTCGCCTAAAGAAATAAAAGAACAGCTCGCTAAGTTGAAAACTCGAAAGGGCGGCTTAGGCAAAAAGGAGCGTCTCGGTAGGCTAAAAACCCAAAAGGGAGGTCTAGGCAAAAATTAGAGACATAAACAGAATAAATTCTTCCCGGTAGGTTGAAAACCCGCAAGGGCAACCTAGGCAACAGTTAGGGATTTCTTGGCAAGTAACTGCGTCAGATAAGACTTGGTTGTTGAAGCAACAATCTTCTCAGATTCTCATCACACTTCAACTGAAGTCTTTGCTCACGAGTTTGAAGTTGTTAGGGAGAACAATGGTCATTGTATTCAAATGTACCTTTCCCGTATATTTACCATTTTCAAAACTTTGTAATCATCTTTGGAGTCTCGCCGTTTGCAGACTACCATTTCATTAATAAAGTTTGAGCCTTTATCCAATTCTTTGTAGTTCTTATTTTTATTCTGTTTCCAAAAATCTCATTTATTATCGATATAAATTTTCAAAACAAAAAGACTTAATAATAAAAAATGTTTTGAAAAAATTTACAAATTACCTTTTACTTCAGATGTTGTGATTCAAGTGGAACAAAAGTAGTGATTCCAAGGATATACGAACTCCTAAGTTTTGAAAAGTTCCCTGGTTGCTCTTATTGATATGTGTGTGTTCCATTCAGGATACTGTTTCTTGGGATAGATGAATCTCATACAAGCTAATACATGGTGTGGCATTTGGACCCGTGTTCCCATCTTTCCCTAGTCAAGTTCTGGTTCATATCGCCTTCAAGTAGCTATTTGATGTTGGGTTTGTAATCCCATCCTCCCCAGTCAGGTCCCAATTCAGATTTCTCCGACTGAGTGTAATTTCCTTCCATGGTCAGAAGGTGATCAAGCAGAGGTTGCAAATTTACAAAGCATGTGCTTAGCTGTTGAAATCTTTCTCCCTTCGTGTTGAGAAGTAATCTTTAGCAAGATATTATGCCCTCCAGTTATGATATTGTTGTCGTAGTGTGCTTCTAAACAACCAGACAAGGGAAATATATATTCTAAGAAGTTTTGGGATAAGCATCTACTCCTTGGGTTTTTCTCTCACTGTGCACTGAGTTTGATTTAAAATCCCCATAAGCTGACCTATTACTGTGATGATAATTTCTTAATTCTCCGGATGTGTCGAATATGACACTTTCCTCTGAAGTTGTTATCCCATGAAATTCCGTGATCTCTCTCTAGTGAATTTTGCACAACCATTATGCCTAATATTGAAGACTGTATCCAGGTTGTCTTTGGTGTGTGTGGATTCTTTTTCCCAAATGAAGTTAGCATAACAATCCCCAGTTGAAGTATCGACGATGTAGTTTTGCATCTTCCCTGGTAAAGTCTGTATTGACACCCCCAGTTGAAGCCTCGACGACATGGCTTTCATCTTCCCCTAGTGAAGTTAGTTTTGGAATCTCCAGTGAAGTATAGACAATAAAACTTCCTCTTCACTTATCGAAGTCCGTATTTGTATTCCTCGGTGAGACATAGAAGAGTTCATGATATTCCCCCAACTTTATTTGTTGCTAGTCAGGTGGTTCTTTGATTATTTTCAAGCCATGTTTTTCCTAGTGAAGTTAAGCCGTGAAATAGGACTTTATTCCTCTGTTGATGCTTACCCTCTCATGGAATCTAATCCTTGTCCTGCATGTGACTTGGCCGCGTGTTGTCTTCACCTAATATTAGATTTGTTTGGTTATCCCCAGTGTATTATGGTTGATTTGTCAGCATATACATGATAACATCCATGCATTCATACACATCATTCATAGATGAATTTAAAATCCATCACTCATTTGCATTCATTGATGTTTTTTCAGGATATTATCCTCTTTGCAAAGTTATGTTACTCTCTCTCCAATAGAGTTGTCAATGTTAAACAAAAATTGTATATCCTTTCAATTTCCCTACCGAGTTATCCCTCGTAGAAGAATTTTTCTTCAGCATTCCCATTCAGTTCATTAGCTAGATGGAGTGTGATCCCCTTTCGAGTTTATTTCTCATCGGGTGCTAACTTGATTGATTATCTCATTCTAGTTTATTTCTGGTTTAAATCTGTAGTCCTCGACAACATTACTATTCTGATTTCTGCAGGTTTCAATCCTTGATTTGAGAATGTGCATTTATTTTGCATGCAAAGAATTTTTTCTCCTCAATAGGAATGTATTAGAATTTCCCCAGGAAATAAAGCTTCATTTCTCGCCGGTCTTATTACAATTCCTTCTTAAACAGCAAGCGGTAGTTCTCTTTATTTGAGCAACCTATTCTTCCCAGTAAGTCTGTTAACGTAAGAAGATGTTTTTTTTCCACAATGAATGGTAATATCGTCATTATGGGAGATAGTTCGTTGATGAAATTTTTTACACCAATGAATGGTATTCTCGTCATTATGGGATATAGTTCTTTGTTGAGTTTGGTTGTACTTCAATGATAAAGATAGTTCGTTGAAAGATTCCTACAGCTGTATTTTTACCCTTTCTAGGTGAAATATCTTGGTTAAAGAAGAAACTGAGACCAGTTCGTGGCTTATAGTCAAGATCGAGGGGAAGTTTATCTGATTCTCCATCAAATGGTATCTCTTCGAGGAAGTTTCGCAAGAGAAGTTTGTTGTGAAATCTTTACAAGTGGTAGTCTCTTTATTTGAGATAGCTTGTGTTTTTTTACCCTTTCCAGGTGAAATATCTTGTTTAAAGAAGAAACTGAGACCAGTTCGTGGCGTATAGTCAGGATCGAGGGGAAGTTTATCTGATTCTCTATCAAATGGTATCTCGTCGAGGAAGTTTCGCAAGAGAAGTTTGTTGTGAAATCTTTACAAGTGGTAGTCTCTTTATTTGAGATAGATTGTATTTTTACTCGTTCTAGGAAGAACGCCGGGATTTTGGGAAGTTCGTTATTGCTCTTTGAGACATCACCTTCATTAAAAGATGGTGCATTCTCTTTTCTCCACCTTCAGTAAACGTCGGTGTATCTTCTGTTTCATTACCTTCAATAAAAGTCAGTATTGTCCTATGTTTGTTTTTTTACTTTCATTCTTAAGTGGGTAGTTCGTTACCGTTCTTAGGTAAGATTGATCTTTTTTTGGTTAACGATTGTCGATCCCCTGTGTTGATGTTACTTTCTTTTTGTTGTCTCCTCTATGAGTGGATAGTTCACAGCTATCGGTTAATCATTGTCATCCATTACTTTTCCCTCAGTTTTTGAGTCAATGTTATTTTGTCTCCTCTCTGGATCTTACCCCAGTAAGGTTGAGTTTTCTAGTCCCTAGCAGAGCCAATTCATCTCCAGTAGATCTAAATTTCTATCCCCAGAGTCGTGTTGTTCTCCAGAGGTTTATTATCCTGGTTGATTTCCTTTTGTTAATCTATTGACTTTACTGTTCCTTCTCTGGTGTGTGTCTGGCCCATCTACATGAAGTTCATACATTACATCCATAATCATAAGCATCGCATGGTATCTTAGGGCCAAAAATAAGGCTTGTTTTATATTGAAGTATCTTCAATCACGTTGAAAAAGAGCAAGTACTTAAGAACCATCTACCTACTCGAAAAAGGAATCAATCTGTGTTAATGTCCTTTAGACAATGCTATCCCACTATTGATGAGTAGGTAGCACCGTCGTTGGAGTTTAAGGGTCAATTCGATTAAGGGACGTGTGGTCACGAAAGAAATGTTAGGACAGGACGCCTGAGCGGTAACCCTAATGTCTTAGATCATTTTTCCGAGGCAACCGTTTCGAGACAACTATGATCTTTGGACAAGAGGGCGACCTCTAAAACTTCCTATACTCAATGACCACGTTCGAAGGCAACCAAGCGAGGTGTACCCTAAGAGTGCGCATGTGCGAGTGTGTTATTTTCAGTTAATCTGTCTTTGTACATGTCAATGGTTATCTATGTTGATTTTAGGTTTAAACATTTGATCTTGTCATGCATTCCCTATTATCAAACATCTAACAGTTTATAAGTTGCGGAAATAAAATTGCGGAAATTAAAACTAACTATTACAAGGCGTCGGGTATTTACATCGCCAAAAGCAACCCTTGAATTTAAAATGCGGAAAATAAATAAAGCGATAAAAATATTAAAGGTCCTATTAAACTATTACATTCTGGGAAACATATACAATATTAAAATCAAATGTATCGCGTGCGAGAAATTAAATCAGACGAATTTTTAGGGTTTTGACCCTTTTATTATTAAAGAAAAGATTTTTTGTTATTTTTGAATTAATGGAAGAAATTAAATTAGGTTAAACATTAAATAAATAAATCAATTAATTAATTTTAAAAAAAGATATTTTTGGATTTTTGGGTATTTGAAGAAATAAAAATAAATTAATCAAAATTAGTAAAACCTAATTATCTAAATTAATTTTAATTATTTGCAAAAGATATTAAAGTTATACCTAATTAAAACTAAGTTAATTAAATTAATATTTATTTACAAAAATAAAGTGTTGAATTTAATTTTAATAAATAAAATATTTTTTTTTGGTTTTTCGATTTTTATGAGAAAAAGATTAATTGGTTAGTGATTAAATAATAAAAATGGCAAAAATAATTAAATGAAATAAAGAAAAAAATTAGAGAGAGTTAGAAATCTGGGCCTTAAAGGAGGTCTGGATAGCAGTTTTGTGGCCCATCACAAGCTAGCCTGGCTAACTTTTTTTGGATTTCACGCATGCACATTGACTTGGGCATATGGTGGACTTTCATTCTTGACCACCAGATCTGGCCTGGGGCCATCTGGTGCTTTAAGATTTGAGGGAGTATCGTGTGTTGCAATGCATGAGACACGCTGGAACATCTGCAAGAAAATAATAATAAGGAATGTGGGGACCTAGGATTCGAACCCAGGTCCTGTTGGACTATGCACTAACACCTTCGCCACTCAACCACTGCATTTCATTTGTTATCATAAATACAAACTAATTATAATATATGAAAAAGTGTAATTATGCCAGAAATAAAAAATAAAGCGCGAAAATTTGAATGGAGCAACCGGATGGGGACACGATGTCGTCCCTGTCCTCAGATTTATACAGAAGTTACCTGCGGATTTAAATCCGCAGCAAAAGGCATAGGTTGATTCAAAAATCCATCTCAGGCCATATAAATGGAGGGTGATACCATGGATGAACTCGTCTTGTTCCCCTGAACAAGATGGTACCTTTCTCACAAGCCAATTGTCCCTGTAATGGAAAGCCCTAAAAAAACCCTAAAGAACCCTTCAATGGAGTTTTGGATTATAGAACAGATAAATACAATCAAATAATATGGAAAGCATGTAAATTGTTTGGTGATTGCAAATATGCCATTAGTTTCTTGTAATGATGCGTAAATTTTGAAACACGAAAGCAAGTTCAGAGGCAGGTCGCGTATCACTTACAGTGCGTTTGAGAGGGTGAAAGAGCTTGCTTTTGACTACTTCTCACTCAGTGATTGCCCAGCAATGGAGTGGTGTTGAGATTTTGCGTTGAAACTGCCTCTAAGCACGATTTCAGATTCACACTTTTTCCAAGTTTTCTCAAGTTTGGTTCTTGTGATTTTGCAGCTTCCCACCTCTAATTCGTGTGCCTTAGTATTGTATATGTACAGAGCAATGTATTAGGTCATGTTTTTTGGACTGAATCCTTGTGCATTATGGCTTGAAGATATGATTTGATTCACCATTGATAACTTTCCAAATCTGTCCAAAATCCAATATTTTTGTACATGAAAATCTTGATACAGATTTGATCATGATCATGATGATAATTAAGACCTATAACAACCAAAAAGATCCTAAGTCATCAATATTTGGATTTTATTTGATTTAAATTGATTTAAAATGAATTAATTCAAAAAAAATCAAATAAAATAGAAAAATTAATAAATGGACACAAGTCTGAAGCTATGACATCTGTGTAGTGTGACAAGATCAAATCAAGTGAAAACGAATGGGCCCATTTGACAAAATTTGAAGTTTTGGGGATAGTTGACTTTTGGCAATTTTGCAAAAATGCCCAAGTTCAACAATGCATAACTTCTTCAATTTTGAACCTTTCGAAGTGTTATTGGACTTTTTAGAAATCTTGAGATGTCCTCTAACCAACCATTTTTGTCTAATCTCATTTTGATATTCCATGCTCAAGTTATAAGCTTTGGAAAAAAAGGTGTTTTTGTTGACTTTCAAAAATGACCTATAATGTCCAAATTTGTAACTTCTTGTGAGTGCATTTCTTGATATTGGGGTGTGAATATGGATTGTAGGAAATTGCATCCTCTTCAAAATTATATTTGGATGGGTCATTGCTCATAAAGTATGAGAAAGTTATGCTTGGTCAAATTTGAGTTGACTTTTCCTTCAAAACCCTAATTTGGCAACTTTTGAGTCTTGATGAATTTTGAGCAATCCTTGATGAATCATGATCAAAACTTGATCAAATGATGAAATATCCTTAAAAATGAGAATTTTGACAAAAAAATCTTGAAGTTTGACTATTTGTAGGTCACTGTTAAGTTTTGCCCTAGCACAGTCAATTTTTGGACCCTTTGAGCAATTGGCTGACCAAACTTCCTCTGCAAGGCTTGAAATTTGACATGGATGAACTTGAGAACACATTAGGACATTAGGGAGAACTTGAGGTCATTTGGATGAAAGGACCTTTATGCAACACAAAACCCTAATTTGAGGTTGACTGCCTTAGGAGATGATTTGACTGTCCAACTCTTGAGCAACCTTGAGCCATTTAGAGATTATTCTTGCAATGTCTTGGGAAATATGAGAGGGAAAATTTTAGGGTGAAACAGCTTCCCCTGTTCAATATTCTTAAACCTGAGGATATAGATTGGCTTTCGGGCCTTTCGTGATCCGAAGGTGGAAGATGATTGAACACTAGAGTGCCCAGAAATTTGCACTCGCATGAAGTGGTATCAGCCTGGTGATGTCAGGAATGGGCTTACAGATGCCATTTGGAGACTGCTGATAGGTGGTCTGAACTTTGACTGGACAACAAATCCGGGAGATCTTCGCGGTGATCTAACTGGACCAGAGGAGGTCTTGGATTAACTTTGACTGGATCGGCATCAGAAAAATCTTTAGGAATCGATTTAACTGGACCAGACAAGGTCTTGGAATAACTTCAACTGGAATACTAATCAGGGAGATCTTATCGGTGATTTAACAGAACCAGAGGAGGTCTTGGATTAACTTTGACTGGATAGGCATCAGAAAAATCTTTAGGAATCGATTTATCTGGACCAGACAAGGTCTTGGAATAACTTCAAATAGAATACGAATCAGGGATATCTTATCGGCGATCTGACTGAACCAGAGGAGGTCTTGGATTAACTTTGACTGGATCGGCATCAGAAAAATCTTTAGGAATCGATTTAACTGGACCAGACAAGGTCTTGGAATAACTTTGACTGGATCGGCATCAGAAAAATCTTTAGGAATCGATTTAATTGGACCAGATAAGGTCTTGGATTAACTTTGACTGGATCGGCATCAGAAAAATCTTTAGGAATCGATTTAACTGGACCAGGAAAAAATCTTGGATTAACTTTTACTTGATGGGCATCAGAAAAATCTTTAGAAATCGATTTAATTGGACCATACAAGGTCTTGGAATAACTTCAACTGGAATACGAATCAGGGAGATCTTCGCAGCGATCTAACTGAACCAGAGGAGGTCTTGGATTAACTTTGACTGGATCGACATCAGAAAAATCTTTAAGAATCGATTTAACTGGACCAGACAAGGTCTTGGAATAACTTCAACTGGAATACGAATCAGGGAGATCTTCGCAGCGATCTAACTAAACCAGAGAAGGTCTTGGATTAACTTTGACTGGATCGGCATAAGAAAAATCTTTAGGAATCGATTTAACTAGACCAGACAAGGTCTTGGAATAACTTCAATTGGAATACGAATCTGGGAGATCTTATCAGCGATCTGACTGAACCAGAGGAAGTCTTGGATTAACTTTGACTGGATCAGCATAAAAAAAATCTTTAGGAATCGATTTAACTGGACCAGACAAGGTCTTGGAATAACTTCAACTGGAATACAAATCAGGGAGATCTTCGCAGCGATCTAACTGAACCAGAGGAGGTTTTTGACATAGCTGAGAACTTAACTGCATCTTTCCTGAAAGGTAGAGGTCAGTCATATGCAATGCATGATATGGATCAAGCAATGATGTTCTCAAAATAAATTAGATTGTGTGGTATGATGCGTATATGCATGTATCATGATGTATGGAAATGTAATGTTTCTAGTTGGGGAAAATAAATCCCGGATAGCTACTGGAGAATAGAGTTGAATTCTTCGTTTCCGCTGGGGATGGTGAACGAAGGTGACTGCGAGAATAAACCTGCAGGAGAAGATAACTCCGTTGGGGAATAAACTGGTGAGGAGATTACTCTATGGGGAAGAAATGTTCTGCAGAAGATTCCACTGATAAACTCTACTGGGGATGGATTATCGTTGCTGGTGATATTGAATTTGTTGAGGATTGAATTCTTGTTTGTGAAAGGAAAGAACTCTGCTGGGGATGATCTTTCAGTTGCGACTTGCTGGGGATAACCCTGTTAGACTTTTATGGGGATAATCCTTTGAGTTCGGCTGGGGAGATTTATTTTGTACTCCGCTGGGGATAAACTTCCAGAGTCGACCAGAGAAGATGATTCAACTCCGTTGGGGAAGCTTTTTCAGACCGTGCCGGGGAAATATTGACTCCACTGGAGGATATCTTGTATTCTGCCGGGGAACATTCTTATACTCCATTGGGGAATATTAAGACTTCCGGGGATATCAAGCCTTTTCAGTACTGATGGTGGATCAACTCTGCTTGAGGAAAGCATTGCTGATTTGTTCACAGTTGTAAGTCTCAGCTGGGGGGAGCTACCATTACTGTCTTACTCCGCGGGGAGTGAAGGTGTCTTAGTCATATTCTTCAGCTGAATCTACCTTTGTACCTGGTGGACAGAGTAACTGTACAGTTCGGACAATTCTTATTGCCCCTGTTTCTGATATTACCTGTAATTCGTCTTTTGTTTCGCACGTAAATATTCATGAGCAACAATTAATGTCAAATTCCTATATCAAAAATGAACAATGGACATTCTTTTCAAAACAAAACAGATAAAGGAAAAAACAGTTTGAAATTTCTTTGAGAATGAATTGTATTGATTTTGAAGTTTGGCCTGTAAATAGGCGTTTTTGTACAAGAGGCTGACGTCCTAGCAAGAGAACACCACCGAATAATAGAATTTACACAATTTATAAAAAGAAACAAAACAGCTATGTGAATAATCCCACTGGGTTTCAACTCTGCTATTGCCCTTATGTCCTTGAGCATCTCATCACTTTGCTTCTTGGTGAGAGATAGATCAGATTGATTAGTGTCGTCCGAGCTTGATAGTCGATACCGAAGTATGTATGCAAGGTGATCCAATGAGACATAGTATTACGCTTATCCCTAATTTTTTCCTGGACCGCCCTTTCGGGTTTTCAGTCCACCGGGATACCCATTTTTGCCCAAGCCGCCTTTTCAGGTTTTCGACTTGCCGGGTGTATAGATTTTTCATTTTCATCCCTTATTTTTGCCCGAACCCTTTTGGTTCGCCGGGAAGCCCTTATTTTTGCCTAGGCCAATCAACCTAGCGAGTCTTTGATTATGCGTAGTATCTTTTCACTATGTCTTCATTGACGGGGTGAGGAAGGTCGTCACCATCCATGGTGGTTAGAATCATAGCTCCTCCTGAGAAAATGTTCTTAACCACAAATGGCCCTTCGTAAGTAGGGGTCCATTTTCCCCTGGGATCACCTTGAGGTAAGATAATGCGCTTGATTACTAGATCCCCAACTTGATACTCTTTTTGTCTGACTTTCTTGTTAAATGCCTTGATCATCCGCTTTTGGTACGTCTGACCATGACAAATAGCAGTAAGTCTCTTTTTGTCGATTAAGTTCAGTTGATCAAGCCGGGTCTGGATCCAGTCATCTTCACTCAAACCTGCATCCTTCATGATTCGAAGAGAGGGTATCTGAACTTCGATGGGCAAGACTTCCTCCATGCCATAAACCAAGGAATATGGTGTTGCCCTTGTTGACGTCTGTGCTGAGGTACGGTACCCATGAAGAGAAAATGGTAACATCTCGTGCCAGTCTTTGTATGTCACTGTCATCTTCTGCACAATCTTCTTAATGTTCTTATTAGCCGCTTCGACATCCCCATTTATCTTCGGTCGGTAAGGAGAAGAGTTATGATGCTGTATCTTGAATTGCTCGCAGAGCTCAGTGATCATCTTATTGTTGAGATTGGTACCATTGTCCGTAATGATCCTCTCTGGTACACCATATCGACAGATCAGATTGTGCCGAATGAACCGTGCCACGACGTTCTTGGTTACTGTAGCAAAGGAAGCTGCTTCAACCCACTTCATAAAGTAATCAATTGCTACCAAGATGAAACGATTCCCGCTGGATGCTGTAGGTCTGATCTCGCCGATCATATCAATGCCCTACATTGCAAAAGGACAAGGTTCTGTCAAAACGTTTAGAGGAACTGGAGGTATGTGCACCTTATCAGCATAAACTTGGCACTTGTGACATGTCCGAGAATGCTGATAACAGTCAGCTTCTATTGTGGACCAATAATATCCTGCCCGAAGGATTTTCTTTGCCATGGTGTGTCCACTGGAATGAGTTCCGAAAGCACCTTTGTGCAACTCTGCCATGATCCTTTCTGCTTCATTCTTATCCACACAACGCAGTAAGGTCGAATCATGGTTACGCTTGTAAAGAATGTCATTGTTGATGAAGAACTTTGCTGCGAACCTCCTCAGAAATTTCTTATCATTAACAGATGCACCTTCGAGGTATTCCTGAGTTTCAAGACACCTCTTCACCTCATGAAACCATGGCTTTTCTGTTACCTCTTTAGTCTCAATGTCACAGCAATGTGCAGGTTCGTCCAATCTTTCAATGATAATCCGGGGAGCTTCTTTATCCCAATTGACTTTGAACATAGAAGACATCATAGCTAGCACGTTCGCCAACTGACTCTCATCTCTAGGGAAGTGTTCAAAGGTTATCTCCTTGAAATGTGGAAGCAACGTTAACACATACTCCTTGTAAGGAATAAGATTAGGGTGTTTCGTATCCCACTCGCCTTTGATCTGACTGATCACGAGAGCGGAATCTCCGAAGACACTTAGAAACTTAATCCTTAGGTCAATTGTTGCTCGAAGACCCATGATGCATGCTTCATACTCCGCCATATTGTTGGTGCAGTTGAAACATAATCAGGAGGTAAACGGAGTATGAGAGCCTTTAGGAGATATGATCACAGTGCCAATGTCGTTGCCCAAAGCGTTTGAAGCTCCATCAAAGTACATAGACCATCAGGATCCTTCCTCAGGTCCTTCATCTGGTCCAGGTGTCTCACAATCAGTTACCAACATGATATTCTCGTCCGGGAATTCAAAGTTTATAGATTGGTAATCATCCACTGCCTGATGTGCCAAATGATCTGCCAACACACTTCCCTTGATTGCCTTTTGGGTCGTGTACTAGATGTCATACTCAGTCAAGATCATCTTCCATCTTGCTATTCTTCCGGATAAGGCAGGCTTCTCGAAGATATACTTGATTGGATCCATCTTTGATATCAACAGAGTAGTGTGAGTCAGCATATACTGTCTCAGCGGGCGAGCAGCCCATGCCAAAGCGCAGCAATTTTTCTCAAGCAGTGAGTATCGGGTCTCACAGTCGATAAACTTTTTGCTAAGGTAATAAATAACATGCTCTTTTCGGCCAGACTCGTCATGTTGACCCAGCACACACCCCATTGAGTTGTCGAGCATTATCAAGTATAAGATCAAAGGTCTCCCTTCAACTGGTGGAATCAGAATAGGTGGATCTTGGAGATACTCTTTGATCCTTTCGAAAGCGGCCTAGCATTCATCGTTCCAACGTACTACTTGATCTTTCTTCAGTAACTTGAAGATTGGCTCACAAGTAGCAGTTAGGTGCGAGATGAATCAGGCAATGTAGTTCAGACGTCCCAGGAAGCCTCTGACTTCTTTCTCTGTTCTGGGAGCTGGCATTTCCTGTATGGCCTTTACTTTTGCAGGATCCACTTGAATACCTTTGTCGCTTACAACGAAACCCAGCAGCTTACCAGATCTCACCCCCGAAGGTGCACTTGTTCGGGTTTAACCTCAGCTTGTACAACTTCAACCTATCAAACAACTTCTGCAGATGGTCAAGGTGTTCTTCCTCAGTTTGGGACCTTGCAATCATATCGTCGATGTATACTTCAATCTCATGATGGATCATGTCATGAAACAAAGCAACCATGGCACGCTGGTATGTTGCCCCAGCATTTTTCAACCCAAAAGGCATGACCTTGTAGCAAAAGGTACCCCACTGAGTAACAAAGGTTGTCTTCTCCATGTCTTCGGGAGCCATTTTAATCTGATTATAATCGGAGAAACCATCCATAAAGGAGAATACCTTGTGTTGAGCGGTGTTGTCAACCAGAACATCGATATGAGGTAGAGGGAAATCATCCTTGGGGCTCGCCTTGTTCAAATCCCTGTAGTCAACACACATTTGAACCTTACCATCCTTCTTCGGCACAGGAACCACATTGGCCACCCACTGAGGGTAAGAAGTAACAACTAGAAAACCGGCGTCAAACTGTTTCATAACTTCAACCTTGATTTTCTCAAACATCTCTGGGCGCATTCGGCGGACCTTCTATTTCATTGGAGGACAGTCTTCCTTGGTAGGCAGGCGGTGAACCACAATATCAGTATCCAACCCAAGCATGTCTTCGTAAGACCAGGCAAAGATCTCAACGTAGTCACGCAGCATCTGAATTAACCGTTGTTTCATACTAAGCTCCGGATTTGCCCCGATCTTGACCTCATTCTTGTCTATCTCTATACCCAGATTTACTGATTCCACCGGCTCTTCGTGTGGCTGTATAGCCCTCTCTTCTTGGAGTAGCAGTCTCGCAAGTTCACCAAGCACTTCACAATCATCTTCACCTTCGTCTTCGGCTAAGTTGATCGGATTTTCGAAGTTATAATTGGCAGTAGAGAGTCGTTACCAGTGATATCCAGAGTGGATGTGGACCTGTATATGTGAGTGTGTGTAAAATAGTTGTTTTGCAATATGTAATAAAGAAAAACAAGGAGCGCAAGATTTGAAATGCAAGAAACGTCCAATACTTTTATTAATGATATATGAAAATGACACACATAAAGCCCTCACAAATGAAGCCACAGTGCCCCGGGTAAGACACCGGGCCATAAAGTTTAAAACATTGTCTGTTACAAATTCAAAACAAAAAGTTTCATTACTGGGTGATAACAGAAACGAGCATAGAATCCTTCGTTGTCCAGTTGCTTAGTCCACCATCGATAGTAGGATAGATCCAACTGTCAATGTCAAACTCTTCATCATCGTCATCCCCGATATCATCCACCCCTTCATCTTGCTTAGGCTTTTCTGGTGCTCCGAACTCAATCTTCTTCGCATCGATCAAGTCTTGTACCTTGTTCTTCAATACCCAACAATCATCCGTATCATGCCCCGGGCTATCAGAGTGAAAAGCACAACGGGCATTAGGATTATACTTTGGTGATATTGTATTTGGATTCTTCGGGGCTTCCCTTGGAATCACTAGGTTGGTCTTCAGCAATTGCGGCAGAATCTGAGATAAGGTTATGCTGAGACGGGTGAATTGCCTTCGAGGTCTCTCGTCCTTCTGTTGATTGTTGTGCTGAGGAGCACCGGCAGGTTTTGAAATAACAACCGCATTAACAGCTTGGCGGTGTTCAGGTCTATTCTGTCTTTTCGAACTGTAGAAAGCACTAGACTCTTTCTTAAAAGGCTTCTTCTCGGTTCTTGATGAAGCACCCTTATGTATCTTACCAGCCTTAATACCAGCCTCAATCCTTTCACCGATCATAATTAGATCTATAAACCCGGACGAAGAGCTTCTGATCAGATGGTTGAAAAATGGACCAGACAGGGTCCCCAGAAACATATCAACTAGCTCCCGATCAGCCAAGGGTGGTTGTACTCTTCCGGCGAGGTCTCTCCACTTCTGAGCATAATCTTTGAATCCTTCACCCGTTCCCATTAACATACCCTGGAGTTGGGTACGCGTGGGAACGAGGTCGGAGTTGTACTGGTACTTCCTGTAGAAAGCAGTAGCCAAATCCTCCCAATTGCAGATACTGGCTCCGTCCAGCTGGTAAAACCACTCAAGCTGAGTCCCTGAGAGACTGTCTTGAAATAAATGGATCCATAGTTTTTTATCAGCGGTGTACGGCTGAATATTCCTTACATATGACCGGAGGTGCATCTTCGGACAAGAAACTCCGTCATACTTAGCAAAGGCTGGTGCTTTGAATTTGTGGAGAATTACCACCCCAGATGATAGACCTAGATCACCAAAGTCCAGACCAGGCACTTTCTGAACTTCCATCGCACTCAAGCGATCTTCCAGTTGTTTGTATCTATCCTCAGCTGGAGGATACTGGTCTTCATCGAAGTCCGTCTCGTTTTCGGAGACCACAGGGCTAGGAGCCCTCCTTTCTTCCTGACTATCTTTCCCTCCAGATGAGGTGGTCAAATCAACTTCATTCTGTAGCCTGTTTCCAAACATGTGACTTGTGTTAAACAGGATTGTCCTCTTCTTTTTCTTCTTCTTCTCTTTCAGAATCAGGGTCTTCATATCTTCCTGACCCTTAGCTAGATTCATGAACAGCTCTTGGAATTGGGCATTCTGGGCCTGGAGGGCCTTGATGGCTTGCTCGGTTGATGGTTCAACAGACATGATGAGTGCTGAAATAAACAGCGAAGAAGATAAGAGACCTGTAAAGGGTACCTGTTATGAAGTGCATGGGATGAAATGCGTATGACATGATTTCAAAGACAATTGGGAGATTCAAATTTGTAAACAATAAATGAAACAAACTTTATTAGATAAACTTTGAAATTTAAATTGTTCAACAAATTGCCCTTAAGGCGTTACAAGAATGGAAATACTGAAAAGTAAATAAAAACTGGAAAGGAAATAATCAAAGGACAATCAATGCTCTCATGGTCTCTTCTTGTCGGTGCGAACATAGTCATTGAGAATCCGCTCGTTCTCCAGCTGCCTAGTCAACCTCTGGATCTTCTGCTCTTGCTCATTGAACTTTTCCCGGTAAGCGTCCCGTTCTTCTCCCAGTTGCATCCAAGACCTTTTCAGTTCCCCAATGTCAGTGGGAATATGTGGATGGAGTATGGTTGGAAGAACCCCTTCTTCATTAGCAATTTCAACAATGATAGGCCAGACAGCTTCATATGGCATACCCAGCTTTTGGGCACGGATACGAACCCATCTGACATATGGCTCCATCAAAAGTGAAGTCTTTGGGCCTAGCTCGTGTGGATCAGATCTATGAACTCTATCCCAAGCCCTTATGAATCTGCGCCGTTGCTCGTCGCTATCCCCTTGAAAATCAAAGATGATACTAGGCATTAGCATCTCATGAGGTCCTTCTCTTCTAGCACGTCCAAACTGACGTAAGGCCAAGCACGGATTGTAGGAAATTCCTCCATGGGTTCCTGTCAGTGGAACATTGGGGTATTCCCCACAGCGATCAATAACGGCCACCTTGTCCATACCCTTGAGAGTCCAAATGATATCATTATGAGATAGAGATATAACCCTATAAGCCCGGCCCATGCCTTCTTTGTTCTTCAGCACTGACTTGGGGAGGTGCGAAATAAACCACCTCGCCAATAACGGAGCACATCACATCAAGGTTCCCCGCTTTCGGGCAGTACGAGCATAAAGCTGATGAAGGATGTCACCCAAGAGAGTGGGTACAGGATTACGAGAGATGAAGATTTTCACCGTATTCAGATCAACAAAGGAGTCAGAGTTCAGAAACAAAACCAAGCCATATATCAGAAGAGCCAGAATATCTTCGAATGCCTTGAAGTCTAGACTATCCCATAAATAGTTAGCCTTACCAACCAAAAACTTAGTCAGAAAACCCTTTGCTCCACTTCTAGTCTCCCAATTAGCTATTACCTCGTCCTTTGTCAAATGAAGGGCTGAGGCAATCTCTTCTGGCCTAAGAATCTTCTCCCAACCAGTAAACGGGGTCTGCTACAGAATAGAGATACCGAGCAGATCAGAGAACTCTTCTAAGGTGGGAGCCAACTGGTAGTCCTGGAATGTAAAGCAATGGTCCAATGGATCATAGAACTGGACTAGGACACTCATCATCTGCTCGTCCAATTTGGAGGTGATAAACTGAGAATTTAACCATGTCTTCTGATGAAGGAAGTAGTGTCAGGCATCTTTGCAATCAGATCCTTAAGCACAGTGGGAACCTGGACAAAGTTGATCCGGATGGTATTCCTATGCATGGGCATCATGACCTACAAAACAGAACAAAGATGAATCCCTTCTGTCTTTGAAATAGGTTATTCCAATGCAAGATGTATGCAATGTTATGATGTCATGATGTCATGATAGAAAGCACATCACAAGTATCCACAAATAGCAAACATGGTAAAGGCACACAAGTCACACAGAGAGCCCTTAGATTTCAGGCCGGCAAGGAGCTTAGGTACTACCCTCTTTAAGTTCAGTTGGTTTAAACCTGTCCTAAAAATAATAACCAGGTTCTAGAGGATCTCAATATCACTGACTACCCTCAATCGGTCATAATTCCAGTTTAGCAACCTTTTCTTGTGGCCGAAATCATCGCGAGAGTTTAGTCTCAATGAGTGTAACATATTGCTACTGTTATATGGCCAAGTTGGTCAATTTAAAGGTTCTAAGGTCAGTTGGTGCTTAATGACCCCTTAGATGACCCATATTCTCCTCGTTCCAACACAAGGGATATCGGTACAATCTAAAGTGCCACACTAACGTAGCTACTGCTTCAACCGTATCGGTCTACGTCGTACAGTTCCCTCACAGTTTATTTCTACTTACCTAAAGGGTATCCCCCAGATCTGGGTTAGGATCTATAGTAACTCTGATACAAGCCCACAAATATAAATCATACAAAGCATACAATTGAAAACACAATGATCTAATCCTAAGGTACACCCCACTTATTAAAGTCCCCAACAGAGTCGCCAGTTCTGTGATACGGTGGGAGAGAACTGAATGTTTTGGAACGCTGGTTTGCGTTTGTTTTCGCAAAATGTCGCGGTAAGCAAGAGTCACCACTGTCTTTTATTTTATCCAACAAGGAAAGGAAAAAAGCACAGAAAAATTCCTTTTTCGAGATGTTTCTCGGGTCTGGGGGGTAGATTATAGAAAGGGAAGGTGTTAGCAACCTTTCTATCCGTGGTTATCCACGGGCTCTTAGGTACTTGCTCAAAGTGTTTTCAAAATTTGCTTTTCTTTGTGTTTGTGGGTTTGAAAAAGTTTTTGTTTGAAAGGTGTAAGTGAGAAAAGTTTTTGTTTTGAAAAAGAGAAAGTACTTAAGAACCATCTACCTACTCGAAAAAGGAATCAATTTGTGTTAATGTCCTTTAGACAATGCTATCCCACTATTGATGAGTAGGTAGCACCGTCGTTGGAGTTTAAGGGTCAATTCGATTAAGGGACGTGTGGTCACAAAAGCAATGTTAGGACGCCTTAGCGGTAACCCTAATGTCTTAGATCATTTTTCTGAGGCAACCGTTTCGAGATAACTATGATCTTTGGACAAGAGGGCGACCTCTAAAACTTCCTATACTCAATGACCACGTTCGAAGGCAACCAAGCGAGGTGTACCCTATGAGTGCACATGTGCGAGTGTGTTATTTTCAGTTAATTTGTCTTTGTACATGTCAATGGTTATCTATGTTGATTTTAGGTTTAAACATTTGATCTTGTCATGCATTCCCTATTATCAAACATCTAACAGTTTATAAGTTGCGGAAATAAAATTGCGGAAATTAAAACTAACTATTACAAGGCGTCGGGTATTTACATCGCCAAAAGCAACCCTTGAATTTAAAATGCGGAAAATAAATAAAGCGATAAAAATATTAAAGGTCCTATTAAACTATTACATTCTGGGAAACATATACAATATTGAAATCAAATGGATCGCGTGCGAGAAATTAAATCGGACGAATTTTTAGGGTTTTGACCCTTTTATTATTAAAGAAAATATTTTTTGTTATTTTTGAATTAATGGAAGAAATTAAATTAGGTTAAACATTAAATAAATAAATCAATTAATTTTAAAAAAATATATTTTTGGATTTTTGGGTATTTGAAGAAATAAAAATAAATTAATCAAAATTAGTAAAACCTAATTATCTAAATTAATTTTAATTATTTTCAAAAGATATTAAAATTATACCTAATTAAAACTAAGTTAATTAAATTAATATTTATTTACAAAAATAAAGTGCTGAATTTAATTTTAATAAATAAAATATATTTTTTTGGTTTTTCGATTTTTATGAGAAAAAGATTAATTGGTTAGTGATTAAATAATAAAAATGGCAAAAATAATTAAATGAAATAAAGAAAAAAATTAGAGAGAGTTAGAAATCTAGGCCTTAAAGGAGGTCTGGATAGCAGTTTTGTGGCCCATCACAAGCTAGCCTGGCTGACTTTTTTTGGATTTCACGCATGCACGTTGACTTGGGCATATGGTGGACTTTCATTCTTGACCACCAGATCTGGCCTGGGGCCATCTGGCGCTTTAAGATTTGAGGGAGTATCGTGCGTTGCAATGCATGAGACACGCTGGAACATCTGCAAGAAAATAATAATAAGGAATATGGGGACCTGGGATTCGAACCAGGTCCTGTTGGACTATGCACTAACACCTTCGCCACTCAACCACTGCATTTCATTTGTTATCATAAATACAAAGTAATTATAATATATGAAAAAGTGTAATTATGCCAGAAATAAAAAATAAAGCGCGAAAATTTGAATGGAGCAACCGGATGGGGACACGTTGTCGTCCCTGTCCTCAGATTTATACAGAAGTTACCTGCGGATTTAAATCTGCAGCAAAAGGCATAGGTTGATTCAAAAATCCATCTCAGGCCATATCAATGGAGGGTGATACCATGGATGAACTCGTCTTTTTCCCCTGAACAAGATGGTACCTTTCTCACAAGCCAATTGTCCCTGTAATGGAAAGCCCTAAAAAAACCCTAAAGAACCCTTCAATGGCGTTTTGGATTATAGAACAGATAAATACAATCAAATAATATGGAATGCATGGAAATTGTTTGGTGATTGCAAATATGCCATTAGTTTCTTGTAATGATGCGTAAATTTTGAAACACGAAAGCAAGTTCAGAGGGAGGTTGCGTATCACTTACAGTGCGTTTGAGAGGGTGAAAGATCTTACTTTTGTCTGCTTCTCACTCAATGATTGCCCAGCAATGGAGTGGTGTTGAGATTTTGCGTTGAAACTGCCTCTAGATTCACACTTTTCCCAAGTTTTCTCAAGTTTGGTTCTTGTGATTTTGCAGCTTTCCACCTCTAATTCGTGTGCCTTTGTATTGTATATTTACTGAGCAATGTATTAGGTCAAGTTTTTTGGACTGAATCCTTGTGCATTATGGCTTGAAGATATGATTTGATTCACCATTGATAACTTTCGAAATCTGTCCAAAATCCAATATTTTTGTACATGAAAAGCTTGATACAGATTTGATCATGATCATGATGATAATTAAGACCTATAACAACCAAAAAGATCCTAAGTCATCAATATTTGGATTTTATTTGATTTAAATTGATTTAAAATGAATTAATTCAATAAAAAATCAAATAAAATAGAAAAATTAATAAATGGACACAAGGCTGAATATAGGACACGTGTGTAGTGTGACAAGATCAAATCAAGTGAAAAAGAATGGGCCCATTTGACAAAATTTGAAGTTTTGGGGATAGTTGACTTTTGGCAATTTTGTAAAAATGCCCAACTTCAACAATGCATAACTTATTCTATTTTGAACTTTTGGAAGTGTTCTTTGACTTTTTAGAAAGCTTGAGATGTCCTATAACCAACCCTTTTTGTCTCATCTCATTTTGATATTCCATGATCAAGTTATAAGCTTTGGCAAAAAAGGTGTTTTTGTTGACTTTCAAAAATGACCTATAATGTCCAAATTTGTAACTTATTGTGAGTGCATTTCATGATCTTTGGGTGTGAAGATGGATTGTAGTAAATTTCATCCTATTCAAAATGAGCTTTGGATGGGTCATTTATCATAAAGTATGAGAAAGTTATGCTTGGTCAAAGTTGAGTTGACTTTTCCTAAAAAACCCTAATTTGGCAACTTTTGAGTCTTGATGAATTTTGAGCAATCCTTGATGAATCATGATCAAACCTTGATAAAATGATGAAATATCCTTAAAAATGAGAATTTTGACAAAAAATCTTGAAGTTTGACTATTTGTAGGTCATAGTTGACTTTTGCCCTAACATAGTCGATTTTTGGACCCTTTGAGCAATTGACTGACCAAACTTCCTCTGCAAGGCATGAAAGTTGACATGGATGAACTTGAGAACACATTAGGACATTAGGGAGCACTTGAGGTCATTTGGATGCAAGGACCTTGATGCAACACAAAACCCTAATTTGAGGTTGACTGCCTTAGGAGATGATTTGACTGTCCAACTCTTGAGCAACCTTGAGCCATTTGGAGATTATTCTTGCAATGTCTTGGGAAATATGAGAGGGAAAATTTTGGGGTGCAACACAACCCTATTCCATGATCTGATGCATAAGGAAATCGAAGTATATGTTGATGATATGATCGCTAAATCTCATACCGAGGAAGGACATATAGAAGATTTGTTGAAGTTATTTCAGTGTTTAAGGAAGTATCGCCTTCGTTTGAATCCGAATAAATGCACCTTTGGTGTTTGTTCTAGAAAGTTGCTAGGTTTCATTGTCAGCCAAAAAGGAATTGAAATTGATCCTGATAAAGTCAGGGCAATTCATAAAATGCCTACTCCAAGGACTAAAAAGCACGTTAAAGGTTTCCTCGGACGTCTGAATTATATATCCAGGTTCATCTCCCACATGACTGCAACGTGTAAACCCATCTTCAAGCTTATGAAGAAGGATCAAGGGTGTGTATGGACCGATGATTTCCAGAAGGCATTTGAAAGAATTAAAGAGTATCTGATTGAACCTCCTATCTTTCTCCCTCCCGTTGAGGGAAGACCGTTGATTATGTATTTGACAGTGTTGGATCATTCTATGGGTTGCATTTTAGGACAGCAAGATGAAACGGGAAGAAAAGAATATGCCATTTACTATATGAGTAAAAATTTCACTGATTGTGAGTCGCGATACACTCTACTTGAAAAGACATGTTGTGCTTTGGCTTGGGCAGCGAAGCGTCTGCGTCAGTATATGCTGAATCACACTACTTGGTTGATATCTGTTGTACCCCAAAATTTGCCCTCTCTTTCTTCAGGAAATCATCTTGGATTTTCAAAGTCCCTCTGAAACAAATCCAAGTCCAGAACTGTCATTTTTGCCAAAGCAGACCATTTACAAGAGCAAGATGATCACACAAGCTTTGAAGACAGCGTTTTTATCTTAAGAAAAAAAATTAAATTCTAAGTACTTGGAATTTTTCTCTAAAAAATGAGTGTTTAAGAAGAAATCAGCGCTTCAGAACTTCTGGACCAAACTCCATATAGAAACGGTCAGAAGTTGCAAGCATGGCTCAGCACAGTCGGAAGTTGGCTCTTCAGCAGCTACATCAGCTCAATCAGAAGTTGCAAACATGGTTCAATATGTAAGTCTTAGACAAAACATGACTCTTTCAGCAGCTACGCAAGCTCAGCCAGAATTTGCTAAAGGGATGCAAAAGAAGCAAGGAAGTCTGAAGGCTCTTTCAGAACATGCTGAAATCAGAAGATGAAAAGGTCAGAAGAATGGGTGTTACACTGATACAGAATCTCTAAGCCCAGGAGTTCCAGAAGCAAATCCAAGGAACGTGTCGGAAAATCAGAAGAATCCCCAAAGCTTGCTAAGACAACAGGAAGCCAAGGCCAGAGCATGGTTTACGTTGTTCTTGTTGAAACAGAACTGCTGGTTCAAAGTTTGGTTTCCATTACCAGAATATTGATGTTGATAAGTCTTATCACCATTTAATGCTCATTAATGCTTCCAACCACCCCTGAACATTCATCCAAGTAACCCCTTCACGTGTGGTTTGGTAAATGCCTTCATGCAGATTCTGGCATGGGTCTACACGCCACCGCCAACCTAAGAGGTTACTTCTCCCCAATCCACGCCTGCTGTTCCAGCCTAGGCTGAAAGGCTATCTGTTATCACAACTTCCCAGGAATTTCTGTCAAAGAACAATTCAAACTCTGTTGGCGCCTTTAATGACCAAGAAATCCACAAGAGCTTTGCCTATAAATAGAGAACCATTGTCCACTGAAAAAAGGCGTTCAAGAAACAGAAAAATTGCTAAGAGAGAAACAGAAATCTTTAGCAAGAAAGTGTTGTGAAACTCTGCCAAAATCTCCAGTGTTTCATAACTTTGAAGTTCTTACCTTCAAACTTCATCAAATACCCAGTTTTCTTTGTGAACCAAAAACACCCTTTTCAAACTTCTGACCCTATATACGCATACACCTTCACCTATCCTTGTCAAAAAGAATCTGTCCAGAATACCATCAGAGCCAAAAGCTAGCTTTCATCCACAAACTTTTCCAACAGCCAGGTAAGCACCTGCTGACCTTCATCACGCTGCTAGGCATCATCAGCTGTGCATACTCAAATAAACATAATGTAAATATCATGTTGTTGCTGTTTGTGTTCTGAGGATTTTCATACCTCAGAACGTTCTGAGCCAGTGTAGAACCTGCCTGTGACCTTGATTGGTCCTGCCCTCTGAAACACTTTAACATTTGCTGGAGCTGTTCCAAATATGTTTCCTGTTTTGTGGAATAATAACGAAATTGCAGATGTTCTGATTAGTACAGGGAAGAGCCAAGTGCTGACTTTGACGTTAGCACATCTGAAGCCTGTTTTGCTGTCAATAATATCAGAGCCTCTGAGAGTTATTGTCTTTCCAGCAGGATCAGAACTTCTGAGTTCCCCACTAACAAACTTTTGTCTTGCAGCGCAGGGGGGTCAGAACTTCTGATTTCCCCACTAACAGGTTTCTGTTTTGTAGGTGCCAGGGTCAGAAGTTCTGACTCATACAGTTTAACCAAGAGGTTGATCATCTGGCAGCGGATCTGAGTCAGAACTTCTGATGACCTCTCAGTAGCGCGCTGGCTCCCTCTCTCTTTCCCTCTATCTCGTTTTTTGCTATTTTCTTTTTTGTCTATTTTTCTCGTTGAACCCCCCATGTACAAATGTGTATCCCCACTCCCTAATTGTTGTAATAGCGTAGGATTTTTTATTTCCGCTTCTTATTGCTAGTAATTAGGATGTGTATGGCAAGATAAAATCAATGAAATAGAAAATCCTAATTCAAAGATAAACTCTTGTATGCAATAAAACACACTTGCACACTAACACCCCTAGGGTTACATCCACTTGTTGCCTTTCAAAAAAAATGGGCCATGTTACGCATGCAAAGTATCCTGGTAAAACAAACAAAATCAAAAGATCATAGTCCCTCGATGACGCTTTCGAAAGTTGCCTTACAAAAAATGATCTTAGTCCCTTAAAAGAAATACTAAGATACTTTGCAACATTGCTATCATGGTCTATACGATGACCCGCGCCCGTCCCGTTCACATCCTAACACAAGATTTTCCACCCAATACAATGGTGGAATAAAATTGTTAAAAGGGTTAAAACATAGCAAAGATCTTTGAGAAATTTAGGGTAGATAGCTCTTGGTTACTTACCAACTTGCAAAACAAAAACACTTGCCTATTTTTCAAAACACACTCCACAACACACTTTCAAAACAACTTTAAAAAAAACATTGAAAACTTTTCAAAAGACATACACTTTTGTATACATCCCAACATGGATCATTACAAAGGTTGCCACCACATTGGCCTCTTTTCAAAACATTTTCAAACCCACACACAAAGCACCATTTCAAACAATTGAAAATCAAGGCAAGTTGATCTAAGCAAGTAACTAAGAGCCCATGGATAACCATGGATAGAAAGGGTGCTAATACCTTCCCTTTCTATAATCTACTCCCCAAACCCAAGAAAACATCTCAAAGGTTTTTGCTGTGCTTTTTAACCTTTCCTTAGGATAAAATAAAAAGTCGGTGGCGACGCTCAACCGAAACATTTGCGAAAACAAACGCAAAACCTCAAGTCAGTTCTCCCACCGTATCACAATATCCAAAATGGATCCAATTGAGTACATCTTCGAAAAGCCTGCTCTTACCGGAAGAATCACTCGCTGGCAGATGTTGCTGTCTGAATACGTTATTGAATACCGCACTCAGAAGGCTATTAAAGGTAGTGTGTTGGAGGAGTACCTTGCTCACCAACCGGTGAAGACTAACAATCTGTCAAATATGACTTTCCCGATGAAGATGTGATGTTTTTCAAAGTAAAATATTATGATGAACCTTTGCTTGAGGAAGGTCCTAATCCAGGGTCCCGATGGGGCATGGTGTTTGACGGAGCTGTGAATGCTTACGGAAAAGGGATTGGTGTTGTGATTATCACTCCTCATGGGTCTCATATACCTTTCACTGCAAGACTGACCTTTGATTGTACCAATAATATGGCGGAGTATGAAGCATGTATCATGGGTCTCGAAGCGGCTATGGATCTCAGAATCAAAATCCTTGATGTCTATGGGGATTCAGCTTTAGTAATAAACCAGATTAAAGGAGAATGGGATACTCATCACCCTGGCTTGATCCCTTGCAAAGATTATGCTAGAAGGCTATTACCCTTCTTTAACAAAGTTGAATTCCATCATATTCCAAGAGAGGAAAATCAAATGGCGGACGCTTTGGCAACTTTGGCGTCTATGTATCAGGTGAATTCTTGGAATGATGTGCCTCGTATAACAGTGCGACGTATGGATAGACCAGCCCATGTATTTGCAATAGACGAGACGTCAGATGAAAAGCCTTGGTATCACGATATCAAGCATTTCCTCCTAACTCAAGAATAGCCATTGGGCGCATCAAATAAAGCTAAGAAGACCCTGAGAAGATTGGCAGGTAGCTTTTTCCTTAATGAAGATGTGCTATACAAAAGAAATCATGACATGGTCTTGCTTAGATGCGTGGATAGACACGAAGCAAACATGTTGATGCATGAGATCCATGAAGGTTCCTTCGGTACTCATGCCAATGGACATTTAATGGCAAAGAGGATGCTTAGGGCAGGTTACTATTGGCTGGAAATGGAATCCGAATGTTGCAAATTTGCGAATAAGTGCCACAAGTGTCAGATATATGCTGACAAGATTCATGTGCCTCCGACACTTCTCAATGTTATTTAGTCCCCGTGGCCCTTCTCTATGTGGGGTGTTGACATGATTGGAATGATTGAACCTAAGGCATCAAATGGACATCGTTTTATCTTGGAAGTGATTGACTATTTCACCAAGTGGGTGGAAGCAGCTTCATACGCCAATGTTACTAAGTAGGTGGTAGTACGCTTCATCAAGCATAATCTTATTTGTCGATATGGTGTGCCAAGCAGGATTATCACTGACAACGGCTCGAACTTATATGATAATATGATGACAGAACTTTGTGAAGAATTCAAGATTATCCATCATAATTCATCTCCCTATAGGCCAAAGATGAATGGAGCCGTCGAAACTGCCAATAAGAACATTAAGAAAATCATCCAGAAGATGGTTGTTACTTATAAAGATTGGCATGAGATGCTTCCTTTTGCTTTGCATGGGTATCGTACATCTGTTCGCACCTCAACAGGGGAAACCTCTTTCGCGCTTGTGTATGGTATGGAAGCAGTGCTCCTCGTCAAAGTTGAGATCCCCTCTTTATGCGTGATGATGGAAACGAAGTTATCAGAGGCTGAATGGATTCAAAATAGATTCGACCAGTTGAACTTAATTTAAGAAAAGAGAATGACGGCCTTGTGTCACAATCAGCTATACCAAAAGAGGATTAAGAAAGCTTTTGATAAGAAAGTCAAGCCTCGTGAATTCAAAGAACGCGACCTCGTGCTCAAGAAGATCATGTCTTTTAACGCTGATTCTAGGGGCAAGTGGACTCCCAATTATGAAGGCCTATATGTTGTCAAGAAAGCCTTCTCTGGTGGTGCATTGATTCTTGAAACTATGGATGGCGAGGAGTTCCCACGTCCCTTGAATGCTGATGCAGTCAAGAAATACTTCGCCTAAAGAAATAAAAGAACAGCTTGCTAAGTTGAAAACCCGAAAGGGCGGCTTAGGCAAAAAGGAGCATCTCAGTAGGCTAAAAACCCAAAAGGGTGGTCTAGGCAAAAATTAGAGACATAAACAGAATAAATTCTTCCCGGTAGGTTGAAAACCCGCAAGGGCAACCTAGGCAAAAGTTAGGGATTTCTTGGCAAGTAACTGCGTCAGACAAGACTTGGTCATTGAAGCAACAATCTTCTCAGATTCTCATCACATTTCAACTGAAGTCTTTGCTCACGAGTTTGAAGTTGTTAGGGAGAACAATGGTCATTGTATTCAAATGTACCTTTCCCGTATATTTACCATTTTACAAACTTTGTAATCATCTATGGAGTCTCGCCATTTGCAGACTACCATTTCATTAATAAAGTTTGAGCCTTTATCCAATTCTTTGTAGTTCTTATTTTTATTCTGTTTCCAAAAATCTCATTTATTATCGATAGAAATTTTCAAAACAAAAAGACTTAATAATAAAAAATGTTTTGAAAAAATTTACAAATTACCTTTTACTTCAGATGTTGTGATTCGAGTGGAACAAAAGTAGTGATTCCAAGGATATACGAACTCCTAAGTTTTGAAAAGTTCCCTGGTTGCTCTTATTGATATGTGTGTGTTCCATCCAGGATATTGTTTCTTGGGATAGATGAATCTCATACAAGCTAATACATGGTGTGGCATTTGGGCATGTGTTCCCATCTTTCCCCAGTCAAGTTCTGGTTCAGATCGCCTTCAAGTAGATATTTGATGTTGGGTTTGTAATCCCATCCTCCCCAGTCAGGTCCCAATTCAGATTTCTCCAACTGAGTGTAATTTCCTTCCGTGGTCAGAAGGTGATCAAGCGGAGGTTGCAAATTTACAAAGCATGTGCTTAGTTGTTGAAATCTTTCTCCCTTCGTGTTGAGAAGTAATCTTTAGCAAGATATTATGCCCTCCAGTTATGATATTGTTGTCGTAGTGTGCTTCTAAACAACCAGACAAGGGAAATATATATTCTAAGAAGTTTTTTGGATAAGCATCTACTCCTTGGGTTTTTCTCTCACTGTGCACTGAGTTTGATTTAAAATCCCCATAAGCTGACCTATTACTGTGATGATAATTTCTTAATTCTCTGGATGTGTCGAATATGACACTTCCCTCTGAAGTTGTTATCCCATGAAATTTCGTGATCTCTCTCTAGAGAATTTTGCACAACCATTATGCCTAATATTAAAGATTGTATCCAGGTTGTCTTTGGTGTGTGTGGCTTCTTTTCCCCCAATGAAGTTAGCATAACAATCCCTAGTTGAAGTATCGACGATGTAGTTTTGCATCTTCCCTGGTAAAGTCTGTATTAACACCCCCAGTTGAAGCCTCGACGACATGGCTTTCATCTTCCCCTAGTGAAGTTAGTTTTGGAATCTCCAGTGAAGTCTAGACAATAAAACTTCCTCTTCACTTATCGAAGTTCGTATTTGTATTCCCCGGTGAGACATAGAAGAGTTCATGATATTCCCCCAACTTTATTTGTTGCCAGTCAGGTGGTTCTTTGATTATTTTCAAGCCATGTTTTTCCTAGTGAAGTTAAGCCGTGAAATAGGAATTTATTCCTCTGTTGATGCTTACCCTCTCGTGGAATCTAATCCTTGTCCTGCATGTGACTTGGCCGCGTGTTGTCTTCACCCAAGATTAGATTTGTTTGGTTATCCCCAGTGTATTATGGTTGCTTTGTCAGCATATACATGATAACATCCATGCATTCATACACATCATTCATAGATGAATTTAAAATCCATCACTCATTTGCATTCATTGATGTTTTTTCAGCATATTATCCTCTTTGCAAAGTTATGTTACTCTCTCTCCAATAGAGTTGTCAATGTTAAACAAAAAGTGTATATCCTTTCAATTTCCCTACCGAGTTATCCCTCGTAGAAGAATTTTTCTTCAGCATTCCCATTCAGTTCATTAGCTGGATGGAGTGTGATCCCCTTTCGAGTTTATTTCTCATCGGGTGCTAACTTGATTGATTATCTCATTCTAGTTTATTTCTGGTTTGAATCTGTAGTCCCCGACAACATTATTATTCTGATTTCTGCAGGCTGTGATCCTTGATTTGAGAATGTGCATTTATTTTGCACGCAAATACTTTTTCTCCTCAATAGGAATGTATTAGAATTTCCCCAGGAAATCAAGCTTCATTTTTCTCCAGTCTTATTACAATTCCTTCTTAAACGGCAAGCGACAGTTCTCTTTATTTGAGCAACCTGTTCTTCCCAGTAAGTCTGTTAACGTAAGAAGATTTTTTTCCACAATGAATGGTAATCTCGTCATTATGGGAGATAGTTCGTTGATGAAATTTATTACACCAATGAATGGTATTCTCGTCATTATGGGATATAGTTCTTTGTTGAGTTTGGTTGTACTTCAATGATAAAGATAGTTCGTTGAAAGATTCCTACAGTTGTATTTTTACCCTTTCCAGGTGAAATATCTTGGTTAAAGAAGAAACTGAGACCAGTTTGTGGCTTATAGTCAGGATCGAGGGGAAGTTTATCTGATTCTCCATCAAATGGTATCTCTTCGAGGAAGTTTCGTAAGAGAAGTTTGTTGTGAAATCTTTACAAGTGGTAGTCTCTTTATTTGAGATAGCTTGTGTTTTTTTTACCCTTTCCAGGTGAAATATCTTGTTTAAAGAAGAAACTGAGACCAGTTTGTGGCGTATAGTCAGGATCGAGGGGAAGTTTATCTAATTCTCTATCAAATGGTATCTCTTCGAGAAAGTTTCGCAAGAGAAGTTTGTTGTGAAATATTTACAAGTGGTAGTCTCTTTATTTGAGATAGCTTGTACTTTTATTCGTTATTGCTCTTTGAGACATCACCTTCATTAAAAGATGGTGCATTCTCTTTTCTCCACCTTCAGTAAACGTTGGTGTATCTTCTGTTTCTTTACCTTCAATAAAAGTCAGTATTGTCCTATGTTTGTTTTTTTACTTTCATTCTTAAGTGGGTAGTTCGTTACCGTTCTTAGGTAAGATTGATCTTTTTTTGGTTAACGATTGTCGATCCCCTGTGTTGATGTTACTTTTTTTTGTTGTCTCCTCTATGAGTGGATAGTTCACAGCTATCGGTTAATCATTGTCATCCATTACTTTTCCCTCAGTTTTTGAGTCTATGGTATTTTGTCTCCTCTCTGGATCTTACCCCAGCAAGGTTGAGTTTTCTTCTCCCTAGCAGAGCCAATTCATCTCCAGTAGATCTAAATTTCTATCCCCGGAGTCGTGTTATTCTCCATAGGTTTATTATCCTGGTTGATTTCCTTTTGTTAATCTATTGATTTTACTGTTGCTTCTCTGGTGTGTGTCTGGCCCATCTGCATGAAGTTCATACATTACATCCATAATCATAAGCATCGTATGGTATCTTAGGGCCAAAAATAGGGCTTGTTTTATATTGAAGTATCTTCAATCACGTTGAAATGAAGATTTTAATCTTCGTATCTCTATATAGAAGACACTTAAAGAAGCACAACTGTTATACCCCAATTTTTGCCCCTAAGATCCTTTATCATACTTTGTAGGTTTTGCACATAGCATTGGTCTCATGGTTATAAGATCGAAGAGCTTTGGCATTAGGGTTTCTCTCTCGGAATGGAGGTTGTCGTCTTGCTCAAAATTTATTCAACTGGCGCTCTCATTTTTCTTGGTATGAGATTAGGGTTTTGGATCTCAAGCAGCATAGATGTCTCTGCTATCAGGTTTCCTCAAGATACAAATTTTTCTTCATCAGAGTTCTTCAAGGAATAAAGGTATTAGGGTTTAACTCAGCCAGAGAATCCGGATTTCTCTTCATGTTGTTTGAGCTTGGTGGTGATTATTCTATGGAAATTTATTGAATTAATGACTCACTTCAAGGCTGCATTGAGCACTACTCTTCCCTTATGGCGAGTTCGTCATCATCAATCAAGGTTTATCCTAATAGTTATATCTCAAGACATTCCTCTCAAGAAGTTCAGAAGATTTAGTCAAGGGCTTAGTTCTTTTAATTCTATTTGTTAAATGGTTAAGGATTGGTTGAAGAATTCATCGAATCAATGTGCTTATTATTTATTAAGCTACAAATTAAGAGCTCACCCAAGCTTGTTGATAGGATTTGTGTGGCTTCTTGAGTTTTAGATTCAATTGAAGATTTAGATTCATTGATCAAGATGGCGCAAAAGATAAGCTTGTGAACTCTTTATGGACAAAGTCATGTTATATATATTCAATTACTTGTTGCAAGTGGATTTGGTTTCATTCAAGTTTTAAAGACATAAATCAAATTTCATCATTTCAAGGCATATCTTGATTACAAGTCCATTTAAACTTTTTTTTACCATTTGCAAGATTCAAGCCTTAAGTATTAAGTCAAAGATCATGTGGTTTATTTTGAGGAAAATATACATCCTTATTCATTCCATTTCAAACTCCAAGTCCATCATCCACTATTCAAGGCTCATCCAAATATCATCCCAAAGAACAAATGTTATTCAAATATTTCAAAATCACATCCAATGTTCAATCAAGTTACAAAAAGATCCAAGATTCATATACGTACATAATTTAAAAATGCAAAAAAAGGGAATAATAATACATATAGGGGGTTATGAATCTTGAAGAAGAGAACAAGTTTGTATCAATTGGTTGAATGTGCAAAGTACGCCCAAATTTGATTCAAGTCATGGGAATTCATTTTCACCCAAATATGCAGGATACCAAATTATTGAAGACATGACCTGTTTTGGAAAAATTCTGTGTTGGCTGTGTGATTCAAAACTTCCTCATTATGTTAAGAATCTTCAAGATCTTGGATGAGTGTATATAAGCTTGCACCATGCTTGAATCAATGCTTCGAATTAGTCACTCAAGATAATCTGCATAAAAAAAACCCAAAACAGAAAAGCAGATGTATCAAAACTCATATCGAAAACGATTCATTGGAAAAACCAGGTTAATATAACAGTTCAAAAAAAACCAATTGGCATGATTAGCCTTGCAATTTGAAGTCAGAAATTGAGAAAATAAGTCATTTGAATACAAACAAGGGAAGTCACTCAGAGATCAAAAAGTTACAGCTCAGCAGTTCCTAATCAGCTTAACGGATTCGTAACTAAATCAATCTATTCCATTCATCCATAACAAAATTCTAACAACCTAGTACGGATTCCTAACCATCTCCTAACGAACTTTCTAACAAGAGCCTAACAAAAATCAGAACAAAATGGAAGAAAGGGGATCGATAACAGAATGGAAAGAAAAAACAGCATAACATATTTCCTAACAGAAGGGCAAACGTTTTTTTTGAAAAAAATATAACAAAATTGGAAGGGGATTGAAGAGAAAAACAAAAAAAAATATAGGATAGAAAAAGGACTCATCTTTCAACTCTCTGAAAGAATCTTTGCTCTGGAACTTTGACTCTCACTTCCATCTTGAGGCCCCCTCCCTCGGATCCATCTTCATCTTCAACTCTCCGCCCCTTTTTCTCCATTCAGAACCTTCATCATCCTTAACTCAGTAACACTTCATCACTACAAGAACTCCATTCTTCCACATCCGCACCCTCCACGAAATCTTCTGTAACCTTCACGCTTCAGCACCATCTTCACCTTCACACCTTTGTCCCCATCACCAAGAAAAACTCCTCAATCACGCTTCAACCTCCAACTCCAAGCTCTCTCCGATTCTCATAACCTTCAACACTCTTCTTCATCATCATATTCGCGCGATATTTTTTTTTTGAAATCTTCATTAACCTTCAATAAGCTTCACTCTCATCCTTCTAATATCTCTCTAGTATAAGCATCAAACAGAAGTATGATAAGAACTGAATATTAGAAGAAGAAGGAGAACACGAAAGATCAAAAAGAGTGCAAAAAACAGAAATTGAAAAGAACGAAGGAAACAAGACGTATTACCTGAAAAATCACCTCTGTTTTTCACTCATTATCTCCACTGCTGAAGAATCTCCGGAATTACTCTGGTAGGTACGTCACTGCCTTCCTCTTTTTCGCACTTTATTCTGGCCGACATAGTGCAAATCGAACCTTTATGGATCCACGGCTACACCTCGCGGTTGGAATTCGTTCAGAAGGAGAAGAAGATGGAGCGAAACCGGGAGGACAATAATGGTTGAGACGATGGAATCCTTGCACCGTCAAGGAGGAATTAGCAGTGTTTCTGTTTGCAATTTTTGGAAGGAGATGGCGCTGAACGTCGGGGAACGTGAAGTTTTGAAACAGAAATCGCCAGAAAAGGAGGTTGAGGTTGGCTGTGGCGGGATTGAGAGAGAGTGGAGAGGAAGAGTCACTCAAACCTAACCCTAATCCTCTCTCTATCTTATTTTTGCATTTGTTATTTTTTTTAATTTGTTTGTTTGTTAAATTCAGACCATATATTGACTGTAATAAAACAAATATATTGAATATAATAGGAGATCTAGATATGATTTCTGGCTGGATAATATGGTTGGGTTGGCCGAAAACTGGCTCCCTTGGCCCACTGATTTTTTTTCAACATGTTCGTTGTTTAAATGAAAAAAGCTCTTCATGAGCCATTTGTTATTGGGCTTAGTTATTTGTTATTACACCACCTCCTTCCAGAACCACACCTCCTATGTTTAGAGTTTGGTTAGTTTTTTTTCTTAATTTCTAGATAATAATGTTAGGAATAAAAACTGATGATAAAAGATTATAAAATCAATAAAATTTGTTAGATTTTTTTTATTTATTATTTTTTTAGAGGATTAAATCATGGTTACCCGATTACTCGAGGTTCGTGACTCATCTTTTCTTGTTGAGCTGAATCTTATGTAGGTTCATTATTTGGTATGCAGATGTGTTTTGGATTCCTATTGTGATTTATTTTCACATCGATGAAGTATCGACACCTATTCCAAATATTTGATCTCTAACTGTTTGTTTGTTGATGCCAGCTCGCGCGAAGTATCTCATATTTCTTTACTTTGGTTGCGCTTTTTGCGGACATCATTGTTCGTTTGGTATTATACTGCTTCCAAGTTATATTTATGCATTTTATTGTTTTCTAGATATCATGAGAAGTAGGAAATAAAGAGCGTGCGCTCGAAGTCGCTGTTTAAAGACCTGTAGCAGGCATTCCGCACTTCATTTCTTATATGTGTTGTGCTTGTGTTTGTTTCCTTTCTTGTTGATCGATGAGTCACTCAATTTAGAAATTGAGATCACAACTTCGCTCTCAGTGCATGCTCCTTATAGGACTCTATCGCTTTCCTTTATTTCTTTTTGATCGACGAGTCACTCAATTTAGAAATTGAGATCATGACTTCGCTCTCGGTGCATGTTCCCTATAGGGTAGTATGTTAGACTTTCTTTGGCATGCTAACTTAGATAGGATTCCTCACTATATGATATCATTAGATTAGAGATAGGTTAGTCTCCCTTAGATGTTTTCTTCCCATTTTTGCATAATTGCATTTAAAACTAAAACTTATTTTTTCTTGGCAAATATATAAGAAGTGCTAAGTATATAAAAAATTCTTTTCATGGTAAAAAATACCAACCAATACATTTCTTTTCGCCATTCTTCTTTTCTCTTCTAAGAGCATGTTAGCTCCTTTCCACTACAGGTCATAAGTCTTCAAAGGTCGAGCAGCGGTGGAATGATCGAGTGAAACATTGTTCATTTAAAAATACAAACAAAAAAATATATGAGCCGAACTACGGTAGCTTTGATTCCTCAAAAAGGATACGTAGGCATTGGGGTAGGGCCCAAGCGAGTTCAACTTTATTTTCTCTATATTCTTTCTCTTTTCTTTGCTTACTTTCTCTCTTAGTTTATAACCCTTAAGCATTAGATTGAACACACCCTTTGATTAGAATAACGAGAGTGGATCCTGTAGAGCATAATGGACGTGTGGGGTGCTAATACCTTCCCCTCGCATAATCGACTCCCTTACTCAATCTCTCGGTCGCAAGACCTTGATTTCCCCCTTTAGGTTTGTCCTCGATGATTTTACTTTCCCTTTAATATGGGATAAATAAATACTCAATGGTGACTTCATTGATTTTACTGCTACAGAGGTGATTTGTTTCGATTGTGGTGAAGAAGGGCACATTGGTAGTCAGTGTTAGAAACCAAAGAGGGATCAGACAAGTGGTAAAGTGTTCGCTTTGGTTGAGGATCAGGCAGCTGCTGAGGACAGACTTATCAGAGGCACATGTTTCATCAATAGTACTCCTTTAATTACTATTATTGATACTGGTGCTACTCGTTGCTTTCTTGTTGCTGATTGTGTTGAAAGATTGTGTCTTATGTTGTCTTCTATGAATAGAGAGATGGTCATCGACACTCCAGCCAAGGGGTCAGTGACTACTTCTTTTGTGTGTTTAAAGTTTCCTTTGTCGATTTTCGATAGAGACTTTGCTAATGGTTTGGTTTGTTTTCCTTTAAGAGGGTTGGATGTGATTATGGGTATGAACTGGTTAGAGCGTAACTATGTTCATATTAACTGCTATAGCAAGTCTGCGAGGTTTTCTACTCCTGAAGAAGAGGAAGATAGTCTATTGTCTGCTAGACAATTGCGACAGTTGATGCTAGAAGAAGCACATATGTTCTCATTGATGGCGTTGCTATTTGTCGAGACTCAAGCTATAATTGAGGGATTGCAAGTGTTGCGTGAGTTTCCTGAAGTTTTCCCTGATGAAATTCCTGATGTACCTCCAGAGAGGGAAGTTGAATGTGCTATTGATCTTGTACCTGGTACCAGACCCGTGTCTATGGCACCATACATGATGTCTGCATATGAATTGTCAGAGTTAAAGAAGCAATTGGAAGAGTTACTTGAAAATAAGTTTGTAAGACCAAGTGTATCGCCGTGGAGAGCTCCAGTGTTGCTAGTAAAGAAGAAGGATGGAAGTATGAGGCTTTGTGTTGATTATAGACAGTTGAATAAAGTGACGATTAAGAACAAGTATCCGCTTCTAAGAATAGATGAATTAATGGATCAATTGGTGGATGCTCGTGTGTTCAATAAGCTTGATTTGAGGCCGGGTTACCATCAGATTAAAGTGAGGGATGAAGATATCCAGAAGACGACTTTCAGAATGCGTTTTGGACATTATGAGTATTCGATGATGCCTTTCGGTGTTATGCACCGAGAGTATTCATGGAATACATGAACCATATCTTTCATACTTATTTGGATCGGTTTGTAGTGATGTTCATTGATGACATTTTGATTTACTCTAATTCATAAGAAGAGCATGCAGAACACTTAAGAGTAGTATTGCAAGTTGTTGTACCCCAAAATTTTCCCTCCCATATTCTTCAAGGTTTGTCAAGAATCATCTTCAAATGGTTCAAGATTTCTCAAGGATTGCACAGTCCAAATACCTCCTAAGCCAGTCAAAATTAGGGTTTTGTTTCTTTTAAGGAATTTGAGGTTTTCAATGGCTCAATCAAGTCCCATAGGCCTACATACATTGTCAAGCATCTACATGGCAAGTCTCAAGACTCACAGTGCCAAATTGCACAGTCAAAAGCTTCATTTGATCCACAGTCAACTGCAGGGGTAAAATGGTCATTTTGCAGTCAAAAGTCAGAATTTTTGGTCAACATCTTATTTTGAGTCCACAATCATCATTTGATCAAGTCTTGATCATGATTCCACAAGCATAGCTCAAAAATCATCAAGGATGCAAAAGTTACTATTTTAGGATAACAGAAGAGTCAACTGTATCTTGACCAAGGCATAACTTTTTCATGGTTCATCAGAAAAATCCCATCCAATGCTCATTTTGAAGGGGGTGACATTTCCTACAACTCATCTTCACATTCCAAGTCCAAGAAATGCTCTCACGAAAAGTTATCAATTTCTACATTATAGGTCAAATTCAAAAGTCAACAAAAATGCATTTTAAGTCAAAGACCATAACTTGAGATTGGTAAATCCAAATGACATGGGACCAAAGGCATTGGTTATAGGACTTCAAGACCTTTCCAAAATGTCCAAGAACATGTTCATAGGATCAAAATTGAGCAAGATATGCATTTGAGAAGTTGGGAAATTTTTGTGAATTTGCAAAAGTCAACTTTGCTCAAAACACTTTATTTTTGCTAATGGGCCTCAAAATTCTTCTTGAAACTTTATCCATGACTTATGCACGACCCATCAAGCCTATTTGAATTTATTTTCTTATTTTTATTAATTAATTGGATTTTTAATCAATTTTAATTCATTTAATTAATTTAAATTGTAGGAAATTCAAAGATATGGTTTTTCAATCTTTTTTTGAAGCAAGAATGACCTAATCAAGCTGGAAAATTCGTGTGCAAATCAAAGGGACAAAAATCTCCAAGTTTGGCAAGTTTCTTCAATCAAAAAGATTCAAAAAGATGTGATTGCAAATCAAATATTCAAACCATCATGCAATGGATTTTTTGTGCAAGATTTAACCTAATTCTCTTCTACTATATATACACAAGCTAAACCTAATGCCATGGACGTGAAATCTCTGCAGAAAAAAGCCATAGCCATTCAAGAAAATTTAAAGAAAACTCAAAACTGTTTTCCAGGTTCCAGCACGATTCAAAGCAATTGGTGGATTCTAATACATTTCTGGAACTCTCAGGGATGTTTTGCAATCAAAACCAAGCCTTAAAGCTCCAGAAATCACCCTAAACAGACTCACGGTTTGCATACTTTTCTCATAATCGAAACTCATGATTCATAAGCTTTTAACATGATTTATGGTTTGTTTTGCATTGCTTGAATCTATATAAAGCTAATGGTATTGGTTAATTGGATTATAGTGTGCAGAATCGTGAGTTGCCATTAACAAAATCTAGGGTTCTTGAGCTTCCGAATTGGGGCTTTACAGTACAGGGAAAATTAGAGCCCTTAAGACCTATGGTTGAAATCGTTGAGACTGGACGAACGTGAAGCAACCATCGCGAAATATTTATATGCAACACAGGGCTAATCGCTATTTTTCCTTTTTGCAGTTTGTGGGGGTTAAAAACCCCCGCTATCCATTTGTTTTTTACAAGTACACAGGATGAAGATGAAGACGTGTTATCATATGATTATCCCATTCAAATAGCGCGCGTGGTTTTGTTTTTTCCAGCATATTGATTGTTTCTTAATAATATATTTGTTTGTTAGTATATTAACAAAGGCGTGCAAATGGCTTAGTGGCTGTTGCGCTGGCTGGTAACCATTGGGACCTGGGTTCGAATCCCAGGTCCACCCAAAACTCCTATGTTATTTTTCTTAACATGATTGTGTGCAGATTTCCAAAGGGAGTGTACCATGCACTTTCCAATCCCAGGCGCCAAGTGGCCACAAGCATAAATCTGAAGGTCATGAGTGGATGATCATGGTGTTCCCTAGTCAACCATGCGCTGGACAATCAAAGAAAGTCAACCAGGCTTGAGTAAATGGGCCAGGAATTGCTTTCTAACCTCCTAATGGGCCAGCACACCCCCTGGTTTATTCTTTTTTTATTCTTTCTTTTTAATTATTTTTACTAATTATTATTATTTATTTAATTAACATAATTAATATTTTTCATAATAAATTCAGACAACTAAAAAATGTAAATATTTTTATTAATATTATTATTTATTAATTCCACTTTATTTTTTGTAAATAAATTCTAACAAATTAATTTAGTTTAATTAGGTTTAATTTTGACTTTTTCACAATAAATAAAATAAATTAGAATTAGGGTTTTTTTTACTAACTTTTGACTTAATTTCTTTTATTTTATTTTCATTAAAACCTAAAAAACATAAAAAATACTTTTTCTTTTAATTAATTAATTAATTAGTTTTAGGTTTAATATTTAATTAAATGCAAAAAAGGACCAAAATTCCATTCTTTTCTCAAAAAGGGTCAAAACCCTAAGGACTTTCCCGATGCAATTTTGTTTCGCGCATGTTTATTCTTGATTATTATTTTGATCATATTTATGTAATTTCTCCGAGGATGTAATAGCGTAATTAGGACTCTTTATCGCTTTCTTTAATTTTCCGCACTTTACTTTTCAAGGGTTATGTTTTTGGCGATGTAAATACCCGACGCCTTGTAATAGCGTAGATTTACTTTCCGCACAATTATTAACTGTTAACTATGCATGACAAGACTTGCCTGAAAATTAAAACCAAGTCGTAGCTCACCATAATACATGTGCAAAGATAATCTTAACATGAAACCTGACACACACGCACATGCCACTCCTAGGGTACGCCTCACTTGGTTGCCTCGACGTGGTCATTAAGTATAGGGTGTTTTAGAGGTCGCCCTCCTGTCTAAAGATCCATTTACCTCGAAACGGTTGCCTCGGATAAAAAAGGATCTAGGACATTAGGGTTACCGCTAAGGCGTCCTACTATTGCTTTGGTGACCACATGTCCCTATAATCGAATTGACCCGAATAACTCCAACGACGGTGCTACCTACTTCTCAATAGTGGGATAGTACTGTCTAAAGGACATTTACACAGCTTAATTCCTTTGAGTAGGTAGATTTCTCCTGGGTACTTGCTCTTTCGAAAAACAAATACTTTTCGCACCTACACTTTCAAACCAAAAGTTTTCAAACAAACACTTCATGACACTCTTGAGGACAGATACAAGAGTTAAAACGAAGTTTTCAAACTAAACTTTTTCAAAACCCACAAACACAAGAAAAGCAAACAATTTTGAAAACATAGTGAGCAAGCACCTAAGAGCCCGTGGATAACCACGAATAGAAAGGGTGCTAACACCTTCCCTTTCTATAATCTACCTCCCGAACCGAGAAACATCTCGAAAAGGAATTTTGCTGTGCTTTTGTCCTTTCCTTGTTGGAGAAAATAAAATACGGTGGTGACTCTTGCTTACCGCGACATTTCGTGAACCAACATTTCAAAACAGTCAGTTCTATTTCCACCGATCACAGAACTGGCGACTCTGCTGGGGAGAATTTATAAGTGAGGTGTACCTTAGGATTAGACCACTCTTGTTTTCAATTGTATGCCTTGAATGCTTTAATATTGTGGGCTTGTATCGGAGTTTTATAGATCCTAACCCGGATCTGGGGAATACCATTTAGGTAGCAATAAACTGTGAGGGACCTGTCCGGCGTAGACCGACACGGGTGAAGCAGTATCTACGTTGGTGTGACACCTTGGTCTGTACCGATATCCCTTGTGTTGGAACGAGGAGAATATGGGTCTTCTGAGGAGTCATTAAGCACCAACTGACCTTAGAACCTTAAATTGACCAACTTGGCCATAGAACAGTAGCAGTATGCTACGCTCATTGAGGCTAAACTCTCGCGATGGTTCCAGCTGCAAGAAAAGATTGCGAAGCTGGAGTTATGACCGATTGAGGGTAGTCAGTGATATTGAGATCCTCTAGAACCCGATTACTATTTTTAAGACAGGTCTTAACCAACTGAAACTGAAAGAGGGTAGTACCTAAACTTCATGCTGGCCTGAAATCTAAGGGCTCTTGTGTGACTTGTGTGCTTTACCATGTTTGCCTTTTGTGAATACTTGTGGTGTGCTTTACCATACCATCATACCATCATAACATTGCATGCATCCTGCATAAGGACTGACCCATTTCAAAGACAAGAGGGTTTCATCTTTGCTCTGTTTTGTAGGACATCATGATGCCTATGCGAAGGAATACTATCCGGCTCAACTTTGTTCACCCACCTGATTTGCTTAAAGAATTGGTTGACAGAATTCCAAATACCACTTCCTTCATCAAGAGGCATGGTTCTCTTCTCGGTTTAGTCACTTCAAAGTGGGACCAACAACTGATGAGTGTTCTGACCCAGTTTTATGATCCCATATACCATTGCTTCACCTTTCAAGACTTCCAGCTGGTCCCTACCCTGGAAGAATTCTCTGATTTGCTTGGTATCCCTGTTTTGGAACAGACTCCATTCACTGGTTGGGAAAAGACTCTTAGGCTTGAGGAGATTGTTGCAGCCCTTCCTTTGACTAACAAAGAGGTAATGGATAACTGGGAGACTAGAAGTGGGGTTACGGGCTTTTTGGCTAAGTTTCTGATTGGCAAAGCTAATAGTTTCTGGAATGACTTAGACTTCAGGGCGTACGAAGACATTCTGGCTCTCCTAATCTATGGTCTGGTATTGTTTCCAAATCCTGATACCTTTGTTAATGTCAACGCCATAAGGATCTTCATCTCTCGGAACCCTGTGCCCACTCTCTTGGGTGATATCCTGCAACAACTCTATGCTCGTACTGCCCGAAGATAGGGAACTCTTTGGTGTTGTGCTCCTTTATTGGTGAGGTGGTTTATTTCGCACCTCCCTAAGTTCGTGTTGAAGAACAAAGAAGGAAGGGGCTGGGCTCATAGGTTAATGTCTCTCACTGATAATGACATCATTTGGACTCTCAGAGGTTTGGATGAGGTAGCTGTTATTGATCGTTGCGGAGAGTATCCTAATGTTCCTTTGATCGGTACTCAGGGAGGAATCTCTTATAATCTATGTTTAGCTCTCCATCAGTTTGGAAGAGCCAGAAGAGTAGGGCCTCATGAGATGTTGGTGCCTCACATCAGTTTTGAGTTTCAGGTAGACAGTGACGAGCTGCGTCGTAGATTCATTCGGGCTTGGGGACAGAATTCACAAAGCTGACCCACATGAGTTGGGACCAAAGACTTCTCTGCCTATGGAATCCTACTTCAGTTGGGTCCGCATTCGTGCTCAGAAGTTAGGTATGCCATACGAAGCCGTCAGACCTATTATTCTTGAATTTCCTGATAGAGACGGGGTTCCTCCAACTGTTCTCCCTCCTCAGATACCCGCTGATGTTGATACACTAAAGAGGTCTTGGGCACAACTGCAGGAAGAACGGGATTCTTATCGGGAGAGGTTCAATGAACAGGAACAGAAAATCCAGAAGCTGACCAAGCAATTGGAGAACGAGCGAACTTTGAATGACTATATCCGTACTGATAAGAAGAGGCCATGGGATCACTGATGGGCTTTGGATGTTTCTTTTACAGCTTTTATTTCCTTTTCAGTATTTTCATTCTTGTAACACCTAAGGGCAATTTGTTGAACAATTTAAATTCCGAAGTTTAATCTAATAAAGTGTGTTTCCTTTTTGTCTACAAAGTTGAATCCCAATTGCCTTTGAAAACATAAATCATACGCATTTCATTTCATCATATGCATAACAGGTACCCCTTTTTACAGGTCACTTATCTTCTTCGCTCTTTATTTCAGCAATCATCATGTCTTCTGAACCTACTACTGAACAAGCTATCAAGGCCCTCCAGGCCCAGAATGCCCAGTTCCAGGAGTTGGTTATGAGCCTAGCCCAGGGTCAACAGGAGTTGAAGACTTTGATTCTAAAGAAGAAGAAGAAGAGGACTGTGCTGTTCAACACTGGACGTAGATTTGGGAATGGACTACAAAATGAGGTTGACCTGACTACTTCCTCTGTAGGGAAGGACAGTCCCCAAGAGAGAAGGGTTCCTAGTCCCGTGGTCTCCGACAACGAGACGAATTACAATGATGAACAGTACCCTCCTGCTGAGGACAGGTACAAACAGCTGGAGGACCGTTTAAGGGCTATGGAGATTCAACATGTGCCCGGGTTGGACTTCGGAGACCTAGGCTTATCCTCTGGGGTGGTGATCCCACATAAGTTCAAGGCACCTGCTTTTGCAAAGTACGACGGAGCTTCCTGTCCTAAGCTGCATCTCAGATCATATGTAAGGAAGATCCAACCTTACACTGCTGACAAGAATTTATGGATGCATTTCTTCCAGGATAGTCTTTCAGGGGCTCAACTCGAATGGTTCTATCAGCTGGATGGAGCCAGTATTCGTAACTGGGAGGACTTGGCTACTGCGTTCTATAAGCAGTATCAGTATAATTCCGACCTCGCTCCTACGCGTACCAAACTCCAGGTTATGTCACTAGGGACGGGTGAAGGATTTAAGGAGTACGCTCAAAAGTGGAGAGACCTTGCTGGAAGGGTGCAGCCACCTCTAACTGACCGTGAACTTGTTGATATGTTTCTGGGGACCCTGTCTGGTCCGTTCTTCAACCAACTGATTGGGAATTCTTCTGTTGGGTTTACAGATCTGATCTTGACTGGTGAGAGAATAGAAGCTGGTATCAAGTCTAGAAAGATACAGAAAGGTGCCTCCTCGAGTACTGAAAAGAAACCCTTCAAGAAAGAATCTAGTGCTGTTTATGGTTCAAGGAGACAAAATAAACTGGAACGCCGCCAAGCTGTCAACGCGGTGGTAATTTCAAAGCCTGCTGCTGCTCCTCAGCAATACAACCAGCCAAGGGGTGAGAGACCTAGAAGGCAGTACACTCGGCTCAACATGACCCTGTCTCAAATATTGCCGCAACTACTGTCAACCAATATGGTAACTGTAAAGGAAGCTCCAAAGGTTGTAAACACCACCTCTCTAAAGTACAATCCCAACGCCCACTGCGCTTATCACTCTGATAGCCCGGGGCATAACACAGATGATTGTTGGGCTCTGAAGAATAAGGTTCAGGACCTTATCGATGCTAAAGAAATAGAGTTCGAGGCGCCCGAAAGGACCAATGTTGTGACTGCTCCCATGCCCAAGCATGGGGTGAATGCTGTAGAGGAAGATCTGTATGTAGCCTCTATGGATGATATTATTACTCCGTTGTTGACTGTCAAAAGGAACCTGTTGCTAGCCGGTTTATTTCCGGGATGTGGTAAAGGTTGCCTTCTATGTTCTGTTTCACCTGCTGGTTGTCCTTTGTTGAAATCAGGTATCCAAAGCTTGATGGATAACAAAGAGATCTTGTTCGAGAAGATTGTTGTTCCTGCTATCCCTACTGAAGAAGTTTCCATTGTTACTATTTTCAACAACCCTCCTAAGGCTCCCTCAAAGAAGCCTGTCAAAATCATGTCTACTCAGAAGATTGCTCCTATCATCATCACTGTTCCAGGGCCCCTCCCCTATACATCCGACAAAGCTGTCCCGTGGCACTATGGGGCAGATGTTTATGTGCTCGGAGTTAAACAAGAGTTTGATACTAGTACCGGCGTCAGCAACATCACCGGGCCTGCCAAAGTCACTCATAGTGGTAGACTGTTCTCACCAGATATTATGCCACCAACCATCCAGAGACCTATTGTCATCACACCTGCAAGTGTGCCCACCTCCCTGCCTGACCAATTTCCTATTTCTACCCCTGCTGCCGAGTCATCTGACGCTCGGGGCAAAGGGATCGCTACTGATATGCCTGCCCAGACAGAGGCACCAAAGACAACCATTGTTGAAGCTTCCAAGCAGGAAATGGAAGAGATCCTTAAGATTATCAAGAAGAGTGATTTTAATGTAGTTGAGCAGCTGGGGCACACCCCATCAAAGATTTCTATGCTATCACTATTGTTGTGTTCAGAGGCCCATGCCAAGGCCCTGATTACCTTCCTGAAGACGGCCCACGTGCCACAAGAGACATCAGCTGATCAATTCACCGATTGTGTGGCTAACTTAACTGCTGATAATGGTTTGGGTTTCTCCGACGCCGATCTGACTGCTAAGGGGAAGAATCATAACGATGCCCTGCATGTCTCCATTGAATGCAGGGGCACTACTCTTGCCCATGTGCTGGTTGACATTGGTTCCTCGTTGAACGTATTATCCAGGAAAGCTCTAGGAAGGCTGGATTGTGAGGGTTTAGAGCTCAAGCCAAGTAACATTGTTGTCCGGGCCTTTGACGGGTCCAAAAGGATGGTACATGGTGAAGTTGATATTCCAATTAGGGTTGGTTCTCAGGTCTTTGATTCAACATTCTATGTGATGGACATCCGACCGTCCTACTCTTGTTTGCTGGGTCGCCCATGGATCCACAAGGATGGAGCTATGACATCCACACTACATCAGAAGCTGAAATACCCGGTCAGGGGGAAGATTGTGACAGTTCAGGGGGAGGAAGAGTATATGGTCAGCCACCTCAACTCGTTCCGGTACATAGAGATGGATGGGGAATTCATTGAGACCCCCTTTCAACATTTTGAAGAGGTTCCTCAGACACTGGCGTCAGCCGAGACTGTGACTGAAGAAGATTCTCCGTTGAAGATGGCTTCCTTAAAGGATGCCCAGGCTATTATTGAGATGGGTGAGTGTGTAAACTGGGGTCGACTTTCTGATTTCACTCCGAAGACTGACAAGTTTGGTTTGGTTTTCACTGCAGAAGCTTAGAGGGCTGTTCGTAAGGCAAGGATTGGAAGACCTCCTGTATTCATCACCAACCCAGGAGTAAATGCCATTGAAGACGACATGGAGGAATCTGAATTCAACAGCTGGATCTACCCAACGACCAACGGTGGACCAAGCAACTGGACTGTGAAAGACTTCGTACCTATTACTTTTGTCACTCAGTAATGAACTCCTTTGTTTTGAATTTGTAACAAACAATAATTTGAAACTTTATGGCCCGGTGTCTTACCCGGGGCACCGTGGCTTCATTTGTGAGGGCTTTGGTGTGTCATTTTCATATATCATTAATAAAAGCATTGGACGTTTTTTGCATTTCAAAACTTGCGCTCCTTTTCTTTCTTTATTATATATATTGCAAAACAACTATATTTACACACACTCACCTATACAGGTTCCAATCCACTCTGGATCTCACTGGTAACGACTCTGCTACTGCTAGTTATGACTTCGAAAATCCGATCAACTTAGCCGAAGACGAAGGTGAAGATGATTGCGAAGTGCCGGGTGAGCTTGCAAGACTATTACTCCAGGAAGAGAGAGCCATTCAGCCGCATGAAGAGCCAGTGGAAACGGTAAATCTAGGTACTGAGACAGACAGAAAGGAAGTCAAGATTGAAGCCAATCTAGAGTCTAGTGTGAAACAACAGTTGATTCAGATGCTGCATGACTATGTGGAAATCTTTGCCTGGTCTTACGAAGACATGCCTGGGTTGGATACCGACATTGTGGTTCATCATTTGCCTACCAAGGAAGAATGCCCTCCGGTAAAACACAAAGTCCACCGTATGCGTCCAGATATGTCCGAGAAAATCAAAGCTAAGGTTATGAAACAATTTGACGCCGGTTTTCTAGCAGTGACTTCTTACCCTCAGTGGGTTGCCAACGTTGTTCCAGTGCCGAAGAAAGATGGTAAGGTCCGAATGTGTGTTGATTACAGGGATTTGAACAGGGCCAGCCCTAAGGATGACTTCCCTTTGCCTCACATCGACGTTCTGGTTGATAACACTGCTCAGCAAAAGTTATTCTCCTTCATGGACGGGTTCTCCGGTTATAATCAAATCAAGATGGCTCCTGAAGACATGGAGAAGACCACTTTTGTTACTCAGTGGGGTACCTTTTGCTACAAGGTCATGCCTTTTGGGTTGAAAACTGCTGGGGCAACCTACCAACGTGCCATGGTTGCTCTATTTCATGATATGATCCATCATGAAATCGAAGTATATGTCGATGATATGATTGCAAGGTCCCAAACTGAGAAAGAACACCTTGACCATCTACAGAAGCTGTTTGACCGGTTGAAGTTGTACAAACTGAGACTAAACCCGAACAAGTGCACCTTCGGGGTGAGATCTGGAAAACTACTAGGCTTCGTCGTGAGCGACAAAGGTATTCAAGTGGACCCTGCCAAAGTGAAAGCCATACAAGAGATGCCAGTTCCCAAGACAGAGAAAGAAGTCAGAGGCTTTCTAGGACGGTTAAACTACATTGCTCGATTCATCTCACATCTAACTGCTACCTGTGAACCAATCTTCAAGCTGCTGAAGAAAGATCAAGTAGTACGTTGGAACGATGAATGTCAGGCTGCTTTCGAAAGAATCAAAGAGTATCTCCAAGAGCCACCCATTCTTATGCCACCGGTTGAAGGGAGACCTCTAATCTTATACTTGACAGTACTTGACAACTCAATGGGATGTGTGCTGGGGCAGCATGACGAGTCTGGCCGAAAAGAGCACGCTATTTATTACCTTAGCAAAAATTTTACCGACTGTGAGACCCGATACTCACTGCTCGAGAAAACTTGTTGCGCTTTGGTATGGGCTGCTCGCCGGCTGAGACAGTATATGTTGACTCACACTACTCTGTTGGTTTCAAAAATGGATCCAATGAAGTACATCTTCGAAAAGCCTGCCTTGTCCGGAAGAATAGCAAGATGGCAGATGATCTCGACCGAATATGACATCCAGTACACGATGCAAAAAGCAATCAAGGGAAGTGTGTCGGCAGACCATTTGGCACACCAGGCATTGGACGACTACCAATCCATGAACTTTGAATTTCCAGACGAGAATATCATGGTAGTAACTGATTGTGAAGTACCTGGACCGGATGAAGGACCTGAGGAAGGATCCTGATGGTCTATGCACTTTGATGGAGCCTCAAACGCTTTGGGTAACGGCATTGGCGCTGTGATCATATCTCCAAAAGGCTCTCATACTCCACTTACCGCCTGACTATGTTTCAGCTGCACCAACAACATGGCGGAGTATAAAGCATGCATCATGGGTCTTCGAGATGCAATTGACCTAAGGATCAAGTTTATGAGTGTCTTCGGAGATTCCGCTCTCGTGATCAGTCAGATCAAAGGCGAGTGGGATACGAAACACCCAAATCTTATTCCTTACAAGGAGTATGTATTGACATTGATTCCCCATTTCGAGGAGATAACCTTTGAACACTTCCCAAGAGAGGAGAATCAGTTAGCGGATGCGTTAGCTACAATGTCTTCTATGTTCAAAGTCAAATGGGACAACGAGGCTCCCCGAATCATTATCTGGAAGTTGGATGAACCTTCACATTGCTGCGATCTTGAGACCGAAGAGGCAACAGAAAAACCTTGGTATCATGAAGTAAAGAGGTACCTCGAAGCCCAAGAATATCCCGAGGGTGCATCCGTTAATGACAAGAAGTTTCTAAGAAGGTTCGCAGCCAATTTCTTCCTCAGCAATGACATTCTCTACAAACGAAACCATGATTCAACCTTACTGCGTTATGTAGATAAGGCTGAAGCAGAAAGGATCATGGCAGAGTTGCATGAAGGTACCTTCGGAACTCACTCCAGTGGACATACCATGGCAAAGAAAATCCTTCTGGCAGGATATTACTGGTCCACAATGGAAGTCGACTGTTATCAATATTCTCGGACGTGTCACAAATGCCAGATCTATGCTGATAAGGTGCACATTCCCCCGGTTCCTCTGAACGTCTTGACAGCACCTTGGCCTTTTGCAATTTGGGGCATTGATATGATCGGCGAGATTAGACCTACAACGTCCAACGGGCATCGCTTCATCCTTGTGGCGATTGATTACTTTACAAAATAGGTTGAAGCAACTTCCTTTGCCACCGTAACCAAGAATGTCGTGGCACGGTTCATTCGGCATAATCTGATTTGTTGATACGGTGTACCAGAGAGGATCATTACGGACAATGGTACCAATCTTAATAACAAGATGATCACTGAGCTCTGCGAGCAATTCAGGATACAGCACCACAACTCTTCTCCCTACCGACCGAAGATGAATGGGGCTGTAGAAGTAGCTAATAAGAATATCAAGAAGATTGTGCAGAAGATGACAGTGACCTACAAAGATTGGCACGAGATGTTACCGTTTGCTCTTCATGGGTACCGTACCTCAGCACGGACATTAACATGGGCAACACCCTATTCCTTGGTATACGGCATGGAGGCAGTCTTGCCCATTGAAGTGCAGATACCCTCTCTCCGAATAATGAAGGATGCAGGTTTGAGCGAAGATGACTGGATCCAGACTCGGCTTGATCAACTAAACCTAATCGACGAAAAGAGACTCACTGCTATTTGTCATGGTCAGACGTACCAAAAACGGATGATCAAGACATTTAACAAGAAAGTCAGACGCCAAGAGTATCAAGTTGGGGACCTGGTAATCAAGCGCATCATTCTTCCTCAAGGTGATCCCAGGGGCAAATGGACCCCTACGTACGAATGGCCATTTGTGGTTAAGAACATCTTCTCAGGAGGAGCAATGATTCTAACCACCATGGATGGTGACGACCTTCCTCACCCCGCCAATGTAGACATAGTAAAAAGATACTACGCATGATTAAAGACCCGCTAGGTTGACTGGCCTAGGAAAAAATAAGGGCTTCCCGGCGAACCAAAAGGGTCCGGGCAAAAATAAGGGATGAAAAATCAAAAAAATCTGTACACCCAGCAAGTCAAAAACCTGAAAAGGCGGCTTGGGCAAAAATGGGTATCCCGGTGGACTGAAAACCCGAAAGGGTGGTCCAGGCAAAAGTTAGGGATAAGCGTAAAATTATGTCTCATTGATCACCCTGCATCCAGACTTCGGTATCGACTATCAGGCTCAGACGGCGTCAATCAGTCAGCTTCATCTTCAACTAAGCAGCAAAGTGATGAGATGCTTGAAGACATAAAGGCGATAGCAGAGTTGGAACCCAGTGGGATTGTTCACATAGCTGTTTTGTTTTCCTTTTCACAAAATTGTATAAACTCTATGTTGTTCGGCGGCGTTCTCTTACTAGGACGTCAGCCTCTTGTATACAAAAACGCCTATTTACAGGCAAAACTCAAAATCAATACAAGCTCACTTTTCAGACAAATTTCCAATTGTTTTTTTCTTTATCTGTTTTGTTTTGCAAAGAACGTCCAATGTTCATTTTTGATTTATGCATTTGACATTAATTGCTAATCATAAATATTTGCATGCGAAACAAAGGACTAATTACAAGTGATATCAGAAATAGGGGCAATAATGAGTTGTCTAAGCGATCTAGTTGCTCTGTCCACCGCGGTACCAAGGTAAGTTTGGCTGAAGAATATGATAAAGATACCTTCACTCCCCGCAGAGTAAGACAAGATTCAGCAATACTCCCCCAAGCATAGACAGTCTCCCATCAGCCCTAAAAAGGCACAGTATCCCTAGCAAGTCAGCAATACTCTCCCCCGAGCAGAGTTAGGCTACTGTCAGCCCCAAAGAAGTTGGGTATCCCTAGAAGATCTCAATATTCTCCAGCAGAGTATACAGATATTCCTTAGCAAGCATCCCCGACAGTCTTAATATAAGATTGTTCCCTGGCGGAATACCAGACACCCCAGTTGAGCCATTCCCCAGTGCAGTCCAAAAAGTTTCCCCAGGAGAGTTGAACCATCTCCCCAGTAGACTCTGGAAGCTTGTCCTCTGCAGAGTACAAATATCTCTCCCAGCCATATTCAGAAGGTTATCCCCCACCAGAGCCTATAACTGGGTTATCCTCAGCAAATTGCAACGGAAAGATTATCCTCAGCGAAGTTCTTCCTATCCCCAGCGGAGTTCATCAAATTCCCCAACATAGCTTACCAACAGAATCCCCAGCGGAGTTATCATCAAAATATCAGCGACGCATCTCTTCCCACAGAGTAATTCCCTGCAGAGTAATCTCTTCACCAAGTTTATCCCCCAACGGAGTCATCTCCTCCTACCAGTTTATTCTTGCAATCATCTTTGTTCATCGTCCCCAGCAGAGACGAAGAACTCTACTCTTCAACATCAGCCCAGGATTCAACGAACTTCCCGGCATTCGTCAAGGATTTATCTTCTCAGACGAAGATACATTTATAAACATCACATTGTCATACGTCATGATAGATGCATATACGCATCATATCACACAATCTCATTCATTTTGAAAACATCATGACATCATGCATCATGACATCGCATACAACTAATGTTTTTCCTTTTCAGGAAAAGGTCAATCAAAAAACGATTATCATCAACTTTTAAGTTCCAGATTCGATACCTGTGTCTAGCCAGGGCATATCTGTGAGCGATTGATTGTAGATTTATACCTGTATCTAGCCAAGAAAGTATCTGCATGGAGAGTTTGAAGATCAACACGTGTAACAGGCCAGGAAATTATCTTTCATTCTCAGGTCAGAGGTCTACACCTGTATCCATCCAGGAAAGTTATCTCTACCAACCTTTTGAAGTTCCAGATTTGATACCTGTATCTAGCCAGGGCATATCTGTGAGCGATTGATTGTAGATCTATACCTGTATCTAGCCAGGAAAGTTATCTACATGAAGAGTTTGAAGATCAACACCTGTATCCAGCCAGGAAATTATCTTTCATTCTCAGGTCAGAGATCTACACCTGTATCCAGCCAGGAAAGCTATCTCGACCAACCTTTTTAAGTTCCAAATTCGATACCTGTATCTAGCCAGGGCATATCTGTGAGCGATTGATTGTAGATCTATACCTGTATCTAGCCAGGAAAGTTATCTACATGAAGAGTTTGAAGATCAACACCTGTATCCAGCCAGGAAATTATCTTTCATTCTCAGGTCAGAGATCTACACCTGTATCCAGCCAGGAAAGCTATCTCGACCAACTTTTTTAAGTTCCAGATTCGATACCTGTAACAAGCCAGGAAAATTCTGTGAACGACTGATTGTAGATCAATACCTGTAACAAGCCAGGAAAGTTATCTACATAAAGAGATTGAAGGTCAACACCTGTAACAAGCCAGGAAGACCATCCTTCTTTCTAAAGTCAGAGATTAATACCTGTAACCATCCAGGACAACTATCTCCTCGACCAACCTTTCTTAAGTTCCAGATGAATACCTGTAACAAGCCAGGAAAATTCTGTGGACGACTGATTGTAGGTTAATACCTGAAACCAGACAGGACAATTATCTACTAGACCATCATGAAGCAACCCTACACCGGTTCCTTCTAAATTCCAGATGCAGTTTTACACGGACTCATCATGAAGCAACCCTACACCGGTTCCTTCTCAATTCCAGATGTAGTTTTACACGGACTCGTCATCAAGAAACCCTACACAGGTTCTCTCTTTCCAAGATGTAGTTTTACACAGACTCGTCGTCAAGAAACCCTACACAGGTTCTCTCTTTCCAAAGATGAAGTTTTACACGGACTCCTCATCAGGCAACCCTACACTGGTTCCCTCTCTTCAAGATGCAGTTTTACACGGACTCGTCATCAGGCAACCCTACACAGGTTCCCTCTTTCCAAAGATGAAGTTTTACACGGACTCCTCATCAGACGACCCTACACCGGTTCCCTCTCTTTCCAAGATGCAGTTTTACACGGACTCGTCATCAAGAAACCCTACACAGGTTCTCTCTTTCCAAAGATGAAGTTTTACACGGACTCCTCATCAGGCGACCCTACACAGGTTCCTCCTTTTCAGATAAAGTTTTACACAGACTCATCATCAAGTACCCCTAGACAGGTTCCTCCTTTCCAGATGAAATTTTACATGGACTCATCATGAAGTAACCTTACCCAGGTCCCTTCTCAGTCCAGATATGCAGTTCACCTCCAAAGTTAGACTTCCCCAGCGGAATCTTCTACAACAACAGGTATGCAAGTTCTCGCCAAGGAATCTCTTATGCGATCGACACTCCTGAAAATGGCATCTATAAGCCCATCCTCCTACCAACAATATCCAAATGGCATCTGTAAGCCCATTCCCGACATCACAATGCTGATACCACACTATGCGAGTGCAAATTTCTGGGCACTCTAGTGTTCAATCATCTGCCACCTTCGGATCACGAAAGGCACGCAAGCCAATCTACATCCTCAGGTCCAAGAAGATTGAACAGGGGCAACTGTTGTACCCCAAAATTTTCCCTCCCATATTCTTCAAGGTTTGTCAAGAATCATCTTCAAATGGTTCAAGATTTCTCAAGGATTGCACAGTCCAAATACCTCCTAAGCCAGTCAAAATTAGGGTTTTGTTTCTTTTAAGGAATTTGAGGTTTTCAATGGCTCAATCAAGTCCCATAGGCCTACATACATTGTCAAGCATCTACATGGCAAGTCTCAAGACTCACAGTGCCAAATTGCACAGTCAAAAGCTTCATTTGATCCACAGTCAACTGCAGGGTAAAATGGTCATTTTGCAGTCAAAAGTCAGAATTTTTGGTCAACATCTTATTTTGAGTCCACAATCATAATTTGATCAAGTCTTGATCATGATTCCACAAGCATAGCTCAAAAATCATCAAGGATGCAAAAGTTACTATTTTGGGATAGCAGAAAAGTCAACTGTATCTTGACCAAGGCATAACTTTTTCATGGTTCATCAGAAAAATCCCATCCAATGCTCATTTTGAAGGGGGTGACATTTCCTACAACTCATCTTCACATTCCAAGTCCAAGAAATGCTCTCACGAAAAGTTATCAATTTCTACATTATAGGTCAAATTCAAAAGTCAACAAAAATGCATTTTAAGTCAAAGACCATAACTTGAGATTGGTAAATCCAAATGACATGGGACCAAAGGCATTGGTTAGAGGACTTAAAGACCTTTTCAAAATGTTTAATAACATGTTCATAGGATCATAATTGAGCAAGATATGCATTGGAGAAGTTGGGAAATTTTTGTGAATTTGCAAAAGTCAACTTTGCTCAAAACACTTTGTTTTTGCTAATGGGCCTCAAATTTCTTCTTGAAACTTTATCCATGACTTATGCACGACCCATCAAGCCTATTTGAATTTATTTTTTTATTTTTATTAATTAATTGGATTTTTAATCAATTTTAATTCATTTAATTAATTTAAATTGTAGGAAATTCAAAGATATGGTTTTTCAATCTTTTTTTGAAGCAAGAATGACCTAATCAAGCTGGAAAATTTGTGTGCAAATCAAAGGGACAAAAATCTCCAAGTTTGGCAAGTTTCTTCAATCAAAAAGATTCAAAAAGATATGATTTCAAATCAAATATTCAAACCATCATGCAATGGATTTTTTGTGCAAGATTTAACCTAATTCTCTTCTACTATATATACACAAGCTAAACCTAATGCCATGGACGTGAAATCTCTGCAAAAAAAAGCCATAGCCATTCAAGAAAATTTAAAGAAAACTCAAAATTGTTTTCCAGGTTCCAGCACGATTCAAAGCAATTGGTGGATTCTAATACTTTGCTGGAACTCCTAGGGACGTTTTGCAATCAAAACCAAGCCTTAAAGCTCCAGAAATCACCCTAAACAGACTCACGGTTTGCATACTTTTCTCATAATCGAAACTCATGATTCATAAGATTTTAACATGATTTATGGTTTGTTTTGCATTGCTTGAATCTATATAAAGCTAATGGTATTGGTTAATTGGATTATAGTGTGCAGAATCGTGAGTTGCCATTAACAAAATCTAGGGTTCTTGAGCTTCCAAATTGGGGCTTTACAGTACAGGGAAAATTAGAGCCCTTAAGACCTATGGTTGAAATCGTTGAGACTGGACGAACGTGAAGCAACCATCGCGAAATATTTATATGCAACACAGGGCTAATCGCTATTTTTCCTTTTTGCAGTTTGTTGGGGTTAAAAACCCCCGCTATCCATTTGCTTTTTACAGGTACGCAGGATGAAGATGAAGACGTGTTAGCATATGATTAGCCCATTCAAATAGCGCGCGTGATTTTGTTTTGTCCAGCATATTGATTGTTTCTTAATAATATATTTGTTTGTTAGTATATTAACAAAGACATGCAGATGGCTTAGTGGATGTTGCGCTGGCTGGTAACCATTGGGACCTGGGTTCGAATCCCAGGTCCACCCAAAACTCCTATGTTATTTTTCTTAACATGATTGTGTGCAGATTTCCAAAGGGAGTGTACCATGCACTTTCCAATCCCAGGCGCCAAGTGGCCACAAGCATAAATCTGAAGGTCATGAGTGGATGATCATGGTGTTCCCTAGTCAACCATGCACTGGACAATCAAAGAAAGTCAACCAAGCTTGAGTAAATGGGCCAGGAATTGCTTTCTAACCTCCTAATGGGCTAGCACACACCCCTGGTTTATTCTTTTTTTATTCTTTCTTTTTAATTATTTTTACTAATTATTATTATTTATTTAATTAACATAATTAATATTTTTCATAATAAATTCAGACAACTAAAAAATGTAAATATTTTTATTAATATTATTATTTATTAATTCCACTTTATTTTTTGTAAATAAATTCTAACAAATTAATTTAGTTTAATTAGGTTTAATTTTGACTTTTTCACAATAAATAAAATAAATTAGAATTAGGGTTTTTTTTACTAACTTTTGACTTAATTTATTTTATTTTATTTTCATTAAAACCTAAAAAACATAAAAAATACTTTTTCTTTTAATTAATTAATTAATTAGTTTTAGGTTTAATATTTAATTAAATGCAAAAAAGGACCAAAATTCCATTCTTTTCTCAAAAAGGGTCAAAACCCTAAGGACTTTCCCGATGCAATTTTGTTTCGCGCATGTTTATTCTTGATTATTATTTTGATCATATTTATGTAATTTCTCCGAGGATGTAATAGCGTAATTATGACTCTTTATCGCTTTCTTTAATTTTCCGCACTTTACTTTTCAAGGGTTATGTTTTTGGCGATGTAAATACCTGACGCCTTGTAATAGCGTAGATTTACTTTCCGCAATTTACTTTCCGCACAATTATTAACTGTTAACTATGCATGACAAGACTTGCCTGAAAATTAAAACCAACTCGTAGCTCACCATAATACATGTGCAAAGATAATCTTAACATGAAACCTGACAGACGCGCACATGCCACTCCTAGGGTACGCCTCACTTGGTTGCCTCGACGTGGTCATTAAGTATAGGGTGTTTTAGAGGTCGCCCTCCTGTCTAAAGATCCAGTTGCCTCGAAATGGTTGCCTCAGATAAAAAAGGATCTAGGACATTAGGGTTACCGCTAAGGCGTCCTACTATTGCTTTGGTGACCACATGTCCCTATAATCGAATTGACCCGAATAACTCCAACGACGGTGCTACCTACTTCTCAATAGTGGGATAGTACTGTCTAAAGGACATTTACACAGCTTAATTCCTTTGAGTAGGTAGATTTCTCCTGGGTACTTGCTCTTTCGAAAAACAAATACTTTTCGCACCTACACTTTCAAATAAAAAGTTTTCAAACAAACACTTCATGACACTCTTGAGGACAGATACAAGAGTTAAAACGAAGTTTTCAAACTAAACTTTTTCAAAACCCACAAACACAAGAAAAGCAAACAATTTTGAAAACATAGTGAGCAAGTACCTAAGAGCCCGTGGATAACCACAGATAGAAAGGGTGATAACACCTTCCCTTTCTATAATCTACCTCCCGAACCGAGAAACATCTCGAAAAGGAATTTTGTTGTGCTTTTGTCCTTTCCTTGTTGGAGAAAATAAAAGACGGTGGCGACTCTTTTTTACCGCAACATTTCGCGAACCAGCATTTCAAAACAGTCAGTTCTATTTCCACCGATCACACAAGTTTTGAAAGAGAAGAAGTTGTATGAAAAGCTGTCTAAGTGCGAGTTCTGGTTAAAGGAGGTTAGTTTTCTTGGTCATGTGATCTCAGGTAGTGGCATTGTTGTAGATCCATCGAAGGTTTATATTGTGTTGCAATGGGAAACTCTGAAGTCAGTTACTAATATTAGAAGCCTTTTAGGATTAGTTGGTTACTATAGAAGGTTTATCGAAGGTTTTTTTTCTTTTCTAAGTTGGCACTTCCGTTGACTAAGTTTACTTGTAAAGGTAGAGCCTTTGTATGGGATGTTAAGTGTGAAGAAAGTTTTACAGAGTTGAAGAGGAGATTGACGTCGACTCCGATTTTGGCGTTACCTAATCCAGGAGAACCTTTTGTGGTATATTGTGATGCTTCTAAGTTGGGTTTAGGAGGTGTGCTTATGCAGAATGATAAGGTAGTTGCTTATGCCTCAAGGCAGTTGAGGACTCATGATAAGAACTATACTACACATGATCTAGAGCTTTCCGCATTTGTTTTTGTGTTGAAAATTTGGAGGCATTATCTTTATGGTTCTAGATTTGAAGTGTTTAGTGACCATAAGAGCTTAAAGTATTTATTAGACCAGAAGGAGTTGAATATGAGGCAACGAACATGGTTGGAATTGTTAAAGGATTATGATTTTGGTTTGAATTATCATCCAGGAAAAGCGAATGTGGTAGCTGATGCATTGAGTCGAAAGACTTTACATATGTCGACAATGATGGTTAAAGAGTTGGAATTAATTGAACATTTCAGGGATATGAGCTTAGTTTGTGAGGTAACACCACAAAGTGTTATGTTGGGTATGTTGAAGATTAATAATGAATTTCTAGACAGTATCAGAGAAGCTCAGAAGTTGGATGTGAAACTGGTAGATTTGATTGTTGGGATCGATTAGTCTGAGAATAGTGATTTTAAGTTTGATGCGCAAGGTGTGTTGAGATTTTGTAATCAGATTTGTATTTATGATGATGCAGAGATGAAGAAAGTGAATCTTGAATAGAGTCATAGAAGTAAGCTGAGTATTCATCCAGGAGCAACAAAGATGTATCAGGATTTGAAGAATTTGTTTTGGTGGCCTGGGATGAAGAGTGATGTGGCTTAGTTTGTGTATGCATGTTTGACTTGTCATAAGTGGAAAGTTGAACATTTGAAGCCTGCAGGGTTGATGCAACCGTTAGAAGTTCCAGAATGGAAATGGGATAGCATTTCGATGGACTTTGTGACAGGGTTACCTAATAATTTAAGAGGAAATGATTCGATTTGGGTGATTGTTGATAGTGTTACAAAGTCGGCTTATTTTATTCCTATTAACATCAGTTTTCTAATGACGAATTTGGCTGAGATTTACACTACTGTAATTGTGAAGCTGCATGGTGTTCCTTTGTGAATTGTATCGGATAGAGATCTGAGGTATACTTATGATTTTTGGAAGAGTTTGCAAAAAGCGTTGGGTTCTAAGTTGAGGTTGAGTTCGACGTATCATCCTCAGACGAATGGTTAGACCTAACAGACTATTCCATCGTTGGAAGATTTGTTGAGGGCATGTGTTCTTGAGCAGGGAGGTTTGTGGGATACTTACCTTTCGTTGATAGATTTCACTTATAATAATAGTTACCATTCTAGTATTGGGATGGCACCTTTTGAAGCGAATCTGGAGAAAGTGTAGTACTTGGACCTGAACTTGTTAGTGAGACTATTGAGAAGGTGAAGTTTATTCAAGAAAAGATGAAAGCTTCTCAAAGTAGACAGAAGATTTATCATGACAAGCGAAGGAAGGACTTATAATTTCAAGCAGGTGACCATGTATTTTTGAGAGTTACACCTGTGACTGGTGTTGGACGAGCATTTAATTCTAAGAAGCTCACTTCTCATTTTATTGGTCCATATCAAATTTCGGAGAGAGTTTGGAATGTTGCTTATAGAGTGGCTTTACCGCCTAACATTTCGAATTTGCATCATGTGTTTCATGTGTCGCAACTCCAGAAGTATATTCCCGATCCATCTCATGTGATTCGTATAGATGATGTGCAAGTACGAGATAAGCTTAATGTGGAGATGATGCCTGTACGAATCACGGATCGTGAAATAAAGACTCTGAGGGGAAAAGAGATTGCTTTGGTGAAAGTGGTTTGGCTAGGAGCTGCTGGAGAAAGCATGGTTTGGGAGTTGGAAATCAAGATGTGGGACTCCTATCCTGAGTTGTTTGATTAAGGTAAATTTTTTAGGACAAAAATGTTCTAAGTGGGGGAGTATTGTAACGCCCGTAATTTAATTAATTATTTAATTAAATTATGTTTGGATCATTTGTGAAGTTGTGAAATGTTGAATTATGATGTGTTGTTGTTATTTGGATTAATTTATTCGATTAAGTTGTAGAATAATATTAGAATAATACTATTATTTGATGTGAGCTTATTTTTAATGATTAGAAGTAGTAGAGAGGGGGTGTAGGAGTTTAAGCCCATTAAGACATAATAAGAGTTATAGTGTTATTATATTGGTTATTGAGAAATAATAAGGAAAAAGAAGTGACAGTAAGAAGAAAAAGGAATAAGGGTTGGAAGAGAGAAAGAGAACGTGGAAGTTGCAGAAAAGAAGAAAAAGAGGCAAAACGGAATTCAATCAGAAAATTGTAGAGCAACCTTCAATCCAAGGTAAGGGTGGGGTTCATGACTCTATAATAGGGTTTGTGATGAGTAGTATATGGGATTGGTTTTGAAACAAATTGTTTTGTTTATGATATATATATATATATATATATATATATATATATATATATATATATATATATATATATATATATATATATATATATATATATATGATTATAATGATTTAAAGATGATTTAGATGAGGAATCAGTGATTTAGAGATGAATAATGATGTATAATTGATGTAGAAACATAGGATTATCATAAGTGATGATTACCTATAATTAGATGATGTTTTTAGGAGCTAGGGAAGGGAAATCACAGTGAAAACGCAGTGAAATCGTAGAATAAATTCAGCACAGATCAGTATGAGTCGACCTCAAAGGCCATGCGTCGACACATGCAAGATTTAAGACTCAGGATGAGTCGATATGAAAGGATCATGTGTCGGCACATGCAGTGTTTCAGACCCAATATGAGTCGACATAAGATGGTTACGTGTCGACTCGTGCAGGATTCTAGACCCAGTACACGTCGACTCAAAGAGGCACACGTCGACTCATGCAGCCCTATTTTTGACAGATTTTTCCAAAGGCTGTAACTTGAGGTTTTGGACTCCGTTTGGGGTGCTGTTTGAAGCGTTGGATAGCTAACGCGATGAAATTTATTCATAAGGATTAAAGTGAAGGATAAGAAGAATAACCATAGTACCCAAATTAGGATAGAGTTAGCTTCCCGTGTTAATCACTATGATGATTTCGTGAAGTATGATGAGGATAAGACGATCTCAGATTATTGCTTTGTTCATAACAGTAAGATTAATAATGATAATGATGTAGTATTACAGTATAATAATATGTAGAGGTTTAGCAATTATAGGTAAGCATTAGATGAGTGATAAATTGGCATAGTCGAGAATTTCCCGAATATTTATGGGCGATATCATGTTGTAGGCCTATGGCCAATGTTGAATGGATGTTGACCTGCTGTTGTGTTGTGGTTATGGTTGAGTTGCTGTGGATTTACATGGATGAATTATGCTGATGATTTATGTTGATGAATTATGTTGATTAATTATGATGAGATGCATCTAATTATTGGCAGCTATTGAGTTGTAGGCTTCTGGCCAATGATGATTCGTGTTGAGATGTTGTTAGTTGTGGTTGTTGTTACTACACTCGTGATTGTGTCTCATACATTGCATATCAAGATGGAGCAGATGCTCATTAAGATGGCCTGTATTGGCGAATATTAAGATGAAGGCTTATGCCTTGTTGATACCTCTATTTATTGGAAATTATTTTAAGATGGGAGTTCTGCTCCAAGGGTACCACACGCATTTGCATAACATTGAGTCACATTACATGATTGCATAAGGAAGTTGTGTATTGATGCGGTAAATGTTGTATGGTGTTGATGTTCCCTTGCGATTATTTTTGTTTATAAGATGTGAAGTGGTGATATTATATGATCTGATCTAATATATTATTTATCATACATTTTATTATATAGTTAGATATCTCACCCTTTATGTTTGAATGTTACCCTTATGTTGGTAACGTACAGGTAATCCAGAGTGAAGGTGGTTTACCTTCAGTAGTTCGAGTCAGTGTCATTGCTCTGATACGTAACACTCGGGGGGATGAACGCTTGCTGCTTTTAGTTATTGTCATTCCAGTTGTTGAACTTTAATTTGATTGTTGCTAAGTATGTGTTATTTTGAAGTTGATGTAATGTTGGACAAGGATGTTATTATGATTCCGCTGCATAGTTGTTCAAGTTGTTGAATTCAGAGATTAATTTATTTTGTTGTTGGTCCATCCGAAGTTTTAAAGTATTATGTATCCATGTTGAATGCAATGCTTTTTAAGTTGAATTTGTGGCATCCTGAATAAGTTGTATGAATTTTATAACTCTGATTTACATTTATAATTGCCGGGTAAAATTGGGGTGTTAGACTTGACACTATGCTCCAAGTTGGCCCCTATCTTGACTTCCTTTATATCCTCTTCAGTGCCCAGGTTTATTGTCTCGACTAGCTCTTCATGAGGTTGTATCATTCTTTCCTCCTATTGTAGCAGTCTATCAAGTTCTCCAGGTGCTTCACAACCTTCCTCACCTTCGTCCTCGGCTTGGTAGATCTGGTTTTCAAGGTCATAATTGGCAATAGCGAAACCGTTATCAATGGGATCTAGAGTGGATGTGGATTACAGTTCGATGTGTGGGTGTGTGTAACAGAGCATAGCTATTTTGATAAAGTAAAAACAGAAAAGAAAAACAGAGAGCTTAAAATTTGCATGCAAAACCTCCAATGATTTATTAATGACATATTGTTGTATCCCAAAATTTTCCCTCCCGTTTTTCATTCAAGATACTATCCTAGGGTTTCTCAAATACTCAATTTGCCTCAGAAGTTGGTCAAACAGATTCTCCCTAGGCAGCAAATCAACAATTAGGGTTTGGTATTTCTCAGAAAAAAATTGAGTTTTCAAGGTTTCAAATGGTCTTCATAGATCTTCATGTCCCCTCAAGGACGTTTATGCCAGTTTTCAAACGTTGCATTGCAATTTTGCTCAATCGATGGCTCAGATAACTGAAAACGACTACATTGACCCAAAAATCGACCTTTTGCAAGAACAAGTTCAAACGTTTGTAACTTCTTCAGTATTTGATATTTTTGAGTGGTTCTTTTTGCATATGGCTCTCCTTGACATCATCTCCAATTTCTCTTCACAAGTCAAGAGCTGATTACGTGCGAAAGATCATCAGAAAATTCTAATACTTTAGAGAGATTCCTTTGGCGGAGCATCACAAATAGCATTGTCTACGAGATTGCTTCAACGATCGAAGTCAAAATGAATTTGGAAGGTCATGAATCTTTTGAAACGTTATAGGTCATTTTCTCGATTTAGAATGTTCTTAACTCCTAAACTTAGTTCATGCCCTAATCGTTTCCTCAAGACATTTGTTTTCATGATGAGATAGTTCATGGTATAAAATGTTGAGTGCGAGGATTATTGAAGAGTTTGTTGATTAGTTCAAGTCATTAGTGTTTGAAGCATTGGTGATTAATTGAATTAAAGTGGATTTTTTACTGATGTTCTCGAAGAGTTATTGGTTCTTTCAAGGTAATTTGCGCTTGTATCTCAAGTTACATTTGAATTGAAGTTTTGAATTAGGGTCTCATCAAAAATTTGATTTGAAGATTCGTTAGTTTCAAATTGATTTAAAGTTTCAATTGCATTCATTGGTTTAAGATATTCGGGCTAATCACGATTGAAATGTCCGCTTTCAAAATCAAACTTCACTCATGTGGACAATTTCGAACCATACATAATTCAGTTCATCATCATTTCAAATTCAAGGTTCTTTTCAATAAGTGATTTGTATCAAGTATTTCATATCCGGAGGAATTTACCCAAAACTCAAATATTCAATTCTAATTCAATGATCGTCATCCAAGTTTTCAAACAAACTTCAAATTACATCGATTTATGTTACAAAGGAACAATTTCAAGATACACTTCAAAGTGGGTTACAATTTAAGATACAAATTACAAATGTTTTGTTTGCAAAAAAAGAAATAATTCTTCTTCATTTTTTCGCCATGGCCTCTTCATCTTTCAACCTCGATCGCCCAATTCTCATTTTCTCATGAAACAAGAAAAAGAAAAAGTTAGCTAGCATTGTGAAAATTCAAGCAAGCATTGATGGTTAAAACAAGTTTTATCTCATCATTAGGGTTTGCATTTTGGAATCAGAAATTAACAGGTTTGTTGTTTTTAATCATAATCCATCTCCTCCTATTTTGCAAATCACAAAACCTGGATTTTGGTTCACAAAAGGAAAAGAGGGTTGCCAATGTTTTCGTACTGTAAAAACAAGCAAAGACACAAAACAGCACAACAAGCCAAACAACACTGCAAAACAGTAGGCCAACAATGCAACAAACAACAACAAAACACAGCTAACAACGGCTGCTACAAATAGCAGCAGTAAAATATAAAAGGGCAGGCCTACAACAGATACACCAAATGGGCAAATAACAACAACACAACCCAAAATAGATGTACAAAAATATCAGTAGCAAAATGTCCAAGCACAACAGCACAAACTAATAAGAAATCGCCAACAAATCAACAAATAAAAACGAGCAACAGTTCATAAAAATATTAGCAAACAAAAAACAGCAAGCTAATAATAGCTCAAAAAAACCTCAAATGTCATCATTTTCCCTAAATGGCCAAACCCTTCAGAAAATTGTATGATAAGAAAAATTGATTTATTTCATTGAAAGATAAAAGAGGAAAAGATATCACCTGCACCAAACTATCTAAACCAGTCCATTAAATAACAAAAATAGTCCTGCTACAGCCTGTATCAAAACCTGTCCAAAGCAGGCGGAAACTTGCACCAAAATAGACATAACTTAACCTGTACTCTAAAGCTCAAGGTTAGCATACCACAATTGTTCAAAACCCTCAAATCCCCCCCCCCCCCACACACACACTTTTTCATCCTGATTTCAATATAATAACACTTATTGTTTCACAAAGACAAGGGGAAGGCAAGATAATATACAAACCAAGCCAGCATACCAAGAAACCAAAAAAAAAACCAAACCAAGAAATAAAAAACAAAAGGGCCAAACCAGCAAAGAAAGAGATATCAAACCAAGAGCAAAACCAAAGCAGCCTCCATCAATCTTGCAACTGAAGCGGTTTCACAATAACATAACATCAAGAAAGAGCAACATCGTCCCCTCAAATTTTGTTTTCAGCAAATCCACCAAAAGATATATAGAATAAAAAATCATAATACAAACATCAAAAACCCCACAAATCTCCCATCCTCCAAATCACAATTCAAGACCGTAAACACCTACAACCTTCATCAACTCACCATCCTCCAAATCTCCCTGTTGAAATTGCAAATCGTGAATAAACTATCACCATTACAGCCCTTATACAGTCATATAAGATCATAAACATAATGAACAAATGCAAGAAAAATGTGTACCTGAGACGCTTGGGACTGCCGAACCTTTAGTCTTCTCGTCGGAAACCGTCATAAGCCAACCCGGTTTCAATTGTAAGATACACGACAACTTCACCTTCAGTCACGATTCATCGGACCCATCACAAAATCACGCTCCATTCGCTACCTACGGCCCTCTCCGCCAAAAGTTTTTGGACCGAAGCTCTTCGCATACCTCTTTGATCCGATTCATAATAACCGGTAACACTTACTTTACTTTATTTATTTATTTTTGTGATCTTTTATCTGCTTATGTTGGATGTTGTTATGAGAAAGTTACTTAGGTTATGAGAAACCAATTTGAAAGATAGAAGAGGTACACTGAGAGAATCATATGAGGGATTTTAGGGATGGTAAGTTGTTTTGTGTTTGTTTTCACGTTGAAGCAGATGAAGAGGAAGAGATGAAAAGTTTTTGAGAGAGATAGTTTCGTTTTCAACAATGATAGTTTTCTCTCCCCCAGATAACTCAAATATGGCGCGTCTCTGGTGCTTAGGGTTTCCAAACCCTTCTTTTCCCCTTTCAGGCCGGGTCGCCCCATTGGGCTTGTTGGGCTCAATCACGCTATCACTTTTCCCTTTTATTTCATTAAGAGCATAGCAATAACGAATAAGTAACTGAGCTCAGTTGGCAAAGCATACTTCTAACAACCAAGGGAACCCGGGTTCAACCCCTGTTGGGACCTTTTTCTATTTGTTTTTTTCTATTTTTGCTTCATTCTATTTTTGTTAAACAAAAAAAAAACTTCATGGGCTCTAATCTCTAAAGCCCATGCATTAAAAAAATCACCACCACCCTATTTCAGATTTCATACCACCATTTCATTTGTATTTTGTTTATACTTAATTTTGATTTTACTTGTTTCTACTAATTTAATAACTCATGAATTTTGTTAATTAATTTTCTCAATTATTTTAGTTCTTAGTTCTAATTTAAAAACTTTGTAAATATTTTTACTAATTATTTTTTGTATTTAAGTCTTAATTTGTTTATTTAATTTCTTAATAACAAAAAAATCCTAAAAGACAAAATACATGCATTTGATTTAATTTCCTTAGCTAATTAATAGAATAGATTTTTTCTAGTTTTCTTTTGAAACTTTTCAAATAGAAAAAAAAGAATATTTATTTCCTTATTTTTACTTTGTTAATTAATTTTTACTTCATAAATTTGTTGTAATTTCGATTAATTACTCGGTTCAATTTGGTTGTATTGGTTGCCTATTTAGACATTTAATTGTATTAATCCATCCCCATTTGTAAATCTGTACCCCATTCCCAAAAGCTCTGTAATAGCATAGAAATTTAATTTCTGCAGTTTATTGTTTTCCTTATACTGTATAGTAATTAGGAGTGCATGGCAAGATTCAAAATCAATCTCTAGATAACCTAATTTCAAAGACAAAATAACTTGAATCAAACACACTTTTTTACATACGCACCTCTAGGGTAACCTTACTTGTTGCCTTCGAAACACAGTCATGTCCCTCGAATATGGGACGCTTTAGCAAAGACCCTTCAATAAAAAAGATCGTAGTCCCTCGATGTACCTCGATGTTGCCTTCAATAAAACGATCTAGTCCCTTATGAAAATTGCTAAAGCGTCTCATAAGTTGCCTTCTATGACTGTACAATTGACCCACGCCCGTCCCTTCACATCCAACGATGGGGCTTCTTACCAAATCAATGGTAAGATAGCAACATCTAAAAGAGGAGGAAAAGAACATTAAAAACACTTTGAGTAGGTAGATTCGCTCCTAGTTGCTCGCTTGCTCACAACCAAACATTTCACACCAACACTTTCATATTAAAACCCTTTCAAAAGACAAAAGCTTTTTGTATACGTTATTATAGAAACGAGAACCATTACAAAAACATTTTTCCAAGAACACTTTCAAAAAACACATCCCACAAACACATCTTTGAACTATTTTTTTCGAAACAATACTTTGTACGCGTTCTTATAGAGACGAGAAAAATTACAAAAACATTTCAAAAATACTTTTGAAATACACAAGCACATTCAAACAAAAGCAAGTGATCTAGCAAGCAACTAAGAGCTCGTAGATAAACTACAGATAAAAAGGGTGCTAATACCTTCCATTTTCATAATCTACCCCCCGAACTCAAGAAAACATATCTAAAGGTCTTTCCTGTTCTTTCCAGCCTTTCCTTTTGGATAAAAGAAAAGTCGGTGGCGACTCTTGCTATCCGCATAATTGCGATCAAACGCAAAACAGCCAAGTCAGTTCTCCCACCACATTACAGAACTGACGACTCTGCTGGGGATTTAACTTAAAAGTGGGTTACTTTAGGGCTAGATCATCTTTACTTGCTTTCTTTATTTGACTTGTATGCTTTACATTTTGGGTCCTTATTTAGGTTACTGTTCAATATCCTACACCCGGATCTAGGACACCTTTTAGGTAAGTAGCAATAAACTGTGAGGGAGTTGTGCGGGGTATACCGACACTGTTGAAACAGTAGCTACGTTGATGTGATACTTTGTTGTGTACTGGTAGCCCTTGAGTAAGCAAGGAGAATATGGGGCCGCTGCGTGGTATCATAAAGCGTCAACTGACCTTAGCACCTTAATTGACCAACTTGTCTTTTAGGACGTAGTGAGATAGCCGTCTTTGGTGTAAACCCAAAGTCGGTTGATACTTGATGCTACACTCATTGAGGTTTGACCCTTGAGTTTTGTTTGGTGGTAAGTCAATTGTCTATCAGAATGAAATTTGGGGGAAAGACCGGGGATATTGAGATCCCTTAGAACCCGATTACTATATTTAGGACAGGTTGAGCCAACCCAACTTCAAAAGGGTATCACCTTAAAATCCACGCAAGCCTTAAACCTAAGGTCTCTGTGTGATTTGCTTGTGCTTGCTATATCTGCTATATCTGAGCATAATCATGACATTATAACAAAGCATATCATACTAACCATTTCAAGGATCTTTAGGGTTTATTTTTGTCTTGTTTTGTAGGACGTGGCCCTCACCCACATATTCACTATTCGGGTCAGTCTGGTAAAGGTACCTCCTCAGCTTAAGGAATTGGTATCAAGGGTTCCCTAAAGCTCTCCCTTCACTGAAAGACATGGTCGAATTCTCAGCTTGGTCACCTCAAACCCTGATGAAGAAATTTTAAAAGTGCTTTTTCAATTCTTTGACCCTCTACATCACTGCTTCACTTTTCCGGATTACCAGTTAATGCCTACTATGGAGGAGTTTTCTCTATTATTGGGGGTGCCTATCCTTAACAAGGTACCTTTCAATGGTATGGAAACAGACCCTAAACCTGAAGATATTGTTAAAGCTCTATCCTTACAACGGTCTGACGTAGTAGCAAATTGGGAAACCAGGAGAGGTGTCAAGGGTTTTTTGGCTAAGTTCTTATTTGAGAAAGCTCATCATTTTTGGGATACCTTGGACTTACAAGCTTTTATAGAGGTGTTAACCCTTCTCATCTATGGGTTGGTATTGTTTCCTAATCCGGACCAGCTCATATACGTGAATGCAGTTAAGGTTTTCCTGTCACGTAATCTGGTACCTACTCTGCTTGGAGATATCCTACATTCTTTACATACTCGCACTATAAAGAGGAGAGGGACCCTTCTATGCTGCACACCTCTTTTGGCTAGGTGGTTTATCTCGCACCTACCCAGATCCGTCTTGAAGAATGAACAGGGTTTGAGATGGTCGCATAGGCTAATGAATCTTACACATTCAGGCATTCATTATTGTCCTCGATCCTCGGAGAATGTTACCATCATTGATCAATGCGGAGAATTTCCTAATGTCCCTCTCTTAGGCATTAGGGAAGGAATCACTTACAATCCTTGTTTGGAACTGCGAAAGCTTGGATATGCGAGAAGGGATGGTCCTTATGATACACTTATCCAAGGAATCATCTTCAACTACGAGGATGATGCTCAGGGTTACCGTAAAAGGTTCATGCGAGCTTGGGGCATGGTACATAGAGTTGATAGCAAGACACTGGGGCACAATAATTCCATCCCTCTTGAGCCTTATCTCAAATGGGTACGAGCCCGTGCTCAAAGTCTTATGATGCCTTACCCCTCCATTCTTCTAGTTATCATAGAGCCTGTTGTGGAAGGAGATGTCCCATACACTATCCTTCATCCTAACATGCCCACCTCTCTCGAAGAATTGCAAAGGGATTGGATACAGCTTAAGGAAGAGCGAGACACTTTCGAAGCCCAATTTTACGCCAGCGAGAATAAAGTTCTGGAACTCACTAAGCATCTTCATGAAGAGCGGAGTCTACCGAAGAGGATGCATTCAACTTTTTTGTCTTAGAGTTTTGTATTTTATTTCTTTCATTGTAAGCCCAAAAGAGGCATGATGTACTCAAACTTTGATTTATTAATATAACGTGTGTTCCTTTTTGTATAAAGCAAATTTAAATCTCTAATTTCCTTGAAATCATTTGCATATGCATCTTCATTCATCATAACACAAAAACTTTCTTACATATGGTCTCCTTATCTTTCTACTATTTATTTCAGTGAGATGGATATTTAACAGGCAGTAAAAGATCTCCAAGCGCAGAACGCCCAGTTTCAACAAATGTTTTTTACTCTGGCAAAAGGACAACATGAGTTGAAAACCCTGTTAATAAAAGAAAAGAAGAAGAAAGCGAAGAAATCAACCGGTGTTTTGAATCTGGGAAGAAGGTTTAAATGACTAGCCAGACGGACTCTAGACTTCGCAACATCATCGGGTGAAAAGGATAATCAAGAAGGGAAAAATAAGGAAGTGACTGACCATCCAGAATTCGAAGAGGAGGAAGAGGCTGACTACTCTGAAGAGCAGTATCCTCCAGTAGACGACAAATACAAACAGTTGGAAGATCGCCTAAATGCTATGGAGATCCAGAAGGTACTCGAGTTGGATTATGAGGAGCTAGGACTTGTCTCAGGGGTTTTCATACTGCAGAAATTCAAGGTCCCCACTTTCACTAAATATGATGGTGTCTCTTGTCCAAAGCTGTATTTGAGATCATACGTCAGGAAAATTCAACCCCATACTACAGATAGGAACCTATGGGTGCATTTCTTCTAAGAAAGCTTGTCAGGGACGCAGTTGGATTGGTTCTATCATTTGGATGGGACCAACATCCACAATTGGGAAGATTTGGCGGCCGCTTTTTACAAGCAATACCAGTATAATGCTTACTTAGCTCCAACACGGACACAGTTGCAAGGCATGTCTATGGGTACAAGTGAAGGTTTCAAGACCTATGCTCAAAAATGGCGAGATCTCGCAGGAAGGGTCCAACCCCCTCTATCTGACAGAGAATTGGTGGATATGTTCTTAGGCACGCTATCTGGTTTATTCTTCAAACACTTGATCAGAAGCTTCTCGGATGGATTTACCGAATTAATCATGACTGGTGAACGGGTAGAAACGGGTATAAAAAGTGGCAAAATTCAAAGAGATGCATCCTCAAGCGCGATAAAGAAGCCCTTTATCGGAAAGAAGGATGTCAGTATTGCATATGAGCATAGGAGTCAGGACAGAACCAAACACCGTCTAGCGGTAGGGGCTGTCATGATCTCTAAGCCTGCACCTATTCAACAAAGGAACAATTAGCCTAGAACGGAAAGGTCAGTAAGACAGTTTACCCGAATAAATATGGTGACCTTGTGGGAAGCTCCGAAGAATCCCAACACTGCCTCTCACCGTTATAACCCAAGTGCTCGTTGTGCTTACCATTCAGAAAGTCCAGGTCATGATACAAATGACTAATGGGTTTTGAAAAATAAGGTGTAAGACCTTCTCGAGGCAGAGGAAATTGAATTTAACGCTCCTGAGATCTCAAATGTTATCACTGCTCCTATGCCCAAGCACGGCCGTGGTGTTAACGTTGTTGAAGGTGATGTATTTTTTGTTGTTGTTAATGAACTTGTTACTCCTCTCCTAACCATCAAAAGGAACCTGTTGAAGGCTGGGTTATTTCCGGGATATGGCGAAGGATGCCACCTTTGCTTATCCCTACCGACTAGTTGTTATTTATTGAAGGCAGGTGTCCAGCGCCTGATGGATGACAAAGAGATTTTGTTTGAAAAGACTCCTGTTACAACCATTGCTTACAAGGATGTTTCAATAATAACCATTTCCGCCAATCCTCGCATGGCCTCCACCAAAAGACCCGTTAGGACTACATCTGTTCCGAAAGTGACTCCACTGATAATTACTTTGCCAGGGCAATTCCCGTACTCCTCATACAAAACTGTTCCCTAGAACTATGGGGGTGACGTCTACTACCACGATGTCAAGCAAGAATGGCTGGCTGTTGAAGACCCAATTTTTGAGAAGGCTGACCCCGACATCGGCAACATTGTGGGAACCAGCAAAATAACCAGAAGTGGAAGAGTATTCTCCCCTGAGATTACTCCTCCGAAAACTGTTATCGGTCCTGTGATCATTCCTGCTTTTGTTCCTGTTGATACTACTACTACAGTTCATGTGGTTACCCCTGCTGACACCCTTATCATTGAGTCGATTGAGACTCGGGGCAAAAGAATTTTGGTTGAGCCTGTCTGGATGAAGTCGCAATCAGTATCTATCCCAGAGGCTTCCTAGAAGGATATGGAAGAAATTTTGAAAATTATAAAGAAAAGCGACTACAATGTAATCTGTAGCAACTGGTTTTTTAATCAAGAGTCACCACTATTAGTTTCTATCCTAAAGAAGGACATCTAATAGGAAACCCTAATTCGCAGACAGAGATTCTAGGTTACAAACTCAATTAGACGAAAGGAAGGTGTTAGGCACCTTTCATCCACCTTGTTCATAAGGATATTAAGCTCTAGGTTTAGGTTTGGGGTAAACAGTGTTTTAAGTTTTAATAGGAGAACTCGCTACGGCTTTTGATCGTATGCCTACGTATCCTCTTATGAGGAATCAAAGTCTCAATTCATAGTTCGTATGGGTTGGTGTTTTTTAGGGGTTTGCAAACATATTTTGAATCACTTCGCACTCGGTCGGGAGTAATGATTGCGGATATTTTGACTGAGTGCGTAGTAAGCCAAAACTAGTTTGAAACCCATTTGCGAAAAGACAGTTGATTAATTTAGTTTATTGCGAAAATAGTTTTGACATTTGTTGGATAATTTTTAATCGTATTATTTGCGAAGATCTTGATTAATGCATGACTAGAAAAGATTTAATGCAAATAATATATATACAATAATATATGTAATTTTAATATGAAAATAATTTATTTGTTCATATAATAATATTTAAATAGTAAATAAAAGATAAGAATAATAATATTTATATAAAAGCATTATAATAACAATGATAATAATAGTAGAAGTTACGTAATTATAGCAATAATAATAATATAAAAATATAATAATAATAATAAAATTCATTATTTGATAATAATTATAATAATTATAAATAAATAAAATATATCTATATATATATATAATAGAGAAAAAATTGAATTAAAAATAAATTAATAACATTAACTAAACTCAGGGGGGTGTAAATCTAGTTGTGTAGTAAAACAGGGGGTGCTATTACTAATGGAAATTAGGCCCAGTATGAGTCCAGGCAGGAGGGGGTGCGAACTGGCATGTTATTTTAATAATATAGCAAAGGGGGGTGTGGATAGGATTGGGCTTGGCCTTTTGGACAACTCAGGTCAGGGGGTGCGTGTTGTTTGGTGTTTTAGCAATTAGGTAAAAGGGGGCGTAAAAATTAATGGGCTTTGGCCCAAAACATGTTTGGAGATAAGCTGAGGGATCGCGTGGATAGAGGTGTACGTTAGCTATTGTGCAGACTTGGCCTCTGGCCGTCTGATGAAGATCTAACGGGTAGATTTGAGAAGTGCATGCTAATTTCCATAAACGTGCACATACTGGATTATTCAGAATATAAATTTCATTTACATTTTTTTTCGTTTTCTTTTGTTAATTAACCAGACTCTGTTCTCCTTCTCTCTCCCTTCACAAACAGACCCTTCCACTTCTCAACCCTAATCTTAACCTACCAGCGGCGCTAAGTGATCCAAACCCCTCTACCGTAACCCTACCCACGACTCTTAATCAACCAAAAGGAAACAAGAAAAGCTACGCAAATTTACCCCTTCTCGCGATCTCGTTCTTACTTTCCCAATTCCGGTTCCGCCTCTGATCTTCTTTTCTCTGTGTATTTGCAGGTGACGGAAAGTTTGAATGAGGACGGCGGTGAGATGGTGGTGATTTGGACAACGACAGATATAGAAGTGACAGCGTCTGAAGATGATTAGGGTTTCAGAATTGGAAACTCTAATCACTCTTGTTCTGGATCTTCAACAGCAAAGAGGTTTTTTGAATCCTTGGTCTCTCCGCCTCTCTCTTTCTTCTGTCAAAAAAATATCCCCTGTTCTGTTCTTCGTCTTCTCCTATTTATATTGTTAGCATTTTTAGGGTTTTCATTTTCAGTTACAAATTAGTTAGTATAGATAGAAATTAGGGATTGTAAATCTGTTGTAATTGATTTTGTTACTTGGATTGTAAAGATTTGTTTTGTAAAGAAATGTGGTTATGCATATTGTTTTGATCTTAGATTTGATTCTGTAATACTTTGATTTCAGATTTTGTTTGGATTCTGAGATTTTATATCAGTCTTGTAACAACGAATTTGCATATTTTATTACTGTATTTTATAAAGGTGAAGATTGGATTTGGTAAGATTTGGTTTAATGCTAATTTCTACAGTGCTTGTTTGTTGAGAAAAACATGTGTGAATTTTGGCAAGATTTGCACAGTGGTTGTTTTTTTGATTTGGACCGGCACTACTTGTTTCTCAATATGGGCCCTGCACTAATTAGTTACCCTCTGCCCCAGTAAACAAAGAAAACCAAATTGGGATTTGTAATGATCTCTTATTATTTATTTTTTTGCAAGATTTTTTTAAAAATGCTAATTGAACAGGGTATAATAATGATTTCTTTTTTGTTTTACAAACAACAATGCCCCTTTTCTGGATACGCATTGGGCCTAATAGGCCTTGTGCAACAAATTTTTTCAAAAGCTCTTTATTAAATGTCTATGAAATGTACTAAAGCTTTTGATAATTAACATAAAATACCTCACAACAAGGATATAATAATAATAGACCGAAATTTTCTAATACCGTTTTTTTTATAAAACAAAGATAGTAATAACAAAACTGACCAATGGGCTAATACGATCTTAATGAGCCTGCAATTTATAACTCCACCCCGTTTCTTTGTTATTCAAACGCCAAAAGAGGTGGGCCAAACGCAATAAACTTGTTTATCGACTTCACCCCCCCCCCCCCCCCCCCCCCCCCCCCCATTTTACTAATAACCACTTGAATGTAAACATGCTTAGATACTTAACTTTAAATTAATAGCAAATTAAAGCTAAGTAGTTTTAATAAGCTAATACTTTATTAACTACTCATAAGATTTTTTTTCAAATCGCATGGGCCATAGGCCAACATGCCATACGAATAGGTTTACACGAGTCTTTTTGTTTTAAAAGCCCCGCCTTCCTGAATTAAAAATACACCCCCTAGTCTTGGATAAAGATGGGCCATCAGATACTGTTGTACCATCTTTAATTAAATATTTCTTCTATTTAAATCTTGAAAGATAAAATTATCGAGGTAAGAAAAATTTAGGGTATAACAGTTGCCCCTATTCAATTACCTTTTAATCGAATAGCGTGAGAAACTCGAGTCTTGCGCATTTTAATTGAAAGTTTATTGAATACTTGAAATATCCTAAAATTTGTCCGACAAACATAAGGTTACACTGATGTAGTATACCCTTATAAGTCTCAAGGAAGTAGGCAAAGCTGATGATATATCACTTACCCGAGTTCGACAATGAGGTAGATAGCGCAATTCTATATGTCTTGGCTTATTCACCTATTTGGAGGGTGATTATAGAAATGATTGATGATGCATGGCTGCTTAAAGATTGAGGCCATGGTTTACGTTTGCGAATCGCTGGATGATGCCTGAGGCGATGTTTTGAGCATGAATACATTGCGACTCAGAGGCTACATATTTGAGTATGAAGAGATCATTGCGGCCTAGAGGTAATATGCTTGAGTTGGAAGAATGTTGTTGTACCCCAAAATTTTCCCTCTCATTTACCAAAACTTTTCTCACAAGATCTCTTTGACTCAAGAATGGATTAGGGTTTGGTCAGCTCAAGACATCTCATCTTGCACTGATAATCCAAAATTGGGGTTTAAATTTGAACAAGGATTTTTGGACCATCATTGCTTCATATGACTTTCAAACATCATTATGGATCCCTAAGATCACTCATGACAAGTTTCAAGCCTTGAACCATATTTTTTATTAGTCAATTAGACAGTTGACCTAAAAATCAGCTGTATTGGGGAAAAAGTCAACCATGGCCAATTTAACTTCAAACTTCATAATTTTTGATCCACATCAACATTTTAAACTCACATGTATCATTTGGTCAAGTTTGGATCATAATTCCTCAAGAAATTTGATCAAATCACAAAAAGGGAAAAATGGTCAAAATTAGGGTTTTGACTGAGGAAGGGCAATTTCTGATTTTTTAACTTAGAAAATGACCAATTGAGTTCAAGCATGATTTAAATGATTCAATGGCATCATCTTGACTTAATTACATGGCTCAAAACCTCTCAAATTCATTGGATTGACAGATGAAATTTACAGTCAACTGATCAAAAGTCAATTGTACACTGAAAAGTCAAACTTTGACTTTTTGGTCAAAATTAAGTACCAAGGGTCATAATTTATCAAAACATGTCAAAATGTGAAACCTGTTCACCAAGAAAACCAAATTTAAAATTTAGGGTTTGAATTTGAAAATTTTCATAACTTAGAAATTTTCTAAGTATGAAAATTTTCTTATTTTTTCTCAACTTTAGGCTACTTTTACACCATGATGCATATTGATTCAAGGAAAGTTCCCAACATGAAAGTTGTAGATATCCATCAAATATACAACATTTCTTCACAAACCTTTTCCTAAAGATGCTTGGATCTCAAGATATAAAATTGTGAATACATGGTCATGAACTTGTTAACTTAGTGAAATTTTGCCCTAATTTAGGCAGGTTTTGGACCCAACTTCATGGAAATTTTTCACCTAGTTCCAAGAGGTATCTCAAAATTCATTTCAAATATGAATTATATAGCACATTGCAAGCTTTCCAAAATGTCCAAGGACTCCTCAAGATCATTTTTGAGTATGGAGAATTGAAGAGAGGAAGTTGGCATTTTCTCACTTTTTGTTCAAACCATTTCATGAAGAACAAAGTTGCAAATCAATCCTATGTTGGATAGTTCATGCTGTACAGGTCCTAAACTTGTTCCACACTCCTTAATTAAATTCTTACTCAGTTTACAAAGCTTTAACCCATGCTTTTGAACCTTTATCCAACTTGTAATTCCATTTATGGCAAAAAGGTTCCATTGCCATTTCGAAAAAGAACCACTTTTGCAAACTTTACAATTTTGAGCTTTGAACATGTCCCCTTGATGCATAAAAACCACACTGGTCTCAAGTAAGTTGTACAAACTCATACCAACCCTAAGCAAGCTGGTACAAGCATGTGAAGCTTTGGTCTTGTCACTTTACTTCAAGTACAAGAAAGTTGGCAAAAAGGCTAGCATTGGCACAGCTGATAGAGAGCTAACACAAAACCATTTCAATACTAATATACCAACATTATGCAACACAAAGGAGAGGAAGCAAAGGCCTGAAACACTCTCAAGCTAAAAAACACCCAAAACCTGTCCAAAACTGCAGATTCTGCACAAGCATCCCCATCTTCCATTTGGTTCTTGCGTTTTGTGTTTAGATCATTCAAACACCTTACATACTTGATATCAAGCCCATCCAAATCATCATCCCTGTTCTGTAATCCCTTTTCCACCATCTGCCATTGTTGAATTCTGAGTTTGCAGTTTCACTTGTCCAAAGAGTTCCAGCCACTTTCAGAGCAAGGCAAGGGTTGGAATAGATTCAGGGAAGCTCAAGGAAGCTCAAGCAAGCATCAGGCCTCCATTAAAGTCACTACATTTCCATACACGATTCCACCTGAAGGAGGTAAATTTTCAAACTCTATCTCTTTGTAAAGGCAACCATAGGCCACGATTTGTGAATAAAAATGTAGTCCTCATCATAACAAAGTTGTACATATCATTATCTTGCATTGATTTTACTTGTGCTAAGAGAATCTGAAACTTGAAATTCTTGGAAATATTAGGTCAAGATTTAGGGCTGATAAAATTCTCTTTATACATTGATTAATAGTTCACATAATTTATATGGTTGGAATCGTGAGTTCAAGCACTACAATTTTCATGTTATAAGTTTTTATTTTCATGGAAGTATGAGGAAGTTACAGGGGATCCGGCCAAGGCTTGAGGAAGAAGATGAAACAGGGCAAGGGCGCGTTTTGTAATATGGTATTTTTGTTTCAGTAAAGATGATGGATGTATGGCCACCCCAGTGGTAAAGCAGCACGCTGGTGAGACCCATGTCCTGAGTTCGAACCTGTGCACTACTTTTGCATTTTTACATTTTTTTCCTTTTCAGTTTTTGACACTTTTTTGTAGATTGGGCTTAGCTTCATGGGCAATTGTTTTTGCTAACTTTGCCACAAATCTACTACATCACCCCCTGCCAACTCTTTTCTATTTTTTTATTTTATTTGTTTTATTTTCATATTTAATATTTTGAATATTTTCTTTAATGCATAAAAAATCTTAAAAAATATAAATTAATAATATTGCACTTTTATTTCATTTTTATCTTATTTCTCATATGAAAATATATTTTATTTTTAATATATATCATTTATTTTCTTAATAAACTTGTAAATATAATAAAATATATTTAGTTTAATTTATTTTATATTTCATACTTACAAATATTTATTTTTGCATATATTTAATTTTAATATTTATATATAATATTATTTATTATTTTTAAACAAGAAAATACACAAAATAATACATATAAAAACATTATTTTCTTTTAAATAAAATTAGGGTTAAACCCCTTTCAAAAAAAATTAAATCTTTTTCCTTATATTTTTAGGTTTAGATTAAATATTCCTTTACATAAAAATAAGACATCAAAAAAAAATCTCTTTACATGTATATTACATTGCATTATATTTAAATATTGTTTTGTATTTATTTTAAATGTGTACAAATTCGATTTGGTTGTAATAATGTATTTAGTTTTATATTTGTGAAAATCCCCATTCAAATTTGTATTCCCCCCTCCCATAAAATTGTTGTAATAGCTTAGTATATTTACATTACGCAATTTATCGCTTTATATGCCATGATTAGTAATTAGGGCTTGCATGACAAGAACAATACAAAACAAAATAGAACACTCTAAATACAAGACAAAGTAAAAAGCATGAAAATAATACACTTGCACACAAGCACCCTTAGGGTTTACCCACTTGGTTTCCTAAAACAAAATGGCCATGTTACGCATGCGAAGTATCTTGGCAAAACAAAATAAATATAAGATCATAGCCCCTCGATGACGCTATTCAAAAGTTGCCTTACAAAAATGATCTTGGTCCCTCAAAAATGCTAAGATACTTTGCAAACATTGCTAATCATGGTTATACGATGACCCACGTCCATCCCGTTTACATCCAAAAATAGGGTTGCTTACCAAATAAATGGTAAGACAACAATGTCAAAGGAATATAAAATGCATAAGAAAGACATTTGAGTAGGTAGATAGCTTCTAGTTACTTGCTCCATTTCAAAACAAAAACATCCTTGCTATGTTCAAAACACACACACATTTCAAAACATCTTACAATCATTGAAAACATTTTCAAAAAGACAAACATCTTTGCATACATTCTTACAAACGAGAATCATTATAAAGGTTGCCTAAACAAATGGCCTCTTTTACAAAATACTTTCAAAACCACATCAAGCACAATTTCAAACAAACAAAAGCAAGTGATCTAATAAAGTAACTAAGAGCCCATGGAAAACCATGGATGAAAAGGGTGCTAGCACCTTCCCTTTTCATAATCTACCCCCCGAACTCAAGAAAACATCTCTAAAGGTATTTTCTGTGCTTTTTCACCTTTCCTTTTTGGATAAAAAAAATTCGGTGGCGACTCTTGCTAACCGCAGCATTTGGAATATAAACGCAAAACCTCAAGTCAGTTCTCCCATCGCATCACAGAACTGGCGACTCTGCTGGGGAATAATTATAAAAGTGGGGTTACCTTAGGGTTTTAGATCACATTTATTTGCTTACATTGTTTGACTTGTTTGCTTTACATTATGGTTCTTTGTTTGGGTTTGAATCCTCTACCCGGATTTGGGAAACATTATAGGTAAATAGAAATACGTTGTGGAAACTGTGTGGGATATACCGACATGGTATAAGCAATAGCTACGTTAGTATGACATATTTGTGGGTACCGGTAGCCTTTTAGTTAATCAAAGAGAATACGGGGTCGCTGAGTGATGTCATGAAGCACTAATGAACTTCTTGAACCCTTTACTTGACCAACTTGGCCTTTAGGATGTAGTGAGATGACCGGCTTTGGTGCAGTCTGAAGTTGGTAGATACTCGATACTACACTCATTGAGGTTTGGTTTCTTGGGATATTTCGGTCGCCATTAAAGAGGATTGAGCTGAAACAATGACCAAGGAAACAATCCAGTGATATTGAGCTCCTTAGAACCCGGTTACTATTATTAGGAAAGATTGAGCCAACTAAACTTCAAGAGGGTACTTACCTATAAAACCCCATGCAAGCCTAAATTAAGAATTTGTTTGATTTGCTTGTATATGCATACTTTTACATAACATCATGGACATCATGAACATCATATGCATCCACTATCCATTTTAAGGATTTTGGAGATTCACCTTTGTTCTTGTTTTGTAGGATATGGATTCACTTTGCAGGAAAACTATCCAAATCAACCTTGTAATAATTCCTCCACAACTCAAGGAGCTAGCTTCAAGGATCCCTGAAAAATTGTTGTTCATCGAGAGGCATGGTCATCTACTCAACTTGGTCACCTCTAACACAGAGGAGGATATGATGAAGGTTCTCTTCCAGTTCTTTGACCCTTTGCAGCATTGCTTCACATTTCCTGACTATCAGCTTGTGCCTACTTTGGAAGAATTCTCTCAACTCTTGAGGATTCCTATTCTCAATCAACTACCTTTCAACGGTACGGAAAGAGATCCAAAGCCAGAAGAGATTGCTCAAGCCTTGAACTTGCACTCATCTGATGTCACAACCCATTGGGAAACTAGAAGTTGTGTCAAAGGCTTCTTAGCAAAAAAATTGTTTGAGAAGGCCCAATGCTGTTGGAATTCCCTAGACTTGCAAGATTTTGAGGAGATTGTGGATCTTCTTATCTATGGGGTGGTCTTGTTCCCTAATCCTGATCAACTCATAGATGTGAGCGCCGTCAAAATCTTCATGTCACGCAATCCGGTGCCTACATTACTAGGGGATATCCTACACTCTTTTCACACTCGTACAATGAGGAAAAGAGGGGTCCTTATGTGTTGCACTCCCCTCCTGGCAAGATGGTTTATTTCTCATCTTCCCCAATCAGTCTTAAAGAATGAGAAAGTATTAAGGTGGTCGCAAAGGTTGATGACGCTCAAACATTCATATATTCATTGGTGCTCTCGATCCAAAGAGAATGTTATCATTGTTGACCGTTGTGGGGAATTCCCTAATGTCCCTCTACTTGGAATTAGGGGAGGCATCACCTACAACCCATGTTTAGCTCTAAGACAGTTTGGTTATGCCCGAAGGGATGGCCCACATGATATGCTGATTCAAGACCTGATATTCGACTACGACAACAACGATCAAGGACTTCGCTGGAGATTCATCTGAGCTTGGAGGATGCTAAACAAGGTGGATAGCAAGACTTTGGGACACAAGAACTCCACCCCTCTTGAGCCTTACCTCAAGTGGGTACGAACCCGCGCTCAAAGTCTTATGATGCCTTATTCGTCCATTCTCCTAGTGATTATTGAGCCTGTTAAGGAAGGAGAAGTTCCATACACTATCCTACATCCTGACATGCCCACATCACTCGAAGATCTACAAAGGGATTGGATATAACTCAAAGGAGAGCGAGATACTTTCGGAGCCCAATTCTACACAAGCGAGAAGAAGGTTTTGGAACTCGCTAGGCTACTTCATGAGGAGCAGACTCTAAATACCTACATAGCACCAAAGAGGATGCGCAATACTTTTTTATCTTAGAATTTTTGTATTATTTTGCCCAATGGGCATTGATGTACTCAAGTTCTATCTTATTAATATAACGTGTGTTTCATTTTGTTTAAAACAAATTTGAATTTTTTTAAATCCTTGAAAGAATTGCATGTATACATATCATTCATCATGACATAAGCAGGTCTTTTGCAACCAGTTTCCTCATCTCTCTACTGTTTATTTCAGTAAGATGGATCTCGAACAGACGGTCAAAGATCTTCAAGATCAGAACACACGGTTTCAACAGTTGCTCATGACCCTAGCCAAGGGGCAGGATGAATTGAAGACTATGTTAGCTGAAGAGAGAAATAAGAAACCAAAGAAAACCACTGGGGTTCTGAATATGGGAAGAAGATTTCAGGGACAGACTAGAAGGACTGTGAATTTTGCAACCACTTCCGGGGAAGGAGAAGGAAAAGGAAAAGAAACGGCGGTTCCGTCAGAATCTGAAGAAGAGGAGGAAGAGGAAGACTACTCTGAGGAACAATACCCTCCGGCAGATGATAAATACAGACATCTTGAAGAGCGTTTAAGCGCTATGGAAATACAGAGAGTACCAGGTCTGGATTTTGAAGAATTGGGGATGGTGTCAGGAATTGTAATCCCACTAAAGTTCGAAGTGCCATTATTTGCAAAATATGATGGGGTGTCATGTCCTAAAATGCACCTCCGATCATACGTGAGAAAGATTCAGCCGCACTCTACTGATAAAGACCTGTGGGTGCATTTTTTCCAAGATAGTTTATCCGGAACACAACTCGATTGGTTTTACCAATTGGAAAGGGCTGACGTCCACAATTGGGAAGACCTTGTCGTAGCTTTCTATAAACAGTACCAGTATAACGCAGATTTGGCGCCAACCCGTACTCAACTTTAGAGTATGGATATGGTTTCAAATGAGGGTTTCAAAGATTATACGCAAAAATGGAGAGATCTACCTGGGAGAGTGCAACCCCCTCTGTCTGAAAGGGAGTTGGTGGATATGTTCTTAGGTACTCTATCGGGTCCTTTCTTCAACCATTTGATTGGGAGTTCATCTGCTGGATTTACTGAGTTAATATTAACCGGATAAAGGGTAGAGGCTGGCATAAAAAGTGGAAAGATTCAGAAAGATTCATCTGCCTCTACAGCTGTGAGAAAGCCTTTCACTGGAAAGAAGGAGGTATCTGTTGTTTATCCACAAAGGAACCAAGGGAGAGCTAAGCGCCGACCCATGGTAGGGGTCGTTATGATTCCAAAATCTACATCTGATCAACCAAGAAGTAACCAACCAAGGGTGGAAAGGCCAGTCCGGCAATTCACCAGAATTAATATGACTCTAGCCCAGGTTTTACCACATATGCTGAAATCTAATTTAGCGACTTTGAAGGAGGCTCCAAAGAATTCTAACATGGCGTCCCCCCATTATCACCCGAATGCCAGATGCGCATACCATTCTGAAAGTACGGGCCATGACACCAATAACTGTTGGGCTTTAAAAAACAAGATTCAAGACCTCATAGATGCAAAAGAGATCGAGTTCGAGGCGCCAGAGAAACCAAATTTTATTTCCGCTCTTATGCCTAGACATAATCACAACGCCAATGCTATCGAGGAATATTTATTTGTTGCTATAGTAGATGAACTCTTAACTCCACTCCCGATCATTAAGATGAATTTGTTGAAAGCTGGTATATTCCCAGGTTATGATAAAGACTGCCTCATTTTCTTATCCTCACCAATTGATTGCCCTTTGCTGAAGACAGGTATCCAACGCCTGATTGACAACCAAGAAATTCTATTTGAAAATGCTCCTATTTCACCCGTTCCAGTTAAAGACGTTTCAATCATAACCATCTCCGCCAATCCTTCCAAGGTCCCCAAAAGGCCCGTTAGGATTACATCAGTTCTGAAGACTACTCCCCTCATAATTACAATGCCCGGGCCAGTCCCATACGAATCAGACAAGACAGTACCATGGAATTACGGTGGAGAAATCTACTACCATGGTATTAAACAAGATGGGTTGACCACCGAAGAAGTGAGCTCTGAAGAATAAAATTCTGACATTAGCAATATTGCCGGAACTAGTAAGATTACCCGTAGCGGTAGAATCTTCTCTCCAGAGATTTCCCCTCCAAAGGCAGTTTTTGGACCCGTGGCTATTCCGAAGATTACCTCTGTACCAATAGCCATACCTGCAAGTGCACCTACCGACAAAGATGACGCGACCCCTATTGTTATCCCTACCAATACTTCTACTATTGAAAATCGAGGAAAAATCATTCAAGAAGAGCTTGTCCGGGCGAATGCTCAATCACTAGCTATTCCCAAAACATCCAAGAAGGAAATGGAAGAGATCCCGAGGATAATAAAGAAGAGTGACTATGATGTGGTTGAACAGTTGGGGAAAACTCCCTCCAAGATCTCCATGCTAGCATTGCTGCTGTGCTCTGAGGCACATACGAAAGCTCTGGTAAATTTTTTGAAGAAAACCCATGTGCCACAAGAGACGTCTGCTGACCAATTCCAAGATTGTGTGGTCAGTTTGGCAGCTGATAATGGCATAGGCTTATCCGATGCTGATTTGACACCCAGAGGGAGAAAGCACAACGAGGCATTACATGTCTCTGTGGAGTGTAGAGGAATGACTCTGGCCCATGTCTTGGTAGACACGGGTTCATCTTTGAACGTCTTACCGAAGAAAGCCCTTGACAGATTGGATTGCAAAGGGCTGACTTTAAAACCCAGTAACATAGTTGTGAGAGAATTTGATGGTTCGAAGAGGATGGTTCACGGGGAGGTGGACATCCCGATAAAGGTGGGAACTCAGACCTTCAATTCAACCTTCTATGTGATGGACATCCGTCCCTCTTACTCCTGTCTGTTAGGAAGCCCCTGGATCCACAATGTCGGTGCTGTCACCTCCATGCTACACCAAATGCTAAAGTACCCAGTCCAAGGAAAGATCATAACTGTCCATGGAGAGGAGGAGTACATGATTAGTCATCTAAAGTCCTTTCAATATGTGGAGTTGGATGGAAATTTCATTGAAACTCCTTTTCAACATTTCGAAGAGGTTTCTCAAGAAGTAGCGGTGACCAAGGCGGTATCCTCGATTCCCAAGATCATAAGACCTCCGCTCCGGATGTCATCTCTAAAGGATGCTAAGGCAATAGCAGAAGAGGGTGGATGCACCATCTGGGGGCAGCCTCCGGACATCCCGTATAAATCAGACATGTTTGGCTTGGGGTTTACTTCAACTACTCAGAAGGTTGTGCGTCGTGCCCGTGCTGGAGGGCCACCTTTGAAGATTAGTAACCGAGAGGTCAACGCAGTGGAAGATGTTGAACAAGATGGCAGCTTGGAAAATTGGATATTTCCTACTGTCAACGGAGGACTTCGCAACTGGGAAGCCAGAGACTTTGTCCCAATAAGTTTCATCTCTCAGTAATTTATCTTTTACATTTCTGTTGGACTTGTGATATTCACAAACAATTCTCACTTTAAAAACCTTGTGTCTTACCCGAGGCATAATGGTCCATTCGTAAGGGTTTTTATTTCATCTTCATATGACATTCAATGAATCATGGACGTTTTTCCACATACAAACCTTTTGTGCTCATTGTCTTTCTTTTATATTTTATTGTTTAAAGATGGCTATACCCTTACACACACCCACACTCACAAATGAAGGTACCCCTCCATTCTAGATCCCATGGGTAACGATACTGCTATAGCCTTCAGTAACTCTGAAGATACAATCTATCAAGCCAAATACGAAGGTGAAGAAGATTGTGAACTGCCAGGGGAATTGGCCAGACTACTACAACAAGAGGAAAGAGCTATTCAGCCTCACGAGGAACCGTTGGATACAATCAACTTGGGTATCGAGGAAGATAAAAAGGAAATCAAAGTGGGTGCCAACTTAGAGACGAGTGTCAAGGAGCGTCTAATTCATCTATTGCATGATTATGTTGAGATCTTTGCCTGGTCGTACGAGGACTTCCAGGACTTGATACAGACATTATGGTACATCGTCTACCCACAAGAGAAGACTTTCCACCAGTGAAGAAAAAAGTCCACCGCATGCGACCTGACATGTCAGAGAAGATCAAAGATGAGGTTATGAAGCAGTTCAATGCTGGATTCTTAGCTGTCACTTCCTATCCTCAATGGGTTGCCAATATTGTTCCCGTGCCTAAAAAGGACGGCAAAGTAAGAATGTGCGTGGATTATAGAGATTTAAACAGGTCCATCCCTAAAGATGATTTTCCACTTCCCCACATCGACATCCTGGTTGACAATACAGCCCATCATAAAGTATTTTCCTTCATGGATGGATTCTCAGGTTATAACCAGATTAAAATGGCACCTGAAGACATGGATAAAACTACATTTGTCACACAGTGGGGAACGTTCTGCTACAAAGTGTGCCATTCGGACTGAAGAATGCTGGGGCAACTTATCAACGCCCCATGGTAGCTCTGTTTCATGATATGATACATCATGAGATAGAGGTCTACGTATATGACATGATATCCCGATCACAAACTGAAGAGGAGCACCTTGATCACATGCAAAAGTTGTTTGTGAGATTAAAGGAGTACAAGTTAAGATTGAATCCAAACAAGTGTACATTCGGAGTCCGGTCCGGTAAACTCTTAGGTTTTGTCGTCAGCAACAAAGGCATCGAGGTTGATCCTGCCAAGGTTAAAGCGATACAAGAAATGCCTGCTTCTCGCACTGAGAAGGAAGTCAGAAGATTCTTGGGACGCCTGAACTATATTGCCAGATTCATTTCTCATTTGACAGATACTTGTGAGCCAATCTTCAAACTGTTGAAGAAAGATCAAGTAGTTAGATGGAACAACGAATGCCAAATTACTTTTGACAAGATCAAGGAGTATTTACAAGAGCCTATTATTTTGATGCCACCAGTCGAGGGAAGACCATTGATCATGTATCTGACCATTTTAGAGAATTCAATAGGGTGTGTATTGGGGCAGCATGACGAGTCTGGCCGAAAAGAGCACGCTATTTACTACCTGAGCAAAAAGTTTACCGACTGTGAAACCAGATATTCACTGCTCGAGAAAACTTGTTGCGCTCTGGCATGGGCTGCTCATCGGCTAAGATAGTATATGTTGACTCATACCACTTTATTGATATCTAAGATGGATCCGATAAAGTACATATTCGAAAAGCCTGCTCTGTTTGAAAGAATAGCTAGATGGAAGATGATCTTAACAGAATATGACATATAGTACACTAACCAGAAAGCTATAAAAGGCAGTGTGCTAGCTGATCAGCTTGCTCATCAAGCTATAGAAGATTATCAATCCATGAAGTTTGAATTCCCGAATGAAGACATCATGACACTAGACAAATGTGAAGAGATCAGACCATATGACGGACCTGAACAAGGATCCCGATGGACCCTGTTCTTTGATGGGGCATCCAATGCACTTGGTAACGGTATCGGCGCTGTACTCATATCTCCGAAAGGGTGTCATACTCCCTTTACTGCCAGACTTTTCTTCAACTGTACGAACAACATGGCAGAATACGAAGCATGCATCTTTGGTCTCAAGGCTGCCATAGACTTGGGAATCAAATCTTTAGATGTGTTTGGAGATTCAGCTTTGGTCATCAGTCAGATCAAAGGAGAGTGGGACACTAAACATCCAAACCTTATCCCTTACAAAGAACATGTTTTGACATTGCTACCACATTTTAAGAAGATTACCTTCGAGCATTTCCCGCGAGAAGAAAATCATCTTGCAGATGCTCTAGCCACAATGTCATCTATGTTTAAACTTAATTGGGATAACGAGGCTCCCCAGATCACCATTGAACGAATGGACGAACCAGCACACTATCATGAGATTAATACTGAAGAAGTAGTGGACCAGCCTTGGTTTCATGAAGTCAAGAGGTATCTTGAGGCTCAGGAATATCCAGAAGGAGCTTCAATCAATGATAAGAAGTTCTTAAGGAGATTCTCTGCTAAGTTCTTCCTGAGTAATGGCATCCTGTACAAACGCAATCATGACTCTATTCTGCTCCGTTGTATGGATAATATTGAGGCTGAAAAGATCATGGTTGAATTACATGAAGGTACCTTTGGCACTCACTCCAGTGGGCATACGATGGCGAAGAAAATCCTACGGGCAGGCTATTACTGGTCTACCATGGAAGCAGACTGCTATCAACACTCTCGGACCTGTCATAAGTGTCAAATTTATGTTGACAAGGTGCATGTACCTCCGGTTCCTCTAAATGTCTTGACAGCTCCTTGGCCCTTTGCTATGTGGGGAATCGATATGATTGGAGAGATCAAGCCTACAGCCTCCAATGGACACCGCTTCATTCTAGTGTCCATTGATTATTTCACAAAGTGGGTTGAAGCAGCTTCCTTCGCATCCGTTACTAAGAATGTTGTTGCCCGTTTCATCAAGCAGAATCTCATTTGTCGGTACGGTATTCCAGAAAGGATCATCACTGATAATGGTACAATTCTTAACAATACTATGATCACCTCCTTGTGCGAGAAATTCAAGATTCAGCGTCACAATTCATCCCCCTATCGGCCAAAGATGAATGGTGTCGTTGAAGCTGCAAATAAAAATATTAAAAAGATTAAACAAAAAATGACAGTCACCTACAAGGACTGGCATGAGATGCTGCCATTTGCTCTCCACGGGTATCGTACCATGGCTCGCACATCAACTGGGGCAACACCCTATTCCTTGGTTTATGGCATGGAGGTTGTCTTGCCTATTGAGGTTCAGATCCCCTCCTTGAGAATTATGAAGGATGTAGGTTTGAATGAGGACGATTAGATCCAGACTCGACTTGATCAACTGAACTTAATTGATGAAAAGAGACTCACTGCTGTTTGCCATGGTCAGATGTATCAGAAACGGATGATCAAGGCTTTTAACAAGAAAGTCAGACGCCAGGTATATCAAGTTGGAGATCTAGTGATCAAAGGCATTATCTTGCCACAAAGTGATCCCAGGGGAAAATGGACTCCTACCTATGAGGGACCATTTGTAATCAAGAACATCTTCTCCGGTGGGGAAATGATCTTAACCACCATGGACAACGATGATTTGCCACACCCTGCGAACGCTGACATAGTCAAAAGATACTACGCATAAGAGACCCGCTAGGTTGACACACCTAGGCAAAAAAGGGCATCCCGACGAACCAAAAGGTTCGGGAAAAAAATAGGGATAAAAAGAAAAAAATCTTTACACCCGGCAAGTTGAAAACTTGAAAGGGCGACTTGGGCAAAAAAGGGTTTCCCGGTGGAATGAAAACCCGAAAGGGAGGTCCAGGAAAAAGTTAGGGAATTAAAGCATATGACTATGTCCCGTCGGATCATTTTATGGAAAACCTCTTGACTTCCAATGGCAAACTCAGAGTTTCTGATCACTTCAATCATCTTCGGACGAAGCAACAAATGGACAAGATATTCGGAGATACGGAGGCTATAGCAGAATGGGAACCCCATGGGATTATCACACATAGCTATCTTTCTTTGCAAAATTTTTCTTACTTTTATGGCACCATCCTCTTACTAGGATGTATGTCTCCTTTGTACAAAATACTTATTCAAAGTAAATACAAAGATATCTCTTTCAAGTACAGAAAACTATTTGCCCTTTTTCTTTACACTTGTGTTTTATTTGCAAAAAAATCCAATGATTCGTTAATGAACATATGCATTTGAACATAATTATTGTTTACAAATAAACAAAATGAAAAAAAGACAATTACTGACAGATTGAAAGAATAGGAAAACGTCTTTAGGCTATTCCATGGGCAATCCCCATAGTATGTCACTTAAATCCCCAGCGGAACTAAAACTTCAAACTATTAATCCCCGGTGGAAACCATCCAGTTCCTCCAAATTCCCCAGCAAGTTGTCTTAAAGCCTGAAATCCAACCGGATAACAGCCAACCATTGACTCTCCCCAACCTAGGATAACTCCCCGGTAGAAGTGGCAGACGATCGAAACTCCTGAACTTTTTCCCAGACAGGAATAAGCTTTTTCCCCGCAGAGTTTTCAATACTCCCCAATGGAACCAAGACTCCCATTTATGCCCAGTAGAAGTCATCAAAATTCTATGGATTCCCCAAGCAGATTCCTCAAGCAGTATATGGCTTTGCTCTCACAACAGAATTTTTGTCAAATACTCCACCTTCAAGACATGAAGAATACATATATCCTCAACAGCAGTCGAGGATTTATTTTCCTCAGCAATACAGCAAATCAGCTTACATGCGTATACATTACATCCACCTATCATGAACATTGATAAAACACATATATTGCATCATACATTTCATGCAACATAATTTTATGCTTCAGCTAACATTTTACCCTTTTCTGGATAAGATTAACAAACTACCATTAACAATATGCGATCTAGATACAGTTCAGATACGCTCCAGACACGGTTGCTATTCTGTTACTCATTCAGACTCAGCATTTCAGATACAGTTCAGATACGCTCCAGACACAGTTTCTATTCTGTTACTCATTCAGATTCAGCTTTCAGATATAGTTTTAGATACGCTCCGGACACGGAAGCCATTCTTTTACTCATTCAGATTTCAAGTTCAGATACAGTTCAGATACGCTTCCGACGCGGATGCCATTCCGATATTCATTCAGACTTCGGATACAGTTAAGATACACTCCAGATACAGATGCCATTCTAAAACTTATCCAGATTTCAAAGTTCAGATACAGCTCAGATACGTTCCAGACGCGAACACCATTCTGATACTCATTCTTTCAGCTTACAACTTACAATTCAACAAACATTCTTGGATGGCATCTACAAGCCCATCTCCAATAATATTCTATCACTTTTCCAAATGGCATCTTTAAGCCCATTCCCTCAACTACACGTCGCCGAGTGCAAATTTATGGGCACTTTAGTGTCCAATCATCTTTTACCTTCGAGTCACGAATGGCAAAAATCGCCAATCTAACTCTTCAGGTTTAAGAAGATTGAACAGGGGCAGCTGTTGTACCCCAAAATTTTCCCTCTCATTTACCAAAACTTTTCTCACAAGATCTCTTTGACTCAAGAATGGATTAGGGTTTGGTCAGCTCAAGACATCTCATCTTGCACTGATAATCCAAAATTGGGGTTTGAATTTGAACAAGGATTTTTGGACCATCATTGCTTCATATGACTTTCAAACATCATTATGGATCCCTAAGATCACTCATGACAAGTTTCAAGCCTTGAACCACATTTTTGATCAGTCAATTGGACAATTGACCTAAAAATTAGCTGTATTGGGGAAAAAGTCAACCATGGCCAATTTACAGTCAAACTTCATAATTTTTTATCCATATCAACATTTTAAACTCACATGTATCATTTGGTCAAGTTTGGATCACAATTCCTCAAGAAATTTGATCAAATCACAAAAAGGGAAAAATGGTCAAAATTAAGGTTTTGACTGAGGAAGGGCAATTTCTGATTTTTAACCTAGCAAATGACCAATTGAGTTCAAGCATGATTTCAAGGATTCAATGGCATCATTTTGACTTAATTACATGGCTCAAAACATCTCAAATTCATTGGATGGACAGATGAAATTTGCAGTCAACTAATCAAAAGTCAACTGTACACTAAAAAGTCAAACTTTGACTTTTTGGTCAAAATCAAGTACCAAGGGTCATAATTAATCAAATTATGTCAAAATGTGAAACTTGTTCACCAAGAAAACCAAATTTGAAATTTAGGATTTGAATTTGAAAATTTTCATAACTTAGAAATTTTCTAAGTATGAAAATTTTCTTATTTTTTCTCAACTTTAGGCCACTTTTACACCATGATGCATATTGATTCAAGGAAAGTTCCCAACATGAAAGTTGTAGATCTCCATGAATCTACGACTTTTATTCACAAAATTTTTCCTAAAGATTCTTGGATCTCAATATATAAATATGTGAATACATGGTCATGAACTTGTTAACTTAGTGAAATTTTGCCCTAATTTAGGCAGGTTTTGGATCCAACTTCATGGCAATTTTTCACCTATTTCCAAGAGGTATCTCAAAATGCATTTCAAAGATGAATTATAGAGCACATTGCAAGATTTCCAAAATGTCCAAGAACTCCTCAAAATCATTTTTTAGTAGGGAGAATCGAAGAGAGGAAGTTGGCATTTTCTCACTTTTTGTTCAAACCATTTCATGAAGAACAAAGTTGCAAATCAATCCTATGCTGGCTAGTTCATGTTGTACATGTCCTAAACTTTTTCCACACTCCTTAATTAAATGCTTACTCAGTTGACAAAGCTTTAACCCATGCTTTTGAACCTTTATCCAACTTGTAATTCCATTTATGGCAAAAAGGTTCCATTGCCATTTTGAAAAAGAACCACTTTTGCAAACTTTACAATTTTGAGCTTTGAACATGTCCCCTTGATGCATACAAACCACACAGGTCTCAAGTAAGTTGCACAAACTCATACCAACCCTAAGCAAGCTGGTACAAGCATGTGAAGATTTGGTCTTGTCACTTTACTTCAAGTACAAGAAAGTTGGCAAAAAGGCTAGCATTGGCATAGCTGATAGAGAGCTAACACAAAACCATTTCAATACTAATATACCAACATTATGCAACACAAAGGAGAGGAAGCAAAGGCCTGAAACATTCTCAAGCTAAAAAACACCTAAAACCTGTCCAAAACTGCAGATTCTGCACAAGCATCCCCATCTTCCATTTGGTTCGTGTGTTTTGTGTTTAGATCATTCTAACACCTTACATACTTGATACCAAGCCCATCCAAATCATCATCCTTATTCTGTAATCCATTTTCCACCATCTGCCATTGTTGAATTCTGAGTTTGTAGTTTGACTTGTCCAAAGAGTTCCAGCCACTTTCAGAGCAAGGCAAGGGTTGGAATAGATTCAGGGAAGCTCAAGGAAGCTCAAGCAAGCATCAGGCCTCCATTAAAGTCACTACATTTCCATACACGATTCCACCTAAAGGAGGTAAATTTTCAAACTCTATCTCTTTGTACAGGCAACCATAGGCCACGATTTGTGAGTAAAAATGTAGTCCTCATCATAACGAAGCTGTACATATCATTATCTTGCATTGATTTAACTTGTGCTAAGAGAATTTGAAACTTGAAATTTCTGGAAATATTAGGTTAAGATTTAGGGCTGATAAAATTCTCTTTATATTTGATTAATAGTTCACATAATTTATATGGTTGGAATTGTGAGTTCAAGCACTACAATTTTCATGTTATAAGTTTTTATTTTCATGGAAGTATGAGGAAGTTACAGGGGATCCAACCAAGGCTTGAGGAAGAAGATGAAACAGGGCAAGGGCGCGTTTTGTAATATGTTATTTTTGTTTCAGTAAAGATAATGGATGTATAGTCACCCCAGTGGTAAAGCAGCGCGCTGGTGAGACCCATGTCCTGGGTTCGAACCTGCACGCTACTTTTGCATTTTTACATTTTTTTCCTTTTCAGTTTTTGACACTTTTTTGCAGATTGGGCTTAGCTTCATGGGCCAGTGTTTTTGCTAACTTTGCCACAAATCTACTACATCACCCCCTGCCAACTCTTTTCTATTTTTTTTATTTTATTTGTTTTATTTTCATATTTAATATTTTGAATATTTTCTTTAATGCATAAAAAATCTTAAAAAATATAAATTAATAATATTGCACTTTTATTTCATTTTTATCTTATTTCTCATATGAAAATATATTTTATTTTTAATATATATCATTTATTTTCTTAATAAACTTGTAAATATAATTAAATATATTTAGTTTAATTTATTTTACATTTCATACTTACAAATATTTATTTTTGCATATATTTAATTTTAATATTTATATACAATATTATTTATTATTTTTACACAAGAAAGTACACAAAATAATACATATAAAAACTTTATTTTCTTTTAAATAAAATTAGGGTTAAACCCCTTTCAAAAAAAATTAAATCTTTTTCCTTATATTTTTAGGTTTAGATTAAATATTCCTTTACATAAAAATAAGACATAAAAAAAAATCTCTTTACATGTACTTTACATTTTAAATATTGTTTTGTATTTATTTTAAATTCGTACAAATTCGATTTGGTTGTAATAATGTATTTAGCTTTATATTTGTGCAAATCCCCATTCAAATTTGTATTCCCCCCTCCCATAAAATGTTGTAATAGCTTAGTATATTTACATTACGCAATTTGTCGCTTTATATGCCATGATTAGTAATTAGGGCTTGCATGACAAGAACAATACAAAACAAAATAGAACACTCTAAATACAAGACAAAGTCAAAAGCATGAAAATAATACACTTGCACACAAGCACCCTTAGGGTTTCCCCACTTGGTTGCCTAAAACAAAATGGCCATGTTACGCATGCGAAGTATCTTGGCAAAACAAAATAAATATAAGATCATAGCTCCTCGATGACGCTATTCAAAAGTTGTCTTACAAAAATGATCTTGGTCCCTCAAAAATGCTAAGATACTTTGCAAACATTGTTAATCATGGTTATACGATGACCCACGCTCATCCCGTTTACATCCAAAGAAAGGGTTGCTTACCAAATATATGGTAAGACAACAATGTTAAAGGAATAGAAAATGCATAAGAAAGACATTTGAGTAGGTAGATAGCTTCTAGTTACTTTCTCCATTTCAAAACAAAAACATCCTTGCTATGTTCAAAACACACACACATTTCTAAACATCTTACAATCATTGAAAACATTTTCAAAAAGACAAACATCTCTGTATACATTCTTACGAACGAGAATCATTACAAAGATTGCCTAAACGAATGGCCTCTTTTACAAAATAATTTCAAAACCACATCAAGCACAATGTCAAACAAACAAAAGCAAGTGATCTAAGCAAGTAACTAAGAGCCCATGGAAAACCATGGATGAAAAGGGTGCTAGCACCTTCCCTTTTCATAATCTACCCCCCGAACTCAAGAAAACATCTATAAAGGTCTTTCCTGTGCTTTTTCACCTTTCTTTTTTGGATAAAAGAAAAGTCGGTGGTGACTCTTGCTAACCGCAACATTTGCAAACACAAACGCAAAACCTCAAGTCAGTTCTCCCACCGTATCACAAATGTATTGTAGCTTAGGGGCAACGTGTGGAATTGGAAGAATGCATTGCGGCTTAGGGGTAATGTATTGAATTGGGGGAATGCATTGCGGCTTAGAGGTAATGTGTTGATTTGGAAGAGTGCATTGCATCTTAGAGGCAATGTGTTGATTTGGAGGAGTGCATTGCAGCTTAGAGGAAATATGCTCGAGTTGGAAGAACGCATTGCGGCTTAGAGGCAATGTGTTTGAGTTTAGATAGTTCATTGCGCCTTAGAGGCAATATGCTGAGTTCTGAGGATACATTGCGGATTATAGGCAATGTAATGGGTTTTGACAATGCGTTGCGGCTTAGAGGCAACGTTCTGAGTTTTGCAAATACATTGCAGCTTAGAGGCAACGTAGTGAGTTTTGCGAATGCATTGCGGTTTAGAGGCAATGCAATAGGTCTTGAGAATATGTTATGGCTTAGAGGCTACATACTGAGTTATGAGAACACATTGCGACCTAGAGGAAATGTGTTGGTTTGGATAATACATTGCTGCTTAGAGGCGATGGGTTCGAGTCGGGTGATATATTGCGCCTTAGAAGCAATATACTGATCTGGAGAGCTACACGGCGACTTAGAGGCAATGTAGTGGGACTTATAAGGACTTCCCTATTGCGGGAAGACCTAGGTGATGGGCTGAATACGTCACGGCATAAAGACTGAGGTGACAAGTTGGATTGTAGGGAAATTATTGCATTGGTCGATCCTTAGATGGTTGAATCGAGGTTGAAGTCATTTGTCCACTTGCTATGTGATACATGTGTATGCATGCGTATTGAATGTTGTATGTATGCAAAATGTATGGTGTTTTGACACCGATATGGAACCCTGGATGTATGCAATGACGTTGTATATATGCGAAATGTACGTGTGAAATATGTATAAGATGCGCGTATGCCTCGAAATGTTATGCATACTATTTTCGGCATTCTCTCCTTTTAGCCATTGGTTTAGAGTTACTAATTCCTGGCGCTGTATGATGTGTCCTCGTAGAATTGTTAAACTTAAATGCGGTGGACAGAATTTAGCCAAAGTTGAGCATTGATTTTGCATTGCGGGCGTAGACGTAGGTGATGGCCTATGCGTGATTTTGTATGCAGGCGTAGACATAGACGTGGATGTATGTAGAATTGGCAGGAATACATATGTGCATTGACGCATGCGAATGTCGACCTCGTGTTGCAAGTTATGCATATGTGCTGACATGGACGCAGCCGTCGCATAGGGACACGTAAATATATGTATAGACTTTGTATTGTTGAGTGCAAGCATAGGTGCAGGCATGTGTATGGACGTAGACTTCGTGTACGGACGCGTAGATATGCATAGATACAGGTGTAGACATGTGTGCAGATTTTCAAGACATAATAGTAGCTATGTGTGTGGACGTATACGTGGATCTTCCTTCGTTATTTTTCTAACCCAAGTATTTTTCGATATTTGTCAGATGCTTTTATTCTGTTAATTCCCCGAAATTATTTCAAGAAAATATTCATGAGTAATAATCGTAGTATTTTGTAAATAAATCTGAGAAAAGAAAAACATGATTCGAAAGATATAACGAAAACAAATGTTTTATTAATATGCCTCAGAGTGGGAGAGAATACAAGATGCAATTCCTAGAAAGAAGTAATTATAGAAAATCTTAAAACAGTAAATGGCAATGGAAAATGATAATCGCTACTGCTGTTCCCCCATAGCTTTTTGATGAACTTATCTCCTTCGCTTCTGAATTGTATGATTCCAACCTATCTTCCCCTCCATGGTTCGTAGTCGTAGCTCTTTAGATCGCAGTCTTTTTGTTCTTTATTTCTTTGTAGAGAATCCCTAACTTTTGACTGGATCGCCCTTTCGGGTTTTCAATCCACCGGGATAATTTTCTTGTTGTGTGCCCCTAATTTTTTCCTGGATCGCCCTTTAGGGTTTTCGATCCACCGGGATGCTCCTTCTTTTTTGCTTAAATCGTACCTTTTAGAGGTTCGATCTTAGCGAGCTTTTTATACATAGTATTTTTTACTGCGTCTGTGTTGGTTGGATGCGGTAGTTCTTCCCCATCCATTGTTGTGAGGATGAGACCACCTCTAGAGAATGTTGTTTTGACTACGAATGGACCTTCGTAATTAGGTGTCCGTTTACCACGTGAATCGAGACGGGGTAGTAAAATCTTTTTGAGCACAAGATCCCCTTCTTTGAATATTCGAGGGTGTACCTTCTTGTCGAAGGCCCTCTTCATTCTCTCCTGATGTAATTAACTATGACACAAAGTCGTTAATTGTTTTTCTTCAATGAGGTTGAGCTGATCGAGTCGAACCTGTACCCATTATGCCTCTTCCAGTTTTGTTTCCCTTAGGACTCGGAGTGATGGTATCTCAACTTCCACCGAGAGTACTGCCTCCATGCCGTACACAAGTGAAAAAGGAGTTGTTGCCTTCGACAAGATCAAAGAGTACCTTCAAGATCCTTATGTTTTGATGCCACCGGTCGATGAAAGACCTTTGATCATCTATCTAATTGTCTTTGAAAATTCAATGGGGTGTGTGATGGGGCAACATGACGAGTCTGGCCGAAAAGAGCATGAAATATACTACCTGAGCAAAAAGTTTACCGACTGTGAAACCAGATATTCACTGCTCGAGAAAACTTGATGCGCTCTGGCATGGGCTGCTCGCCGGCTAAGATAGTATATGTTGACCCATACTACCTTATTGATATCCAAGGTGGATCCAATTAAATACATATTCAAGAAGCCCGCCCTCTCTGGAAGAATAGCAAGATGGCAGATGATCCTGACTGAATACGACATTTAATACACTACCCAAAAAGCAATAAAGGGCAGTGTGCTAGCCGATCACCTTGCTCATCAGGCTGTGGATGACTACCAGTCCATGAAATTCGAGTTCCCAGATGAAGACATCATTTTGGTAAACAATTGTGAAGAACTCAGACCATATGATGGACCTAAACAAGGATCCCGATGGACCTTGTTTTTGTCGGAGCTTCCAACGCACTCGACAATGGTATAGGTGTTGTGACCATATCCCCTGAAGGATGTCATACCCCCTTCACTGCAAAACTTTGTTTTAACTGTACCAATAATATGGAAGAATATGAAGCGTGTATTATGAGTCTCAAAGTCATCATAGATTTGGGAATCAAGTCCTTAAGGGTATTTGGAGATTCAGCCTTAGTCATTAGTCAGATCAAAGGAGAATGGGATACGAAGCACCCTAATCTCATCCCCTACAAAGAACATGTGATGACATTAATCCCACATTTTAAGGAAATTACCTTTGAGCATTTTCCACGAGAGGAAAATCAACTAGCAGGACGCGCTAGCCACTATGTCATCCATGTTTAAAATCAACTGGGATAACGAGGCTCCCCAGATCACCATTGAGCGGGTGGATGAACTAGCTTACTGTCACGAGATCTATACTGAAGAAGTAGTGGACAAACCTTGGTTCCATGAAGTTAAGAGGTATCTTGAGGCCCAAGAGTATCCGGAAGGAGCTCTAGTCAACGATAAGAAGTTCTTGAGAATATTTTCTGCTAAATTCTTCCTCAGCAATGGAATCCTCTATAAACGCAACCATGACTCTACTTTGCTTTGTTGCATAGACAAGAGTGAGGAAGACAAGATCATGGCTGATCTACATGAAGACACTTTTGGCACTCATTCTAGTGGACACACGATGGCTAAAAAGATCCTACAGGCAGGATACTACTGGTCCACCATGGAAGCGGATTGTTATCAACATTCAAGAACTTGTCACAAGTGTCAGATCTATGCTGACAAAATACATATGCCTCTGGTTCCCCTGAACGTCCTGACTGTTCCTTGGCCCTTTGCAATGTGGGGAATTGGCATGATTTGAGAGATCAAACCCACAGCCTCTAATGGACACCACTTCATCTTGGTTTCCATTGATTACTTCACTAAATGCGTCGAGGCAGCTTCATTTGCTTCTGTTACCAAGAACGTCGTGGCCTGATTCATTGAACAGAATATCATCTGTCGTTACGGTATCCCAGAGAGAATCATCACAGACAATGGTACCAATCTCAATAATACTATGATTACCGCATTATGCGCACAATTCAAGATTCAGCACTATAACTCCTCTCCTTACCGACCGAAGATGAATGGCGTTGTAGAAGCCGCAAATAAAAACATCAAGAAGATCATACAAAAAATGACGGTGACCTACAAGGACTGGCATGATATGTTACCATTTTCTCTCCATGGTTACCTGTTGTACCCCAAAATTTTTTGTCTCACTTATCAAGAATTTGCTCACAAGATCTCCTTGGGCTCAAGACTGCACTAGGGTTTGATCAGCTCAAGACAACTCCTTAAGCACTGATGACCAAAATTATGGTTTGAGATTGCACAAGGATGTTTGGACTTTCAATGCCCCATATTACTTTCATGGATCATTATGGACCCTCAAGATCACTCGTGTCAAGTTTTGAGCTTTGGATCACACTTTTGCTCAGTCAATTGAGCAGTTGACCTAAAAATCAGCTGTATTGGGGAAAAAGTCAACTATGGCCAATTTACAGTCAAACTTCATAATTTTAGATCCACATCAACATTTTAAACCCACATGTATCATTTTATCAAGTTTGGACCATAATTCCCCAAGAAATTTGATCAAATCTCCAAAAGGGCAAAATGGTCAAAATTAGGGTTTTGATTGGGAAAGGGAAATTTCCGATTTTTAACCTAGAAAATGGTCAATTGGTTTAAATCATGATCTCAAGAGTCCATTTGCGTAATTTTGACCTAATGACATGGTTCAAAACATTGCAAGTCCATTAGATTGACAGATGAATTTTTCAGTCAACTGATCAAAAGTCAATTGTATACTGAAAAGTCAAACTTTAACTTTTTGGTCAAATTCAAGTGCCATAGATCACAACTCATCAAAACATGTCAAAATATGAAACTTATTCATCAAGAAATCAAAAAGTCAAGATTTCATTTTGAAAAGTCAAAATTTCTAAACTTAGAAATTTTTCTAAGTGTTGAAAATTTCTTATTTTTTCATAACTTTGAGCAAAATTTTCACCATGATGCAAGATGATTCGTGAGAAACTTACAACATGAAAGTTGTAGATATCCATGAAATCTAAAACTTTTATTCACACAAATTCTTCTAAAAGTTCTTGGATCTCAAGTTATAATTTTATGAACATAGGGTCATGAAACAAAACACTTAGTGAAATTTTGCCCTAATTTGGTAAGGATTTTGACCCAACTTCATGGAACTTTTTCATGTAGTTCCAAGGGGAATATTCAAAAGCAATTCAAATATGGGTTATAGAGAATATTGCAAGCTTTTTAAAATTTCCAAGAACTCCTTGAGATCATTCTTGAGTAGGGAGAATCGAAGAGATGAAGTTAGGGTTTTATCACTTTAATTATAAGTCATTTTAGTGATGAACAAAATTCAAATTCAAACCATGTTTCTTAAACACTACTTTGCAGGCCTAAAAACTGTTAGACACTCCATAATTAATGGTTTACACAGCTGTTAGAGGCCTCACTTCAAGCATTCAATGCATGGACATGCTTTTAGTCCATTTTTGGAAGAAAGGTTACATTGCCATTTTGATAAAGTGACTTTTTGTACAAAACTTGTTCTTGAGCCTTGAACTTGTTCTCTTCTGATCAAACAGGTCCTATAACTCATGAGAAATGTTTCAAACACTTACAATCACCCATCTCATGCTTGTACCTCTTCTTAAAACTTGTTTCCCTCTTTTCTTCAAAATCAAGCAACCTAGCCAAAAGCTAGAAACTTGTACTTCTGACTTGCCAATGCACTCAAACACTTTTGTTTATACATACACAAACCATTTAACACAAACACACGAGTGCTCAAGGCTTGAAAGAACCAAAAAACTAAGAATCACACAACACACTTCCATTTTCACACAAACTGACCAAAAACTTGAAACTCATAATCTACTCGTGCGTTTCTTGGACTTTTGGTTTCTAAAGTTCTAAACATCACATAGAATCAATCTCACACCCTATTACAGAACTGTAACACCATTAACACCATCCTACATTTTCAAAAACTCAGCTCTGCACTTTGACTTCTCCATACCATTTCAGCCATCCATTGTTAAAGCTAATCATTGCATTAGCTTCCTAGGACCTCAAGGAAGCTAACCTGATCATCACCATCACTTGAAACAAGTTCAAACTCAAAACATGATTTCCAGTTTTGAAGTAAGTTTTCTCAACTTTGAACTCTTCATACATGCATCATCAATACTTTATTTATGAACAAAACATGTAGATATCATTGCGCTAAAGCTAACCATGTCCTTAGTTTCCATTAAATTTGCTTGAGCTTAGAGAATTTTGAAACTAAAATTTCTGAGATTTTTAGGATTCAGATTAGGGCCATTAAAATTCATGTTTATCTTTGATCTATAGTTTTAATGCTTTACATTTCTGAAACCGTGAGAAAATTTGCTACAAGTTTCATGTTTATAGTTTTCATTTTTGATGAGAAATGAGCAAGTTACAGTTGGTCTGGCTTGAGGTTGAAGATGAAGTCATCTGGGCGCGTTTTGACTTACATATTTATTGATTTTCCTATGTTAACGGATGTATAGCCACCCCAGTGGTAGAAGCGCGCGCCTGTAACCTTTGGGACCTGGGTTCGAGCCCAAGTGGTACCCTTTTGTATTTTTTACATTTTTTTGTTTTTTTTTTTACTTTTTTTGCAGGCGCTGGGCTCCAGCTTTGGGCTTATGTTTTTTTTGCTATTCCTCACTCCCCTGCAGGCTATCTGCACCTTGGCCCAATTTTATTTTATTTTTTTATTTTCATTTTATTTATTTTCTTAAAATATTTTCCTAATACTAAAAAATCATAAAAAATACAAAAAATGTTAGATTTTTATTTTAACTTAGTTTACTTATTTTTCTCACACAAAAATTATTTGATTAATCATACATTATTTATTTTTTACTTATTATCTTGAAAATTTAATTAAAACTAGATTATTTACTTATTTTCTTTTACACCCATAAAATATATTATTTTAATATAAAAAGGCCAAAAATATTTTATAATGTCATAAATATTTTCAAGATAAAAATACTAAAAAAATACTTTTCTTAAACTTATTTTCTTTTGATTAATCAATAGAACTAGGGTTTTATTTAAAATATTTTCTTAAATAAATTCAAGTTTAATTAATTATTTTCTTTAAATTAATTAGGTTAAGACAACATCCTTTTTCTCTAAAAAATCCAAACAAATATCCATTCACTTCACATTTTATATTTTTGTATATTTATTCACTTTTGTACATTGCATCCATTTAGTTCCTTGTACATTGATACACATTCAATATGGTTGTAATAGACTAATTAGGTTTATATTTTTGCAATCCCCATTCAATTTGTATACCCCCTCCCCATAAATGTTGTAATAGCGTAGCAACTTTAAATTCCGCAATTTATCGCTTTTATATATAACATGCTAGTAATTAGGGTTTGCATGGAAAGACTAAAACCAATACTTAGAAAACCCTAATTCAAGACAAAAACAAGCATGGAAACAATACAATTGCACACAAGCACCCCTAGGGTTATTCTACTTGGTTGTCTTACAAAATGGCCATATTACGCATGTAAGGTATCTTAGCAAAAACAAGCAAATACAAGATCATAGTACCTCGATGACGCTATCTATGTTGCCTTTAAAATGATCTTAGTCCCTAAAAGAGAATGCTAAGATACCTTGCAATATTGCTAATCATGGTTATACGATGACCCACGCCCGTCCCGTTTACATCCAAAGATATGGTTACTTACCAAATCAATGGTAAGATAACAATGTCAAAGGAAAATAAAATGAACAAGAAAAACTTTTGAGTAGGTAGAATGTTCCTAGTTACTTGCTCAATTTCAAAACAAAACATCCTTGCTATTTTCAAAACAAACACCTACACTTTTAAAACATCTTACAAAACTTGAAAACATTTTCAAAAAGATCAAACATCTTTGTATACATTCTTACAAACAAGAATCATTACAAAGATTGCCTAAACAATTTCCTCTTTACAAAATACTTTCAAAAACCACACCAAGCACAATTTCAAACAAAAAGAAAGTGATCTAGCAAGTAACTAAGAGCCCGTGGAAAACCATGGATGAAAAGGGTGCTAATACCTTCCCTTTTCATAATCTACCCCCCGAACTCAAGAAACTTGTTTGCTTTGTTTGTACATACTCGTACATAACATCATGAACATCATAACATCATACTCATTCACTAACCGTTTCAAGGATTTTAGGATTTCTCTTTGTTCTTGTTTTGTAGGATATGGATTCTCTTCGCAGGAAAACTATTCAAGTCAACCTTGTAAGGATCCCTCCACAAATTAAAGAGCTAGCTTCAAGGATTACTGAAAATTCTCCATTCACCGAGAGACATGGTCGCCTACTCAACTTGGTCACCTCCAACACAGATGAGGACATGCTGAAGGTTCTCTTTCAGTTCTTTGATCAATTACACCATTGCTTCATATTTTCCGACAATCAACTTGTCCCTACTTTGGAAGAATTCTCCCGACTCTTGAGGATTCCCATTCTTAACCAACCACCTTTCAACGGTTTGGAAAGAGACCCAAAGCCATAAGAGATTGCTCAAGTTCTACACTTGCACTCATCTGATGTCACAACTCATTGGGAAACAAGGAGTGGTGTCAGAGGTTTCCTAGAAAAGTTCTTGTTCGAGAAAGCCCAAAATGGTTGGAATTCCTTGGATTTGCAAGCCTTTGAGGAAATTGTGGCTCTCCACATCTATGGGATGGTTTTGTTTGCAAATCTTGACCAACTCATAGATGTGAACACTGTCAAAATCTTCATATCCCGCAACCCGGTGCCTACATTGCTAGGGGACATCCTTCATTATTTTCACACTCGCACAATAAGGAAAAGAGGTGTCCTTATATGTTTCACTCCTCTCTTGGCAAGATGGTTTATTTCGCATCTTCCCCAATCTGTATTAAGGAACGAGCAAGGTTCAAGGTGGTAACAAAGGTTGATGATGCTCAAACATTCAGACATTCATTGGTGCTCCCGATCCATAGAGAATGTTACTATTGTCGACCATTGTGGAGAATTTTCTAATGTCCCTTTACTTGGCATTAGGGGAGGTATCACCTACAACCCCTGTTTAGCTTTAAGACAGTTTGGTTACACCCGAAGGGATGGCCCGCATGAGATGCTGATTTAAGGTTTGGTATTTGACTACGAGAACGACGATCAAGGTCTTCGCCAGAGATTTATTCGAGCTTGGAGGATGTTGAACAAGGTAGATTACAAGACTTTGGGGCATAAAAATTCCATCCCTCTTGAGCCTTACCTCAAATGGGTATGAACTCGTGCTCAGAGTCTTATGATACCTTATCCCTCCATTATCCCGTTAATCATTGAGCCTGTCATGGCAGGATATGTTCCATACACAATTCTACATCCTGACATGCCCACCTATCTTGAAGACTTACAGAGAGATTGGATACAACTCAAGGGGGAGCGAGATACTTTCGAAGCCCAATTCTACGCAAGAGAGAAGAAGGTTTTGGAACTCACTAGACTACTTCATGAGGAGCAGACTCTGAATGCCTACATTGAACCAAAGAGGATGCGTACTACCTTTTTTATCTTAGAGTTTTTGTATTATTTTTCCCAAGAAGGCATTGATGTACTCGAGCTTTAATCTATTAATATAATGTGTGTTTCCTTTTTGTCTAAAACAAATTTGAATCTTTAAAATCCTTGAAATCATTGCATATGCATTTACCATTCATCATAACATAAATAAGTTTCTTGTAACAAGTCTCCTCATCTCTCTACTGTTTATTTCAGTAAGATGGATCTCGAGCAAACGGTGAAGGACCTCCAAGCTCAGAATACATAGTTTCAATAGTTGTTCTTAACTCTGGCCAAAGGACAAGAAGAGTTGAAGACCTTGCTGGTTGAGGAGAAGAAAAAGAAGACAAGAAACATAACCGGAGTTCTAAACATGGAAAGAAGATTCCAAGGGCAGACAAGAAGGGCCTTAGACTTTGCAACGACATTCGGTGAGAAAGACAATCAAGATGGTAAGGGAAAAGAAACAGTTTTCCAGTCAGAGTCAGAAGAGGAAGAGGAAAAAGAAGACTATTTTGAAGAACAATACCCTCCAGCCGACGACAAGTATAAGCATCTAGAAGAACGGTTGAGTGCAATGGAAATCTAAAAAGTGCCTGGCTTGGACTTTGAGGAGTTGGGGTTAGTATCAGGGATTGTCATTCCTCCAAAATTCAAAGCACATGTGCTCGCCAAATATGACGGAGTCTCATGCCCCAAAATGCATCTCTGGTCCTATGTGAGGAAAATCCAGCCTCATATCACTGACAAAGATTTATGGGTACACTTCTTCCAAGACAGTCTGTCTGGAACTCAACTTGATTGGTTTTATCAGTTAGAAAGGGCAAATGTTCATAACTGGGAAGATCTTGCTGCATCTTTTTACAAATAATACCAATACAATGCTAATCTTGTGCCTACCTGCACTTAACTCCAGAGTATGGCCATAGTTTCAAGTGAAGGCTTCAAGGACTGTGTGCAAAAATGGATGGATTTGGCCGGAAGAGTTCAACCTCCCCTATCTGAAAGAGAGTTGGTAGACATGTTTTTGGCACCTTGTCTGGTCCCTTATTCAATCACTTAATTGGAAGTTCATCGGCGGGTTTTACTGAATTGATATTAACCAGAGAAAGGGTAGAAGTCGGGATAAAGAATGGAAATATTCAAAAAGTTGCATCCTCTGCTGTTGTAAGGAAGTCATTCATCAAAAAGAAAGAAGTGGTTGTTGTATATCCTCAGAGAAATCAAGATAGGGCCGAACGCCGTCCAATGGTGAGGGCTATTATGATTCCTAAACCTTCGCCTGATCAGAAAAGAAACAACCAACAAAGAATGGAAAGACCAGTTAGACAATTCACCAGAATTAATATGCCACTCTCTCAAGTATTGCCGCATTTGTTAAGATCTAACCTAGTGACATTGAAAGTAGCTCCAAAGAACCCTAACAAAACCTCTCCTCACTATCATCATAATGCCCGTTGTGCATACCACTCTGAGAGTCCCGGACATGACACTAACAACTTTTGGGCTCTAAAGAACAAAGTACAAGACCTCCTTGAAGCCGAAGAGATTGAATTCGATGCGCCAGAAAAGCCCAATGTCATTTATGCCTCTATGCCCAAACACGACCATAATGCCAACGCCATTGAAGAGGATATGTTTGTTACTTCAGTCGATGAACTTGTGACCCCACTCCTAACTATAAAAAAGAACTTATTGAATGCCAGTGTTTTCCCAGGCTGTGATGAAATCTGCCATTTCTGTCTGTCCTCACCAACTAGTTATCCTTTGTTGGAAGCATGCATTCAGTGCCTAATAGATAACAAGGAAATTTTGTTCGAAAAGACTTATGTTCCAACTGTTTCTTATAATGATGTTTCCATCGTTACCATTTCCGACAATTCTTCCGAGGTCTCCACCAAAAGACCCGTTAGAATAACATCAGCTCCTAAAGTAGCTCCTTTGATAATTATAATGCATGGACCAATCCCGTATTCGTCAGAAAAAACCGTACCATGGAATTATGGAGGGGAAGTCTACTACCACGGTATCAAGTAAGACCAGCTGTTGGAGATTCAAGTTCTGAGAAAGATGAGTCCAATATCAGTAATATTGTAGGGAATAGCAAGATTACTCGAAGCGGGAGGATATTATCTCCAGAAATTGCTCCCCCAAAAGCAGTTTCGGGACCCATAATCATTCATGTGCTTGTTTCTCCTCCAAAGGCTGTTCCCAGTTCTACAATCATCTCTACTCCTACATACAAAGCTGATACAACCCCTGTTATCACTCCTACTGACGTTCCTGCTACCGAGTCAACCGAGACTCGAGGTAAAAGCATTCTAATTGAGCCTGTCCGGACGAAGGTACAATCATTGGTTATCCCTGAGACCTCCCGGAAAGAGATGGAGGAAATTCTAAAGATCATAAAAAGAAACGACTACAATGTAGTTGAGCAACTGGGGCAAACTCCATCAAAAATTTCCATGTTGGCTCTATTACTATGTTCTGAGGCTCATGCAAAGGCCTTGGTAAAATTCCTGAAAACTGCCCATGTACCCCAAGAAACATCTACCTATCAGTTCTAAGACTGCGTAGCCAGCTTGACTGCAGATAATGGTTTAGGTTTTTTGGATGTTGATTTAACTCCAAGAGGGAGGAAGCATAATGAGGCATTACATGTCTCAGTGGAATGCATGGGAACTACTCTGGCTCATGTCTTGGTGGACACTGGCTCGTCTCTAAATGTATTGCCTAAAAAGGCTCTTGATAGGCTAGATTTTTGAGGGATTGACATTGAAGCCAAACAACATAGTAGTGAGAGCCTTTGACGGCTCAAAAAGGATGGTGCATGGGGAAGTGGATATCTCCATAAAGGTTGGAACCTAAACATTTGATTCAACTTTTTATGTAATGGATATTCTCCCTTCATATTCCTGCTTGCTAGGCCGACCGTGGATTCACAGTGTTGGCGCTGTTACTTCTACGTTGCACCAAATGCTGAAATACCCGATTCAAGGGAAGATTATCACCATTCATGGAGAAGAAAAGTATATGATCAGCCATCTTAATTCCTTCAGATATGTGGAATTATATGGTGAATTTATTGAAACTCCATTCCAGCACTTTGAAGAAGTCCCGCAAGACGTGGCAGTAACCAAGGCTGTGTCTTAAGTTCCTAAAATCACAAGGCCTTTGCTCAGGATGTCGTCTTTGAAAGATGTCAAGGCAGTGATAGAAGAACGTGGGTTCACTATTTGGGGATAACTCCCAGATATCCCATACAAATATGACAAGTTTGGTCTGGGTTTCACTTCAGGTGCCCAAAAAGCTGTATGTCGCGCTCGTGCCGGAGGACCACCCTTGAAGATCAGTAACCACCGAGTCAATGCAGTGGAGGATGATGAAGACACCTATGACCTAGAGGATTGGATTTTCCCAACTGTCAGTGGAGGGCTCAGCAACTGGGAGGCTAGAGACTTTGTCCCGGTCACTTTTATCCCATAGTAATTTGTCTTTACATTTTGTTGGATCTGTAATATTAAAAAAAATTCAAACTCTTAAAACCTTGTGTCTTACCCGAGGTACAATGGTCCATTTGTAAGGGTTATTATCTCATTTTCATATGACATCAATGAATCATGGACGTTTTTGCATACAAACTTTGTGCTCATTGTTTTTCTTTTTTACATTTTCATTTCTTTCAAAGATAGTTATACTCTTACACACACTCACACTCACAATGCAGGTCTACATCCATTCAGGATCCCTTGGGTAACGGTTCTGTTGTGGCCTTTTGTGATTCTAAAAATCTAATCTACCAAGCCGAAGACGAAGGTGAGGAAGATTGTGAAGTACTAGGAGAACTCGCCAGGTTACTACAACAAGAAGAGAGGACCATTCAGCCCCACGAGGAACCAGTGGATACAATCAACCTAGGTACCGAAGAAGACAGGAGAGAAGTCAAGGTGGGTGCCAATCTGGAGCCCAATGTCAAGGAGCGTCTGATTCAGTTTTTACACAATTATGTTGAGGTATTTTCCTGGTCATATGAAGACATGCCAGGACTTGATGCAGATATCGTAGAACATCGTTGTTGTACCCCAAAATTTGCCCTCCCATATTCATCAAGAATTGTCAAAGTCAAGGTCACAAAATTCCCCAAGGGTTGTGCAGCTCAACTGTCTCCTATACAGTCAAAACTAGGGTTTGGGTTCTGATCAAAGAAAGGAAATTTGCAAGGACCCAATCAAGTCTCACATGCCTACAAAGATGGTCAAGTATCCTCATGTCAAGTTTCAAGGCATTCAGCTTAAAATTGCACAGTCAAAACCCTAGATTGCACTACAGTCAACTGTAGGGGCAAAATGGTCATTTGGCAGTCAAAAGTTCAAATTTTTGGTCAACATATCATTTTGAAGCCACAAACATCATTTGATCAATGCTTGATCATGATTCTCAAAATTTGGCTCAGAAATCATCAAAGATGCAAAAGTTGCTATATTTGGACAGCTGAAAAAGTCAACTGAAATTGACCAGGGCATAACTTTCACATGGATTATCAGAAAAATTCCATCCAAAGTTCATTTTTAAGAGAAAGACATTTCCTACAACTCATCTTCATATTCCAAGTCCAAGAAATGCTCTCACAAAAAGTTATCAATTTCAACATTATAGGTCATTTTCAAAAGTCAACAAAAAGTGACTTTAAGTCAAAGGCCATAACTTGAGATTGGTAAATCAAAATGACATGGGACCAAAGGCATTGGTTATAGGACTCAAAGACCTTTCCAAAATGTCCAAGAACATGTGAAAAGCTTAAAAATTGAGCAAGTTGTGCCTTGTGGAAGTTGGGAAATTTTTGGGAATTTTGAAAAGTCAACATTGATGCAAAAGGCCTAAAAATGCAAATGGGCCCATTTTTCTTCCAAGTTTCTTCATGCCAAGCCTATGCACGACCACTAGGCCCAAAGGGAAGTATTTTCATATTTTTTAATTATTTATTTGAATTTATATTAATTTATATTCATTTAAATCATTTTAATACATGAAAAATATAAATTTGACCTAAAAAAATCTTTTTATGCACATTCCAAGGTCAATATTTCGTGCACACCTTAAATAGGCAAATTTTGATGAGAATTGATCATGATTGAACCAAATAACATGAGAAAAAGATTGGAAAAGATCCTTGAAATCAAATATTCAAAAATCATCAAAGCAATGGATTTTGTCCAATTTTTCTTAACCTAATCACTAACTATATGATCAGAATGAGAACCCTAATGCAAAGAGACTGCAAGCTGCGCATAAACAAGCCATTGCAAATTGAAAATTTCTCATAAAACTCAAAAACTGAAAACCAGTCTCAAGGTCGATTCAAGCTTCAATTTTCATTCCATCAGCATCTTGAGACATCATTGAACGTTTCTCAATCATTAACATCAACCAAAGCGCAAAGAATCGGTGGTTAGAACTCAAACTGCAAAGCGAATTTTTTGAAATCACATACCATAAATCATACATCTTTTGCATTTTTTGTTTATGAATTCTTGTTTAGCATGAAGTTTCTAAGCTGACCATTACCTTTAATTGCGTTTTTATTGACCATATGAGATTATGCCATGCTTAAGATTCTAGGGTTACAGGCCTTCAGAATTGGGGTTTTTGCATAGAGGTAAAATTAGTCCTCACGACCACCATAGTTGCAATCAGCTCGTCAAGACGAAGAAGACTAGACCATCGCGCCTAATTTATGTTTGGATATGAGCTAATCGCTATTTTCTTGTAGGTTGTCTAACCCCACGTTTGTAAAACCGTGGCCAATGCGTTTTATGTTTCAGGAGGACGAAGACGAAGGCATCGTGTCAATTGGTGACAGGCCAATTCAAATTTGCGCGCGTTTTAATTACTATGCATTGGTTTTGTTTTTTATTATTTGTTTACCATAATATATTAAATGAAACACAAGTGGCTCAGTGGACAAGGATGCGTGCATGTGACTCTCATGACCTGGGTTCAAGTCCCAGGTCTGGCAATTTCCATAACATTTTTCAACGCAGGTTCCTATGCTACGCTAACATCCAGGTACACCATATTCCCTCAAAGCATGACCATCCACGCGTCCTACACAACCAGATCAACGACCACGATGCAAAGAACATGCTAGGACCAAGTCAATACGCTGGCATACGAACTGGAAAAGTCAACGAACTCACAAATAATTGGGCCAGAATTCCCAGGCCTGCACCTCACAATTGGGGACTACCCCCCCCCTGGTTTGCCTTATTATTTTTATTTTTATTCTTTCTTTAATTTTTCTTTTTATTTCTCTTATTTTGCTATTTATTTAATTGATTATTTTTAACAAAATACAAAAACACACAAAAATCAGAAAATACAAAAAATATAATATTTATGTTATTATGATTATATTCAAATAAACATGTAAATAATTTAGTAAATTAGGTTATAAATTTAATTCTTTTCAATAACAAAAATGTAAAAAAAATAGAACTTAGGTTTAATAACTTTTTATTTTCTTTTTAATTTTCCTTTTTTTTCAGAATAATAATATTAGTTATTTATTTTCATAAATTAAAAATTGTATATAAATAAATTAGGGTTTAATTTAGATTATATTTTAATTCTTTCATAATAAATAAAAATACTAGAATTAGGGTTTGCCGTTTAATTTAATTTCAATTAACTCCTTTTTCTCATCAAATCTAAAAAACACAAAATACCAAAAAAAACATTTAATCATTTAGTTTTTAATTCCTTATTAATTTTAAATTGTTTGCAAAAGGGTCCAACGCCCTAGTTTTGTTTAATTCCTTTATTTTGCGCATATTTACTTTATAATCGTTTAAATAATTATGTAATTGTCCCTAAGCCTTGTAACTTTACTTTTCGCACCTTATTTTTCCGCTTTATTTATTTTCCGCCAAATCGGGTCCGGTTTATTTTGGCGATGTGGACCCGCGCCATTTGTAATAGTCGTAGATTTATTTTTCCGCAACTTTATAACTGTTAAATATGCATGCAAGAATGAATGTCTTAACTAAAATCAAGCGTAGAACACAACAAACATGACAAGACAAATAACTGAAACATGACACACAATTCGCACACACCACCCCTAGGGTACGCCTCACTGTTGCCTTTCGAAAGGTGGTCGTCGAGTAGAGGACGTCTTAGTAAGTCCTCATGATCCGGGAACCTGGCATGAGGGTAGCTTCTAAGGTGTCTTCCCATTGCTCTGGTGATCACCATGTCCCGAACCTCGAATTGACCCGAACACCTCCAACGGTGGTGCTACCTACCTCTCAATGGTGGGATGGCACTACTTTAAAGGACATTTACACAGACGAATTCCTTAGGGTAGGTAGGTTCTCGTAGATACTTGCTCTCTTCAAAACAAACAAACTATCTTTTCACACCGACACATTTTCAAAAGCTTTCAAAGCAAATTTTTCAAACACTCTGACGTATGAGTCGATCTGAAATTTTTCAAAAGAAACTTTTTTTTAACCCACATTGAAAAGCAAACATTTTTTTGAAAACACATTGAGCAAGTATCTAAGAGCCCATGGATAACCATGGATAGAAAGGGTGCTAACACCTTCCCTTTCTATAACCTACCTCCCGAACCGAGAGCAATCTCTTTAAGGAATTTTTCTGTGCTTTTGTCCTTTCCATTTGGAGAAAATAAAAGACGGTGGCGACTCTTGCTTACCGCGACATTTCGCGAACCAGCTTTAAACAGTCAGTTCCAGATCCACCGATCACAGAACTGGCGACTCTGCTGGGGATAAAAACTATAAAGTGAGGTGTACCTTAGGGTTAGTTCATAACTGTGTTTTCAATTGCTTTCCTTGCTTGCTTTATTATTGTGGGACTGTCTTGGGAGTTCTATAGATCCTAAACCCGGATCTGGGGGATACCTTTCTTAGAAAGTAGCAACAAGACTGTGAGGGAACTGTGCGGGGTATACCGACATGGTTGAAACAGTCTGCTACGTTGATGTGGCACTTTGGTGTGTACCGGTAACCCTTGAGTTCAGTCAAGGAGAGTACGGGGCCTCCGCGTGGTGTCGTGAAGCATCAACAGACCTTAGGAACCTTAATTGAACTATCTTGGCCTCTTTAGGGTAGTGAGATAACTGACTTTGGTGCAGTCCGAGGTTGGTTGATACTCGATACTACACTCAATTGAGGGTTGCTTTCCTGGAATATTTCGGTCGCCAGTTCAGTGGCTAAATCGAAACGATGAACAATGAAAGCAATCCCGTGATATTGGGACCCTTAGAACCCGGTTACTTCTGATAGGACAGGTTGAGCCCACCAACTTCAAGAGGGTAATACCCAGACCTCATGCTGGCCTAAACTCTAAGGGTTTCTCTTGTGTGACTTGTGTGCCTTCGTACTTGACTAATTGCATGCTTGTTATCTGACGCTTGAGTTTCTTGCAGGTTTTGTTTATAGTCCTTAATTGGGACTCGTAACAGGGTTTACTAAGTCTCTTGCAGGTTTTGTTTATAGTCCTTAATTGGGACTCATAACAGGGTGTACTAACTACTTGCAGGTTCTGTTTATAGTCCTTAATTGGGACTCATGACAGGTTTTACTTGAGTTTCTTGCAGGTTTTGGTTTGCAGTCCTTAATTGGGACTCATAACAGGGTTACTTATATTACCCCCATGCATAGCATAACATCATACCATTGCATACATCCTAACCCATTTCAAGGATCTCAAAGGCTTGTGATGCAGGTCATGATGAATCAAACATCTAGCAAGGGGCAAAGAGGATTTATTTTCCTCTAGCCAAAGTTGTCAGGGGCTATGACCCACTTGATATGGTGAGCTCTGACTCCTGAAGAAGGTTCCCTTAACCAAGGTTGCTGGGAAATCAGAACTAGACATGATGACTAAAGTCAGGGGCTATGACCCACTGGATATGGTGAGCCTTTGACCCTTGAAGAAGAGCTCTCAGCAACATGGGTGTCCTTCAATCAAGCTATAAATTCCAATGCTAACAAAGTTTCTTGTTTACCCCGCGAGGTCCTTGATAATATTGCATGCATGTCATACACATCATTACATAACAGGTATCTTTGTTGCAGGTCACTTACCTTTCTCGCTGTTTATTTCAGCAATGGCCTTCCAACCAGATAACCAGGACCTTCTCGCTCAAGGGACTCGGTTTGGGGAAATTCTCCTGAATCTATCCAAGGGGCAGGAAGAGCTAGGGACACTTCTCATGGGGACCTTTGTCAGGAACAGTGCTGAGGATGAAAGGCTGAAACACCTACAAGCTGAGATGGATGCAATGAAAGCCCAAATGCTGGGGCAGAGGAATGCCATTCAAGGTTTAGCTCAAAGACAAGATGAGCTCCGGTTTCTCGTCAACCAACTGCTTCAGGGTAACCAACTGGGGCAAACATCTAAGGGTAAAAAGCCAGTCATCGTTCGACCATCTTTGAGACAAAGAGGCAAGGAGAAAGCTCCTCATATGGCTTCAGTATCACCAACTCAGTATCAGCCAGACAAGCCCAAAAGGCAATTCACCAAGCTCAACGTGTCACTGCCTCAAGCCTTACAACAACTGTTGAGGTTGAACTTGGTGACTCTAAAGGATCCTCCTAAGAATCCCAACAGGACACCTTCAAGATATGACCCCAACGCTCACTGTGCTTATCATTCTGACAGTCCGGGGCATGCTACAGAGGATTGTTGGACTTTGAAGAATAAAATCCAGGACCTGATTGAGGAAGGAGCTGTGGAATTCACCCAAGAGGGCCAGGCTGAGTGCTTCTACCATCCCTACAGGATCCACTATGTGAAGTGACAAGCCCTGAGACTAGGAAATTTTTGTTCATTCGAATGTTCAAGTTGCAATTTTCTTTTGTTCAAACATTTATTCATGTTAAACATTGTTATCACATTAACGCATCGCTTATGTCTGTTCTGAAGCAATATATTCGTATTCACTATACGCAAATTATTTTCATATTTTTTCTGATGTCAACTCTTGATCTAAAATTCTAAGCCTCTTGAGGGAGGATGACGAAAACGATACCATAATCTACAGTATGCTTTTGAACAGACCCCGCTGATGAGGTACAGGCATTGTTTCAAATCCTAAACACTGGAGTTATAAGGAAGATAATCCCTCGTCAACCCTTCTGAGCCAAAGAAGTAGGAGTTTTTCTTTTCGAAATTTAAAACCCTTAATCATAACCTGGGGCAGGGTAGTCTCTCAGTTGATCCAAGTGCATAACGAATGGCACCAAAAAAAAAGGTCCTTACAAAACGAAGAAAGACAGTGATGGTCCAGAACAATCATAAAGACAGACAGTCATTACCAAAATCAAAAAGCCCATTAAGTCAAAACCTACGAAGGAGACTTACAAAACTGGGGCATCCCGCTGACTGTAATTCCAAAAAAGGAAACAGTTCAGGCAAAAAAGAAAGGGATAACAAAATCAATCAAGAAAGAGGTCTTACAAACCCTCAACAAAAAAGGAATGACTGCCTATGCAAAATAAACGTTCAATATCCGAATCATCACCGGAACATCAGGACAAAGACTCAAACAAGGTCTAATGTATGATCAACTGAGTTTAGGTTTGGAGAACATCACGAAGAGTGGGTGGGTACAAATAATTTGAGCCTTTATCCTTTGTTTCTTAAACCGTGAACCAGGCCACGTTATAACCCTTAAAAGTCCTAGCTGAAGCATAGGTTAGTTCGAAAGCATACTGTGACGAAAGGTATCCTGACTCTTTAAGGCTTACTATAAACACGGAGTTGACATCACGTTTTACAAACATTCATTTGTTTTATGAAAAAAGAATGCATTTTCAAAATCTTCAAGACAGACATAGGTTTTGCATTTTTAACATAACTTTGTTTGCATATGACTTTTTGTTTGAACAGCAGAAGTTCGCACGACGAATGCCTAATGAACAGAAGTACCTCCAATCAAGGGGCAGACATGAGCATGGTCCATCATCTGGGGCAATCCAATCAAGATTCGGAGAATCTCTCAAAGGCCAAATAGCCTGGGGCAAATCTCCGCCTGAGTCACTTGGGGCATTCCAACAACGAATCTGGCCTGATCAAACACCTTCTGGTGGCATGACAAAACACTTCTAACAGGGGCAACTCCCTACATTCTGAGAGCATGGACATAGTCGGAAAAATACTACGCAAAATCAAAGACCCGCTAGGTTGACATACCTAGGCAAAAATAAGGGCTTCCCGGCGAACCAAAAGGGTTCGGGCAAAATGAAGGGATGAAATGAAAAACCTGTACACCCGGCAAGTTGAAAACCTGAAAAGGCGGCTTGGGCAAAAATGGGTATCCCGGTGGACTGAGAACCCGAAAGGGCAGTCCAGGCAAAAGTTAGGGATCAAAGCGTACGACTATGTCCTGTCATCTCGTCACTTGCCTACCAGAAGAAGGTTTACCTGTCAACAACTATCAGCACCTCACAGGTCTTCCTCTCCCACCTCAGAAACAGGGGCAATGATGAGTTGTCCAAACAATCTAATCACTCTGCCCACCAAGGTATCAAGGTGAGTTCAGCTAAAAAACATAACCAAATATCTTAAGTCCCCAGAGAGTGAGACAACAAGACAGTATACTCTCCTTAAGCAGTCATACAGTTAAAAGGAAGTCGGGTGTCCTCCAGCAGATCTCAACCTTCCCCAGCAGCAATACACATATTCTTAACAAGCATCCCCGGCAGTCTTGCTCTAAAGGTTGTTCCCCGGCGGCGTACCAGTATTCAAAGGAATCACTTCCCCAGCATATCAAAGCTTCCCCAGAAAAGTCCAATCTAGCTCCCCAGGAAAATTGGAATCCATCTCCTCAAGCAGTAAGCTTATCCCCAGTAAATTCTGGAAGCTTATCCCCTCGCAGAGCACGAACGCGTCGTCCGGCTTTATTTAAAGAGTTATGTCCTTAACATGATATAACTGGGTTAACCTCAGCCAAAAGCCACGGAAAGAGCGTCCTCGACAGAGTCTTCCTATCCCCAGCGAACTATTATCAACACTCAGCAAGGCATCCCTCTTCCCACAGAGTATTGCTTCCCAGCATGGTCGCTAGAGTATCCTTTCTCCCCGCAGAATCCTCCATTTGCCAAGTTTATTCCGCAACGGAGTCATCTTCTCCTACCGGTATTCTTGCAGCTATCACCCCCAGCGGAAGCAAGATCTATTTTTCAACATCAGCCCAGGATACAACTTCCCGGCACCCGTCAAGGATTCACTTTCCTAGACAAAAACATACATAAAACTTCACATACATCATCATAGCATGCATAACGCACTGCATCATATCATACGAATCTCATTTATATTGAGAACATCATTGCTTGATCCATATCATGCATTGCATATGACTGACTTTTACCTCTCAGGAAAGATGCAGTTTAAATTCTCAATCACATTTCAAGACTTTGTCCGGTTCAGTTAGATCGATCCTAAGATCTCCCTGATGCTTATCCAGTCAAAGGCCTTCTCTTGGTTCAGTCAGATCGACCCTAAGATCTCCCTGATGCTTATCCAGTTGAAGATACTTCAAGACCTTGTCCGGTTCAGTTAAATCGACCCTAAGATTTTCCTGATTCTTATCCAGTCAAAGGCCTTCTCTGGTTCAGTCAGATCGACCCTAAGATCTCCCTGATGCTTATCCAGTTGAAGATATTTCAAGACCTAGACCGGTTCAGTTAAATCGACCCTAAGATTTTCCTGATGCTTATCCAGTCAAAGGCCTTCTTTGGTTCAGTCAGATCGACCCTAAGATCTCCCTGATGCTTATCCAGTTGAAGATATTCCAAGACCTAGACCGGTTCAGTTAAATCGACCCTAAGATTTTCCTGATTCTTACCCAGTCCAAGGCCTCTCTGGTTCAGTCAGATCGACCCTAAGATCTCCCTGATTCTTATTCCAGTAGAAGACACCCAAGATTTTTCTCAATGAGCGTTGTTGAAGTTAAAATCGCCCAAGGTTCCCTTACCATTCATGCTAAGGTAGTAACCATCCCTGGTTCATTCATCAGCGTTTGAAGCTCCAGATTCAGCTCCTGTAACCAGTCAGGACACATCTATACCAAGCATCTGAAATCAGCTCCTGCAACGTGTCAGGTACTCATTTTCTCTTTTGCAGGTATGCAGGTTCTCGCTAAGGAATCTCCTACGCGATCAACATCCAGATGGCATCTATAAGCCCATCATCCTATCCAGCAATCTCCAAATGGCATCTATAAGCCCATTCCACCATCACTGCCACTATGTGAGCGCAAATTTCTGGGCACTTTAGTGTTCAATCATCTTCTACCCTCGGATTACGAAAGGCATGTCTGCCAATCTGCATCCTCAGGTCTAAGAAGATTGAACAGGGGCAACTGTTGTACCCCAAAATTTGCCCTCCCATATTCATCAAGAATTGTCAAAGTCAAGGTCACAAAATTCCCCAAGGGTTGTGCAGCTCAACTGTCTCCTATACAGTCAAAACTAGGGTTTGGGTTCTGATCAAAGAAAGTAAATTTGCAAGGACCCAATCAAGTCTCACATGCCTACAAAGATGGTCAAGTATCCTCATGTCAAGTTTCAAGGCATTCAGCTTAAAATTGCACAGTCAAAACCCTAGATTGCACTACAGTCAACTGTAGGGGCAAAATGGTCATTTGGCAGTCAAAAGTTCAAATTTTTGGTCAACATATCATTTTGAAGCCACAAACATCATTTGATCAATGCTTGATCATGATTCTCAAAATTTGGCTCAGAAATCATCAAAGATGCAAAAGTTGCTATATTTGGACAGCTGAAAAAGTCAACTGAAATTGACCAGGGCATAACTTTCACATGGATTATCAGAAAAATTCCATCCAAAGCTCATTTTGAAGAGAAAGACATTTCCTACAACTCATCTTCATATTCCAAGTCCAAGAAATGCTCTCACAAAAAGTTATCAATTTCAACATTATAGGTCATTTTCAAAAGTCAACAAAAAGTGACTTTAAGTCAAAGGCCATAACTTGAGATTGGTAAATCAAAATGACATGGGACCAAAGGCATTGGTTAGAGGACTCAAAGACCTTTCCAAAATGTCCAAGAACATGTGAAAAGCTTAAAAATTGAGCAAGTTGTGCCTTGTGGAAGTTGGGAAATTTTTGGGAATTTTGAAAAGTCAACATTGATGCAAAAGGCCTAAAAATGCAAATGGGCCCATTTTTCTTCCAAGTTTCTTCATGCCAAGCCTATGCACGACCACTAGGCCCAAAGGGAAGTATTTTCATATTTTTTAATTATTTATTTGAATTTATATTAATTTATATTCATTTAAATCATTTTAATACATGAAAAATATAAATTTGACCTAAAAAAATCTTTTTATGCACATTCCAAGGTCAATATTTCGTGCACACCTTAAATAGGCAAATTTTGATGAGAATTGATCATGATTGAACCAAATAACATGAGAAAAAGATTGGAAAAGATCCTTGAAATCAAATATTCAAAAATCATCAAAGCAATGGATTTTGTCCAATTTTTCTTAACCTAATCACTCACTATATGATCAGAATGAGAACCCTAATGCAAAGAGACTGCAAGCTGCGCATAAACAAGCCATTGCAAATTGAAAATTTCTCATAAAACTCAAAAACTGAAAACCAGTCTCAAGGTCGATTCAAGCTTCAATTTTCATTCCATCAGCATCTTGAGACATCATTGAACGTTTCTCAATCATTAACATCAACCAAAGCGCAAAGAATCGGTGGTTAGAACTCAAACTGCAAAGCGAATTTTTTGAAATCACATACCATAAATCATACATCTTTTGCATTTTTTGTTTATGAATTCTTGTTTAGCATGAAGTTTCTAAGCTGACCATTACCTTTAATTGCGTTTTTATTGACCATATGAGATTATGCCATGCTTAAGATTCTAGGGTTACAGGCCTTCAGAATTGGGGTTTTTGCATAGAGGTAAAATTAGTCCTCACGACCACCATAGTTGCAATCAGCTCGTCAAGACGAAGAAGACTAGACCATCGCGCCTAATTTATGTTTGGATATGAGCTAATCGCTATTTTCTTGTAGGTTGTCTAACCCCACGTTTGTAAAACCGTGGCCAATGCGTTTTATGTTTCAGGAGGACGAAGACGAAGGCATCGTGTCAATTGGTGACAGGCCAATTCAAATTTGCGCGCGTTTTAATTACTATGCATTGGTTTTGTTTTTTATTATTTGTTTACCATAATATATTAAATGAAACACAAGTGGCTCAGTGGACAAGGATGCGTGCATGTGACTCTCATGACCTGGGTTCAAGTCCCAGGTCTGGCAATTTCCATAACATTTTTCAACGCAGGTTCCTATGCTACGCTAACATCCAGGTACACCATATTCCCTCAAAGCATGACCATCCACGCGTCCTACACAACCAGATCAACGACCACGATGCAAAGAACATGCTAGGACCAAGTCAATACGCTGGCATACGAACTGGAAAAGTCAACGAACTCACAAATAATTGGGCCAGAATTCCCAGGCCTGCACCTCACAATTGGGGACTACCCCCCCCCCTGGTTTGCCTTATTATTTTTATTTTTATTCTTTCTTTAATTTTTCTTTTTATTTCTCTTATTTTGCTATTTATTTAATTGATTATTTTTAACAAAATACAAAAACACACAAAAATCAGAAAATACAAAAAATATAATATTTATGTTATTATGATTATATTCAAATAAACATGTAAATAATTTAGTAAATTAGGTTATAAATTTAATTCTTTTCAATAACAAAAATGTAAAAAAAATAGAACTTAGGTTTAATAACTTTTTATTTTCTTTTTAATTTTCCTTTTTTTTCAGAATAATAATATTAGTTATTTATTTTCATAAATTAAAAATTGTATATAAATAAATTAGGGTTTAATTTAGATTATATTTTAATTCTTTCATAATAAATAAAAATACTAGAATTAGGGTTTGCCGTTTAATTTAATTTCAATTAACTCCTTTTTCTCATCAAATCTAAAAAACACAAAATACCAAAAAAAACATTTAATCATTTAGTTTTTAATTCCTTATTAATTTTAAATTGTTTGCAAAAGGGTCCAACGCCCTAGTTTTGTTTAATTCCTTTATTTTGCGCATATTTACTTTATAATCGTTTAAATAATTATGTAATTGTCCCTAAGCCTTGTAACTTTACTTTTCGCACCTTATTTTTCCGCTTTATTTATTTTCCGCCAAATCGGGTCCGGTTTATTTTGGCGATGTGGACCCGCGCCATTTGTAATAGTCGTAGATTTATTTTTCCGCAACTTTATAACTGTTAAATATGCATGCAAGAATGAATGTCTTAACTAAAATCAAGCGTAGAACACAACAAACATGACAAGACAAATAACTGAAACATGACACACAATTCGCACACACCACCCCTAGGGTACGCCTCACTGTTGCCTTTCGAAAGGTGGTCGTCGAGTAGAGGACGTCTTAGTAAGTCCTCATGATCCGGGAACCTGGCATGAGGGTAGCTTCTAAGGTGTCTTCCCATTGCTCTGGTGATCACCATGTCCCGAACCTCGAATTGACCCGAACACCTCCAACGGTGGTGCTACCTACCTCTCAATGGTGGGATGGCACTACTTTAAAGGACATTTACACAGACGAATTCCTTAGGGTAGGTAGGTTCTCGTAGATACTTGCTCTCTTCAAAACAAACAAACTATCTTTTCACACCGACACATTTTCAAAAGCTTTCAAAGCAAATTTTTCAAACACTCTGACGTATGAGTCGATCTGAAATTTTTCAAAAGAAACTTTTTTTTAACCCACATTGAAAAGCAAACATTTTTTTGAAAACACATTGAGCAAGTATCTAAGAGCCCATGGATAACCATGGATAGAAAGGGTGCTAACACCTTCCCTTTCTATAACCTACCTCCCGAACCGAGAGCAATCTCTTTAAGGAATTTTTCTGTGCTTTTGTCCTTTCCATTTGGAGAAAATAAAAGACGGTGGCGACTCTTGCTTACCGCGACATTTCGCGAACCAGCTTTAAACAGTCAGTTCCAGATCCACCGATCACAATCGTCTACCTACGAAAGAAGATTGTCCACCAGTAAAACAAAAGGTTCATCGAATGCGACCAGATATGTCAGAGAAGATTAAAGCTGAAGTCATAAAGCAATTCAACATCGGATTCTTGGTCGTCACCTCTTATCCACAATGGGTTGCCAATGTTGTTCCCGTGCACAAAAAATACGGAAAGGTACGAATGTGCGTGGACTACAGAGATTTGAATAGGGCCAGCCATAAGGATGATTTCCCACTTCCCCACATTGATATTCTAGTTGACAATACGGAACAGCACAAAGTGTTTTCCTTCATGGACGGTTTCTCAAGTTACAACCAAATCAAAATGGCACCTGAGGACATATAGAAGACAACCTTTGTCACACAATGAGGGACATTCTGCTATAAGGTTATGCCATTCAGACTAAAGAATGTTGGGGCAACCTATCAGCGTGCCATGGTAACTCTATTTCACGACATGATACATCACAAAATAGAGGTATATGTGGACGACATGATAGCTATATCTCAAACAGAAGAAGAACATCTTGATCATTTACAGAAACTGTTTGAGAGGCTAAAGAAATACAAGCTGAGGTTGAATCCAAATAAGTGCACATTTGGGGTAAGGTCTGGTAAACTCCTAGGCTTTGTCGTTAGCAATAAAGGTATTAAAGTAGATCCTGCCAAGGTGAAAGCGATACAAGAGATGCCAGCTCCTCGTACTAAAAAGGAAGTCAGAGGATTCTTGGGACGTTTAAACTACATTGCCAGATTCATTTCTCACCTGACAGCTACTTGTGAACCGATCTTCAAACTACTGAAGAAAGATCAAGTAGTCAAATGGAATGATGAATGCCAAACTGCTTTTGAAAAGATCAAAGAGTACCTGCAAGAGCCTCCTGTTTTGATTCCACCAATTAAGGGAAGAGCATTGATCATGTATCTAACCGTTTTGGAAAATTCAATGGGGTGTGTACTGGGGCAGCATGACGAGTCTGGCCGAAAAGAGCATGCTATTTATTACCTGAGCAAAAAGTTTATCGATTATGAAACAAGATATTCACTGCTCGAGAAAACTTGTTGCGCTCTGGCATTGGATGCTCGCCGGATAAGACAGTATATGCTGACCCATACTACCTTGTTGATATCTAAAATGGATCCGATAAAATACATCTTCGAGAAACCTGCCCTCTCTGGGAGAATAGCGAGATGGCAGATGATCCTGACAGAATATGACATACAGTATACTACCCAAAAAGCAATAAAGGGAAGTGTACTAGCTGATCACCTTGATCACCAAGATGTGGAAGACTACCAGTCCATGAAGTTCGAATTCCCATATGAGGACATCAAGATGGTAAACAACTATGAAGAATTCAGGCCATATGACGGACCTGAACAAGGATCCCGATGGACCCTGGTTTTTTATGGGGCATCTAACGCACTCGGAAACGGTATCAGTGTTGTACTCATATCTCCTGAAGGATGTCATACTCCTTTTACGGCAAGACTCTGCTTCAATTGTACAAACAACATGATGGAATACGAAGCGTGCATCTTTGGTCTCAAAGCTGCCATAGACTTGGGGATCAAATCCTTGAGTGTATTCAGAGATTCAACTTTGGTTATCAGCCAGATCAAAGGGGAATGGGACACCAAACACCCTAACCTTATCCCTTACAAAGAACATGTTTTAACATTGCTCCCACATTTTGAGAAGATTACCTACGAGCACTTCCCGTGAGAAGAAAATCAGCTAGCAGATGCACTAGCCACAATGTCATCTATGTTTAAACTTAAATGGGATAATGAGGCTCCCCAGATTACCATTGAACGAAGGGATGAACCAGCTCACTGTAATGAGATTAATACTGAAGAAGTAGTGAACCAGCCTTGGTTTCACGAAGTCAAGAGGTATCTCGAAACCCAAGAATATCCAGAAGGAGCTTCAGTAAATGATAAGAAGTTCTTAAGGATATTCTCCGCTAAATTCTTCCTCAATAATGCCATTCTTTACAAACGCAACCATGACTCTGTGTTACTTAGGTGTGTAGACAGGGTTGAAGCTGAAAGGATCATGGATGAGTTACATGAAGGCACTTTTGGCACCCATTCCAATGGGCATACAATGGAAAAGAAAATCCTAGGGCAGGCTATTATTGGTCTACCATGGAAGCAGATTTCAATCAACACTCTTGAACTTGCCATAAGTGTCAGATTTATACTAACAAGGTGCACGTACCTCCGGTTCCTATGAATGTCTTGACAGCTCCTTGGCCCTTTGCTATGTGAGGGATTGATATGATTGGGGAAATCGAGCCAACAACCTCTAATGGACACCGCTTCATCTTAGTGGCCATTGACTATTTTACCAAGTGGGTAGAGGCAGCTTCTTTCGCTTCCGTTACCAAGAATGTTGTCGCCCGTTTCATCAAGCAGAATCTCATATGTCAGTACAGTATCCCGGAGAGGATCATTACAGACAATGGTACGAACCTGAACAAACCTATGATCACCACCCTGTGCGAGCAATTCAAGATCCAGCATCACAATTCTTCCCCTTACCGGCCAAAGATGAATGGTGTTGTTGAAGTCGCGAATAAGAATATCAAAAAGATCATGCAGAAAATGATAGTCACATACAAAGACTGGCAAGAGATGCTACCATTCGCTCTCCACGGGTATTGTACCACAGCTCGCACATCAACCGGGGAAACACCCTACTCTCTTGTATACGGCATGGAAGTTGTCTTACCTATTGAGGTCCAAATCCCCTCTCTGAGAATTATGAAGGATGCAGGGATGAATGAAGAAGATTGGATCCAGACTCGACTTGATCAACTAAACTTGATTGATGAGAAAAGGCTTACTGCTGTCTGTCATGGTCAAATGTATCAAAAACTGATGATCAAGGCTTTCAACAAAAAGGTCAGACGACAAGTGTATCAAGTCGGGGATTTGGTGATCAAACGTATCATATTTCCGCAACGTGATCCCAGGGGAAAATGGACTCCTACATATGAAGGACCATTTGTAATCAAAAACATATTCTCTGGTGGAGCAATGATCTTGACCACCATGGATGGCGACGACCTTCCGCATCCTGCGAACGCAGACATAGTCAAAAGATACTACGCGTAAGAGACCCGCTAGGTTGACAAACCTAGGAAAAACAAGGGCATCCCGGAGAACCAAAAAGGTTCGGGGAAAAATTAGGGACAAAACAAAAATATGTATACCCGGCATGTTGAAAACATGAAAGGGCGACTTGGGCAAAAAAGGGTTTCCCAGTGGACTGAAAACCCGAAAGGGCGGTCCAGGAAAAAGTTATGGAATTAAAGCGTATGACTATGTCTCGTTGGATCACCTTACGGATAACCTGACAAACTCAGAGTTTTAGATAAATCCAATCAGCTTCGGATAAGGCAACAAACAAACAAGATGCTCGGAGACACGAAGGCTATAGCAGAATGGGAACCCCATGGGATTATTGCACATAGCTATCTTTTCTTTGTATCAAAATTTTCATTTTTTACGACGGCATTCTCTTAATATAATGTTTGTCTCTTTGTACAAAATTACTTACTCAAAGTCAATACAATGATATCCCTTTGAAAGTGCAAAATTATCTATTTTTCTTTACTCTTGTGTTTTATTTACAAAAATGTCCAATGATTTATTTTTGAACATATGAATTTGAACATAATTACTGTTTATAAATAAGAAAAATAAAAAGACAATCACTGATGGCTTTAAGAGATAGGGCAATATCTTGGAGCTATTCCATAAAATCCCCCGCAGTGTGCAGTTTAATCCGCAGTGGAACAAAGCTTCCAATTATAAATCCCAGTAGAAGTCGTTCAATTTCTCAGGATTTTATAAGCAGTAAACGACATTTCCCTTGCAACAGATTTTATTTCTCTAAACGGAAATTCATCAACACTTCAACTTCACAAAATGAAGACTTACATATCCTCAGCAGTGGCCAAGGATTTATTTTCCCCAATCCAACAACAGTGTGGAAGATTAGCTCACATACGCATACATCGCATCCATATATCATAAATATTGATAACACGAATACATCATACCATGCATTTCATACAACATGACTTTGCATCTTAGCTAACATTGTACCCTTTTCAGGATAAGGTTAACAACTACCATTAACAATGTTCAAAGTTTTCAGATACAGTTCAGATACGCTATAGACACAGATGCCATTCTGATACTCATTCATATTCAAATTTCATATACAAATCAGATATGCTTCAGACACGGATGCCATTCTGATACTCATTCAGTTTCAAATTTTAGATACAGTTCAGATACGCTCTAGACACAGATTCCATTCTGATACTCATTTAGATTTAGCTTTCAGATACAGTTCAGATACGCTCCAGATACGAATGCCATTCTGATACTAATTCAGTTTTAGATTTCAGATACAGTTCAGGTACGCTCCGGACACAGATTCCATTCTGATACTCATTCAGTTTCAGATTTCAGATACAATTCAGATACGCTTCAGACACGGATGCCACTTTGATACTCATTCAGATTCAGATTTTACATACAGTTCAGATACGCTCCAGACGTGGATGCCATTCTGATACTCATTCAGATTCAACTTTCAGACTCATCTCAGATACGCTTCAGACACGGACGCCATTCTGACACTCATTTAGTTTCAACTTACAAATATTGATTCAACAATCATTTCAGGATGGCATCTACAAGCCCATCTCCAACAACTTTCCATCATCTCTCCAAATGGAATATTTAAGCCCATTCCCTCTATCATCACATCACCGAGTGCAAATTTTTAGGCACTCTAGTGTCCAATCATCTTCCACCTTCGAGTCACGAATGGAAAAACTCGCCAATCTAACTCTTCAGGCTTAAGAAGATTGAACAGGGGCAACTTTTTTACCCCAAAATTTTCCCTCTCACTTATCAAGAATTTTCTCACAAGATCTCCTTGGGCTCAAGACTGCACTAGGGTTTGATCAGCTCAAGACACCTCCTTAAGCACTGATGACCAAAGTTAGGGTTTGAGATTGCACAAGGATGTTTGAACTTTCAATTCCCCGTATGACTTTCATGGATCATTATGGACCCTCAAGATCACTCATGTCAAGTGTTGTACCCCAAAATTTTCCCTCCAATTTTTCATAGAGAACACAACCCTAGGGTTTCTCAGATATTCAAGATTGGCTCAGGAATCGGTCAGACAGATTTTCTCCTTTGGCAGTAAACCAGCAATTAGGGTTTTTCTTGCATTTCTCAGAAGAAATTGAGTTCTCAGAAATTCAATTGGTTTTCACATGTTTTCATGCTCTCTCAAATTTACTAAAAAACAGTGTTTGTTTTCAAGGTTAACCAGATGGTTTGCGTCTTCTAAAAACATTTGCTTGTTTAGGAATTGGAATAGACAGTGCATGTTTTGATTGGAATACAGTTGCAAGATTATAGAATTATTGGATTACTTGGAGTTTAAGTTATCAGATGGGAACATTTTGTTTCAATTATCTTGATTGGGAATCTTTAAGATTTAGTTAAGATGCGAAGAGAAAATTGCGAGTTATTGACAGTAAAGGATTTTAATGGACATCAGAATATCTCATAAGACTTTCTCCATTTATTTCAAAAGTTGTTACAAAACAATTTATTATTTAAATACTTTAGGTTTTATAACTTATCATATTTGAAAAAATAAATTAGTATAATTGATTGAATGTTTCTCTCTAAATTACAAAGAAAATGAATCTATGCATAACGTTGACTGAGCTTCCATTGCTTCCATGCTTGCCATAGAGTCTCTTGCTTCCCCTGCTTGGCCACCATCCAGTTGTGCTCACATGAAAATGAAAGACAGAAAAATAGCCAGTACAAAAACTATTTGGGCATAAGCAAGAATTTTCAAAAGAAAGAGAAATTGTTCATCATTAAAATTTGCAATTTGGAATCAGAAGGCTATTTTTTATTTCATCACATTTTTTATTTTTCTCTATTTACAAATCACAAGAGAATTATTCCTCTTGGTTCACAAAAAGAAGAAATAGGAAATGTAAGCAAACTATCCAAACAAGGGAAATGTAAGCAAACTATCCAAACAAGAGAAATGCAAACAAGCGGCCAAACATATTACAAACTGAATGCAGCAAGGCTGTCCAAACTAGACAGCAGCACATCACTAAACCAACAAGCAGCAAAATGGCAAGCAACAAACAGCAAGAACGAGGCAGCAAGCTAGCATATACAAACAGCATCAGCAAAAGGAAAGTATAGCAGTATAATAACCAATTCAACAAGCAAGAGGCTTGTTCAATAAGCCATTTTTCACCATTTCTCATTTATTGCAAACTTTTCAGAAGAAAAAAAGATAAAAGAGCACTTGGCTCTTAGGGTCATTGAGAGAGAGAGAGGGGAAAGAAGTCACCTAGGGATGTTGCCCTGCTGTCACAATTGCACAAGAATTGCTAGAAAACAAAAACTGCAAGAAAAAAAGCATGAGAACAATATGCCAAATATTCAAAATCTGGTGGTTTTCCCACCATTTTGAATAGAAACTCAAACCAAAGCAACTAATATAACAGTAGACAAGGCTCAAGAAAAGATAGAGAACAATTTATCAAACTCAGGAAAAACTGAAACACAAATCTCAAGTATCAAAAGTGTCAAAACATAACCAAGAGCAAAAACTCCCAACATCTTCCATCAAACATAACCAAAACCTGTTAACCAATATCCCAAACTAAGCCTGCAAACTGTAAACAAGTTCAAACCAAAAAAAAAACCAAAACCTCCAAAACTGTCCAACATCTTCAAACAGCCAAAACCATCAAACAGTTCAAAACCAAATGGCCTCAAACCACCAAACAAAACCTGCTAAAACATCAACAAAACCCCAAACCTGCATAACTAAACCTGCATAACCAAAAACGTGCATAACCAAAAACCTGCATAACCAAAGGCAACCAAAAACCTGTCAAGACTTCCAAAAGTATCAACCCAAAAACAACAAACTTAGAAACAGGGCCAAACCAACAGCAACATAGCAAATCTCAAATATTCAAACCATCAACCTTCAAACCATCTTCCCTCAAAACTGTCAACAAATCCAAAACAACAAAAACATTCAAAACCATAAACATATCCAAACCCAAAACCAAAGGAAAAACTGTCAAGACTTCCAAAGCCTCAAATCAATCAAAAACTTTCAAACTGTCAATTAAAACCATAAGCGAACAAGCCTAAAAAACCACAAAAAATCATCAAATTTCAAACTGTCAAACCAACTTTTGAAGTAGCAGGAACCAAAACTCAAACCAAGTCTGAACCAACATCTCAATACCATCAAAACTCAGAAAAATCACAAAACCCAGAAACACAACATCTTCATCATTCAAAGTATAGAGGACATAAAAGGTTACTAGAGATACCAGCGTCTTCAATCATCACTTCTTCCTCCCGTTTCCGGCCACCAAGGAGCGCTACTCTCCGCCTAATCATTCCTCTCCATTTCACAGAAAAAAATTCCAAAGGTATGGATTCTTCACATTCATCATAAATCACTTTCTACATCTCAATAGGCAATACAGTAGGTTAACATAAAAAACATGAACAATACAAAACAACAACAAAAATCGTTCAAACCGAACCATACCTTTCAAGAACAAAACTGTTAGCGCTTGGTTAGGAGGTGAGGTTGAGAGGCACTCCGACAATGGAAACTTGGGGGGGAAGATCAGAATAAGCTTTAATCGAGCATCTTAGGCATAAATCATAACCTAGGGTTTCCAGAAGAACGCGAATCAGAATGAGTTAGAGAGGCCAAGAATGATTTCATTTGCAAAGAGGGACAGGGACGTTTAATGATAAGAATAGGGACGTTTAGTGAGAAAGATGAACGAGAGGGAGAAGCGAAAGAGACGATCAGAAGCGGTGCCGCTGTGAGAAACAAAACCACAAACCCTAATTCATGTTTCCCCTAATCAAAAAACGTTAAACAGAGTTAAAGGGCATTGAATCAGCTTATTTGCAAACCCTTTAGGCCCATGCGCTGGCTATCTCAACTCCCCCCTTATGTCTGTTTTAAGCTACAACAAAGATGTTAATTCCTCTTTGGGCCTAAAACCCCAGATCTCCCTAAGCCCATTGTTACTTCTTTTTTTTTATTTAATTTATTTATTTTTGTTAACAATATACTAATAAAACCTAAAACATTTTATTAAATTAATTTAGTTTTTAGTAATTAGTTTTTTTACCACTTTCTCTTTTTATAAAAAAAACTCATTTTTATTAATTTTCTTACATTTAATAAAACACCAAAAACATTAATTTTAATTAGTTTTCTTTCTTTAAACTTTTTTTTATAATTAATAAAACACAAAAAATAATAATAAAGATTTAATCTTTTTTTTATAGGTTTATTTTTCTCTTTTCAAGTAATTACATTTCATTTCATATTTTGTTGACTTTATTTCATAAATTGTCATAGCTTTATATTAAATCGCACAAATATTCGATTTGGTTGCATTGATTGATATTGGGACATTGCTATTTTTCATTTTATTCATCCCCATTTGTAACAATTGTACCCCCCACTCCCGAATGCTTTTGTAATAGCTTAGAATTTCAATTCCCGCAATTTATTGCTTTCTATATACTGTATAGTAATGAGGCATGTATGGAAAGATTCAAAAATCAATCGCTAGATGACCTAATTCAAGAATAAAATAATTTGAAACCAACACACTTCTCACACGCACACCTCTAAGGTAACCTCGCTCGTTGCCTTGGAAATACAATCATGTCCCTCGAATATGAGACACTATAGCAAATGACCCTTCGATAAATAAAGATCGTAGACCCTCGATGTTTCCTTTGATTAAAACGATCTCGTCCCTTACAAAAATTGCTAGAGCGTCTCACAAGTTGCCTTCAATGATTGTAAAATTGACCCGCGCCTGTCCCTTAAACATCCAATGGTGGGGCTTCTTACCAAATCAATGGTAAGATAGAACCATTAAAAGGAAGAAGAAAATAACAACTTAAGACCTTTCGAGTAGATAGATTCGCTCTTAGTTACTCGCTTGCTCACGAAAAAAACTTTTACGCCTAAACCTCCATTTCAAAACAATTTCAAAAAGTTAAAACATTTTGTATACGTTCTTATAGAGACGAGAACCATTGCAAAACCTCTTTTCAAAACACTTTTCAAAACACGATTCACAAACACATCTTTGAACCATTTTTCGAAATAAAACTTTGTATACGTTCTTATAGAGACGAGAACCATTACAAAGAGATTTTTCAAAATACTTTCAAAGCCCACACCACAAGCACACAATCAAACAAAAGCAAGTGATATAAACGAGTAACTAAGAGTCCATGGAAAACCAAGGATGAAAAGGGTGCTAATACCTTCCCTTTTCATAATCTACCCCCCGAACCCGAGAAAATTCTCGAAAGGTCTTTCCTGTGTTTTTTTGCCTTTCCTTTTGGATAAAAGAAAAGTCGATGACGACTCTTGCTAACCGCACAAGTGAGAATGAAGCGCAAAACATCTAGTTAGTTCTCCCACCATATCACATCAAGTTTTAAGCTTTGGATCACACTTTTGCTCAGTCAATTGAACAATTGACCTAAAAATCAATTGTATTTGGGAAAAAGTCAACTATGACCAATTTACAGTCAAACTTCAAAAATTTTGATCCACGTCCACATTTTAAACCCATATGTATCATTTGATCAAGTTTGGACCATAATTCCCCAAGAAATTTGATCAAATCTCTAAAAGGGCAAAAAGGTCAAAATTTGGGTTTTGACTGGGAAAGGGAAATTTCTGATTTTTGATCTAGAAAATGGTCAATTAGTTTAAAGCATGATCTCAAGAGTCCAATTGCATCATTTTTATCTAATTACATGGTTCAAAACATTGCAAGCCCATTGGATTGACAGATGAATTTTTCAGTCAACTGATCAAAAGTCAATTGTATACTAAAAAGTCAAACTTTGACTTTTTGGTCAAATTCAAGTGCCATATATCACAATTCATCAAAACATGTCAAAATATGAAACTTATTCTTCAAGAAATCAAAAAGTCAAGATTTCATTTTGAAAAGTCAAAATTTCTAAACTTAGAAATTTTTCTAAGTGTTGAAAATTTCTTATTTTTTCATAACTTTGAGCAAACTTTTCACCATGATGCAAGATGATTCAAGAGAAACTTCCAACATGAAAGGTTTAGATATCCATGAAATCTACAACTTTTATTCACACAACTTATTCTAAAAATGCTTGGATCTCAAGTTATAATTTTATGAACATAGGGTCATGAAACAAAAGACTTAGTGAAATTTTTCCCTAATTTGGTCAGGATTTTGACCCAACTTCATGGCACTTTTTCATGTAGTTACAATTGGAATCTTAAAAATCAATTCAAATATGGGTTTTAGAGAACACTGCAAGCTTTCCAAAATATCAAAGAACTCCTTGAGATCATTCTTGAGTAGGGAGAATCGAAGAGATGAAGTTAGGGTTTTATCACTTTAATTACAAGTCATTTTAGTGACGAACAAAATTCAAATTCAAACCATGCTTCATAAACACTACTTTACAGGCCTCAAACTTTTTAGGCACTCCATAATTAATGGTTTACACAGCTGTTAGAGGCCTCACTTCAAGCATTCAATGCATGGACATGCTTTTTATCCATTTTTGGAAGAAAGGTTACATTGCCATTTTGATAAAGTGACTTTTTATAAAAAAAAACTTGTTCTTGAGCCTTGCACTTGTTCTCTTCTGATCAAACATGTCCTATAACTCATGATAAATGTTTCAAACACTTACAATCACCCATCCCATGCTTGTACCTCTTCTTGAAACTTGTTTCCCTCTTTTCTTCAAAATCAAGTAACCTAGCCAAAAGCTAGAAACTTGTACTTCTGACTTGCGAATGCACTCAAACACTTTTGCTTATACATACACAAACCATTTGACACAAACACACGAATGCTCGATCCTTGAAAGAACCAAAAAAACTCAAAATAACACTACACACTTCCATTTTCACACAAACTGACCAAAAACTTGAAACTCATAATCTACTCGTGCGTTTCTTGGCCTTTTGGTTTCTAAAGTTTCTAAACATCACATAGAATCAATCCCACACCCTGTTACAGAACTGTAACAGCATTAACACCACCCTCCATTTTCAAAAACTCAGCTCTGCACTTTGACTTCTCCATACCATTTCAACCATCCATTGTTCAAGCTAATCATTGCATTAGCTTCCTAGGACCTCAAGGAAGCTAACCTGATCATCACCATCACTTGAAACAAGTTCAAACTCAAAACACGATTTCCAGTTTTGAGGTAAGTTTTCTTAACTTTGAACTCTTCATACATGCATCATCAATAGTTTATTTGTGAACAAAACATGTAGATATCATTGCCCTAAAGCTAACCATGTCCTTAGTTTCCATTAATTTTTCTTTAGCTTAGAGAATTTTGAAACTGAAATTTTTGAGATTTTTAAGGTTCAGATTAGGGCCATTAAAATTCATGCTTATCTTTGATCTATAGTTTTAATGCTATACATTTCTGAAACCGTGAGAAAATTTGCTACAAGTTTCATGTTTATAGTTTTTATTTTTGATGAGAAATGAGCAAGTTACAGTTGGTCTGGCTGGAGGTTGAAGATGAAGTTATCAGGGCGTGTTTTTCCTTAAATATTTATTGATTTTCCTATGTTGATGGATGTATAGCCACCCCATTGGTAGAAGCGCGCGCCTGTAACCTTTGGGACCTGGGTTCGAGCCCAAGTGGTACCCTTTTGTATTATATACATTTTTTTTTGTTTTTTCTGACTTTTTTTGCAGGCGCTAGGCTCCAGCTTTGGGCCTATGTTTTTTTTTCTATTCCTCACCCCCTGCAGGCTATCTGCACCTTGGCCCAATTTTATTTTATTTCTTTAGTTTCCTTTTATTTATTTTCTTAAAATATTTTCCTAATTCTAAAAAATCATAAAAAAATACAAAAAATGTTAGATTTTCATTTTAACCCAGTTTACTTATTTTTCTCACACAAAAATTATTTTATTAATCATGCCTTATTTATTTTTTACTTATTATCTTGTAAATTTAATTAAAACTAGGTTATTTACTTATTTTCTTTTATACCCATTAAATATATTATTTTGATATAAAAAGGCCTAAAATATTTTATATTTCATAAATATTTTCAAGATAAAAATACTTAAAAAACACTTTTCTTAAACTTATTTTCTTTTGATTAATCAATAGAACTAGGGTTTTATTTAAAATCTTTTCGTAAATAAATTCAAGTTAAATTAATTATTTTCTTTAAATTAATTAGGTTAAGACAAAATCCTTTTTCTCTAAAAAAATCCAAACAAATATCCATTCACTTCACATTTTAAATTTTTGTACATTTATTCACTTTTGTACATTGCATCCATTTAATTCCTTGTACATTGATATCCATTCAATATGGTTGTAATAGAATAATTAGGTTTATAGTTTTGCAATCCCCATTCAATTTGTATACCCCCTCCCTACAAATGTTGTAATAGCGTAGCAACTTTAAATTCTGCAATTTATCGCTTTTATATATAACATGCTAGTAATTAGGGTTTGTATGGAAAGACTAAAACCAATACTTAGAAAACCCTAATTCAAGACAAAAACAAGCATGAAAACAATACAATTACACACAAGCACTCCTAGGGTTATTCCACTTGGTTGCCTTACAAAATGGCCATATTACGCATGTAAGGTATCTTAGCAAAAACAAGCAAATACAAGATCATAGTCCCTCGATGACGATATCTATGTTGCATTTCAAATGATCTTAGTCTCTAAAAGAGAATGCTAAGATACCTTGCAATATTTCTAATCATGGTTATACGATGACCCACGCCCGTCCCGTTTACATCCAAAGATAGGGTTACTTACCAAATCAATGGTAAGATAACAATTTCAAAGGAAAAGAAAATGAACAAGAAAGACTTTTGAGTAGGTAAAATGTTCCTAGTTACTTGCTCAATTTCAAAAAAAAACATCCTTGCTATTTTCAAAACAAACACCTACACTTTCAAAACATCTTACAAAACTTGAAAACATTTTCAAAAAGATCAAACATCTTTGTATACATTCTTACAAACAAGAATCATTACAAAGATTGCCTAAACAATGACCTCTTTACAAAATACTTTCAAAAACCACACCAAGCATAATTTCAAACAAAAAGCAAGTGATCTAGCAAGTAACTAAGAGCTCGTGGAAAACCATGGATGAAAAGGGTGATAATACCTTCCCTTTTCATAATCTACTCCCCAAACTCGAGAAATAATCTCAAAGGTCTTTCCTGTGCTTTTTCACCTTTCCTTTTGGATAAAAGAAAAGTCAGTGGCGACTCTTGCTAAGTGCAACATTTACGATCAAACGCAAAACCTTCAAGTCAGTTTTCCCATCGTATCACATTACCGTACCACGGCACGCACGTCGACATGGGTAACTCCTTTCTCTTTGGTATATGGTATGGAAGTCGTCCTACCAATTGAAGTCCAAATACTTTCTCTGAGAGTCATAAAAGATGCATGGCTGAATGAAGATGAATGGATTCAAACTCGACTTGACCAGTTGAACTTGATTAATGAGAAGAGGCTTACGGTTGTCTGTTATGGTCAGATGTATCAAAAATGTATGATCAAATCTTTTAACAAGAAGGTCAGACGTCAGGTATATCGGGTTGGTGACTTGGTAATCAAGCGTATCATATTGACATAAGGTGATCCCAGTGGACTCCTACATACGAAGGACCATTTGTGATCAAAAGCATATTCTCTGGTGGAGCAATGATCTTAACCACTATGGATGGCAACGACCTTCTGCATCCTGTAAATGCGGACATAGTCAAAAGATACTACGCATGAATAAAGACTCGCTAGTTCGACTGGCCTAGGAAAAAATTATGGCATCTCGGCGAACCAAAAAGGTTCGGGCAAAAATTAGGGATAAAATACAAAAAAAAATGTGTACACCCGGCAAGCTGAAAACCCAAAAGGGCGGCTTGGGCAAAAAAGGGTATCCTGGTGGACTAAAAACCCGAAAGGGCGGTCCAGGAAAAAGTTAGGGATCGAAAGCGTATGACTATGTCCCGTTGGATCACCTTACAGACAATCTTTAGTATCGACTAACAAACTCAAACGGTTCCAATCAATCCAATCAGCTTCAGACAAAGCAGCAAGTGGACGAGGCGCTCAGAGACATGAAGGCTATAGCAGAATGGGAACCCCATGGGTTTATTTCACATAGCTCTCTTTTCTTTGTATCAATTTTCATTCTCTACGATGACACTCCCTTACTAGGATTTTTGTCTCTTTGTAGAAAAGTACTTATTCAAGTTAATACAAAGATATTCCTTTAAAAGGTCAAAACTATCTGTTTTTTCTTTTACTTTCCTGTTTTGTTTGAAAAAAACGTCCAATGATTATTTTTGAACATATGCATTTGAAAGTTATTATTGTTTACAAATGAGTACAAGAAAGAGGGGAATAGAAAAATGGAAAGACAATTACCAATGGCTTTAAGAAATAGGATAATATCTATAGGCTATTCCGTAAAATCCCTGCAGGTACTTTCTCCAGCAAGAGCGGAAGCAAAGACATCCTACTACAAGATCACTAATGTATTTTCAGTATGCAGCCTAATGGTATCAAGTGCTCTCACATCCCCAGCGGAGCAAAACTTCCAGTTACTGCTCCAAAGATTCCCCAGTGAAAGCTGCCCAATTTCTCAGGATGCCCCAGCAGGATTTCACGAAATCCACAAGCAATGCACGGCGTTTCCCTTCCACAATAAAGTTTATTTCTCTAATAAATGGAAACTCATCCATCAACACTTCAACTTCAAAATATGAAGACTTACACTCCACATCCCCAATAGCAGTCAAGGATTTATTTTCCCTAATCCAAAAACACTGCAGCAGAGCAGTTTACATGCGCATACATTACATTCATACATCATAAACATTGATAACACAAATGAATATATTGCAATCTCATTGCACTGTGCATTTCATACATTATGGCATTGCATGCAACTAACCCTTCACCTTTTCAGGAAAGATCAATCAACAGAAAATTATTGTCAAATTTTCAACAAGTCAATTATAGATCAATTCCCGAGAAAGGACTGATCGACCATCTACATAATAGATATTTTCTCCAGATCCCTGTTGGTTCAGTTTAAATCTCTCAACGGTTTATTCTGATTCTTTCTCGCGGACGCTTTCTCTAGTTCAGTTTAAATCTCTCAACGATTTATTCTAATTCTTCTCCAGATCCCTGCCGGTTTAGTTTAAATCTCTCAGCGGTTTAGTCTGATTATTTCCCATAGACGCTTTGTCTGGTTCAGTTTAAATCTCTCACCGGTTTATTCTGATTCTTCTCCAGATCCCTGCTGGTTCAGTTTAAATCTATCAACGGTTTATTCTGATTCTTTCCTGCAGACGCTTTCTCTAGTTCAATTTAAATCTCTCAACGATTTATTCTGATTCTTCTCCAGATCGCTGTCGGTTCAGTTTAAATCTCTCAACAGTTTATTCTAATTCTTTCCTGCAGACGCTTTCTATGGTTCAGATAAATCTCTCAATGATTGGTTCTGATTCTTCTCCAGATCCCTTCCGGTTCAGTTTAAATCTCTCAACGATTTATTCTGATTCTTTCCCGCAGATGTCTTCTCTGGTTCAGATAAATCTCTCAACAATTTATTTTGATTCTTCTCCAAATCCTTGCTGGTTCAGATAAATATCTCAACGATTTATTTTGATTCTTTCCTAGTAGACATGTTCTCCGGTTCAGATAAATCACTCAAAGATCTACTTTGAATCTCTCCAATTAAAGAATAGTCAAGACCTCTTTTGGTTCAGTTTAAACCTCACAACGGTTTATCCTGATACTTTCCAAATGAACATTTCTGGTTTAGATAAATCGCTCCACGATTTATTCTGACTTCTCCCAGTCAAACAACATACAAGACTTCTGCTAGTTTCAGATAAATCGCTCCAAAGATTTATTCTTATTCTTTTCCAGTTGAAATCAAGTTCAGACTTAATCCTTTTTCTGTCAACAATCACCTTTGGATGGGAACTATAAGCCCATCTTCGACAACTCTCTATCATTACTACAAATGGCATCTTTAAGCCCATTCCCTAAACAATCAACCAACACATCACCGAGTGCAAATTTTTGGGCACTTTAGTGTTCAATCATCTTCAACTTTCAACCTACAAACGACAAACATGCCGATCTCACTTTTCAAGTTTAAGAAGATTGAACAGGGGCAGCTGTTGTACCCCAAAATTTGTCCTCTCATTTTTCATTCAAGATACTATCCTAGGGTTTCTAGAATACTCAATTTAGCTCAGAAGTTGGTCAGACAGATTCTCCCTAGGCAGAAAATCAACAATTAAGGTTTGGTATTTCTCATAAAAAAAATTGAGTTTTCAAGGTTTCAAATGGTCTTCATAGATCTTCCTGTCCCCTCAAGGATGTTTATGCCAGTTTTCAAAGGTTGCATTGCAATTTTGCTCAATCGATGGCTCAGATAACTGAAAACGACTACATTGACCCAAAAAATCAACCTCTCGCAAGAACAAGTTCAAACGTTTGTAACTTCTTCAGTATTTTATATTTTTGAGCGGTTCTTTTTGCATATGGCTCTCCTTGACATCATCTCCAATTTCTCTTCATAAGTCAAGAGCTGATTATGTGTGAAAGATCATCAGAAAATTCTAATACTTTAGAGTGATTCCTTTGGCGGAGCATCACAAATAGCATTGTCTGTGAGACTGCTTCAACGATCGAAGTCAAAATGCATTTGGAAGGCCATGAATATTTTGAAATGTTAAAGTTCATTTTCTCGATTTAGAATGTTCTTAACTCCTAAACTTAGTTCATGCCCTAATCGATTCCTCAAGACTTTTTTTTTCATGATGAGATCGTTCATGGTATAAAATGTTGAGTGCGAGGATTATTGATGAGTTTGTTGATTAGTTCAAGTCATTGGTGTTTGAAGAATTGGTGATTAATTGAATTAGAGTGGGTTTTTGACTGATGTTCTCGAAGAATTATTGGTTCTTTCAATGTACTTTGCGCTTGTATCTCAAGTTACCTTTGAATTGAAGTTTTGAATTAGGGTCTCATCGAAAATTTGATTTGAAAATTCATTAGTTTCAAATTATTTCAATGATTCAATTGCATTCATCGTTTTAAGATATTCGGGCTAATCATGATTGAAATGTCCGCTTTCAAAATCAAACTTCACTCATGTGGACAATTTCGAGCCATACATCATTCAATTCATCATCATTTCAAATTCAAGGTTCTTTTCAATAATTGGTTTGTATCAAGTATTTCATATCCGGGGGAATTGACCCAAAACTCAAAGATTCAATTCTAATTCAATGATCATCATCCAAGTTTTCAAACAAACTTCAAATTCCATCGATTTATGTTACAAAGGAATAATTTCAAGATACACTTCAAAGTGGGTTACAATTTAAGATACAAATTACAAATGTTTTGTTTACAAAAAAAGAAATAATGCTTCTTCATTTTTTCGCCATGGCCTCTTCATCTTTTAACCTCGATCGCCCAATTCTCATTTGCTCATAAAACAAGAAAAAGAAAAAGTTAGCTAGAATTGTGAAAATTCAAGCAAGAATTGATGGTTAAAACAAGTTTTATCTCATCATTAGGGTTTGCATTTTAGAATCAGAAATTAACAGGTTTGTTGTTTTTAATAATAATTCATCTCCTCCTATTTTGCAAATCTTAAAACCTGGATTTCGGTTCACAAAAGAAAAAGAGGGTTGCAAATGTTTTCTTACTACAAAAACAAGCAAAGACACAAAACAACACAGCAAGCCAAACAACACTGCAAAATAGCAGGCCAACACCACAACAAACAGCAATAAAAATCAGCTAACAACAGTTGCTACAAACAGCAGCAGTAAAATACAAAAGGGCAAGCCTACAATAGATACACCAAATGGGCAAACAGCAGCAACACAACCCAATACAGATGTACAAAAATAGTAGTAGCAAAATGTCCGAGCACAACAGCACAAAACAATAAGCAATCGCCAGCAAAATCAGCAAATAAAACGAGCAACAGTTCATAAAAATATTAGCAAAAAAAACAATAAGCTAACAATAGCTCAAAAAAACCTTAAATGTCATCATTTTCCCTAAATGGCCAAACCCTTCAGAAAATTGTATGATAAGCAAAATTGCTTTATTTCATTGAAAGATGAAAGAGGAAAAGATATCACTTGCACCAAACTGTCTAAACCAGTCCATAAAATAACAAAAATAGCCCTACTACAGCCTGCATCAAAACCTGTCCAACGCAGGCCGAAACTTATACCAAAATAGACATAACTTAACTTGTACTCTAAAGCCCAAGGTCAGCATACCACAATTGTTCAAAACCCTCAAATCCCCCCCCCCCCCCCCACCACCACCACTTTTTCACCTTGTTTTCAATATAATAACACTTACTGCTTCACAAAGCCAGGGGGAGGCAAGACAATATACAAACCAAGCCAGCATACGAAGAAACCAAAAAAAAAACCAAGATATAACAAACAAAAGGGCCAAACCAGCAAAGAAAGAGATATCAAACCAAGAGCAAAACTGAAGCATCCTCCATCAATCTTGCAACTGAAGCGGTTTCACAATAAGACAACATCAAGAAAGAGAAACATCGTCCCCTAAAATTTTGTTTTCAGCAAATCCACCAAAATATATACAAAATACAAAATCACAATACAAGCATCAAAAACCCCACAAATCTCCCATCCTAAAAATCACAATTCAAGACCGTAAACACCTTCAACCTTCATCAACTCACCATCCTCCAAATCTCTCTGTTGAAATTGCAAATCATGAATAAACTATCACCATTACAACCCTCTTACAGTCATATAAGATCACAAACATAATGAACAAATGCAAGAATAATGTGTACCTAAGATGCTCGGGACTGCCGAACCTTTAGTCTTCTCGTCGGAAACCGTCATAAGCCAACCGGGTTTCAATCGTAAGATACAAGACAACTTCACCTTCAGTCGTGATTCTTCGGACCCATCACAAAATCACGCTCCATTCGCTACCTACGGCCCCCTCCGCCAAAAGTTTTTAGACTGAAGCTCTTCGCATACCCCTTCGATCCGATTCATAATCACTGGTAACACTTACTTTACTTTTTTTTTTATCTTTTATCTGCTTATGTTGGATGTTGTTATGAAAAAGTTACTTAGGTTGTGAGAAACCAATTTGAAAGATAGAAGAGGTACACTAAGAGAATCATATGAGGGATTTTAGGGATGGCAAGTTGTTTTGTGTTTGTTTTCACATCGAAGCAGATGAATAGGAAGAGATGAAATGTTTTGGAGAGAGAGAGTTTCATTTTCAACAATGATAGTTTTCTCTTCCCCGGATAACTCAAATACGGCGCGTCTCTTGGTGCTTTAGGTTTCCAAACCCTTCTTTTCCCCTTTTAGGCCGGTTCGCCCCATTGGGCTTGTTGGGCCCAATCATGATATCACTTTTCCCATTTATTTCATTAAGAGCATAGCAATAACGAATAAGTAACTTAGTTCAGTTGGCAAAGCATAATTCTAACAACCAAGGGAACTCGGGTTCAACCCCTGTTGGGGCCTTTTTATATTTGTTTTTTTCTATTTTTGCTTCATTCTATTTTTGTTAAACAAAAAAAGAACTTCTTGGGCTCTAATCTCTAAAGCCCATGCATTCGAAAAATCAGCATCTTCCCATTTCAGATTTCATACCACCATTTCATTTGTATTTTGTTTATACTTAGTTTTGATTTTACTTGTTTCTACTAATTTAATAACTCATGAATTTTGTTAATTAATTTTCTCAATTAGTTTAGTTCTTAGTTCTAATTTAAAAACTTTGTAAATATTTTTACTAATTATTTTTTGTATTTAAGTCTTAATTTGTTTATTTAATTTCTTAATAACAAAAAATCCTAAAAGACAAAATACATGTATTTGATTTAATTTCCTTAGATAATTAATAGGATAGATTTTTTCTATTTTTCTTTTCAAACTTTTCAAATAGAAAAAAAAACAAGAATTTTTATTTCCTTATTTTTACTTTGTTAATTAATTTTTACTTCATAAATTTGTTGTAATTTCGATTAATTGCTCGATTCAATTTGGTTGTATTGTTTGCCTATTTGGACATTTAATTGTATTAATCCATCCCTATTTGTAAATCTGTATCCCCATTCCCGAAGCTCTGTAATAGCGTAGAAATTTAATTTCCGCAGTTTATTGTTTTCCTTATACTATATAGTAATTAGGAGTGCATGTCAAGATTCAAAATCAATCGCTAGATAACTTAATTTCAAAGACAAAATAACTTGAATCAAACACACTTTTTCACATACGCACCTCTAGGGTAACCTCGCTTGTTGCCTCAGAAACACAGTCGTGTCCCTCGAATATGGGACGCTTTAGCAAAGACCCTTCGATAAAAAATATCGTAGTCCCTCGATGTTGCCTTCGATAAAACGATCTAGTCCCTTACGAAAATTGCTAAAGCGTCTCATAAGTTGCCTTCTATGACTGTACAATTGACCCACGCTCGTCCCTTCACATCCAACGATGGAGATTCTTACCAAATCAATAGTAAGATAGCAACATCTAAAGGAGGAGGAAAAGAACATTAAAGACCCTTTGAGTAGGTAGATTCGCTCCTAGTTGCTCGCTTGCTCACAACCAAACATTTCACACCAACACTTTTATATTAAAACCCTTTCAAAAGACAAAAGCTTTTTGTATATGTTCTTATAGATACGAGAACCATTACAAAAACATTTTTCCAAGAACACTTTTAAAAAACACATCCCACAAACACATCTTTGAACTATTTTTTTCGAAACAATACTTTGAACGCGTTCTTAAAGAGACGAGAACCATTACAAAAAAATTTCCAAAATACTTTCAAAACCCACAAGCACATTGAAACAAAAGCAAGTGATCTAGCAAGCAACTAAGAGCCCATAGATAAACTACGGATGAAAAGGGTGCTAATACCTTCCCTTTTCATAATCTACCCCCCGAACTCTAGAAAACATCTCTAAAGGTCTTTCCTGTTCTTTTCAGCCTTTCCTTTTGGAAAAAAGAAAAGTCAGTGGCGACTCTTTCTATCCGCACAATTGCAATCAAATGCAAAACAACCAAGTCAGTTCTCCCACCGTGTTACACATATTGTTGTACCCCAAAATTTTCCCTCCCATATTCTTCAAGATTTGCCAAGTCAAAGCTTCAAAATTCCCCAAGGGTTGCACAGTTCAAGAGCCTCCTGAACAGTCAAAATTAGGGTTTTGGTTCTGATCAAGAAAATTAAGTTTCCAAGGGTCCAATAAAGTCTCACATGCCTATAAATATGGTCAAGCATCCTCATGCCAAGTTTCAAGACTTTCAGCACAAAATTGCACAGTCAAAACCCTAATTGCACTACAGTCAACTGTAGGGGCAAAATGGTCATTTGACAGTCAAAAGTTCAAATTTTTGGTCAACATCTCATTTTGAAGCCACAAACATCATTTGATCAATGCTTGATCATGATTCTCAAAGCTTGGCTCAAAAATCATCAAGATGCAAAAGTTTCCTTATTTGGACAGCTGAAAAAGTCAACTGTAAATTGACCAGGGCATAACTTTCACATGGATTATCAGAAAAATTCCATCCAAAGCTCATTTTGAAGAGAAAGACATTTCCTACAACTCCTCTTCATACTTCAAGTCCAAGAAATGCTCTCACAAAAAGTTATCAATTTCAACATTATAGGTCATTTTCAAAAGTCAACAAAAAGGGACTTTAAGTCAAAGGCCATAACTTGAGATTGGTAAATCATGACATGGGACCAAAGGCATTGGTTAGAGGACTCAAAGACCTATCCAAAATGTCCAAGAACATGAGCAAAGCTTAAAAATTGAGCAAGTTATGCCTTGTGGAAGTTGGGAAATATTTGGATATTTTGAAAAGTCAACATTGCTTCAAATGACCTAAAATTGCTAATGGGCCTATCTTTCTTCCACAATTCATCACCCAATGCATGTGCACGACCACTTGGCCCAAAGGGAAGTTTTTCTTTATTATTTATTTATTTATTTGGATTTTTATTATTAATAATTCATTTTAATTAAATAAAATACATGAAAAATACTAAACCTAAGTTTTTCAATCTTTTTGTGCATGATATATACTCAATAATTCGTGCATGATCAGATATGGAAGGAATTGAAATGATTGGATATGATTGAGGTCAAAAATAGCATGAAAAAATATTGAAAAAGATCTTGAAAAATCAAATCTTACAAACCATGAATGCAAAGGTTTTGGATCAATTTCTTTAACCCTAATCACTCTCCTATACATACACAAGCAAGACCTAATCCTCCTGACCAAAAAAGCTGCGCAAGAACCTGAAGAAAGAACTTGAAATTTTTGCTTGAAAACTCAAAACTGAAAATACACTTGCAGGTCGTTTCAAGCCACAACACTGATTCCATTGCATCCCTGGGACATCAAGCAACGTACCTGGATCAAGAACACAGTCCCTAACCCTTTGAATCATTGTACAGAAGTCAAGCTTTTTCACTTTTTTTTCATAATCGTATTTTACAATTTAAGCACATTCATTGCATTTTGTTCATGAATTCTTATTAATTAACTGATTCTAATGCTAACCATGTAAATTAATTGTGTTTTTGAGCATTGTACACGATTCCACCATTGTCATCTTTTAGGTTTTTTTCAAGCTGTGAATTGGGGGTTTTCGTTTTAGGAACAATTGGCATATGAGACCTAGACTATCCAACTCAGCGCTCTTAGACGAACACAAAATGACCCTCGCGCCTAATTTCTAATGCCAGGATTCCTAATCGCTATTTTCTGGAATGCTATATTCTGGAACGGTTCAAAAACCGTTGCTTATGGTTCTGTGTTTCAGGGAATGTAGGAGAAGAAGATGAGGTGGCCATCAAAGATTGGCTCGTTTAAACTTTCGCGCGCAAAGAGCACTAACGCGTTTGTTTTATTTTATAATATTTGTTTGTTAGGTGATATACAGAAAACGCGTTTGGATCAACTGGAAGGCTTAAGCATTGGTAATGTTCAGGACCTGGGTTCGAGCCCCAAGTCCCCACCCCCTTTCACGTTATTTTTCATATAATACTCTTGTGCAGTTTCAACGCTAAGGGGTATCATACACCCTCAAAATCAAGCTGTCCACGCGTCCCAGAGCATTCAATCAAAGGCCAGGATCTGGGGAACATGATGCACTCTAGTCAACACCTGGGCACGTTAGTGGAAAAGGTCAAAGAGGCCAAAGCTATTGGGCTTAAATTGCTAACCATTTACCTCACAACTGGGGACAACACCCCCCTGAGGTTTGCAATATTTTTCTTTTTCTTCATTCTTTTTTTTATTTTCAATTGTTATTCTTTTTATTAATTCTTGTAATTTAATTATTCTTCATAAAAACACAAAACAATAAAATAAATCAGAAAAGATGAAAAAATAATAAATATTTTATTTTAGTATTCTTGTAAAAAATTGCATTAATTCACTTAGTTTTAATTTAGGGTTTAATCTTAACATTTTTCAATAAAAACCTAAAATTGGTAGAATTAGGGTTTATAATAATTTTTATCCTTTTTTCTTTTCTTTCATAAAAATTAATTATTAAAATATTATTTACTTTTATAAAATAAAATTGCATGTAAAATAATTAGGTTTAATTTTAGGTTAAAGTTTAATACTTTCTTAACAAATAAAAAATTTAGAATTAGGGTTAGCTTCTCAATTTCATTTAATTCTTTTTTCCATTAAAATACAAAAATACCAAAAAGACAATTTCTTTTCCTTTTAATTTTATTAATTTAATAATCGTTTAATTTAATTCGGCAAAAAGGGTCCAACGCCCTCGTTTCTAATTTAAATTTCAATTCGCATATTTATTTCTTTTTTCTTTTAATACTTATGTATCTCTCCCAAGGCCATGTAATATTTATCTTTTGCATTTTTAATTCTTTATTTTCTGTCAAATCGGGTTCTGGAAATTTTGGCGATGTGGACCCGCGCCTTTTGTAATAGTTTAGAACTTTACGTTTCTCGCAATTTTTAACTGTTAATCAAGACATGCAAGAATGAATGATAAATAAAAACAAACGCGTATATCACCTATACCATGACAAGATAAATGCAAATGAACATGACACACAAATCACACACCACCCCTAGGGTACGCCTCACTGTTGCCTTGCCTCGAAAGGTGATCGTCGAGTAGAGGACGTCTTAGTAAGTCCTCATGATCCGGGAACCTAGCATGAGGGTAGCTTCTAAGGTGTCTTCCCATTGCTCTGGTGATCATCATGTCCCGAACCCTCGAATTGACCCGAACACCTCCAACGGTGGTGCTACCTACCTGTCAATGGTGGGATGGCACTACTTTAAAGGACATCTACACAGACGAATTCCTTAGGGTAGGTAGACGACTCTAGATACTTGCTCTAAATTTCAAACAAATCAAAAATACTTTTCACACCGACACCTTTTCAAAAAGCTTTCGAAAGCAACTTTTCAAACACTCTTGAGGACCGATACAAGAGTCGAACTAGAATTTTCAAAGAAACTTTTTAAAACCCACAATTGAAAAGCAAACAAACCATTTTGAAAACACAAATGAGCAAGTATCTAAGAGCCCATGGATAACCATGGATAGAAAGGGTGCTAACACCTTCCCTTTCTATAACCTACCTCCCGAACCGAGAGCAATCTCTTTAAGGAATTTTTCTGTGCTTTTGTCCTTTCCATTTGGAGAAAATAAAAGACGGTGGCGACTCTTGCTTCCGCGACATTTCGCGAACCAGCGTTAAACAGTCAGTTCCAGATCCACCGATCACACATATGAAGATGAAGTAATAGCCCTCACAAAATAGACCATTGTGCCTCGGGTAAAGCACAAGGTTTTAAAGTTTCAACTGTTCAAATATTACATATTCCAAAAACAAAATAACAATTACTCTTGAATAAAAGTAATAGGAACAAAATCCTTGGCCTCCTAATTGTTGAGTCCACCGCTGATAGTTGGGAAGATCCACTTATCCATATCGCAGTCACTATCACTATCCCCAAAAGCATTTATTCCATGATTGCTGATGCGTAGTGGTGGTCCTCTGGCGCGAGCCCGACGAACAGCTCTTTGGGATCCTAAAGTAAACCCTAAACTAAATTTGTCAGTTTTGTAAGGGATATCATGGAGTTGGCCCCAAATAGTGCACCCACCTTCCTCGACTACTGCTTTGGCATCCTTCAAAGAAGCCATCTTCAATAGAGGTCTGGTAATCTTCAAAACACTAGTAGCAGTCTTGGTTACAGCAGCGGTCTGTGGAACCTCCTCAAAGTTCTGACAGGGGGTCTTAATGAACTCGCCGTCCATCTCAACATACCTGAAAGAGTTCAAGTGGCTCACCATGTATTCCTCCTCTCCATGGACTGATTATCCTCCGTTAACCGGGTACTTCAACATTTGGTGCAGAGTAGAAGTAACAGCACCGACCCCATGGATCCAGCGGCGACCCAATAGACAAGAGTAAGACAGGCGGATGTCCATCACGTAGAAAGTGGAGTCAAAAGTCTGGGTACCAACTTTGATAGGGATGTCCACCTCCCCGTGCACCATTCTCTTGGAACCATCGAAGGCCTTCTCCATAATATTACTGGGCTTCAGTATAAGTCCTTCACAATCTGATTTGTCCAAAGCATTCTTGGGTAATACATTCAATGATGAACCCGTATCTACCAGTACATGAGCTAGGGTAGTGCCCCTGCACTCAATAGAGACATACAAGGCATCATTATGCTTTCTTCCCTTGGATGTTAAGTCTGCATCAGAGAAACCAAGTCCATTCTTAGCTGTCAAACTAGCAACGCAGTTCTCGAACTGATCGGCGGAGGTCTCTTGTGGCACATGGGCAGATTTTAGGAATGTTACCAAAGCCTTAGCATGGGCTTCAGAGTACAACAGTAGGTCCAACATTGATATTTTTGAAGGGGTCTTCCCCAACTGTTCCACAATGTTGTAATCACTTTTCTTTATTATCTTCAATATTTCTTCCATTTCCTTTTTAGAAGCCTCGGGAATGACTTCTTTATGTGCCTTCGTCCAGACAGGCTCAACCAGTATCTCTTTTCCCCGAGTCTTGGCTGACTCAGTAGCGGGGATAACAACAGGGATGATAGTAGGAGCAGCATCGGGAGTAATAACAGGAGTAGCGGCAGGAGTAGTAACAGGAATAACCAAAGGGGTAGTAACAGTCTTCGGAGAGATTTCAGGAGAGAAAACTCTTCTGCTTCTCGTAATTTTACTGGTCCCAACAATGTTATCAATGTCAGGATCAGTATCTTCAACAACATTATTTTTAATAGCCAATAGGTCTTGCTTGACGCCATGGTAATAGACGTCAGCCCCATAATTCCACGGAACAGCCTTATCAGAGGAATATGGTATTGGCCTAGGAAAAGAGATGATCAGAGGGGAAACCTTAGGAACGGATGTAATCCTGACGGGTCTTTTGGAGGAGACCCTGGGAGGATTGACAGAAATGGTAATTATTGAAATGTTTTCACACATAACTTTTGTAGAGGGAACTTTCTCAAACATGATATCGCTGTTGTTTATCAGGCGCTGAACACCTATCTTTAACAACAAATAACCATTGGGCAGAGACATACACAGGTGGCAACCTTTACCACAACCCAGAAATAAACTGGCCCGTAATAGATTCTTTTTAACAATCAGGAGAGGAGTAACTAAATCATCAACAGAAGAGACAAACAAGTCGTCATCAATGGCATTGATACCCTGACAATGTTTGAGCATTGGTGCAGTGATTACATTAGGGGTCTCCGGATGGTCAAACTCAATCTCCTTCGCCTCGATAAGATCCTGCACTTTATTTTTCAGAGCCCAACAATCGTTTGTATCATGTCTCGGACTTTCGGAATGGTAGGCACATCGAGTATTTGGGTTGTAGCGAGGAGATGCAGTATTGGGATCCTTAGGAGCTTCCTTTAGAATCACCAGATTGGACTTCAATAGGTGTGGAAAAACCTAGGATAAGGTCATGTTGATCTGGGTGAACTGTCTTCTGGATGCATCCAGTCTGTGTTGATTGTTTCATTGTTGGTTTGATGCATGATTGGAGATCATAACAGCCCCTATCGTTGGACGGTGTTCAGTTTTTCTTTGATTCCTCTGATCGTAGGCAGCACTTACCTCTTTCTTCCTAGAGAATGGTTTCCTTACTGTACTTGAGGATGCATCTCTTTGGATTTTACCACTCTTGATACCAGCTTCCACTTGCTCATCAGTCAATATCAGCCCAGTAAACCTAGCTGCGGAGCTTCCAATCAGATGGTTGAAGAATGGACCAGACAGAGTACCCAAGAACATGTCTACCAGCTCTCTATCAGACATAGGAGACTGGACTCTTCTCACAAGATCCCTCTATTTTTGGGCGTAATCTTTGAAACCCTCGTTGGAACCCATAGACATACTTTGCAATTGTGTACAGGTTAAAGCGAGGTCGGCGTTGTATTGGTACTGCCTATAAAAAGCAGCAGCCATATCTTCCCAATTGTGAATGTTGGTTCCTTCCAGCTGATAGAACCATTCCAACTGTGTCCGTGACAAACTTTCCTAGAAGAAATGTACCCATAGATTCCTATCAGCAGTGTGAGATTGAATCTTCCTGACATATGACCTTAAGTGCAACTTAGGACAGGAGACACCGTCATAATTAGAGAATACGGCCACTTTGAACTTTGGTGGAATGACCACCCCAGGAACCAAACCTAGTTCTTTAAAATCCAGACCAGGTACTCTATGAATTTCCATGGTATTGAGACGATCCTACAACTGTTTATATTTGTCATCAACAGGAGGATATTTCTATTCAGAGTAATCAACTTCATCTTCCTCAGACCCTGGGTTGTTATTTCCTTCCTTGTTCTTTCCTTCTTGATTATCTCCCTCATCCGACGGGGTTGCAAAATCTAGAGCTTGCTTGGCCGGTCCTCTGAACCTTCTTCCCAAATTCAAGACACCAATTGGTTTCTTTGCCTTCTTTGTCTTTTCTTTGGTCATGAGAGTCTTCGGGTCTTCTTGTCCTTTAGCCAAAGCCAAGAACATCTGTTGGAGTTGGGCATTATGTGCTTGAAGATCCTTCACTGTTTGTTCAATATCCATCTTACTGAAATAAATAGTAGAAAGATAAGGAAACATGTTATGAAAAATTTGTTTGTTTTATGGTGCATGAACATGTATATGCAAATGATTTCATGGATTTAGGAGATTTAAATTTGTTTAGACAAAAGGAACAAACATTGCATTAATAAGTTCAATATTTCTTACAACATTCCTCTTGGGCTTACATTGGAAGGAATAAAAAAAATACAAAGTAAGCTTTCTAAAAGAAATCAAGCCTCCCACGAGTGTATCCTCTTTGGTGCAATGTAGGCATTCAAACTCTGTTCCTCATGGAGTTGTCTCGTGAGCTCCAGAACCCTCTTCTCACTTACGTAGAACTGGGCTTCAAAGGTGTCTCGCTCTTCTTTTAGCTGAATCTAAGCTCTTTGCAAATCTTCAAGAGAATTAGGCATAAAGATAAAGGATAATATATAGAACATCTCCTTCAGTAATAGGCTCCATGACGATTGGTAAGATAGAGGGGTATGGCATAACAAGATTCTGAGCACGAGTTCATACCCACTTAAGGTAAGGCTCAAGAGGAATAAAATTCTTATGCCCCAATGTCTTGCTATCCACCTTGTTTACCATTCTCCAAGCTCGTATGAACCTTTGACAATAGCTTTGGTCATCGCCCTCATAGTCGAATACCATGCCTTGGATGAGCACATCATGGAGACTATCTCTTCATGCATACCCAAACTGTTGTAAAGCCAAGCAAGGGTTGTAAGTAATACCTCCTCTAATGCCAAGCAGAGGGATATTAGGGAATTCCCCACAATGGTCGATGATAGTAATGTCCTCCAAGGATCGAGAACACCAGTGAATATCTGAATGTCAGAGTGACATCAACCTATTAGACCATCTTAAGCCTTACTCATTCTTCATAACAGATCGGGGCAAGTGCGAGACAAACCACTTAGCTAACAGAGGAGTGCAACACATGAGGGTCCCCCTTCTCTTCATGGTGCGAGAATGAAGAGAATGCAATATGTCCCCAAGCAAAGTAGGCATCGGATTGTGAGATATAGATTTTTTGACTATGTTCACATCTATAAGTTGGTCAGGATTGGGAAATAGTACCATCCCATAAATGAGAAGAGCCAAAACTTCATCAAAGGCTTGTAACTCCAAAGTATCCCAACAATTTTGAGCCTTTTCCAACAAGAACTTGGCTAGAAACCCTTTGACACTACTTCTTGTTTCCCAGTTAGCCACAACGTTGGATCGTTGCAAATGTAGAGCTCGAGCAATTTCCTCAGGGCTCGGGTCTCTTTCAATCCCGTTGAAAGTTAATTGATCAAAAATAGTAATTCCCAAGAGTTGAGAGAATTCTTCCATTGTAGGCACAAGTTGGTAATCGGGGAAGGTAAAGCAAGTGTGTAAAGGGTCGAAGAACTGAAAAAGAACCTTCATCATGTCTTCATCAAGGCTTGAGGTAACCAGATTGAGAAGTCGTCCATGTCTTTTGGTGAACGGAGAATTCTCAGGAACCCTTGATGCTAATTCTTTGAGTTGAAAAGGCACTCGTACGAGGTTGTCGTGGATCGTATTCCTACGAGTGGGAGTCATGTCCTACAAAACACAAACAAAGATGAATCTCAAAATCCTTGAAATGGTTAGTGTAAAATGTTATGGTATGATGTCATTATGTTATGTACAAGTAAACATATACACACAAAACAAACAAGTCCTTAGGTTTAGGCTTGCATGAGGTTCGTAGGTAATTACCCTTTTGAATTTTAGTTGGTTCAACCTATCCTAGAAAGTAACCGGGTTCTAGGGGATCTCAATATCACTAACATTTCTTCAATGGGCATTGTTTCAGCGCAAGCCTCTTTATTGGCGACCGAAATATCCCGAAAGTACGATCTTAGTGAGCGTAGTATCGAGTATCAACCAACTTTGGATTGCACCAAAGCCGGCTCTCTCACTACTTCCTAATGGCCAAGTTGTTCAATTAAAAATTCTAAGGTCAGTTAGTGCTTCATGACACCACACATCAGCCCCGTATTCTCCTTGACTAAACTCAAGGGCTACCGGTACCAACAAATGTGTCATACTAACATAGCCATCGCTTCAAACATGTCGGTATACCCCGCACAATTTCCACAATCTATTGCTACTTACCTAAAAGGTGCCCCAGATCTGGGTAGAGGATCAAAACAACCCAAACAAAGAACCATAATGTAAAGAAAGCAGGTCAAAGAAAGCAATTAAATATGATCTAGCTCTAAGGTAACCCCACTTTTAAGTAATTCCCCAACAGAGTCGCCAATTCTGTAATACGGTGGGAGAATTGACTTGGTTGTTTTGCATTTTATTGCAATTGTTGTGGATAGCAATAGTCGCCACCTACTTTTCTTTTATCCAATAAGGAAAGGGTGAAAAGAACAGGAAAGACCTTTAGATATGTTTTCTTGAGTTCGGGGGGTAGATTATGAAAAGGGAAGGTGTTAGAACCTTTTTCATCCATAGTTATCTATGGGCTCTTAGTTGCTTGCTAAATCACTTGCTTTGTTTGGAAATGAGATTTTGTGGTGTAAGTTTGAAAGTATTTTGCAAAAATGCCTTTGTAATGATTCTCGTCTCTATAAGAATGCGTACAAAGTGTTTTGACTTTTGAAAATATTTCAATTGAAAGTGTTGGTGTGAAAATGGTTTTTAGTCGTAAGCAAGCAAGCAACTACGAGCCCATATAAAGCGGTAAATTACAGAAAATAAATGCCCTACGTTATTACAACCATATTAAATAGCAAGAAAATATTAAAAAAAAAAACAAAATAAAAGAGGGGGAAATAAGTTCTTCGATCCAGGGAGTAGGCACCCTTCGATTCAACCCTTTCTTGCTTCTTTCGATTGGGCCTGGAAGTCAATGTGAGCATGTACCCTTTGATTCACCCTTCTTGCCCTTTGTTTAGACCTGCAAAGCAGCATGAGTATGCACCCTTTGATCACACCCTTTTCTGCTTCCTTTCGTTTGGGGTTAGATAGCAGCATGGAGTGAAGCCTAAGGCTTTGACTCACACAACCTTCGTCCTGTTTTCTTTCGTTTTGGATTAAATAGCAAACATGGGTTGAAACCATGCTAATATTATTTCATGGTCAGGTTAGCTCTTACAATATATTAGACAAACAAACAAACCAAAAGATTATAAACAAAAACAAACAAAAAATATGGAAACGAAAACAAACCAAATGGGAATAATGATGTTTGAAACGAAAGGAAATGGTTATTTACATGTTATGCTTTAAACGAAAGGTTTAAGGTTAAGAGGAATTACCTTGCTTGAAGCTGTAATGTGTTTCTGGACCTTGAGTGATTGCCCTGGATGCTCTGGGATTCGAAGGGAGAGGAACAAGTGTTTGTGTTTCTTTGACTAGATTCGAAATCCAAGAAAAGTAGATTTGTGTTTGTAGTATTGGATTCGAAGGAACAAAGACAAAGGTGTGATCTTTAATGCTGGATTGGAAAGAAAGAAACAAAGTGTTGGGTTTTTTGATTCTGAGTTTGAGAATGCTTAAGTGTTTTCTCCTCTCTTTTATTTCTTGCTAACAAATTTCTCTCTAGCCACCTAAAAAGCTCTCTTTAGATGTGTGATGGAACCTCTTATTTATAGATGAAGTTGGCTGAGGTTTGAGGGGGGGGGGGGGAGATAAAAGAAATTTTAACAAATTGGGTATGATGTTTTTGTAGCCTTTGATGTGTAGTTTTTGTATGCTAATTTGGTGCAAATATGGGAGCAGCGTAGCAGGACTGCTTTGTAGCAGTTTTGGAGTGTTGTAGCCCGTGCAGTAGGCTTAAACTTGGCAGCACATAGGACTCTGGCCAGCAAGCATCTTTGAACACTTAAACCTTTTGTTTTGACCACATAGGTTTAACCTTCGACCATACTCTTCTTTGGACAACAACATTTGTTTCCACCCAAGGTGTGTCCTTCGAATGAATCATACGTGTATCTTCGAATGGACCCCGTGCAATTTTTCGAATAGGCCACCAATGTTTGTCCTTCCAATGGGACGCCCAGCTATGTGCTTCAAACCCAACAATGTATATCCTTCGAATGGGACACCCAACTATGTACTTCAAACCCAAATGCATGTCCTTCGAATGGGACACCCAACTATGTGCTTCAAATCCATCAATGCATTTCTTTTGAATGGGACACCCAGCTATGTGCTTCAAACCCATCAATGCATGTCCTTCGAATGGGACACTTAGGTATGTGCCTCAAACCCATCAATGCATGTCCTTTGAATAGGACACTTAGGTATGTGCCTCAAACCCATCAATGCATATCATTCGAAGGGACACTTAGGTATGTGCCTCAAATCCAACAATGTATGTCCTTCGAATGGGACACCCAACTATGTCATAATGTAGGAACTATGTGTGTTGAAGGTTTTAAAGGGTGGGATCAAAACAAGCTATTTCAAAGGGAGATATTGTCCAGTCGAAACTAGTACCAAAATAGCCAATGCCCTGTGGGTTCTAGCATGAGGGAAGTTCCTTCCTTGTGAATTGAAGCAAGCAGGAAAGAGGCTCTTGCTTCCTGAATTGAAACAAACACTATAAGAGGCCATTGCTTTGTGAATCAAAGCAAGCATGTAAGGAGTCATTGCTTAATCGAAGCTTGCATGCAGAAGGCCACTTCTTGTGAATCGAAGGATGCATGTAGGAGGCTACTGCTTGTGAATCGAAGCTGGCATGCAGGAGGCTACTGTTTGTGAATTGGAGGATGCATGTAGGAGGATACTACTTGTGAATCAAAGAAGGCATGCAAGAGGCTAATGCTTGTGAATCTAAAGGTGCATGTAGGAGGCTATATTCCCAAATGAGGCTTGTGAACCAAAGCTTTCTCTAAAGGGACCAGATGCTCAATCAAAACTTCTGAATCAAGGGTGCTCGAAGGAAGCTAGATGCCTAATTGAAGCTTAAGAATCAAAGCAAACTTGTGCAGTCTTGACTCAGTAGAAATTTTATGAAGAAAATTCCTGAGAAATGAGAGGGAAATTTTTGGGGTACAACACTCATAAATTATGTCATAAACATTATTCCACAAATTCCATTAATGTTCATCTCCTTCAATATTCCAACTTAATTTCCATTCAAGTTCCACTACATTCAATGTACATTCATCCATTGCATCTTTCATTCATAATAGTATAAATTGAATGTTTGTTTGCCGATTTTCTGTATCTACCTTCATGATAACATTATTCTCATGTGTCAAAATAGCATATCTCTCTAAAAATCCAACTTTTTTTAGGGGAATTTTGTCAAACACCTTGCAAGCAAGCTTAACTTTGTGAAATTGTCCATGTCTCCTAAGATAGAAAGAGGTAAAGGCACTGGTAGAGGTAAAGGGAAGGTTGGTTCTTCCTCAAATGCTTCTGAAAATATGTTTGATCTGGTTAGTGAAGAAAACATGGAATTCTTTGATAAGAAATGTCGTGGAAGGATTATTGCCAAGAAACATTACTATATAGTGCGTACAATTGAAGAACTTCATATCCCCTAGGTTATGAACAGGATAGATCATCAAGGAATAAACTACTTCCCGCAGTTAACTCAATAATATAATATAGATTTTATTTGCATCTTTTATGCGGGGTTACGCAAGAGAGACAATGTTGAATTCAACTTTGAGATTGGAGGTAAAATTTACACCTTCACAAATGATATCTGGAAAAATCTTTTTGGATTTACAATAGGTAATGAGACGAAGGTTAAGGATTCAAGTTTTCATTCTGATTTCAAGTAGAGAATGCACTCAAATGGACATTTGAAAGCTCTATGTGATGACAACAACAATGAACCAATTACTACGGGCCGTCTTAAGAGGTTTCCCCGAATATTGCACTAGTTTGTTACACACATTTTGCATCCTAAGGGTGGAGGTTTCTCAAGGGTTGATAATTCTGTGATACATATGTGTTGTACCCCAAAATTTTCCCTCCCATTTCTCACTGATTTCTCACCACAAAACCCTTGAAGCTCAAGATCCAGTTAGGGTTTCATCTGCTCAAGACTTCTCCTTGCACTGCTGATCCAAATTAGGGTTTGTGTTTGCACAAAGATGTTTTGACCTAAAATGCCTAAGATGACTTTCATGCTTCATATTGGGCTCTCAAGTTTATCCATACCAAGTTTCAAGTCTTGATTCCAAGTTTTGCCCAGTCAATTGGACAATTGACCTAGAAATCAGCTATATTGGGGAAAAAGTCAACTGTGGCCAATTGACAGTCAAATCTCATGAAAATTGACCCACATCAACATTATGAACTCATATGGACCATTTGATCAAGTTTGGATCACAACTCCACAAGAAATTTGATCAGATCATCAAAAGGGCAAAATGGTCATTTTCAGGGTTTTGACTACACAAAGGCAAATTTTGACTGTTTGACCTAGCCAATGGCAAACCAAGCTCACATATGGACTCAAGGACCCCATGGAATTATCTTGACATGCTCAACAAACCCAAAAGATCCCAGGTACACAAGATTGACAGTTGAATTTCCCAGTCAATTGATCAATTTTGACTGTATACTGAAAAGTCAAACTTTGACTTTTTGGTCAAAATCAAGAGTCAAGATTCATTTTTCATCAAAACATGCCAAATCATGAAACTTGTTCACCAAGAAATCACAAAATGCAAATTAGGGTTAGAAATGAGAATTTTTCATAACTTAGAATTTTTCTAAGTTATGAAAAACCCTAATTTTTCCCCAACTTTGCCCCACTTTCTCACCAAGATTCATTTGGACTCAAACAAAAGTCAAAACATGAAAGTTGTAGCTTGTTGCATAATCTACAACTTTGATTCACAAAGTTTTCCCAAATGAGGCTTGTATCTCAAGTTACAAATTTTTGAATAAGGGCACTAAACCATTCTTAACTTAGTGAATTTTTGACCTATTTTGACAAGGTTTTCTACCCAACTTCAAGGCCATTTTCCATACACTTCCACTTGGAATTTCAATTTGCATTTCAAAGATGGATTGTAGTACACATTCCAAGCTTTCCAAAATGTCTAAGAACTTCTCAAACAACCTCATAACTTGAGAGAATCGAATTTCACAATTTGGCAAAAACTCACTTTTGAATTGATCATAAACATGTTCATAACTTAAGCCATTTTCAAGTCAGCATAGTTTGTGCTAAATTATAGGTCCTAAAACCCTTTGACACTCAATAATTCAATGCAAAACCTTTGTGCCAAGACCATGTTTTGTGTGTTCAAGCATTGCCTAAAGGATTAATCCATTTATAGATAAAGCATTTCTTCCATTTTTGCAAAAGGTAACTTTATGTCCAATTGAAAATCCAAGCAGTACAAATGAGATCTAATTGGCACAAGATTATGAGCAAACACTCTGATCAAGGAGAGATTATGCAGCTCATTAGGGGGCCTCTACTGACCTAGAACACAACTTGGGCATTTGTTGCTTAAAGTGTAAGTAACTTGGCATATGGTAACACAACTCTCATATCAGCTTGAAAACACTTAAGCAAACTTGTAAAACAGATCCAGGACATCATAACCAAGCTAGTACACGACCCTAACATCTCTCATACACTCCCAATCTCAGAATCACCTTCAAACTGCAAAAACAGGGCCAGGCCTGCAGTTTGAGTCCCATCTTCCATTTCCCTCAAGCTCTTTTGCCCAAACCAGTTCACACATATTCCCTAGCATCTATGCAAGCTAACCATGACTTGAAACACGACCTGTAATCCCTCTAACCAGTTCCACCATTTTCAGTTTCTTGTTTTGCAGGTGAAGTGCTCTAGCACGATTCAAAAGCTTTCAAGACAAAGTAAACATTGGAATAGCATCCTTGGACTTCAAGGAAGCTTTACCAATCATCACCTTGCACTGAAAGCTTCCTCATTGCCAGATAGAACTTCAACTGAACAGGTATTTTGGTGAACTTCTATCTCTCTTATTAGGCATCATTAGCTCTAAGTTTGTGAATAAACAATGTTCTACTCATGTCACTGAACATGTACATGTTTTTACTTTTCATTTCTTTTGCTTGAGCTGTGAGAATTTAAGGTTTGAAAATGGCAGAAAATCTAGGTTAGGATTTGGGGGAGAAGAAATTCTCCCTCATCTTAGAGAGTTAGATCAAGTTCTGCATATGGTTGGATTCGTCTCTTGATGCTGAACATTTTTTATGTTATGAGTTTTCATTAATAAGCCAGGAATCAGGAGTTAGAAGTTTGAGAAGAAGGGCGCGCGTTTTGAACTGGTTTTGTCTGAAGGTTGAAGACAATGTCTTCTTGGGCTGGGCCTGAGTTATTTTCTTATTCACACCACCTTTTTGGTTTTACACCCCCTGAGCCCATTTCATTCATTTTTTAATATTTTTGACTTTTTCTTTTTTTGATTGGCTCATTTATTTTTTCTCAGCATATTAAAAATATAAAAATATTTTTTCTCATCATTTTTGAATTTATTAGGAATTTTATTTGATTTTTTCTTTTAGTTTGTACATAAATAAATAAATATATACTTTTTTTGTTTAAAATACTAAAATAGCACAAATATATTTTATACACTTTTATCTTATTTTTACTTCCTGAAAATATTTTATAGAAAAATACTTTTTTTATTTTTAAATATTAAATATTATTAATTAATATATATAATACATATTTTGTAAATAATATAAATAAATAGGTATATATTAATACACTTAGGGTATAAATACCAAAAAATGTGCATATTTTATTTTTTAATATTTAATACTAAAAAATACATTTTTTACAAATATACTATATTTTATTTTATTTTGTATGTAAATAATAAATATTATATAAATTAAATGATTAATATCTCTTTTTGATTAAAATTAGGGTTTTGCCCTAAATATGAAAATACTCCAAAAATACTACCTTTTTATTTCTCTTTTCATTTTACATAAATAATACTTTTTCATACATATAAAAATTCTTTTACATCTTGCATATTTATTTCATTTCCATTTAATTTATGCTTTTGATTATAATGTAAATATTCAAAGAAAATGATGTAATAGATAGGTTTAATTTCTTGTCTAAATATACCCCATCTTGAACATTGTACCCCCATCCCCATATTATTGTGTTGTAATAATGTAGGAATTTAAATTTCGCACTTTAATGCTTTCTAAACATACTATGCTAGAATTAGGGTTTGTATGCGAATAAAACGAATAAAATAGCTTGACCTAATTTCAAGATAAATAAGCATGAAAATGGACAACACATTCCACACTTGCACCCCTAGGGTATTCCACTTTGTTGCCTTTAAATAAATTGGGCCATATTGCATGTTGAATTTCTTTGGGTAAAACAAACAATCAAATGATCATAGTCCCTCAAAATGTTGCCTAAATGAATGATCAAGTCCCTTTTTAAAGAAAAATTTCCCAAAGACATTTAACACTATTGCAATTATGGTCCAAACGATGACCCGTGCCTGTCCCTTTCACCTCCTAAGACAAGATTGTCCACCAAATGCAATGGTGGAACAAAATTGTCAAAAGGTTTAAAACATAACAAAAAATCTTTGAGAAAACTTTAGGGTAGATAACTTTTAAGTACTTGTCAATTTGCAAAGAAAAAACTTGCCTAATTTCAAAACTACACTTCACAAACACTTTCAAAACAAACTTTCAAAAACCTTGAAACATCTTTTCAAAAGACAAACACCTCTTGTAAAACATTCGAGTAAAGAATTGTTACAAGGTTAGCCTATACAAGGCATCTTTTCAAAATATTTTCAAAAACCACACACCAAGCACCATTTCAAACAATTGAGAACCAAGGCAAGTTGATCTAAGCAAGTACCTAAGAGCCCATGGATAACCATGGATAGAAAGGGTGCTAATACCTTCCCTTTCTATAATCTACTCCCCGAACCCAAGAAAAATCTCAAAGGTTTTTACTGTGCTTTTTAAACCTTTCCTTAGGATAAAATAAAAAGTCGGTGGCGACTCTTGCTCAACCGAAACAATTGCGAAAATAAACGCAAAACCCTAGTCAGTTCTCCCACCGTATCATAGAACTGGCGACTCTGCTGGGGAAAATTTTTAAAAGTGGAGTAACCTTAGGGCTTAGATCACCCTCTTGCATGACAAATTGTTTGAATTGTTTGCTTTATATCTCGGCTCTATTGTTTGGGTTTGCAATCCTACACCCGGATTTTGGGAAACATTCATAGATAGCAATACGTTGTGGAAACTGTGCGGGGTATACCGACACGGTCGAAGCAATAGCTATATTAGTGCGACATATTTGTGAGTACCGGTAACCCTTGAGTTCAATCAAGGAGAGTACGGGGCCGCTGAGTGATGTCACTAAGCACTAATGACCTAGAACCTTACTTGACCATCTTGGACTTTTATTAGGGGTAGTGAGATGACCGGCTTTGGTGCAGTCCGAAGTTGGTAGATACTCGATACTACACTCATTGAGGGTTGTTTTCTTGGAATATTTTGGTCGCTAGTTAAGTGGCTAAACCAAAACAATGAACATTGAAAACAATCCAATGATATTGAGCTCCTTAGAACCCGGTTACTATTTATAGGACAGGTTTTTAAGCCAACTACACTCAAGAGGGTACTTACCTATGAAACCCCATGCAAGCCTGAGACTAGGGTTTGGTGTGATTTGCTTGTGCATATGTTTTGTGCATACATCATAAACATCATAAAACATCATATGCATTCACTAACCATTTCAAGGATTTTGGATCTTCATCTTTATTCTTGTTTTGTAGGACATGGAAATTCCTCGCAGAAACACCATTCAAGTCAACCTTGTGAGAATCTCTCCTCAGCTCAAGGAGATCACCTCAAGAATTCCGGAAAATTCATCCTTCAGTGAAAGACATGGTAGACTGCTCAGCCTAGTCAACACCAACATTGAAGAAGACATGATGAAAGTGCTATTCCAGTTCTTTGACCCTCTTCACCACTGTTTCACTTTCCCTGATTATCAGTTGGTACCAACTTTGGAGGATTTTTCTCAACTCCTGAGAATTCCTATCCTTAATCAACTACCCTTCAACGGTACGGAAAAGGAACCAAAGCCGGAAGATGTTGCTCGAGCATTACATATACAACCATCCGACATCAAGGGGCATTGGGAAACTAGAAGCGGCGTCAAGGGATTCTTAGCAAAATTCTTGTTTGAAAAGGCACAAGAATGTTGGAATTCATTGGACCTACAAGCTTTCGAAGAGATTGTGGCACTCCTTATCTATGGGTTGGTCTTGTTCCCAAATCCTGGCCAATTGGTAGATGTTAATGCAGTCAAAATCTTTTTGTCCAGAAATCCAATACCAACATTGCTTGGGGACATCCTTCACTCATTTTACACACGAACAATGAGAAAGAGGGGTGTTCTCATGTGATGTACTCCTATTCTTGCAAGGTGGTTTATTTCGCACCTTCCACAATCTGTCTTGAAGAATGACCAAGGTTCAAGGTGGTCCCAACGATTGATGACTCTTACTCATTCTGATGTGCATTGGTGTTCTCGGTCCAGAGAAAATGTCATCATTGCCGATCGTTGCGGAGAGTTTCCTAATGTTCCTTTACTTGGAATCAGAGGAGGTATCACCTATAACCCTTGCCTAGCTTTGAGGCAATTTGGATATGCACGGAGGGATGGCCCTCATGACATGTTGATTCCTGACCTAGTTTTTGACTTCGACAACGATGCGCAAGGACTTCGCCAAAGATTCATCAGAGCTTGGGGAAAACTCAACAAGGTTGATAGCAAGACTCTGGGACACAAGAACTCCATCCCTCTTGAGCCTTATCTCAAGTGGGTACGAGCCCGAGCCCAAAGTCTAATGATGCCTTATCCTCATGTACTCCCAGTGATTAAAGAGCCCGTCAATGAAGGAGAGGTTCCCCACACCATCCTACATCCAGACATGCCTACATCGTGGGAGGAAATGCAGAAAAGTTAGATTCAGCTCAAGGAGGAACGGAATACTTTTGAAGCTAGCTTCTACGCCAGTGAGAAGAAGGTTCTAGAGCTTACCCGCCGACTCCACGAGCAAGAGGCCCTCAACACCTACATCGCACCAAAGAGGATGCGCAATGTCTTTCTGCCTTAAGAAGTTTATTTTGTAATATTTGGCCCATGGGGCATTTATGTACTAACAAATTTCTTCTTATTAATATGACGTGCGTTCTTCTTTGTCTGAAACAATTTTGAATGTTCCAAATCCTTGAATGCATTGCATACATAAGCATACCATTCATCATGTGCATAAGCAGGTCTCACTCCAGGTTTCCTTATCTGTCTGCTGTTTATTTCAGTAGGATGGATCTCGAGCAAACAGTCAAAGACCTACAAGTTCAGAATGCACAGTTCCAGCAACTCCTGATGACCTTGGCTAAGGGTCAGGAGGATATCAAGACTCAGTTGGGGAGTAAGGACCCAATGAAAAAGAAGAAAAAGAGGATTGGGGTGGCTACTTTGGGGAGAAGATTTGACGGAGAAGCTCGGAGAGTGCTTGAATTTCCTCCTACTTCTAATGAAGGGACTATTAAAAGAGATGGAGTTGCGGTGCCTTCCGAGTCTGAGGCGGAGGAAGAAGAGGTTGAAGAGGATGAAGATTATTCTGACCAGCAATACCCTCCAGCTGATGATAAATACAAGGGTTTAGAAGACAGATTGGCCGCCATGGAACTACAAAGAGTACCGGGTTTGGATTTTGAAGACTTGGGTTTGGTCGTCGGGATTGTGATTCCCCCAAAATTCAAAGTGCCAGTGTTTGTGAGGTATGATGGGTTGTCCTGTCCCAAAATGCATCTTAGGTCCTACGTGAGAAAGATTCAACCCTATACGGCAGATAAAAATCTCTGGATTCATTTCTTTCAAGACAGCCTTTCGGGAGCTCAGTTGGAGTGGTTTTATCAGCTAGAAGGAACCAGTGTCAGAAATTGGGAAGATTTGGCCACCGCTTTCTACAAACAATACCAGTATAATTCTGACCTTGCTCCTACTCGTACCCAACTTCAGGGTATGTCACTAGGAACAAGTGAAGGATTCAAAGAATATGCACAAAAATGGAGGGATTTGGATGGCAGGGTGCAGCCTCCTTTAACCGACCGCGAACTCGTTGATATGTTTCTTGGGACCCTATCTGGGCCATTTTTCAACCATCTAATTGGTAACTCTTCCGCGGGGTTTACCGATTTGATCTTAACAGGCGAAAGAATAGAAGTTGGCATCAAGTCAGGAAAGATTCAGAAGGGTGTTGCTGCAAGTGTCGAGAAGAAGCCTTTTAAGAAGGAAACAGCTGTGGTATATTCTCAGAGAAGAGCAGGGAAGACGGAGCGTCGGCCAACTGTGGGGGTCGTAATGATTCAGAACACTCCAAGTGAGCAGCCTTGCTATAACCAGTCCAGACCAAATCAACAACGAGTGGAACGGCCACAACGGCAGTTCACCCGTATTAATATGACTCCAGCGCAAGTACTTCCCCATCTATTGAAGTTGAATCTCGCCACCATCAAGGAGGCTCCAAAGAATGTGAATACGTCCTCTCCGCATTATCATGCCAATGCTAAATGCGCCTACCATTCAGACAGTGTTGGACACGACACCAATGATTGTTGGGCACTCAAGCACAAAATCCAAGACCTGATAGAGGCTAAGGAGGTAGAGTTTGACGCTCCAGAGAAGCCTAATGTGATATCTGCACCCATGCCGAAGCACGACCGAAATGTCAATGCCATTGAAGAAGATTTGTATGTTGCTGATGTCAGTGATCTGACTACTCCATTGCTAACCATTAAGTTGAATCTGTTGAAGGCCGGGATCTTCCCGGGATGTAAGGAAGACTGCTATTGTTGTTACTCTCTGCCACTTGATTGTCTGTTACTGAAGAAAGGCATCCAAGGCCTTATGGATAGTCGACAAATTTTGTTTGAAAAAGTTTCTGCCGTTCCAGTTCATACTGAAGATGTATCAATCATAACCATTCACGCCAATCTTTCCAAGGCCGTCAAAAAGCCTGTTAAGATTACACCAGCCGCGAAATCTGTTCCTTTGAAGATAACAATGCCAGGGCCTGTCCCCTATGTCTCTGAGAAGTCCATACCATGGAACTATGGCGGTGACGTCTACTACCATGGTATCAAACAAATCGAAGTAATTGAAGAAAGTTCGGATGATGATGAAGCCAGCATTAGTAATATTGCAGGCACTAGCAAAATCACCAGGAGCGGGAGAATATTTTCTCCAGAGATTTCCCCTCCAAGAGCAGTCTTTGGACCCTCATCAGCTGACAAGGCCGTCCTTGCACCAATAAAGCTTTCTGCTAGAACTCCTTTGATTGAAGATGTTGTTGTTCCTAGTACTGTCTCCCCTACCACTGCTGACAAAGGTAAGGGAATCCAAGATGAGCTCGTCAGGACGAGGGCTCAACCCTTGGTAATCCCGGAGACCTCCAAGAAGGAAATGGACGAGATTTTGAGGATAATCAAAAGAAGCGATTACGATGTAGTAGAACAGCTGGGGCAAACCCCCTCCAAGATTTCCATGCTGACACTATTACTTTGCTCAGAAGCGCATGCTAAAGCTCTGATAAAGTTTCTGAAGGCAGCTCATGTGCCCCAGGAAACCTCTGTAGATCAATTTCAGAATTGCGTGGCTAGCCTGACTGCGGACAATGGATTAGGTTTTTCTGATGCTGACCTAACTCCTAAAGGTAGGAATCACAATGATGCTTTGCACATTTCGGTCGAGTGTCGAGGAACTACTCTTGCACACGTCTTGGTTGATACTGGTTCGTCGCTGAATGTTTTGCCTAAGAAGGCCTTGGACAGACTAGATTGTGAAGGATTGAAATTGAAGCCGAGTGATATTGTTGTCAGAGCTTTCGATGGTTCGAAGAGAATGGTCCATGGAGAGGTTGAAATTCCCATCAAAATAGGCACTGAGGTGTTTAAATCCACTTTCTATGTGATGGACATCCGTCCATCATACTCTTGCTTGCTGGGTAGACCTTGGATACACCATGCTGGGGAAGTTACCTCCTCCTTGCATCAGATGTTGAAGTACCCTGTCAAGGGAAAGATCATCACTGTCCATGGCGAAGAAGAGTACATGATTAGCCACTTGAATTCTTTCCGGTATGTAGAGGTTGAAGGAGAGTTCATTGAGACACCGTTTCAACATTTCGAAGAAGTCCTTCCTGAAATAGCAGTAGCAAAGTTGGCAGCTGAGGCACCGAGGCAGATGGCCAGGATGGCATCTCTGGAGGATGCAAGGGCCGCAATAAAGGAAGGGAAGAATTCAGCATGGGGTCTGTTACCTGACATTCCACATAAAACTGACAAGTTTGGATTAGGGTTCACAGCCGCTGGCCAAAAAGCTATGCGCCGTGCAAAGATTGAAAGGGCGCCAGTCAAAATTTCTCCCTACGGAATCAACGCCCTGGAGGATGGAGACAAGGAGAGCAACATTGAAGAGTGGATTTATCCAACTGTCAAAGGAGGATTGAGCAATTGGGAGGCTAAGGACTTCGTCCCCATCACTTTTATTCCTCAGTAATTTATCTGTTAAACATTTCTTATTTGGTCTGTAATATTTACTTTCAAACAATCCGTACACTATCTTTTCACCTCATGCCTTGCCCGGGGCATGTAGGTCCATTTGTAAGGGTTTTGATTATTTTTCATATCCATATACCATGTTTAATGATTCATTGGACGTTTTTCATTTGATAAACTGCTTGTGCTCATTTTCTTTCCTTTTGCATTTTTTGTTTAAGGATGGCTATCCCTTACACACACCCACACTCACCAATGCAGGTACCCATCCACTCCGGATTCCGTGGGTGACTATTCTGCTATATCTTTCAATAACTCTGAAGATCTGGTCAATCTAGCCGAGTATGAAGATGACGAAGGTTGTGAAGTACCCGGAGAACTAGCCAGACTTCTGCAACAAGAGGAAAGGGCCATCTTACCGCATGAAGAGCCATTGGAAACTGTCAACTTGGGAACCGAGGAAGACCGGAAGGAGGTGCAAGTGGGTGCCAATCTGAAACCGAGTGTCAAGGAACGTCTGATACAGTTGTTGAATGAGTATGTTGAAATCTTCGCTTGGTCTTATGAAGACATGCCGGGTTTAGACACAGACATCGTGGTTCACCGTCTCCCCACAAGAGAGGATTGTCCGTCGATCAAGCAAAAAGTTCGCCGAATGAGGTCTGACATGTCCGAAAAGATCAAGGCAGAAGTAATGAAACAATTCGATGCTGGCTTTCTGGCCGTTACGTCCTATCCTCAATGGGTTGCTAACATTGTGCCGGTACCTAAGAAAGATGGCAAAGTCAGGATGTGTGTGGACTACCGGGATTTGAATAGGGCCAGTCCCAAAGATGATTTCCCGCTCCCTCACATTGACATTTTGATCGACAATACAACTCAGCACAAAGTGTTTTCCTTCATGGATGGATTCTCGGGCTACAATCAAATCAAAATGGCCCCCGAGGATATGGAGAAAACAACTTTTGTCACACAATGGGGCACTTTCTGTTATAAGGTGATGTCGTTCGGGCTGAAGAACGCAGGGGCAACTTATCAACGCGCCATGGTAGCTTTATTTCATGATATGATACATCATGAGATTGAAGTTTACGTAGACGATATGATAGCTCGGTCACAAACAGAGGAAGAGCACCTTGAACATCTAGAGAAGCTGTTTGCCAGATTAAAAGAATACAAGCTCAGGCTGAATCCAAGTAAGTGCACTTTTGGAGTTAGGTCTGGTAAACTCCTGGGATTCATTGTAAGCAACAAAGGCATTGAAGTCGATCCCGCAAAAGTGAAAGCAATACAAGAAATTCCTGCTCCCCGTACTGAAAAGGAGGTTAGAGGGTTCTTGGGGCGCTTGAACTATATTGCCAGATTCATCTCGCATCTGACTTCTACCTGTGAGCCAATTTTCAAACTCTTGAAGAAAGATCAGACAGTCAAATGGAATGACGATTGTCAAGCTGCTTTTGATAGAATCAAGGAGTATTTGCTAGAACCTCCTATTCTGATGCCACCCGTCGAAGGAAGACCATTGATCATGCATCTGACCGTCTTGGATAACTCAATGGGGTGTGTTTTGGGCCAGCATGACGAGTCTGGTTGAAAAGAGCATGCTATTTATTACCTTAGCAAAAAGTTTACCGACTGTGAGACTCACTACTCACTGCTCGAGAAAACTTGCTGCGCTTTGGTATGGGCTGCTCGCCGACTAAGACAGTATATGTTGACTCATACCACCTTGTTGATTTCCAAAATGGACCCTATCAAGTATATTTTCGAAAAGCCCGCTTTATCTGGAAGGATAGCTAGATGGCAAATGATCTTAACCGAGTATGACATTCAGTACACCACCCAAAAAGCTATAAAAGGGAGTGTACTAGCTGACCATCTGGCTCATCAGGCTATCGAAGATTATCAACCCATGAGATTTGATTTCCCGGACGAGGACATCATGAATTTGGACAACATTGAAGGTAACGGACCGTATGACGGACCTGAAAAGGGATCCCGATGGACCTTATACTTTGATGGCGCTTCAAATGCACTTGGAAATGGTATTGGCGCGGTACTCATTTCTCCGGAAGGATGTCACACACCTTTCACGGCCCGACTTTGCTTCAGCTGCACAAACAACATGGCTGAGTATGAAGCCTGCATCTTTGGTCTCAAGGCTGCTATAGACTTGGGGATCAAATCTTTGATCGTATTTGGGGACTCGGCTTTGGTTATCAGTCAAATCAAAGGAGAGTGGGATACCAAACATCCTAATCTCATCCCATACAAAGAACATGTCCTGACATTGTTTCCGCATTTCGAGCAAATTACCTTCGAGCATTTCCCGCGAGAAGAGAATCAGCTAGCAGATGCTCTAGCCACAATGTCCTCCATGTTTAAACTCAACTGGGATAACGAGGCTCCCCAAATCACCATCGAGCGAATGGATGAACCGGCGCATTGCCACGAGATTAATACCGAAGAAGTAGTGGAACAACCTTGGTTCCATGAAATTAAAAGGTATCTCGAGACCCGAGATTATCCTGAAGGAGCTTCCGTAAATGACAAGAAGTTCTTAAGGAAATTCGCTGCTAAGTTCTTCCTGAGCAACGACATCCTTTACAAACGAAGCCATGATTGTGTATTACTCCGATGCGTAGATAAAGCTGAAGCGGAGTTGATCATGACTGATATACACAGCGACACGTTTGGCACTCACTTGAGCGGGCATACAATGGCTAAGAAGATCCTAAGGGCGGGCTATTACTGGTCTACCATGGAAGCTGACCGCCATCAGCATTCCCGTACTTGCCACAAGTGTCAAGTCTATGCTGACAAAGTGCATATCCCTCTGGTTCCTCTCAACGTCCTGACCGCTCCGTGGCCCTTTGCAATGTGGGGCATTGATATGATTGGAGAGATCAAACCCACGGCTTCCAACGGACATCGTTTCATCCTGGTTGCCATTGACTATTTCACCAAATGGGTCGAAGCAGCTTCCTTCGCCTCTGTGACTAAAAATGTGGTTGCCTGCTTCATCAAGCAAAATCTCATATGTCGGTATGGTGTTCCAGACAGGATCATCACAGACAACGGTACAAATCTGAATAACACGATGATCACTGCATTGTGCGAACAGTTCAAGATTTATCATCACAATTCATCTCCCTATCGGCCGAAGATGAACGGTGCTGTTGAAGTTGCAAACAAGAACATTAAGAAGATCATTCAGAAAATGACAGTCACTTACAAAGACTGGCATGAGATGTTACCGTTTGCTCTGCATGGATACCGTACGACGACACGTACTTCAACTGGGGCAACCCCATTTTCGTTGGTGTATGGCATGGAAGCTGTTTTGCCTATGGAAGTCCAGATACCTTCTCTAAGGATTATGAAGGATGCAGGTTTGAATGAAGATGATTGGATGCAGACCCGACTTGATCAACTCAATCTGATCGACGAAAAGCGACTTGCTGCTATATGCCATGGTCAGACGTATCAAAAGCGGATGATCAAGGCCTTCAATAAGAAAGTCAAACGTCAAGTGTATCAAGTCGGAGATCTTGTAATCAAGCGGATTATCTTGCCGCAAAGTGATCCCAGGGGAAAATGGACTCCTACATATGAAGGACCATTTGTGATCAAGAGCATATTTTCTGGTGGTGCAATGATTCTGACCACCATGGACGGCGACGATTTACCGCACCCTGCGAACGTAGACATAGTCAAAAGATACTACGCGTAAAATAACCCGACGAGTCGAAAACCCGAAAGGGCGGCTTGGGCAAAAATGGGTATCCCGGTGAACCGAAAACCCGAAAGGGCGGTTCAGGCAAAAATTAGGGATAAAAAACAAAAAAAAATCTGTACACCCGGCAAGTTGAAAACCCGAAAGGGCAGCTTGGGCAAAAAGGGGTTTCCCGTTGGATCGAAAACCCGAAAGGGCGATTCAGGCAAAAGTTAGGGAATTAAAGCGTATGACTATGTCTCGTCGGATCACTTCAAAGACAATCTCTTTACCAACCGGTCCCAGGCTTCTGATCAATCCAGTCATCGTCAAGTGAAGCATTGAATGGACAGATATTCAGAGTTGTGAAAGCTATAGCGGAATGGAATCCCATGGAATTATTTCACATAGCCATCCTTATTTTGTATAAACCTTTCAAATATTTACGAAAAAATCCTCTTACTAGGATGATTGTCCCCTTTGTACAAATATACTTATAGAAAATCAATACAAATACTTTTCCCAGAAATTTGTGTCATTTCCTTTTCTTTTCTCTTGCACTATTTGTTTATTTTGAGAAACGTCCAATGTTTTGATTAAATAGGCATATGCATTTGAAACATAATCATTTCCTTATGAACCAAGAAAGAGGATTACTGATAAGTCGAAGGTACAATTGGATAACTCGATACCCGTTTAAAGGAAACCCCGGGAGATTTAGAATCCATATCCCTAGCAAGTTTAGAAGCTTATCCCCAGTAGATTCTGGAAGCTTATCCCCCCCGCAGAGTACGGACGTCTCTCCCGAGTTTTATTCAAAGTTATTCCTCACAAGGCCTTATAACTGGGTTATCCTCAGCTAACAACCACGGAAGATCGCACTCGCCAAAATTCTTCCTATCCCCAGTGGAGTTCATCAAAAGTTCCCCAGCAGTAACTTATCTTTGCAACCCCCCAGCCAGAGGGTCCTCAGGAATTCAATTCCCCCCAAAGTTTAAGTTTCAGTATCCCCAGCAAAGCCAGACTAATGGACCTTCTCCCCACAGAGTTTTAGAAGAGCAAATCTTGAGTTCCCCAGTAAGGTCGCCAGAGAGGCTTCCCTCAAAAACTGAAGATTCTTAGTCTTAACTCCCCAGCATGAGCCTACTAGATTGGTACTCCCCGGTAGAAGTCATCAGGAATTCCCCAGAGGCTTGGTATACAACCCAAGCTCCTTATTCCCCAGTCACAGCCAAGGAATTATTCTTCCCGGCAGCAGCCAAGATGCTTTTATCTTCAGCCATCCAGGATTCATCTATCCCAAGCAAGACAGCTCATCAGCTTACATGTGCATTCATTACATTCATATCATAAACATTGATGTAACATATATTGCATCATACATTTCATGCAACATAATTTTATGTTTAGCTAATATTTTGTCCTTTTCAGGATAAGAATAAAAGGCTATCATTAACAGTTTCAAATGCAGTTTTACACGGACTCATCATCAGGCAACCCTACACCGGTTCCTCCTCAAACTCCAAGATTTCTGAAAACAGTTTACGGGTTCTCCAAGTAACGGATGTTAACCTATCGCTTGTTCAGTTTCTTCTCCAGACTTATGAAAACAGTCTATGGATTCTTCCCAACAACGGATGTTAATCTATCGCTTGTTCAGACTCTTCTCAACCTTTGAAAACAGTTTACGGACGCTTCCCAACAACGGATGCTGCTCTATTGCTTATTCAACCTCAAGACTTCTGAAAACAGTTTATGGATTCTTCCCAACAACGGATGATTGATCTATCAACTTGTTCAGATGCAATTTTTGAAAACAGTTTACGGACGCTTCCCAACAACGGATGCTGCTCTATTGCTTATTCAACCTCAAGACTTCTGAAAACAGTTTATGGATTCTTCCCAACAACGGATGTTGATCTGTCAACTTGTTCAGATGCAATTTTTGAAAACAGTTTACGGATTCCTCCCAATAACGGATGTCAATCTATTGCTTATTCAGACCCCCAGTTCAGAGATGGTCCCAAGCATGGACACCTTCCTGATACTCATTCCAGATGGCATCTCTAAGCCCATCCCCGACAAGTTTCTGTCACTCTTCCAGATGGCATCATTAAGCCCATCTCCAAATGGCATCTCTAAGCCCATTCCCGCATCCTTTGCTTTGACGAGTGCAAATTTAAGGGCACTCTAGTGTCCAATCTCCTTTTACCCTCGAGTCACGAAAGGCAAACTTGCCAATCTAACTCTTCGGATTCAAGAAGATTGAACAGGGGCAACTGTTGTACCCCAAAATTTTCCCTCCCATTTCTCACTGATTTCTCACCACAAAACCCTTGAAGCTCAAGATCCAGTTAGGGTTTCATCTGCTCAAGACTTCTCCTTGCACTGCTGATCCAAATTAGGGTTTGTGTTTGCACAAAGATGTTTTGACCTAAAATGCCTAAGATGACTTTCATGCTTCATATTGGGATCTCAAGTTTATCCATACCAAGTTTCAAGTCTTGATTCCAAGTTTTGCCCAGTCAATTGGACAATTGACCTAGAAATCAGCTGTATTGGGGAAAAAGTCAACTGTGGCCAATTGACAGTCAAATCTCATGAAAATTGACCCACATCAACATTATGAACTCATATGGACCATTTGATCAAGTTTGGATCACAACTCCACAAGAAATTTGATCAGATCATCAAAAGGGCCAAATGGTCATTTTCAAGGTTTTGACTACACAAAGGCAAATTTTGACTGTTTGACCTAGCCAATGGCAAACCAAGCTCACATATGGACTCAAGGACCCCATGGAATTATCTTGACATGCTCAACAAACCCAAAAGATCTCAGGTACACAAGATTGACAATTGAATTTCCCAGTCAATTGATCAATTTTGACTGTATACTGAAAAGTCAAACTTTGACTTTTTGGTCAAAATCAAGAGTCACGATTCATTTTTCATCAAAACATGCCAAATCATGAAACTTGTTCACCAAGAAATCACAAAATGCAAATTAGGGTTAGAAATGAGAATTTTTCATAACTTAGAATTTTTCTAAGTTATGAAAAACCCTAATTGTTTCCCAACTTTGCCCCACTTTCTCACCAAGATTAATTTGGATTCAAACAAAAGTCAAAACATGAAAGTTGTAGCTTGTTGCATAATCTACAACTTTGATTCACAAAGTTTTCCCAAATGAGGCTTGTATCTCAAGTTACAAATTTTTGAATAAGGGCACTAAACCATTCTTAACTTAGTGAATTTTTGACCTATTTTGACAAGGTTTTCTACCCAACTTCAAGGCCATTTTCCATACACTTCCACTTGGAATTTCAATTTGCATTTCAAAGATGGATTGTAATACACATTCCAAGCTTTCCAAAATGTCCAAGAACTTCTCAAACAACTTCATAACTTGAGAGAATCGAATTTCATAATTTGGCAAAAACTCACTTTTGAATTGATCATGAACATGTTCATAACTTAAGCCATTTTCAAGTCAGCATAGTTTGTGCTAAATTACAGGTCCTAAAACCCTTTGACACTCAATAATTCAATGCAAAACCTTTGTGCCAAGACCATGTTTTGTGTGTTCAAGCATTGCCTAAAGGATTAATCCATTTATAGATAAAGCATTTCTTCCATTTTTGCAAAAGGTAACTTTATGTCCAATTGAAAATCCAAGCAGTACAAATGAGATCTAATTGGCACAAGATTATGAGTAAAACACTCTGATCAAGGAGAGATTATGCAGCTCATTAGGGGGCCTCTACTGACCTAGAACACAACTTGGGCATTTGTTGCTTAAAGTGTAAGTAACTTGGCATATGGTAACACAACTCTCATATCAGCTTGAAAACACTTAAGCAAACTTGTAAAACAGATCCAGGACATCATAACCAAGCTAGTACACGACCCTAACATCTCTCATACACTCCCAATCTCAGAATCACCTTCAAACTGCAAAAACAGGGCCAGGCCTGCAGTTTGAGTGCCATCTTCCATTTCCCTCAAGCTCTCTTGCCCAAACCAGTTCACACACATTCCCTAGCATCTATGCAAGCTAACCATGACTTGAAACACGACCTGTAATCCCTCTAACCAGTTCCACCATTTTCAGTTTCTTGTTTTGCAGGTGAAGTGCTCTAGCACGATTCAAAAGCTTTCAAGACAAAGTAAACATTGGAATAGCATCCCTGGACTTCAAGGAAGCTTTACCAATCATCACCTTGCACTGAAAGCTTCCTTATTGCCAGATAGAACTTCAACTGAACAGGTATTTTGGTGAACTTCTATCTCTCTTATTAGGCATCATTAGCTCTAAGTTTGTGAATAAACAATGTTCTACTCATGCCACTGAACATGTACATGTTTTTACTTTTCATTTCTTTTGCTTGAGCTGTGAGAATTTAAGGTTTGAAAATGGCAGAAAATCTAGGTTAGGATTTGGGGGAGAATAAATTCTCCCTCATCTTAGAGAGTTAGATCAAGTTCTGCATATGGTTGGATTCGTCTCTTGATGCTGAACATTTTTTATGTTATGAGTTTTCATTAATAAGCCAGGAATCAGGAGTTAGAAGTTTGAGAAGAAGGGCGCGCGTTTTGAACTGGTTTTGTCTGAAGGTTGAAGACAATGTCTTCTTGGGCTGGGCCTGAGTTATTTTCTTATTCACACCACCTTTTTGGTTTTACACCCCCTGAGCCCATTTCATTCATTTTTTAATGTTTTTGACTTTTTCTTTTTTTGATTGGCTCATTTATTTTTTCTCAGCATATTAAAAATATAAAAATATTTTTTCTCATCATTTTTAAATTTATTAGGAATTTTATTTGATTTTTTCTTTTAGTTTGTACATAAATAAATAAATAAATATATACTTTTTTTTTGTTTAAAATACTAAAATAGCACAAATATATTTTATACACTTTAATCTTATTTTTACTTCCTGAAAATATTTTATAGAAAAATAATTTTTTTTATTTTTAAATATTAAATATTATTAATTAATATATATAATACATATTTTGTAAATAATATAAATAAATAGGTATATATTAATACACTTAGGGTATAAATACCAAAAAATGTGCATATTTTATTTTTTAATATTTAATACTAAAAAATACATTTTTTACAAATATACTATATTTTATTTTATTTTGTATGTAAATAATAAATATTATATAAATTAAATGATTAATATCTCTTTTTGATTAAAATTAGGGTTTTGCCCTAAATATGAAAATACTCCAAAAATACTACCTTTTTATTTCTCTTTTCATTTTACATAAATAATACTTTTTCATACATATAAAAATTCTTTTACATCTTGCATATTTATTTCATTTCCATTTAATTTATGCTTTTGATTATAATGTAAATATTCAAAGAAAATGATGTAATAGATAGGTTTAATTTCTTATCTAAATATAACCCATCTTGAACATTGTACCCCCATCCCCATATTATTGTGTTGTAATAATGTAGGAATTTAAATTTCGCACTTTAATGCTTTCTAAACATACTATGCTAGAATTAGGGTTTGTATGCGAATAAAACGAATAAAATAGCTTGACCTAATTTCAAGATAAATAAGCATGAAAATGGACAACACATTCCACACTTGCACCCCTAGGGTATTCCACTTTGTTGCCTTCAAATAAATTGGGCCATATTGCATGTTGAATTTCTTTGGGTAAAACAAACAATCAAACGATCATAGTCCCTCAAAATGTTGCCTAAATGAATGATCAAGTCCCTTTTTAAAGAAAAATTGCCCAAAGACATTTAACACTATTTCAATTATGGTCCAAACGATGACCCGCGCCCGTCCCTTTCACCTCCTAAGACAAGATTGTCCACCAAATGCAATGGTGGAACAAAATTGTCAAAAGGTTTAAAACATAACAAAAAATCTTTGAGAAAACTTTAGGGTAGATAACTTTTAAGTACTTGTCAATTTGCAAAGAAAACACTTGCCTAATTTCAAAACTACACTTCACAAAAACTTTCAAAACAAACTTTCAAAAACCTTGAAACATCTTTTCAAAAGACAAACACCTCTTGTAAAACATTCGAGTAAAGAATTGTTACAAGGTTAGCCTATACAAGGCATCTTTTCAAAATATTTTCAAAAACCACACACCAAGCACCATTTCAAACAATTGAGAACCAAGGCAAGTTGATCTAAGCAAGTACCTAAGAGCCCATGGATAACCATGGATAGAAAGGGTGCTAATACCTTCCCTTTCTATAATCTACTCCCCGAACCCAAGAAAAATCTCAAAGGTTTTTGCTTTGCTTTTTAAACCTTTCCTTAGGATAAAATAAAAAGTCGGTGGCGACTCTTGCTCAACCGAAACATTTGCGAAAATAAACGCAAAACCCTAGTCAGTTCTCCCACCGTATCACAATATGGTTTATCTTCTTCTCAATCAGATTAACATAGGCTTCCCAAAACTTCCACTGGTCTACCCAAGTGCTATGTTAGATTTCTCTAAGAGAACCATGCATAATGTGAGATATCATTTGGATTATGGCATAAATGAATACTATTTTCACGTGGTTTAAACAAAGTGGAGAATTTACAATTATGATGATCCTGCTGAAAATTATGATGTTTTTGATGATCAAGGGAATGTTGACGGTCCTGAAGAAATAAGTGGTGCTCCCACGGAGACATCCCCATGGCTGATACAAACCATGAGGAAGATGAAATATGGATGAATGCAACAACTGCTCAACAACATGACTATGAGCAACCTTGGAATGATAATTAGAAACGAAATTCCTGGTCTGCACAGGGAGGAAACTATGGAGGCTATGATGGAGGTTCTTATGACTATGTTGATGATTCACATCAAAACAGGTACAAATTTGATACAAGAAACAACTTTGAGATTCTATCTTTGCTCTAGAAAATACAACTTCAACAAAATCAGTGCTATGAAGAAGAAGTGGAATGGTGGGCAGTTGAAGTGCAATGGTGCACTGATTTTCAAAACGCTCAAAATGAGAAATTCAAGCTAGTTAATGCAAGATTGGATATTCAAAAGACCAAATTTGAGTTATTTCCCTTGACTGCTACTTCACAGTTTCAGTCTCTTCATGAAGAGATTCATAAGTCAAGTGGAGTTATCCAAGGAAGAATCAACCATCTCCACACAATTGGTGTCCAACAAAGTGTTTAAGCAACTTCATTTTATGAGGATATGTGTAGAAGTGGAAGAACCCATCAAAGATGTCGTGGTGGAAATAATGAATGTTGATGTGTTGAATTTCATTTAGTTGTTGTTTTTTTTTCTTTCCATGCATTGCAGTTGAAGAATAATTTGTTATGTGGTTTCATGTACTTTAATTTTTCGCTTGTGTGTTTGAACAATGTGTGCAAATTTACTTGATTTATGTTATATGTGTCTTTTTGTTTCTTTATCTTTTTATCTAGTTTTGTAAAGGTAGTGTTATATGTATGTGTAGACTCTCACTATGAAAAATTTCCTTTGGTATGATGTATTGATTTGTTATGTATTGAAGGATAAGATACTTCTAATTGTGTTTCTTGTTTCTTTTTAATGTTGTCAAAGGAGAAGATATATGCAATGATAAAGAATGAAAGCACATATCCAAGGGGAGCATCAATGAAGTGCATCGCCATATTTTTGCCATCATAAAAAAGGGAGAGTTTATGAAACTTGGTCTCTTAAGTGTTTTGAATGATGTCAAAAATACAAGAATCTATCATTTCTATAGTTGGACGTTATCTCTGAGTTTTGTGTGGCATCCTAGTCATTTATAAGTATTAGGTTGTTTGAGAATCATTAAAAATCATTTTAATGTTGATCCAAATCATTAAAAAACAAGTTTTGCATGAATTTTCATTGCATGTGTCGACACATTCGTTTTTCAGGTCGACACTTATAACTCATTTTTGAAGCATGTAGCTTCTGTAATTCTCAGGTCGACACATGCATTGTATAGGTTGACACATACTGAAGCATTTCTGAAATTACATAAATATTTATTTTTATGTGTCGACACATACATTTTTTAGGTCGACATATTTACTATCATTTTAAAGCTTGTAGGCTCTGACTTTGTTAGATCGACACATAGCGTTACCCAGATCGACACATACAACTTAAAAATAATGTATGTATCGACACATCCATTTTATAGGTCGACACATACTTCTTGTTTCGTAAATTATATCAAATATCTTTCCTAATTTGTCCTTTTTTCCCTAATTGGTCCAAAACTATAAATACTCATTCATGCATCATTCACAACCCGATGATACCTTAAAATTAGCCTACGATTTCTCTTCATCTTCAACTTATGCATACATACTGACATTACATTGTGATGATGTTTCATTGGGGTGCCATCTAGAGGAGGTGTGATAACGTACAATTAGGTATTGGGTTGATATTTGTAGGGGTCTTCATCCGAAAAAACGCGGTTTTATCCTCTAAGATCATTGATTAATTTGAGGGTTTTCATGCAAAACATTCAAGAGGTAATTGCGGCCAAGTGAAGTCCTTTGGAGATAAAGAACGCAAGGGATCCATTAGAGATAAAGAATGCAAAGGAAGTAGCGAGAGAACGGCAAATTACAATTGAAGTCTTGTGTTGCAATAGTTGAAATTGATGGCGCACAAAAGCTTTGGAGATAAAGAATGCAAAGGAGTAGCATCATTTAGATAGTCAATTTGCATCTATTATGTCTTGGTCTTGCTCAAGATGAAAAGAGTAGAATGGGTTGAATCAACAATAAGCATTAGGGTTTATGGAGTTTCTCTTGAACACTTCATTTGTATTAACTTTTTGGATAGTAAGAATTATCCTAATTCTATTGGAATTAAGCGCAAATGTACCCGCACACAAGGACGACAGTGGGGAACTGTGAAGATAAATTCCTTGTGTCTCTTTTATTTTTGCTTTTACTTGCTTTGATATTCATCGATCAATTTTCTAAATATCATTGCATTATCAATTGAATTATAAGAAATTTTTTGAACTGTTTTTTATTCTAAATCAAGTGTTGATATAGCTTATGATCACTTTTGATTATAAGTGGTTTTGTGTATCAACACAACTCAAGGAAAAATTATGAGAATTTACTTCCACACCAAGTGTTTGATAAATTGATTTAGTCAATTCTTTTTAATATTGCCATTGGAAGTAGTTTTACTAGTATCTTGCAATAAACGTTAAATAAGTTGTAAAGTGATTCAAGCATATTAATTCCATTTGTTGTTCTTATTCCATATTGGATTTTTTTTTACGTTTGCATATCTGAGTTTCCAATAACATTCGTAAAGACGACATTTTAAAAATCTTTTGCAAATCTCTTTGATAAAACTATTTTTTAAAACCACAATTTTTATAAATTTTTTATAGGAGTATATATTCATCCCCCTCTAGATACGTTGTCATTGTCTAACAGAGGTGGTGGTAACACTGGTGATTTGTTGTGAGGGAGATTTTTGATGGTGCATTGCAGAGTCAGGTTAAGTGTTTATGTTGCGGATACAAATCAAATAAGGTTGATGAGATGATGGATATTAGTTTGTATGTTTTTCATAGTAATTCGTTTATGATTCTACGCAGAAGTTTTTTCAGCACGAGGTTTTAGATGGAAGTACAAATATGATGGGTGAGTGATGAAGTGCAGAATATTAAAGGGCGTTTAAATGTTTTACGCTTCATCCAACTATTTCGTTTGGATTACCAATTAATATCAATAACTTTACATCTCTCAATGCGACTATTGAGTTACCATGTAAAGTGTATTTGGTCATCATGAGTAATTAGGAATTAATGAAATAATTAATTAAATATTAAGAAAATAATCAAAGATAATTATAGTAACATTTCTATTAATAGTAATTGTTAAAATAGTAAACCTTCTAATAAGATGACAAATGGCAAACTTGCCAAAGAACTCTTTTTTACTTTATTCTATTTAATGATTATTTTTTAGTTGATATTTATTATAATGTCAATACATAACTAGTCAATAAGCATAAATTAACAAATATCATGTTAGAGTAATTATTTAATTAATTATTACTTCATTCCTTTTTTTAAGTGTTATTTTAGCATAAAGCTCTTCAACCAAGATAGTAGATTGTCAAAGTTATTTTTCCTATTATACCCTCATTTGTTTTATCTTTCCAAATAAATTCAATCATACACTATCTCTCTCTTTTTCTAATACTAATTGAAAAAATAATTAATTTTATATAAAATATGAAGTGGAGTTATTGAAAAAGTAAGGGTATAATCAAAAAAATTATAACATTAAACTATAAAACGAAACTTAAATGAAAACAAAAAAATTATTCTAAAATGATACTTAAAAAAAGAACGGAAGGAGTAATAAATTACATTATGATCAATATTTATTAAACACGAATTATAAGTGTTGTACCCCAAAATTTTTCCTCTCATTTATTAAGATTTTTCTCACAAGATCTCTTTGACTGAAGATTGGATTAGGGTTTGACCAACTCAAGACATCTCATCATGCACTGATGACCCATAATTAGGGTTTGAGATTGCACAAAGATTTTTGGACTATCAATGCTTAATATGACTTTCAAGGACAAATGTGGACCCCCAAGATTACTCATGACAAGTTTTAAGCCTTGAATCACATTTTTGATCAGTCAATTGGACAACTGACCTAAAAATCAATTGTATTGGGAAAAAGTCAATCATGGCCAATTCACAGTAAAACTTCATAATTTCTGATCCACATCAACATTTTAGACTCATGTGTATCATTAGATCAAGTTTGGACCATAATTCCTCAAGAAATTTGATCAAATCATCAAAAGGGCAAAATGGTCAAAATTAGGGTTTTGACTGATAAAAGGAAATTTCTGATTTTTGACCTAGAAAATGATCAATTGGTTTGAAGCATGATTTCAAGAATTCAATTGCATCATCTTGACCTAATTACATAGTTCAAAACACTGCAAATCCATTGGATTGACATATGAGTTTTTCAGTCAACTGATAAAGAGTCAATTGTACACTGAAAAGTCAAACTTTAACTTTTTGGTCAAAATCAAGTGCCAAAGATCATAAATCATCAAAATATATCAAAATGTGAAACTTGTTCATCAAGAAATCAAAGATTAAAGATTTTGTTTTGAAATTTGAAATTTTCTTAACTTAGAAATTTTTCTAAGTATAGAAAATTTCTTATTTTTTCTCAACTTTAAACCAAATTCTCACCATGATACAAGATGATTCAAAGGAAGTTCCCAACATGAAAGTTGTAGATCTCCATGAAACCTACAACTTTGCATCACATAATTTCTCCTAAAGATGCTTGGATCTCAAGATATAATTTTGTGAATACATGCTCATAAACTAAAATAACTTGGTGAAATTTTTCCCTAGTTAGGCAGGTTTTTGACCTAACTTCATGACAATTTTTCACATAGTTCCAAGGGGAATATTTGAAGGCAATTCAAAGATTAGTTGTATAGCACATTGCAATCTTTCCAAAATATCCAATAACTCCTTGAGATCATTCTTGGGTAGGGAGAATCGAAGAGATGAAGTTGGCAATTTCTCACTTTGATTTCAAACCATTTCTTGAAGAACAAAATTCAAATCCTAAAGCATGTTGTACAATCTTCAATTTTCAGGCCTCAAACTCGTTTGTCACTCCACCATTAATGGATTGAACAAGATTTCATGCCCTAAAGCCAACCATTCAATGCATTGTACAAGAAAATAACCATTTATGGAAGAAAGGCAACATTGCCATTTTGGAAAAGCATGTTTTTTGCATTTTTCCATTTCTTGAGCCTTGGACTTGTTCTTTCTATACAAACCAAGCCTCTAAACCTGAACAAAACATGTTTAAATCTTCACACCACCCTACAAGATCAGAACCATACATTAAGAAGTCATTTCTCATACTTGCTTCAAAAACAAGAAATGTAGCAAGACATGTGATCTTGTACTTCTGAGCAAGCACAAGTCCTCCAACCTTTTTCTCTATATAAAGCCATCACTTTGCAACTAAAAGGACGAATGCCCAAGCCTTGAAACACCCTAGAATCAGAAATTGCATATCAAGCCTCCAAACTTGCCATTTCTGACTTGTGAACTGAATCTTTCATTCCACTCGTGCGTTTTCAGGCCTTTTGCTTCCCTAAGCTTCCTTACCTTACAAGTAAACCATCCCCACCATGAAACATCACTGTAACTCCATCTTCCCCATTATTGAACTTCAAAAATAGAGTAACACATGTGGACTTCTCCAGATCATTCCAGCCACCCTCAAGACGAGCTAAGCATTGCATTAGCTTCCTAGAGGTTCAAGGAAGCTAACCTGATCATCCAAGAGTAAGCTCATTTCCAAAACACGATTTCCATTTTCAAGGTGAGTTTTCTGTTTTTCTAACTCTTGATATAGGCATAGTTAGCTTTCCATTTGTGAATATATAATGTAGATATCATTGCTACGAAGCTGTACATATCCCTAGCTTGTATTTATTTGGCCTGAGTTGAGAGAATTTTCAGTTTGAAGTTTATGAAAAAATTAGGTTATGAATTAGGGCAACTAAAATTCTCTTTGATCTTGGACTAATAGTTTTAGTTATTCACATGGTTAGAATCGTGAGGTAAAATGCAATAACATTCATGTTATCAATTTCCATTTTTGTTGAGAGATGAAAGAGTTACAGGGGGTTCGGCTGGCTAGAGGTTGAAGATGAAGTACAGGGCAAGGAAGCGTTTTATGTTATGTATTTTTATTTTCATTTGAACTAACGGATGTACAGCCACCCCAGTGACAAGGCAGTGCGCAGAAATGCCTAAGGTCACAGGTTTGAGCCTTGGTGCTGCCTTTTGCAATTTTTCCATATTTTCTCTTCTTTTTTTTATTGTTTGCAGCGTGGGCTCAGGGGTATTGGGTCCTATGTTTTTGCTAAACTCTCACCCTCTATTTATTTGAAGCACCCCTGGCCCAAATGTTTATTTAATACTTTTATTTTCATTATTATTTTTTATCAAATATTTTTCTTAATAACATAAAATCAAAAAAAAATATAAAAAATGATAAATATTATATTTTGTTTATTTTATTTTATTTTATCATAAAAAATATTTTTTTTATTTAGTTATATATTACCTATTTTAGTCAAATAAACTTGTAAATTAAAATAGAATTAGGTTAAATATTTATTCTTTTTTCTCACACTTATAAATATTTACTTTAACATATAAAAGGACCAAAATACTTTATAAATACTATTATTTATTTTCAAGACAAAAATACTTAAAGAAATTTATTTTCTTTTAACAAATTAAAATTAGGGTTAATCATAATCTTTTCTAAAAAATAACTTTTCTTTCTTAATTAATTTAAGTTCAATTTTGCTGTATTTATTAGGCTTAGATTAAGAACTTTTTGTTACATAAAAAACAAAACAAAAATCTTTTTCTTGCATTTATATATCCTTGCATATTTAAATTGTCTTGTACATTATATATTCCAATACTTGTATAAATTCATTTGGTTGTAATATATTAATTAGGTTTATATTATTGCAATCCTTATTCATAATTTATATACTCCCTCCCATAAAATGATGTAATAGCGTAGTGATCTTTAAATTACGCAATTTATCGCTTTTATATAACATGTTAGTAATTAGGGGTTTGTATGGCAAGATAAAAACAATCAAATAGAAAACCCTAATCCAAGACAAAATCAAGCATGAAAAATGACACACTTGCACACAAACACCCTTAGGGTTACTCCACTTGGTTGCCTCATACAAAAATGGCCATATTACGCATGTGAAGTATCTTGGCAAAACAAACAAATATAAGATCATAGTACCTCGATGACGCTATCTAAAGTTGCCTTACAAAATGATCTTAGTCCCTAAAAATTCTAAGATACTTTACAACATTGCTAATCATGGTTATACGATGACCCACGCCTGTCCCGTTTACCTCCAAAGATGGGGTTGCTTACCAAATAAATGGTAAGACAACAATATCAAAGGAAAAGAAAATAAACAAGAAAGACATTTGAGTAGGTAGATTAATTTTAGCTACTTGCTCCGTTTCAAACAAATATCCTTGCTATTTTCAAAATAAACACACACATTTCTAAACATCTTATAAACATTGAAAACATTTTCAAAAATACAAACATCTTTGTATACATTCTTACGAACGAGAATCATTACAAAGATTTCCTAAACAATGGCCCCTTTTACAAAATACTTTCAAAAACCACACAAAGCACAATTTCAAACAAAAGCAAGTGATATAGCAAGTAACTAAGAGCTCGTGGAAAACCATGGATAAAAAGGGTGCTAATACCTTCCCTTTTATAATCTATCCCCCGAACTCAAGAAACAATCTCAAAGGTCTTTCCTGTGTTTTTTCACCTTTCCTTTTGGATAAAAGAAAAGCCGGTGGTGACTCTTGCTAACCACAACATTTGCGATCAAACGCAAAACTTTCAAGTCAGTTCTCCCACCGTATCACAGAACTGGAAAATCTACTGGGGATATTTTATAAAAAGTGGGGTTACCTTAGGAATATATCATATTTACTTGCTTACATTGTTTGATTTGTATGCTTTACATTATGGTTCTTTGTTTGGATTTGAATCCTCTACCCGGATTTGGGATACATTATAGGTAAATAGCAATACGTTGTGGGAACTATGTGGGGTATATCGACATGGTCTAAGCAATAGCTATGTTAGTGTGACATATTTGTGGGTACCGGTAGCCTTTGAGTTAATCAAAGAGTATACGGGGCCATTGAGTGATGTCATGAAGCATTAATGAACTTCTAGAACCTTAACTTGACCAACTTGGCCTTTAGGGTGTAGTGAGATGACCGGATTTGGTGCAGTCCGAAGTTGGTAGATACTCGATACTACACTCATTGAGGTTTGGTTTATTGGGAAATTTCGGTCGTCATTAAAGAGGCTTGAGCTGAAACAATGACCAAGGAAACAATCCAGTGATATTGATCTCCTTAGAACCAGGCTACTATTACTAGGACAGGTTTAAGCCAACTAACTTCAAGAGGGTACTTACCTATAAAACTCCATGCAAGACTAAACTAAGAACTTGTTTGCTTTTCTTGTATATGCATACTTGTACATAACATCATGGACATCATGAACATCATATGCATCCACTAACCATTTCAAGGATTTTTTAGATTCATCTTTGTTCTTGTTTTGTAGGATATGGATTCACTTCGCAGGAAAACTATTCAAGTCAACCTTGTAAGAATTTCTCCACAACTTAAGGGGCTAGCTTTAAGGATTCCTGAGAACTCTCTATTCACTGAAAGACACGGTAGTCTACTCAACTTGGTCACCTCCAACACTGATGAGGATATGATGAAGGTGCTCTTTCAGTTCTTTGATCCTTTGCACCATTGCTTCATATTTCCCGACTATCAACTTGTGCCTACTTTAGAAGAATTATCCCAACTCTTAAAGATTCCCATTCTCAATCAACTACCTTTCAACGGTACGGAAAGATACCCAAAGCCGGAAGAGATTTCTTAAACTCTACACTTGCACTCATCTGATGTCACAACTCATTGGGAAACTAGGAGTGGTGTCAAAGGCTTCTTAGCAAAGTTCCTGTTTGAGAAAGCCCAAAGTTGTTGGAATTCCTTAGACTTGCAAGCCTTTGAGGAAATTGTGGCTCTTCTTATCTATGGGATGGTTTTGTTTCCCAATCCTGACCAACTCATAGATGTGAACACCGTTAAAATATTCATGTCACGCAACCTGGTGCCTACATTGCTAGGGGATATCCTACACTCTTTACACACTCGCACAATGAGGAAAAGAAGTGTCCTTATGTGTTGCACTCCTCTCTTGTAAATATGGTTTATTTCTCATCTTCCCCAATCAGTCTTAAAGAATGAGCAAGGTTCAAGGTGGTCACAAAGGTTAATGACGCTCAAACACTCAGACATTCATTGGTGCTCCCGATCCAAAGAGAATGTTATCATTGTTGACCGTTATAGAGAATTACCTAATGTCCCTCTACTTGGAATTAGGGGAGGCATCACCTACAACCCATGTTTAGCCTTAAGACAGTTTGGTTACACCCGAAGGGATGGTCCGCATGAGATGCTGATTCAAGGTTTGGTATTCGACTACGACAACGACGATCAAGGTCTTCGCTGGAGATTTATTCGAGCTTGGAGGATGCTAAACAAGGTGGATAGCAAGACTTTGGGGCACAAGAATTCCATCCCTCTTGAGCCTTACCTCAAATGGATACGAACTCGTGCTTAGAGTCTCATGATGCCTTACCCCTCCATTCTCCCGGTAATCATTGAGCCTGTTGAGGAAGGAGATGTTCCATACACTATCCTAGATCCTGACATGCCCACATATCTTGAAGACCTACAAAGGGATTGGATACAAATCAAAGGAGAGCGGGATACTTTCGAAGCCCAATTATACGCAAGCGAGAAGAAGGTTTTGGAACTCACTAGGCTACTTCATGAGGAGCGGACTCTAAATGCCTACATTGCACCAAAGAGGATGCGCACTACTTTTTTATCTTAGAGTATTGTATTATTTTGTCCAAATGGCATTTATGTACTCAAACTTTATCTTATTAATATAACATGTGTTTCTTTTTGTCTAAAACGAACTTGAATTTTCAGAATCCTTGAAAACATTGCATATGCACATATCATTCATCATAACATAAACAGGTCATTTTGCAACAAGTTTCCTCATCTCTCTACTGTTTATTTCAGCAAGATGGATCTCGAACAAACAGTAAAAGATCTCCAAGCTCAGAATACGCAGTTTCAACAATTGCTCATGACCCTAGCCAAGGGGCAAGAAGAGTTGAAGACTCTGCTAGCTGAAGAGAGGAAAAAGAAAACAAAGAAGGTAACTGGAGTCTTAAACATGGGGAGAATATTTCAGGGGAAGATGAGAAGGACTTTGAACTTTGAAACAACTTCCGGTGAAGGAGAAGGGAAAGGCAAGGAAACAGATGTCCCGTCAGAATCGGAAGAAGAGGAGGAAGAAGAGGAAGACTACTCTGAGGAACAATATCCTCTAGCTGATGACAAGTACAGACATCTCGAAGAGCATTTGAGCGCGATGGAAATACAAAAGGTGCCAGGCTTAGACTTTGAGGAATTGGGACTTTGTGATTCCTCCAAAATCAAAGTACCTATGTTTGCAAAATATGATGGAGTGTCATGCCCTAAAATGCATCTCCGATCATATGTGAGAAAAATCCAACCCCACACTGCCGATAAAGACTTGTGGGTGCACTTTTTCCAAGACAGTATGTCTGGAACATAACACGACTGGTTTTACCAACTAGAAAGATCCAACGTCCATAATTGGGAAGATCTTTCTACAGCTTTCTACAAACAATATCAATATAATGCTGATTTGGCGCCTACCCGTACTCAACTCCAGAGTATGGCCATAGTTTCCAATGAAGGTTTCAAAGATTACGCACAAAAATGGAGAGACTTGGATGGAAGAGTTCAACCCCCTCTGTCTGAAAGGGAATTGGTGGACATGTTCTTAGGCACTTTATCTGGCCCTTTCTTCAACCATTTAATCGGAAGTTCATCTGCAGGCTTTACTGAAGTAATATTAACTTGAGAGAGGGTGGAAGCTGGCATAAAAAGTGGAAAGATTCAGAAGGATTCATCTTCTTCTACAGCTGTAAGGAAACCTTTCATCGGGAAAAAAGAGGTAGCTGCTGTATATCCGCAAAGGAACCAAGATAGGGCCGAACGCCGACCAATGGTGGGGGCTATTATGATTCCAAAACCTACATATGATCAACAAAGAAGTAATCAACCAAGGATGGAAAGGCCAGTCCGACAATTCACCAGAATTAACATGACTTTGTATCAAGTATTACCGCATCTTCTGAGATCCAACTTGGCAACCTTGAAAGAAGCTCCGAAAAACCCCAATACAATATCCCCTCATTATCACCCCAATGCCCGTTGCGCATATCACTCTGAAAGTCCTGGTCACGATACTAATAACTGTTGGGCCTTGAAGAACAAAATACAAGACCTCATTGAAGCAAAAGAAATTGAGTTTGATGCACCCGAAAAGCCAAATGTCATTTCTGCTCCTATGCCCATACATGGTCATAACACCAATGCTATTGAAGAATATTTGTTTGTTACCACAGTTGATGAACTCATGACTCCACTTCCAACCATTAAAATAAACTTGTTGAGAGCCGGTGTGTTCCCGGGCTGTAATGAAGTTTGCCATCTCTGCATGTCCTCACCAATTGATTGCCCTTTGTTGAAAACAGGCATTCAATGCTTGATAGATAACAAAGAGAATTTGTTTGAAAGTACTCCTGTTTAACCTGTTCCTGTTGAATATGTTTCAATCATTACCATTTCCTCCAATTCTTCCAGGGTCTCCACCAAAAGGCCCGTTAGAATTACATCGGTTCCGAAAGCAACTCCTTTAATAATCACAATGCCTGGGCCAGTCCCATATGAATCAGATAAAACCGTGTCGTGGAATTACAGAGGGGATATTTACTACCATGGCATCAAACAAGACCGGCCAACCGGCGAAGAAATAAATTCCGAAGAAGAAGATTCTAACATCAGCAATATTGCCGGAACTAGTAAAATTACCTGAAGCGGTAGGATCTTTTCTCTAGAAATTGCTCCCCCAAAGGCAGTTTCTGGACCCGTGGCTGCTCCAAAGGTTACTTCCGTACCCATAATCATCTCTGCAAATGCTCCTATTGACGAAGTCGTTACAACCCCTTTTGTCATTCCTACCAACACTCCTACTGCTGAAAACCGAGGAAAGAGTATTCAAGTGGAGCCTGTCCGGATGAAGGCTCAATCACTGACTATCCATGAGGCTTCCAAGAAAGAAATGGAGGAGATCCTGAAAATAATAAAGAGGAGCGACTATGATGTAGTTGAACAATTGGGGAAAACTCCCTCCAAGATCTCCATGTTGGCATTACTGCTGTGTTCTGAGGCACATGCGAAAGCCTTGGTGAAGTTCCTAAAAACAGCCCATGTGCCTCAAGAGACGTTTGCTGATCAATTCCAAGTTTGCGTGGCCAGCTTGACAATGTATAACGGCCTAGGCTTCTCGGATGTGGATCTGACACCAAGGAGAAGAAAGCACAATGAGGCATTACATGTCTCTATGGAATGTAGGGGCACAACTCTGGCCCATGTTTTGGTGGACACTGGCTCGTCTTTGAATGTATTACCCAAAAAAGCTCTTGACAGACTTGACTGTGAGGGGCTGACTTTGAAGCCAAGCAATATAGTGGTAAGGGCTTTTGACGGTTCGGATAGGATGGTGCACGGGGAAGTGGATATCCCTATAAAGGTTGGAACTCAAACTTTTAATTCAACCTTTTATGTAATGGATATCCGCCCTTCTTACTCCTGTTTGCTAGGCTGGCCATGGATCCATAATGCTGGCGTTGTTACCTCAACACTACACCAGATGCTGAAGTATCCGGTTCAAGGGAATATTATCACCGTACATGGAGAGGAAGAATACATGATCAGCCATCTCAATTCCTTCAGATATGTGGAATTGGACGACGAATTCATTGAAACTCCTTTTCAACACTTTGAAGAGGTCCCCCAAGAGGTGGAGGTAACCAAGGCTGCTCCCAATATCACAAGGCCTCCACTCTGGATATCATCTCTGAAGGATGCCAAAGCAGTAGTAGAAGAAGGAGGATGCACTATCTGGGGGAAACTTCCAGATATCCCGTATAAATCTGACAAGTTTGGCTTAGGTTTCACTTCAAGTGCTCAAAAGATTGTATGTTGTGCCCGTGCTGGAGGGCCACCCTTGAAGATTAGCAACCGTGAGGTCAACACGGTGGAAGATGGCGAAGATGATTGCAACCTGGAGGATTGGATCTTTCTGACTATCAGTGGAGGGCTCGGCAATTAGGAGGCTAGAGACTTCATCCCAATCACTTTCATCCCTCAATAATTTATCTTTACATTTTTGTTGGATCTGTAATATTCAAAATAATTCGCACTCTTAAAACCTTGTGTCTTACCCGAGGCACAATGGTCCATTTGTAAGGGTTATTATTTCATCTTCATATGACATCAATGAATCATGGATGTTTTCGCATTCAAACTTTTGTGCTCATTGTTTTTTCTTTTACATTTTATTTTATTTCAAAGATAGTTATACCCTTACACACACCCACACTCATAATGCAGGTATCTATCCATTCTGGATCCCATGGGTAACGATACTGCTATGGCCTTTCGTAACTCTGAGAGTCTAATCTACCAAGCCAAAGACGAAGGTGAGGAAGATTGTGAAGTACCAGGAGAACTTGCCAGACTGCTACAACAAGAGGAAAGAACCATTCAGCCTCATGAGGAACCCATGGATACAATCAACCTAGGTACTGAAGAAGATAAAAAAGAGGTCAAAGTGGGTGCCAACCTGGAATCTAGTGTCAAGGGGCGTCCGAGTCAGCTGTTGCATGATTATGTCGAAGTCTTTGTGTGATACGGTGGCAGAACCGGACTGTTTTGGAAAATGCTGGTTTGCGTTTTGCATTTTTTTATTCGCAAAATGTCGCGGTAAGAAAGAGTCGCCACCGACTTTTATTTTATCCAACTGGAAAGGAAAAAAGCATAGAAAAATTCCTTTTTCGAGATTTTTTGAGTAAGGGGGGTAGATTATAGAAAGGGAAGGTATTATCACCCTTTCTATCCATGGTTTTCCATGGGCTCTTAGGTACTTGATCATCTTTTTAAATTGTTTGTGTGTGTGCTTTGTCTTAAAAAGTTTGTTTTACTTCGTTTTAAACCTTGCTTCTGTCTTCAAGAGTGTTACGAAGTGTTTTTGAAAACTTTGTTTGAAAAGTGTTTGGTGTGAAAAAGTTTGATTTGAGCAAGTACCTACTAGCATATACCTACTCAAAAAAAGATTGTTTCTATTCTTGTTTCCTTTAGACAGTGCTATCCCACTATTAACGAGTAGGTAGCAGCGTCGTTAGCATTGTAAGGGTCAATTCAAAAGGGACGTACAATCACTAAAGCAATGTTGGGACGTCTTAGTAATAACCCTAATGTCTTAAGATCATATTCGAGGCAACATTTCCGAGGCAACATTTCTGAACGGGACATTTGATCTTTGTTTAGACAAGAGAGCGACCACTAAAACACCCTATACTTAATGATCGTTTATCAAAGGCAACCGAAGTGAGAGTATACCCTAGGAGTGCGCATGTGCGAGTGATTTGATTTCAAGTTATTATCTTTGCACATTTAGGGTTTGCTAACCATTTTAAAATTAACATACATTCTTGTCATACAATCCTATTATCATACATCTAACAATTAATATTTGTGAAAATTAAAATGCGAGAAATAAAGTTACGCTATTACAAGGCTTCAGGGAGGGGGATTAATTACATAGCCAAAAAACCCGCAAAACGATAAATAAACGAAAAAGGCCTAATTAAACTATTACATCCCATAAGCAGTTACATTAATATTGTCAAAATAAATAAACACGCGATGAATCGAGGACGAGAGAAAATTAGGGTTTTGACCCCGTCTAAACCTAGTTGCAAGAAAAATCATTTTTTGGTTGTTTTTGATTATTTTTTGAGAAAAAGGTTTTAAATTAAATAAATACAAACCTAATTACTAATTAAATTAAATTAAGAAAATTAATTAATTTTGACCTATTTTTGTATTTTGGTTATTTTAAGAAAAAAAGAAAATAAATTAAACAAAACCCTAATTTCTAATTTATTTTAAGTTATTTACAAAAAGATTAAAGTTACCCTAAAATTAAATTAAACTAATTAAATTAATTTTGAAAAAATATATTAAAAAAACCTAAATTTGATGAAATTGATTTTTATGAGTTTCTTGTAAAAAAGAATTAATTTTTATGTGAGAAAATAATTTAAACAAAATTAAATAAATAAAGAAATATATAGAAAGAAAGGAAAGAATTGGGCCTGGTATGCTAGCAATTTGAGGGGTGTCCATAGCAATTTCTGAGCCTAAAAGCCTTGGCCCACGTTGACTCCCATGATCCCATGCTGCACATTTGACTAGGCCTTTGGTAGACCTTCAAATGATGGCCTTCAGATCTGGCATTCTGGAGATCTAGTGATTGAACCTTGAGGGCACATGTTAGGCCTCATGATGTGTGGGATATAGGATCTGTAAAGAACAATTGAGAAAAATTGCAAATGTTGGAGGTAGGGGTCGAACCCCTGACCTCATGCCTGCAAAGCCTTAACGCCTTCCCTGGCTACCACTGGGCTACTTGAATTCATTTGTTAATATATGAAATAATAACAATAAAATAAAAAAACAATGCCAGTTATCAGACACACGCCAGAATTCAAACGAGCGAATGGGGTGGTGCCACGCAGTCATCGTTTACCCTTGTCTGTCGTTTTAGGTAAAACAACCTTTACCTACAGACGTTCTCTATAGGTATAGCCCCTGCAATTTTCCAAAATCACCTACAAGCATGATGAAAATTCTGGCTACAGATACTCAATGTCACGTCCAATGTTATGACACCGTATCTGACTTACTATATGACAGTAGATACAAAAGCAGTAAATAACACAGTCAATTGTTTACCCAGTTCAGTGTGCAACAACACCTACTCTGGGGGCTACCAAGCCAGGGAGAGAATCCACTATAAGAGATGTTAATTCAGGAATAAACCAACCAGTTTATCTCCTTCACTTAAGACCTACCCAATGCAATTCTAATCTAAGTACAACTTAAACCTGAGTTCCTACTCACTCCCCCTCAATCACAGCAGTGATACATAAACAAATTTGACTTGAGAATTGTTGAAGACACTCTTCAAAACACACACTTGATTAAGCTTCACAGCTTTTTAATCAAGTAACACAATCACTCGTGCTTCACAGCTTTGAGTGATGTACTCAACTAACTTGACTCTGCTTCACAGCTTTAGTCAAGTAACATTCAAACACTCTTGCTTCAAAGCTTTGAGTGCTACACAACCCTTACAATTTAAGCCTATTCCAAGACACTTATCACAATGATAATTGCTTGGAGTACAATAAACAAATCTATACAGATTACAAACTTGATCTTCTAATCAATCAGCAGGGATAGCTTCAAAAACCGCAGCTCTGTTGAATATATAGCAGCTGCAACTTCAGTTAGGGTTTCCAAAAACCTAGGGTTGATTCCTTTTGACCTAATGACCAGGTCACAGTACTTTGTTGATCAGGTTAGGATTGAGCGAGGTTACTCCTCAGAAAACGCAGGATTCTGTTTAGGAAGGACTGAGTTATTTCCTGAAAAAACTCAGACTTATCCAATCCTGTAATCCTGCTAGTTCAGAACAGGATGTCATAACATCTGTTATGACATCTGAGAAAACCTGTCTACTGATTAGCTAAATGTGATCATTTTGCAAACATGCTCAGATACACACTTATAAACATCGGTATTTGAGTTACAATATTTTTCTGCATATGTACCTAAAGAGTTAGTACAACCTGAACTAGAATGTTATGACATCAGTCATGACATTCACACATACACTTGGAATTTACCAAAAATGCAAGCCAATACCTAAACACCTACAAACTCCCCCTTTGGCAGATTTTTGGCTAAAGTCCCTAAACAATCAGAGATAGATAGATAGCAGCAGAAATAAGTGACAGCAGAAAAATATAGTGTTAAGTACTAATTAGGCAGTACCAAAAATATTCTCCCCCACTTTAGCCACAAATGGGCCAAAGATTACATGTTTATAAAGTAATACAGTTATCCAAGACAAAATAATGAGATCAGCAGCAGACAACAGCAGAACATACTTCCAAACTCCACCAGCAACACCACCAAGCAGCAATCATCCTTCAAGTACTGTCATCAGTCTCAGAGGAGCCACTTTCTTCAATGTTGAGCTGTCCTTCATCTTCTTCCCTCATGCTTGCTTCAGCTTCTTCCTTTTCTAGCTTGGCAATTAGTGCTTCTAGGGTCCTTTTTCTAGCATCCAGATCTTTGCAAGTTTCTTTTAAGACAGCTATGACATCTGATGTTTTGGACTGGCTCTTTGCAGACGATGTCTCAGCTGATGTTATGACAATGTCTGGAGCATGGGATCCCTGAAACAGTTTGTAGTGCAGGCCAAGGGCAGGGGCTCTTTTGCAGACTGTATCTCTTGCTACAAGTATGTCAGGATATTGTGCAAGGATGATTCCACAAATGAGGGAGGGAAAGGCAATTGGTCCTTTGACAGCATAACTGCCAGCATGCTTCAAGGTTTGTTCAAAAATGTACCTTCCATAGTCAAAGGCAGTCTTGGTTCCTACAGCATAGATGAATCTCCCCAATCCTGTGGAGATGGTTGATTTGTGATTTGTAGGCACCCAGTTTGCTGCACCTATTTTATGCAAGATGGCAAATTTCATGCTGAGTTTACTAGCATTCAACTTCCCTTTCAATGGCCAGCACTTTACTTGCCTGGCAGTAATGGTCAAGCATACTTCATTGTCAGTTGCCTCTAGGTCAGGACAGTCCTTATTTGTTCTTCCAAGAAACTTGTTGATTTCTGATGGAGAGAACTTGACCCTTCTTCCTCTAACAAACACACTCTCAAAGTCAGCTGACCTCCCATCAGCACAATCATTGGATAAGTTCACTACAAACTCTTTAACCAGATTTTCATAGCATTTGCCAAACTTCATCACAGTCTTTATTAGCCCAGCATTCCTGATCAGCTCCATGATGTCTTTGCACTCCAAAGCATCATTGTTGAGTTCTCTTTCCAAGGCTATTCTCTTCAAGCAAACATACTTCCACCTGTTTGCATTATCAGGATGATGAAAGGAGATGTTGTCTGTTGGCACTTCAGGCACTCTAGCAATCTTGCTGGAGGGAAGCTTCCTTCTGATGGGAGTATTGTCAATGTCAACCTCAAATTCTGATTCAGAATCAGAAGTTTCAGGTTGTCGAGCAGTCTGCACCTGTGCCTTCTTCCCTTTAGTCTGAATTTTCTCAGCCAACCCTTCAGCCTTGGATTTCTTAACATCAGGCTTAACAGTCTCACTACTCTTTCTTTTCATCAATCTCCTAGCAATGCTAGGGTTCACATTTGCAATCAGTTCATTATCTGAGTAATCTTCATCCACATCAATGATAGGTGGATCAGCAGCCTTTTGAATGTTGTCTTTTGGTGTCACAACATCCTTAGTGACATCTATATTTTCAGAACCTTCCACATTTGGACTTTCTGATTGATTCAAAGGGATAGAAATCCCCGGTACAGATTGGTTGCCACTCAGAATGCTAGAAACCAGTCTAGCAATAGCTTGGTGTACTTGAACTGATCCTTCTTTATTAGGTGTAGAAGACGAAGGAAGAGAAGAGTTACCAGAGATTGTAGCTTGAGCTCTTCCTGCATGTCTGGTCCGGAGCTTTTTGACTCTGGTTGGGTCAGTTGCCATCTCCCTGAGAGGAGTGACCTCAAGAACTTCAGATTCTAAGCATGTAGTGATTGCCCTAGAATCTTGATCAGATGATGATGATGATGAGTGAGACGAAGCCGCCATGTTGGAAGATGATGTCTGAGACATTGTGTTTAACGTTGAGTAGCAGTAGCAGTTTGAGAAAACTCTTTGATTGAGAGGAGAAAACAGGTTGCAAGGATGAGAGAGATAGGGAGTACAAGGGAGTCTTTTCAACTTCTGAAGGCTTTTGAAGGAATTGTGAGTGAATATGATTAACCCACTAAATATAGACTTAATAGAATTAATCCTTTTAACCCTTGTTTTCATCAAAACTAATTGCTATAATTTCTCATGTTGGTGAATGCCCAATCTGCCCCTCAAATTTTCAAGTTGATTTCCAACAAGCACCTTGGTAGAAGAATCAGTTAGCTGAAGCTCAGAGAAACTATGTTTCAGTTTAAATGATTTCTTCTCTCCAAAGTCAATAGGGTTTAAGGAAATGTTGAATGTTTTCAGATTATCACACCACAATGTCACAATATCTTGTGTAACATTGTCTTCAGGTAGCATCTGTGTTGACCAGAATTTTTGAGAACAGAATTGATGAGACTTGTTCTTTGCCACATCACATATATTATCAGCCTGTAGTTTAGGAGTTCTTCTGACATCTTCCATAGGAATAGCTCTTTTCATTCCTTCAAGTTTATGCTGCCACTGTTTCATATCTTTTTCATCTTTGATGATTTGACTCAAAGTGGGGATATCAGTGTTCTCAGGCTGCCACACATAACAGTTATTTTTGGATTTTATTCCTCTCATCACAATATCTAGTTTTTCATTAAACACTAGACATTCAGATCTTGAGAAGTTGACCATGAATCCTAGATCACATAATTGACTGATGCTGATGAGATTAGTAGTCAACCCTTTTACCAGCAGTACCTTATTCAGACTTGGAACTCCAGGGTAGTCCAAATTACCAACTCCTTTGATTTCTCCTTTAGCACCATCTCCAAAGGTCACAAAACTGGTGGTGTGAGGCATAACATTATTGAGGAGATTTTTGAATCCAGTCATGTGTCTGGAACATCCACTGTCAAAGTACCAATCTTCCTTTGCTGAGATCTTCAGGGAAGTGTGTGCTATCAGTGCAATAGCCTTTTTCTTCCATTGAGGAGCGTGTGGTACCTTTTTAGACTTAGGTTTGACATCTGATTTCTGATTAGGATATCCATGTAGTCTGTAGCAGAAGGGCTTTATGTGACCATATTTCCCACAATGATGACATCTCCATCTTTGGTACCTCTTCTTCATGTGTCTCTGTCCCTGATGTTGAGAGTAATGTTGAGACATCTGGTTTGACATTTGCTTCCTGGTAACAAATTTCTTTGTTTCCACAAATCCTAGGCCAGATTTATTTCCCATATTTTGTCCAGCCTGAAGAATCTCTTCCAATTTGTCTGTTCCATTTGTCAACATCTTGACTGATTTGGTCATTTGATTCAGTTGTGAGTTCAGCAGTTGAACTTCTCCTTCTAAATGACTTATAGTTTCAAGATTTGCTCTCTTTTCAGCCTCCAGCTTTACAATGAGTTTTGATTGTTTCTCATTTTGCACACAGACTTCACCACTTCTGATACACAATTTCTTGTAGGTATCAGCCAGTTCTTCAAATGTTACTTCTTCATCACTGGAGTCACTTTCAGAAGTACAAACACTAGTTAGGGCAGTAACTAGTTTGGCAGATTCTTCTTCAGAATTGCTTTCTGAATCATAGTCAGACCAAGTAACAGTCATTCCTTTCTTTTGCTTCTTAAGAAAGGTAGGACATTCAGCTCGAATATGTCCATATCCTTCACATCCATGGCATTGAATTCCTCTGCCTTGGTTTTCCTTATCTTCTGATCTTGGTCTTCTGCTGGAACTGTCAATGTCAGAAGGAATGTTATGAACATTTGACCTTGACTTTGGGTCCATTCTTTTGATGAGCCTGTTGAACTGTCTTCCAAGCATGGCAATGGCTTCTGATATGTTTTCTTCTTCATCCTCCTTGTGTTCAACATCAGTGTTGGTTACAAGTGCTATGCTTTTGTTCTTCTTGTCACCATTATCAGTGATCCCCATCTCAAAAGTCTGAAGAGACCCAATAAGTTCATCCACTTTTAACTTGCTAATGTCCTGGGCTTCCTCTATGGCAGTTACCTTCATTGCAAATCTTTTAGGCAAGGATCTGAGAATCTTCCTCACCAATTTTTCTTCTGACATTTTTTCTCCCAGTGCTCCTGAGGTGTTGGCAATCTCCAAGATGTTCATGTGAAATTCATGGATGGTTTCATCTTCCATCATTTTTAGATTCTCAAACTTAGTGGTCAACATCTGAAGCCTTGACATCTTTACTTTGGAAGTGCCCTCATGAGTAGTTTTGAGGGTGTCCCAAACTTCCTTGGCCAGTTCATATTGATGTACTAATCTGAAGATGTTTCTATCAATTCCATTGAACAAGGCATTTAAGGCTTTTGAATTTCCCAGAGCTAACTCATCTTCTTCTTTACTCCACTCTTCCTCAGGCTTCAGACTGATTGTCCCATCTCTTTCAGTTATGGTGGGATGAATCCATCCTTTGTCAGCAGCTCTCCAAGCCTTTTTGTCCAGAGATTTTAGGAAGGCAATCATACGAGGTTTCCAGTAGTCATAATTAGTTCCATCCAGAATGGGTGGTCTATTTCCAAAAACTCCTTCTTTGTCCATAGTGCCAGAAAGTGATATCCCTAGATCTCACCCAGTAATACAGGCAGGGTGCCTGCTCTGATGCCAATTGAAAATTCTGGCTACAGATACTCAATGTCACGTCCAATGTTATGACACCGTATCTGACTTACTATATGACAGTAGATACAAAAGCAGTAAATAACACAGTCAATTGTTTACCCAGTTCAGTGTGCAACAACACCTACTCTGGGGGCTACCAAGCCAGGGAGAGAATCCACTATAAGAGATGTTAATTCAGGAATAAACCAACCAGTTTATCTCCTTCACTTAAGACCTACCCAATGCAATTCTAATCTAAGTACAACTTAAACCTGAGTTCCTACTCACTCCCCCTCAATCACAGCAGTGATACATAAACAAATTTGACTTGAGAATTGTTGAAGACACTCTTCAAAACACACACTTGATTAAGCTTCACAGCTTTTTAATCAAGTAACACAATCACTCGTGCTTCACAGCTTTGAGTGATGTACTCAACTAACTTGACTCTGCTTCACAGCTTTAGTCAAGTAACATTCAAACACTCTTGCTTCAAAGCTTTGAGTGCTACACAACCCTTACAATTTAAGCCTATTCCAAGACACTTATCACAATGATAATTTCTTGGAGTACAATAAACAAATCTATACAGATTACAAACTTGATCTTCTAATCAATCAGCAGGGATAGCTTCAAAAACCGCAGCTCTGTTGAATATATAGCAGCTGCAACTTCAGTTAGGGTTTCCAAAAACCTAGGGTTGATTCCTTTTGACCTAATGACCAGGTCACAGTACTTTGTTGATCAGGTTAGGATTGAGCGAGGTTACTCCTCAGAAAACGCAGGATTCTGTTTAGGAAGGACTGAGTTATTTCCTGAAAAAACTCAGACTTATCCAATCCTGTAATCCTGCTAGTTCAGAACAGGATGTCATAACATCTGTTATGACATCTGAGAAAACCTGTCTACTGATTAGCTAAATGTGATCATTTTGCAAACATGCTCAGATACACACTTATAAACATCAGTATTTGAGTTACAATATTTTTCTGCATATGTACCTAAAGAGTTAGTACAACCTGAACTAGAATGTTATGACATCAGTCATGACATTCACACATACACTTGGAATTTACCAAAAATGCAAGCCAATACCTAAACACCTACACATGATAAACAAAAACTAATGCCACGGGCCAATTCGTCTTGGCCTCGTGAACACCATGGTACCCCTCTTTTGGGCCAATTTTACCTGCAATCAAAACCTCTAAAAATGAAAACTAAACCCTAACAATGGTGGATCTCAGTATGGCTTCCAAAAATGCAATTAAATGGTATTGTTAGCTTGCAAATGTTTCAATGAACAAGAATATATAAATAATTCATGCTACAAATGACAAATTCATGAGATTCGATTTCAAGAAGGTAAGGGTATTGTGAGGCGCTTACAGTGAGTTTTTGTGCACGAAAATGCTTGCTAAGGATTAGGATGGACTCCTTAAATGCCCAGCAAGTGAAAGGAGTGCTTGGAATGGCTTGAAAGCGCCTGGAGCTATGAAAACAGATTGCTACTTTTTCTTGATTTTTTTGAAAGTTGTTCTTCACTCTCCACGCCTCTAACCCCTGTGCATTTGGTTTGAATTTATTCTATATGTAGTCTTACGTGAATTAGGTTTACAACTTTGCATCCAATCTTTGCAATTATGAAGATTTGATCCTTGATTCACACTTGTATCCAATCTTTCCAAAACAAGAAAAATTCAATCTTTTTGTGTACAAACAAGCCTTGCACGATTTGATTTCATTTCTAGCTATATAAGAGACCTAAACATGCATAAAATCTCAAGCTTTGATTAGTTTTGATATTTTCATGATTTTATTTTGATTTAATTTGATTTAATTGAAATAAAAATCAAAATAAATGACAAAAATATAATAAAGGAAAGTGGGAAGAGTAATGGCTCGTGGAACATGTTACGAACTCAATACAAGCACAAAAAGTTGGGCCCATTTGACAAAATTTGCAATTTGAGGCACATTTGACTTTTGGCAATTTTGCAAAAAAAGGTCAACTTCACCAATGCATAACTCCTTCAGTTTTGACTCTATGAGGGTCTTCTTAGACTTTCTAGAAATATCATGATGTCCTATAAGCAACCCTTTTGGTCTCATCTCAATTGAGTCTTCCATGTTCTTGTATGAAGCTTTGACAAAAAAGGTGTTTTTGTTAACTTTTCAAAATGACCTATAATGTCCAAATTCATAACTTCTTTTGAGTGCATATTTTGAACTTGGAAGATGAAGATGAATTGTAGGGAATTTCATCCTCTTAAAAATGAGCTTTGGATGGGTCATTTCTAATAAAGTATGAGAAAGTTATGCTTGGTCAAAGTTGGGTTGACTTTCCCTACAAAACCCTAATTTAGCAACTTTTGGGTTTTGATGAATTGTAAGCAATCCTTGATGAATCATGATCAACCCTTGATCAAATGATGAATAATACTTCAAAATGAGTATGTTGACCAAAAATATTGAAGTTTGACTGTATGTGGGCCACAGTTAACTTTTGCCCTAGCATAGTCGATTTTCAGACCTTTGAGCAATTGACTGAGCAAACTTCCTCTGCAAGGCTTGAAACTTGACATGGATGATGTTGAGAACATATTAGGACAATGGTGAGCATTTGGGATCCCTTGGACTAAAGTATCTTGATGCAACATGAAACCCTAATTTCAGGTAGACTTCCTTAGGAGAGAGTTTGTCTGGTCAACCCTTGGACTTCCTTGAGCAATTTGAGGATCCCACTTGGAATGTTTTGAGAAATATGGGAGGGAAAATTTTGGGGTACAACAGTTGCCCCTGTTCAATCTTCTTAAACCTGAGGATGTAGATTGGCTTGTCTGCCTTTCGTGATCTGAAGGTTGAAGATGATTGAACACTAGAGTGCCCAAGAAATTTTCACTCGCATAAAGTGGTACTTGTCTTGTGATGTAGGGAATGGGCTTATAGATGACATTTGGAGATTGGTGACGAAAGATGGGCTTAAATATGCCATCCGAAGGAGTGTCGATGGCATAAGAGATTCCTTTACGAGAGTCCGTATACCTGTTGTTGAGGAAGACTACACTGGGGAATGCTAGTCTCTGTCTTGAGGAAAATTTGAATTTTAGGATCTTTCGTCGTCCGTTATTCTACTGGGGAATCGTCTCTTGGTCGAAGGGGAAAAAATAAACTACTATCTAGTCGTGATCCAGGCTTCGTAGTGATAAGATCGACTGCTATCTGGTCGTGCTCCAAGCTTTACAGTGACTTACTGGGGAGATGAGATTAAACTTGCTACCCGGTCGTAATCTAGGCTTTACAATTTCTCAATTCTTATCTGGTCGTACTCCAGGCTTCATAAGGAATTAAGTTGTTATCCAGTCGTATCCAGGTTTCAACTTGAATTTAGGGCACACTAATATCCGGTCGACTCCGAGCTTCTTAGTAATTGTCCAAGTAAACTGCTATTTGGTCGAAATACAAGCTTCACAGTGTCTTGTACTGTTATCTGGTTGTAATCCAGGCTTCAGTGTCTTTTACCGCTATCTGGTCGTAATCCAGGCTTCACGATGTCATATACCATTATCTGGTCAAATCCAGGCTTCATGGTGTTCTTGTACTGCTATCTGGTCGATTCCAGGATTCACAATACCTTACTTCTTATCTGGTCGTACTCCAGGCTTTAGAAGAAATCAAGTGGTTATCCAGTCGCGTTCGGGCTTCCATTTGACTTTAGGCCTACTAATATCCGGTCGATTTCGGGCTTCATAGTAATTGGCCGGGTAGACTGCTGTTTGGTCAAAATCCAAGCTTCGTAGTGTCCTTTACTGTTATCTGGTCATAATCCAGACTTCAGTGTCTTTTACCGCTATCTGGTCGTAATCCAGGCTTCACAGTGTCTCATACCATTATCTGGTCGAATCCAGGCTTCATGGTGTTTGGAGAAATCAAGATACTATCCGGTCGAATCTGGGCTTCATAACTTGCATTAAAGATATACCACTATCTGGTCGACTCCAGGCTTCATAGTATTCTTGGCTGCTATCTGGTTGTAATCCAGCCTTCACAACGTCTTATACCATTATCAGGCTTCATGGTGTCTTGTATTGTTATCTGGTCGTAATCCAGGCTTCACAAGCTGTTATTCGATCGATCTCCGGGCTTCACGGCTTGTGTTTATGATATACCACTATCTGGTCACTTCCAGGCTTCATGGTGTCTTTTACTGCTATATGGTCATAATCCAGGCTTCACAGTAACTTGCATTGCTATCTGGTCTCTCTCCAGGCTTCACAATAACTTGCTGGGGATTAAACTATTATCCGGTCGAATCCGGGCTTCATAGCTTAAATTTAAGATAAACCACTATCTGGTCGATTCCAGGCTTCACGGTATTTTGGTATCGTTATCCAGTCATTCTCCGAGCTTTGCAATATGATGGAGAAATCAAGATATTATCCAGTCGAATCCGAGCTTCATAGCTTGAACTAGAATAGAAATCTTAGCACTGATTTAATTGGACCAGAGAAAACATGTGAGAATTTGATTGTATCTTCCCCTGAAAGGTAAAGAGTTAGTTTTATGTAATGCCATGATGTATGAAATGTATTGAGTAATGATGCTCTCAAAATAAATGAGATTGTGTTGTATGATGCGTATACGTATGCCATGATGTATGGATATGCAAATGTTCTCGTGATGTTTTCTAGCAGGGGAAATAAATCCTGGACTGCTGCTGGAGAATACGAGGAGTTGAGTTCTTCATTCTCGCTGGGGGTAACGCCCGAAGATGATTTGAGAATAAAATGGCGGGAGAATAACTCTGCTGGAGAATAAACTGGCGAGGGAAACACTCTGTGGGGAAGAGAGATATTCTGCTAGAAGATCTGTTGATTTTTTTTGGAGAAATAACCTCGGTTGGGGATGAACTACTATTGCTTGGTGATAATGAACCCTGTTGGGGATTGAGTTTCCGCTTGTGGAAGAAATAAACTCCACTGGGGATAATCTTCTATTGTTGGCGATAGATGAATTCTGCTTGGGGGAGAATTAACACCACTGACTCTAGACACTTTCTACTCCGCGAGGATTGTATGTACCTTTAGTCATTTTCTCAAACTGACTCTATCCCTGTACCCTGGTGGGTAGAGCAACTGTAAGGTTTGGACACTTCTTGTTTGCCCCTGTTCCTGGAATTACGAGTAATTGTCTTTTGTTTCGCATGTAAATATTTATGAGCAACAATTATTGTCAAATGCATATATCAAAATGAAACATTGGGCGTTCTTACAAAACAAAACAGAAAAAGAAAAACAATTTGAAATTTATTTGTAAAAATGAATTGTATTGATTTTTTGAAGTTGGCCTGTAATAGGCGTTTTTGTACCAGAGACTTACGTCCTAATAAGAGGATGCCACCGAAAAACGGAATTTATACAATTTGTGTAAAAGAAAGAAAAACAACTGTGTGAAACAATCCCACTGGGTTCCAACTCTGCTAATGCCTTTATATCTTCGAGCGTCTCATCACTTTGCTACTTGGTTGAAGGTAAATCAGATTGATCAGCACCATCCGATCTTGATAGTCGATACTCAAGTCTGGTTGTAAGATGATCCAATGAGACATAGTGTTACGCTTTGATCCCTAATTTTTGCCTGGACCGCCCTTTCAGGTTTTTAGTCTACCGGGATACCCTTTTTTGCCCAAGCCGCCTTTTCAGGTTTTCGACTTGTCAGGTGTACAGATTTTTTTTATTTTCATCCCTTACTTTTTCCCAAACCCTTTTGGTTCGCCGGGAAGCCCTTATTTTTGCCTAGGCCAGTCAACCTAGCGGGTCTTTGATTATGCGTAGTATTTTTTCACTATGTCTTCATTGACGGGGTGAGGAAGGTCGTCACCATCCATGGTGGTTAGAATCATAGCTCCTCCCGAGAAAATATTCTTAACCACAAATGTCCCTTCGTACGTAGGGGTCCATTTTCCCCTGGGATCACCTTGCGGCAATATGATGCGTTTGATCACCAGATCTCTAACTTGATACTCTTGTCGTCTGACTTTCTTGTTAAATGACTTGATCATTCATTTTTTATACGTCTGACCATGACAAATAGCAGTAAGTCTCTTCTCGTCGATTAAATTCAGTTGATCAAGCCGGGTCTGGATCCAGTCATCTTCACTCAAACCTGCATCCTTCATAATCCGGAGAAAGGGTATCTGGACTTCAATGGGTAGGACTGTCTCTATGCCATACACCAAAGAGTAGGGTGTTGCCCCTGTCGAAGTCCGCGCTGAGGTACGGTACCCATGAAGAGAAGATGGCAACATCTCATGCCAGTCTTTGTATGTCACCATCATCTTCTGCATAATCTTCTTGATGTTCTTATTAGCTTCTTCAACAGCCCCATTCATCTTCGGCCGGTAAGGAGAAGAGTTGTGATGGTGTATCTTAAACTGTGTGCAGAGTTCAGTAATCATCATATTGTTGAGATTTGTACCATTATCCGTAATGATCCTCTCTGGTACACCATATCGATAGATTAGATTATGTCGGATGAACTGGGTCACGATGTTCTTGGTTACTGTAGCAAAGGAAGCTGCCTCAACCCACTTCGTAAAGTAATCAATCGCTACCATAATGAAACGATGCCCGTTAGACGCTGTAGGTCTGATCTCGCAGATCATTTCGATGCCCCACATTGCAAAAGGCCAAGGAGTTATCAAGATGTTTAGAGGGACTGGAGGTATATGCACCTTATCAGCATAGACTTGGCACTTATGACAAGTTCGAGAATGCTGATAACAATCGGCTTCCATAGTGGACCAATAATATCCTGCCTGTAGGATCTTCTTCGCCATGGTATGTCCACTAGAATGAGTTCCAAAGGTACCTTCATGTAACTCTGCCATGATCGCAGTAAGGTTGAATCATGGTTACGCTTGTAGAGAATGCCATTGCTGATGAAGAACTTTGCAGCAAATCTCCTCAGAAACTTCTTATCATTAACAGATGCACCCTCGGGGTACTCGTGAGACTCAAGATACCTTTTTACCTCGTGGAACCAGGGTTTATCTGCTACCTCTTCAGTCTCGATGTCACAGCAATGTGCGGGTTCGTCAAACCTCTCAATGGTAATCTGGGGAGCTTCATTGTCCCACCTGACCTTGAACATAGAAGACATGGTAGCTAGCGCGTCCGCCAGCTGATTCTCCTCTCTTGGGAAGTGTTCAAAGGTTATCTCCTCGAAGTATGGGAGCAATGTCAATACATAATCATTGTAAGGAATAAGATTCGGGTGCTTCGTATCCCACTCGCCTTTGATCTGACTGATCACCAGCGTGGAATCTCTGAATACACTCAAGAACTTAATCCTTAGGTCAATAGCAGCTCGAAGACCCAGGATACATGCTTCATACTCCTCCATATTGTTGGTGCAGTTAAAACATGATCGGCCGTTAAATGGAGTATGACAGCCTTCGGGAGATATAATCACGGCGCCAATGCCATTACCCAGCGCGTTTGAGGCTCCGTCAAAATACATAGACCATCGGGATCCTTCCTTAGGTCCTTCATCCGGTCCAGGTTTTTCACAGTCGGTCACCAACATGATGTTCTCATCCGGGAACTCGAAATTCATGGATTGGTAGTCATCCATTGCCTTGTGTGCCAAATGATCCGCCAACACACTCCCCTTGATTTCTTTTTGGGTTGTGTATTGGATGTTGTTATACCCCAAAATTTTCCCTCCCATTTTTCACAAGAAATCACAACCCTAGGGTTTTCTCAGGTACTCAAGATTGGCTCAGGAATCAATCAGACAGATTTTCTCCTATGGCAGTAAATCAGGAATTAGGGTTTTTCTCGCATTTCTCAGAAGAAACTGAGTTCTCAGAAATTCAATTAATTGTCACATGTTTTCACGCTTTTTCAAGTTTACTGAAAGGTTACTGGTTGTTCTCAAGGCCTGTTTATCTGGGACAAGAAGTGGGAGCTGAGACTATCATTTGGAACGTTCAGGTTTTGTTGGATACGGGTTAACTAGATAAATTGCGTCTTTTCAAAACATTTGCTCGTTTAAGGAATAAACGTTTGCTTGTTTATTGGAATACACAATGCGTTGTTTTGATTGGAGTACAGTTGCAAGGTTATGAGATCACAAAGTTATTGGATTACTTGGAGTTTAAGTTATCTGGTTGGAATTATTGGAATGCAATTTCAGTTATTTTTAATCAATAATCTTAAAGGATTAGTGAGGATGCAAAGAAAGAATTCTAACTTATTGACAGTAACGGACTTTTATTTGATATCAGATTATCTCATAAAAACTTTCTTCATTTATTTCAAATGTTGTTACAAAAATAATTTATTATTCATATGCTTTAGGTTTTTACAACTTATAGTTCTTGAAAAAAAATAAATTATTACAACTAATGGAAAATCTCTCTAAGTTACAAATCTAAGCCTAAGCTTCCATTGCTCCCATGCTCGCCACAATGTCTCCTGCTTCCTCTGCTTTGTCACCGTCCAACTTGCGCTCACATGAAAGAAAGACAGAAAAGATTAGCATAGTTAATTGAGCATTAACACGAATTTTCAAAACGAAAAAAAGAAAATATTCATCATTAAGGTTTTCCGTTTGGAATCAGAGGGCTATTTTCATCACGTTTTTATTTTTCTCTTTGCAAATCACAAGAAGATTGCTCTTCTTGGTTCACAAAGAGAAAAATAAAAATGCAATCTGTCAAATTTATTCAAATGCAAACAAGGCGCCAAACTGAATGTAACAAGGCCAAACTGAATGCAACAAGACAAGTACAAGACAAGTACAAAACAACATGGCAAACTAAACATTGTAGCAAGACAGTAACAATGCAGCATAGCAAGAAACTAAGGCAGGCAGCATAGCAGCAAATGTAACAAGGCCAAACCAGATGCAAACTAAACAATGCAGCAACTAGGACAAGTACAATACAACATGCAAAAAGTACAAAGCATGGTAAACCAAATCACAAGCAAAAGGCTTGTTTCATAGCCTTTCAGAATTTTCCTAAAAAATGGGAAAACTTTTCAGAAAAGCAGAGAAAAGCATTGTTGCTTTTTATCATGGAGAGAGGAGAGATATCACCTTTTTGTTGGGATTGTACAGTTTGGCTAATCTGTCACAAGTTACAAAACAAAAGCAAAAAGGATATAATACCATCAAACAGCAAGAAGAGAAGGGGGTCAGTTTTGTCAAATATTCAAAGATTTGCAACTCTCTTCAAAAAGTCAAGGCTGCCAAACATTTCACAGAAAAAACCAAAAACTGTTAACCAGTTTCCAAACCTGTGCAAACATTTCACAAACCTCCAAAACATATAACAGTTTCAAGCAACAAGCCCCAGCTGCAAAACATTCATAACTGTACCCAAAACTGTATAACAGTTTCAAGCAACAAAACCTGCAAAAGCCATAAAACTGCAACAACCACCAAAACTGTATAACAGTTTCAAACAGCCAAATATGTGAATTAACCAACAATCTCCCAACCTGTTAACAATAAGCCAATAACCTTCAAACGACCAAAAAACCTGTTATCAAGAACAGACAAGCAAAACTTGAAAAGCCAACAAGTTAGCAATAACTCCCAACCTGTTAACCAAAGCCAAAAACCTGCATAGCAAGTTCCAGCCACAAAAAATCACAAAACCTGTTAATAGTTCAAACACAACTCCAACTGCAAAACAAGCCAAAGCTGCAAAATATTCTCAAGTTTCCAAAACCTTCAACTGTAAAATCAAATCCAGCAGTCATCACCAAACCAATACCAATATTCTCCTGTTTCTAAAACTTCCAACTCAGTCCCAAACACCAATAAAAAGCTAGCATACAGTCTAAACACAAGACAAAGTTTCAGAAATAATCATAACCGAACTAACCAACAAATCAAAGTCAGAAGAGTTTTCAAACAAATCTTCAACAAAAACAACTTACAAAATCAAAGGTTTCAGAAGCAATTAGCATCATCATCAATCATTGTACAAACAGAGTTTCAGAAGCAGCAAGCATCATCATTCAAGTTCAAAGAGAGAGGAAAGAAGTAACAAAGTTTCAGCAATAATCATCATCAACTACCAACAAACAAAGTTTCAGAAGAAATACTATCATCATTCAAGTTCAAAGAGAGAGGAAAGAAATAACAAAGTTTCAAAACAAACTATCATCATCAACAAAAACTACCAACAAAATCAAAGGTTTCATAAGTGAAATCATCATCAAAGTTTCAGAAGCCAAATCATCAATAAAATCAGAAGCATTACCGTCATCATCTTTTCCCGTGCCTCCGACCACCAAGGGAACGCCATCAGTCCAACCTCACATTCCTCTCCTTTCTTCCATAAAGGTTCCGAAGGTATATTTATTTTCAAATCACTTTCTTCATCTCAAACATGATACAATAGATTAACAAGCCAAAACGTGAACAAGATTAACAATAACAAAAAAACGTTCAAACTTCAAAACCCAGAACAGTACCTTTCAAAGAAGTGAAAATCATTAGCGCTTAGAGTGTGAGACTGATATGTGAAAGGGATAGCGCTCTGGCGGCTTGAGGAGAATGGAAGATCAGAAGGGAACGAGGAATTGAGTGAGAAAGAGATGAAGAAAAGAAACGAAGGAGAAGCGGCGCCGCTGTGAAACGAATACAACAAACCCTGATTTTCCAAAACCCCAACCAAATGTTACAAACTTAAGAATTGGGCCTATTTTGCCCCCAAATCCATAAGCCCATGCGTTTCTAATTCACACCCCCCCCCCCCAATGTCTGGCTTTGTCTTTTTAGTTGGGCCTCAAACATTCAACATCTTAAGCCCATTTTTACCTTTTTTTATTTATTTACTTTTTGTTAACAATTTCATAAAAAAAACTCAATACTGTTTTTTTTTATAAAATTAAATTAATATTGAAGTTAATTTTCTTTTTATTCTCTTAATTTATCTTTTTATTTATTTGGTTAAAAATATACTAGTAAGATATTAAACTTTCACTTTTGTAAAACAAATTTGATTTTCTTAATTAGTTTTAATCATTTTCTTTTTATTATTTTTCTTACACTTAATAAAATACCAAAAAAAATAATAAAAAATTTGTTTAATTAAATTTTCTTTCTTTAAACTTTTCCTTTTAAAATTAATAAAATACAAGAAAGAATAATAATAATTTTTAATCTTTTAGAATAGATTTTATTTATCTCTTTTTAATAAATACATGCATTCTATAATTTATTGATTTTCTTTATTTCATAATTTGTTATAGCTTTATATTAAATCGCAACAATTCGATTTGGTTGTAATATTTGGACATTGCTATTCTTATGAGACTCATCCCCATTTGTAATAATTGTAACCCCATTCCCGGATACTTTTGTAATAACTTAGACTTTTAATTCCCGCAATTTATTGCTTTTGATATATTGTGTAGTAACTAGGCATGTATGGCAAGATTCGAAAATCAATCGCTAGATGACCTAAAACAAGACAAAAATGCATGAAAATGACAACACAATGCACACCTGCACCCCTAGGGTTTCATCCACTCTTTGCCTTTAAAATGGCCATGGTATGCATGTTAAGTATCTTGGCAAAACAAAAACAAAACAAAAGATCATAGTCCCTCGATGACGCTATCTTGGTTGCCTATACAAAATGATCTAGTCCCTCAAAACATTTGCTAAGATACTTGGAAATATTGCTATCATGGTCAATACGATGACCCGCGCCTGTTCCATTTAACATCCAAATATAAGGTTGTTTACCAAATGCAATGGTAAAACAGCAATGTAAAAGGGTTAAAAATGTGTAGGAAAGACTTTTGAGTAAGTAGGGTAGACAACTCCTAGTTACTTGATCAAACTTGCAAATATCCTTGCTAATTTCAAAACACACAATTTCAAAACATTCTTTCAAAACATTGAAACATCTTTTCAAAAGACAAACACCTTTGTATATATTCAAACAAGAATCATTACAAAGGTTGCCACAACGATGGCCTCTTTTCAAAACATTTTCAAAACCACACACAAAACACCATTTCAAACAATTGAAAAGGAAAAGCAAGTGATCTAAATAAGTAACTAAGAGCCCATGGATAACCATGGATTAAAAGGGTGCTTGCACCTTCCCTTTTCATAATCTACCCCCCGAACCCAAAAAAACATCTCAAAGGTATTTCCTGTGCTTTTTGACCTTTCCTTTGGATAAAATAAAAAGTCGGTGGCGACTCTTGCTAAACCGAAACATTTGCAAACACAAACGCAAAACCTCAAGTCAGTTCTCCCACCGTATCACAGAACTGGCGAATCTGCTGGGGAAGAAAATCTAAGAGTGGGGTTACCTTAGGGTTTTAGATCACCTTTACATACATATCTTATTTGACTTGTATGCTTTACTTTTTGGTTCCTTGTTGGGGTTTGTTTTAAATCCTACACCCGGATTTGGGGGCACCTTTTAGGTAAGTAGCAATAAACTGCGAGGGAACTGTGCGGGGTATACCGATATGGTTAAAGCAATAGTTACGTTGATGTGGCACTTTGGTTGGTACCAGTAACCCTTGAGTTGAATCAAGGAGAGTACGGGGCCGCCGCATGGTGTCATCAAGCACCAACTGACTTTAGAACCTTACTTGACCAACTTGGCCTTTTAGGATGTAGTGAGATGACCGGCTTTGGTGCAGTCCGATGTTGGTAGATACTCGATACTACACTCATTGAGGGTTGTTTTCTTGGAATATTTCGGTCGCCAGTAAAGTGGCTAAACTGAAACAATGAACACAGAAAATAATCCAGTGATATTGAGCTCCTTAGAACCCGGTTACTATTTCTAGGACAGGTTGAGCCAACTAGACTTCAAGAGGGTACTTACCTACAAACTCCATGCAAGCCTAAACCTAAGGACTTGTCTGCTTTATGTGAATATGATTATTTGTATGTACACTTGCTTACTTTGCATATTTGTACATAACATCATAATATCATACCATAGCATTTTCAATAACCATTTCAAGGATCTCGAGGGTCTTTGATGCAGGGGCACGTTGAACCAGAATTCTACCAAAAGGCAAGAGGATTCATTTTCCTCTAAACAAACGCCGTCAAAGATCAAGTACAACAACTTGAGTCAAGGGCTATGACCCACTTGATATGGTGAGCTTGATTCTCGTGGAAAGACATCCACCGATACAAAGTTCTCCAATCAAAGATGTTCAATTTCTAACATTTTCTCGTGTTTACCCCGCGAGATCCCTGAAAACATACATCCTCATATCATGCATTGTATCATGACAGGTTTCCCCATTTCAGGTCTCCTTACCTTCCTACTATTTATTTCAGTAGAGATGGCTCTAGAGAGGACTATCAAAGATATCCAGACTCAAAACGCTCAACTTCAAGAAATGTTCTTGAACCTGACCAAGGGGCAGGAAAAAGTGAAAGCTCTCCTCATAAGGGGCATGGTCACAGGGAATCCAGGGGGCATCGTGAATGATCAGTTGGAAGGGCTACAGATTGAGATGGCAACAATGAAAATCCAGATGATGGGACAACTGGTAGGCCAGATGGCTCTCATCCAAAACTTGGCTCAAGGACAAGAGGAGTTAAAGGTCTTCATCAACAAACTGCATCAGGATGGATGTAACCAAATGGGCAAAACAACTAGGGTTGAGGATCAAGGCACCATTCAGACTACTTTGAGACAAGAAGTCAAGGGAAAGTCTCCCCAGTTTGCTTCAGGGTCACAAGCTCAACAACAACCTCACCAACATCAACAGGATAATCGGCACGAGCAAAATACATCTGAAAAGCACTCCACTGAGATTAACATGCCATTATCCCAAATGTTGCAACGCTTTTTAGAAGTCAAGCTAATTGTATTAAGGGACCCCCCTTGGCGTCCCAACACAGCCTCCCCAGGGTAAAATCCAAATGCGAGATGTGCGTATCATTCCAACAGTCCTTGGCATGACACCAATAGCTGTTGGGCGTTGAGAAACAAAATTCAAGATCTGGTTAAAGAACCAACGCTGGAGTTCACGCAAGATGGCCAGATGAAAATCTTCCGTTGAAGGCTCTCCGCTTAAAGTGACAAGTTCAGACAAAGATGCTTTTGTTTCATTTGAATTTTCAAGTTGTAATTTCTTTTGTTATTCAAACAATTATCTATTGATGTCAAACTCTGTTTCATTAATGCATTGCCTATGTTTGTCTTGAATTCATCCATTCGTTTTCACTATACTTAAACTATGCTTTCTACTTTCTTTATGACATTTAACTCTTGCTAAAAGTTACAAACCTTTAGAGGGAGGATGACGAAAACAATGCCATAATCTCATACAGTATGCTTTTGGACAGACCTTGCTGACGATGTACAGGCGTTTCTTTCAAATCCTAAACACTGGAGTTATAAGGAAGATAATCCCTAGTCAACTCCTTCGAGCCAAAGAAGTAGAAGTTTTCTGTTTTTAACACAAATTAAAACCTTTAATCGAACTTGGGGCAGGGTAGTCTCTCAGTTATTTCAAATGTGCGTTTAGCCGCAAACTCTCATTTTGTAATACGATGAATGACATCAAAAATATTCCTTTGGAATCAAGAGACGGTGATGGTTCCCCATTACCTAGGCAGTCATTATCTCGCAAAAAAAGAAAGCCCACTGAGTCGAAACCTATCCAAGGAGACTTAAAGAAAAAAACTGGGGCATCTCGCTGACTGTAATCTCCAAAACAGGAACAGTCAGGAAAAAATTAGGGATAACAAATAAAAAAAGGAGAACGAGGTCACTACAAATCCTCAACGACATGAAAAATGTTGCAAAATTGACTGCCTTCCAACAGATTTAACTTGTGTGAACCATCACCAAAACGTCGTTCCAAACTCATTTGGAGTTCAAACGCACAATTAACTGAGTTTAGGACTGAAGAACATCACGAAGAGTGGGTGGGTACAAATATACTTTGAGCCTTTACCCTTTTTTTCTTAAACCGTAAACCAAGCCACCTTACAACCCTTCAAAAGTCCTAATTGAAGCATGGGTTAGTTCGAAAGCATACTGTTACAAAAGGTATCCTGACTCCTGTAAGGCTTTGCTCTAAATCTTGAGTTGAATATTTCTTATAAAAAGTTTTCTGCTAAAAAACGCATTTGTCAAAATTTCAAGACAAGCATAAACTTTGCATTATTTGAATATCGTTGTTTGCATATGGCTATTTGTTTGACAGCGAAGAAATTCCCACAGTGAATATCCGATGAACGAAAGCTCTCTTAGTGAACAAAATCACTTCAAGTGGGATGACACTTCTGTTGCAAAAAATCTCCTATCAATACAGGGGACATAACATGGCATTGTCCAATTAACCTGGGGCAGCCCAGTCAAGATTTCAAGAAATCTCTCAAAGTGCAGAGTAACCAGGGGCAAGTCTATGTCACTGTCACTTGGGGCATTGAGCGTCAATCCCAACAAAGGGTTACATGCAGTCAAACATTTCCTAGCAAAGCCATAAACACTCGCTACTTAGGGCAGTGACAAATATCTCCACAATCCCTCTCATAAGAGGACTCCCATCCAGAGTTTTGATCTTTGATAACCTCTTCCCAGCTAAGGTGACCTCAAGAATTCCTGGGAATTTTTCCCTTTGAAATAGCCAGATTTTTCACTATCAGAAACGAAGAATTCAACTTTTTTCTCCATCACCAGTTTGGGATTTATTATCCCCAGCGAGAGGTCGTCTTGAAAACATTACACATCCATACATCAGGATATCATACAATGCAATCTCATTTATTTTGAGAACATCATTGTTTGATATATGTCATGCAACTAACCTTTACCTTTCAGGAAAGATGCAATCAAATTCTCACAAAATTTAAGCTATGAAGCCTGGACCACGACCAGATAGTAGTTCATTCAACTTTCCCCTTCAACAGCAGTCTAGGATTTATTTTCCCTAGCATCTGCTGAAGATATTCCAAGACTTTCGTCTGGCTCGGTTAAATCAATTCTAAGGGTTTTTCTGATTCTTATCCAGTCAAAGTAATTCAAGACCTTCTCTGGCTCAGTCAGATCGACACTAAGATCTCCCTGATTCTTATTCCAATTGAAGATATTTTAGAGTTTGATGTTTCAGATAACTCTCCCAACGATTTATTTTGATTCACTTCTAGATTTTGTTATTTCAGATCCAGTTCAAACTTTCCGTCAATTATCACCTTTGAATGGTATCTTTAAACCCATGTCCATACACAATCTCTACAGCATGTCATTAATATCCCCAGAGGAGATGAGACTACCAACTACCAATCCCCAGCGGAGCTGAAACTATCAACCCATAGTGGAAATCATTTGGTTTCTCCGAATCCCCCAGCAAGTTATCTTAAAGCCTGGAAATCAACCAGATAATAGTTAAACTTTGTTTTATCCCCAACCAAGGATAATTCCCCAGTAGATTGGCATACACCCGAGCTCCTGATACCCTTAACAGAATGAAGATTCTCATTCTTGAAACCTCAGAAGATTGGCATACTCCCAAGCTCCTGATACCCTTAACAGAATGAAGATTCTCATTCTTGAAACCTCAGAAGATTGGCATACTCCCAAGCTCCTGATACCCTTAACAAAATGAAGATTCTCATTCTTGAAACCTCAGAAGATTGGCATACTCCCAAGCTCCTGATACCCTTAACAGAATGCAGATTCTCATTTTTGAAACCTCAGAAGATTAGCATACTCCCAAGCTCCTGATACCCTTAACAGAATGAAGATTCTCATTCTTGAAACCTCAGAAGATTGGCATACTCCCAAGCTCCTGATACCCTTAACAGAATGAAGATTGTAATTCTTGAAACCTCATAAGATTGGCATACTCCCAAGCTCCTGATACCCTTAACAGAATGAAGATTCTCATTTTTGAAAACTCAGAAGATTGACATACTCCCAAGCTCCTGATACCCTTAACAGAATGAAGATTCTCATTCTTGAAACCTCAGAAGATTGGCATACTCCCAAGCTCCTGATACCCTTAACAGAATGAAGATTCTCATTCTTGAAACCTCAGAAGATTGGCATACTCCCAAGCTCTTGATACCCTTAACAGAATGAAGATTCTCATTCTTGAAACCTCAGTAGATTGGTATACACCCGAACTCCTGATATTCCCGACAGAATGAAGATTCTTATTCTCAAAGCGACATACAACCCGAGTTCCTGATATTCCCGACAGAATGAAGATTCTAATTCTTAAAGTGGTATACAACCCAAACTCCTGAGCTTACTCCCCAACAGTATAGCTTTTCCCCACAGATTTTTTATTCCCCAACAGAATGAAGATTCTCATTCTTGATTCTCCAGTGAAGTTTCCAGAGCCTTCTTTACTCTCAGCATAAGTTCGTCAGAACTTTTAATCCCCTGCAGATCAAAGATTTTCATTCTTGGCTCTTCAGCATGAAGTCCCCAAGGATGCAAATTCCCCTAGCCGAATGAAGACTCTCATTCTCAATTCCCCACAGAAGTTGTCAAAGTTTTGGTAATCCCTGCGAGTTGTCAAAAATCTTGAATCTCTAGCAGCAGTCATGGATTTATTTTCCCCGGCGGTAGTCGAAGAATTTATTATCTTCAGTTGTCAAGGACTTTTTTTTCCTCAGCAAGACAGCTAATTAGCTTACATGCGCATACATTACATTCATATGTCATAAGCATTGATAAAACACATATATTGCATCATACATTTCATGCAACATAACTTTGTGTTTCAGCTAATATTTTACCCTTTTCAGGATAAGATTAACAAGCTACCAGTATAGGATCTTGAAAACAGTTTATGGATGCTCCAAACACGGATGCTATTCTATTGCTTATTCAGATCCCCAGCCTAGAGATGCTCCAGACACGGATGCTATTCTATTGCTTATTCAGATCCCCAGTTCAGAGATGCTCCAGACGCGGATACCATTATGACGCTCACCTATAACATACAATTCAATAAACATTCTTGGATGTCATCTTTAAACCCATCTCCGACAAGATTCTGTCACATCTCCAAATGGCATCTTTAAGCCCATTCCCTCAACTATACTTTGACGAGTGCAAATTTATGGGCACTCTAGTGTCCAATCATCTTTTACCTTCTGTTGCACCCCAAAATTTTCCCTCCCATATTCTTCAAAGTTTTGACAGGCATCATCTAGATTTGTTCAAAATCTCTCAAGGGTTGCACAGTCAACCATCATCCTAAGCCAGTCAAACTAGGGTTTTGGTTCTCACAAGGAAGCTGAGGTTTTCAAGGGCTCAATCAAGTCCCATATGCTCGTACACATTGTCAAGCACCTACATGTCAAGTTTCAAGGCTCACAAGGTCAAGTTGCACAATCAAAAACCCTAATTGCTTCACAATCAACTGTAGGGGCAAAATGGTCATTTGGCAGTCAAAAGTCAAAAAATTTGGTCAACATCTTATTTTTGAAGCCACAATCATCATTTGATTAAGTCTTGATCATGATTTCACAAGAATGGCTCAAAAATCATCAAGGTGTCAAAAGTTTCTATTTTTGGACAACTGAAAAGTCAACTGTAACTTGACCAAGGCATAACTTTTTCATGGTTCATCAGAAAAATCCCATCCAATTCTCATCTTGAAGGGGAAGACATTTCCTACAACTCATCTTCACATTCCAAGTCCAAGAAATTCTCTCACAAAAAGTTATCAATTTCAACATTATAGGTCATTTTCAAAAGTCAACAAAAAGGCACTTTAAGTCAAAGACCATAACTTGAGATTGGTAAATCAAAATGACATGGGACCAAAGACATTGGTTAGAGGACTTCAAGACCTTTCCAAAATATCCAAGAACATGTTCACAGCTTCATAATTGAGCAAGATATGCATTGGAGAAGTTGGGAAATTTTTGTGAAATAGCCAAAGTCAACTATCCTTGAAAATTCATTTTTGACAAAAGGGGCCCACTTGATTCAGCTTGGCCATGCTTCCCACGTGTCCCACATTTTATTTCAAGATTTAAAATTAATTGTTTCATTTTTATTTAATTTTATTTGATTTAATTCATTTTAAATCTTTAAAATTCAAATAAAAATCAAAGAAATTAATGGAGGGATATATTTTGTGTTGATTAGCTTTGATACACCTTGAAATACCTTCCAAATTCGTGCAAGGCCAATTATGGGCATAAAAATTCAAATTTTCACAAATATGGCAAATGGTTCAATGTTGGTTATGGAGGAAATCAAGAACATAATTGCATAAGCTTAACGACCATAATTTTGATTGATTCTCATTCATTACTATATATACAAGCCTTCCCAACCTCATTCAAAAAATAGTGTGTGCAGAAACGGCCAAGAGAAAAACCAAAAATTATTCAAAAAGTGAGAGTTCTAAAACATAGTTGCGAGCATCTTCAGATCAAAACAAGCACGTGGTTCTATTCTTTGCCACACCCTGAAGCTAAAGCAACCTTTGCCAAGTCCTGAGGCTCATACCGCGCTGTAAGTTCTTCCCAGGTCCCCTATAATTTCCATATCATTTTTTTTCATTGCTTTCATGTGCAGATTCTCAAAGGAGGAACACCATAAACCTCATATCCCAGCGCTCCAAGTGTTCACCAGCACAGATCCAAAGGTCCAAAAGGCTAGCACACCATGCTCTGGAGTCAAGCGTGCTGCAGGCAATCATGAAAGTCAAACGTGGCTTAGATTTCAGTGGGCCTAAATTGCTTCAATACACCCTCCATTTCAGCACACACCCCCCTTGGTTTTTACTTCTTTTTTATTTTGTTTTTGTCATTTTTTTCTTATTTTTAATTGCTAACCTTTTAATTATTTTTATTATTAACAATTAACTTAATTAACATATTTTCATAAAAAATCAAAAAAATAGAATTACATCATTATTATTATTATTATTTTATTTTGTAAATAAACATTAACAAAAATAGTTTAATTAGGCCATTTTAATTCCTTTTCTTAAATAATTAAAATAGATCTAGAATTAGGTAAAGTTCTCTTTTAATTTTATTTCATTTCTTTTATTTCATAAAAACATAAAAAACAAAAAAATATTTTCTTTTAATTAAATTAATTAATTAGTCATTAATTAGCTTTAATTTCACTTTAATTACAAAAAGACCAAAAAAAATTAATTTCTTTTCTTAAAAGGGTCAACACCCTTAGAACATTCCGATTCAATTTTTTTATTTCGCGCACAGTTTATTATTATGTAATTGCTCCGGACATGTAATAGTAATTAGGACTTTACTGTTTTTATTTACTTTCCGTACTTATTTATCAAAAACGGGTCTTTGTAATTTTTGGCGATGTATAGACCTGCGCCTTGTAATAGCGTAGGATTTATGTTTCCGCAATTTACTTTCTGCACCCCCTTAACTGTTAACTTGTATGCAAGAATGTATGTAAATAAAAACAACCCGTAGCTCACTAATTAACCAGACAAACATTAACTGAATACAACACACAAATACACACACCACTTCTAGGGTACACCTCACTTGTTGCCTTCGAAACGTGGTCGTCAAGTATAGGACGTCTTAGCGGTCCTTATGTCCATGATCCAGTTGCCTCGAAACAGTTGCCTCGGAACAGTTGCCTCAAAACGGTTTCCTCGGATTAAAAAAAGGATCAAGGACATAAGGGTAGCTTCTAAGGTGTCCTGCTGTTGCTTCGGTGACCACGCTGTCCCTAAACTCGAATTGACCCGAACACCTCCAACGGTGGTGCTACCTACCTCTCAATGGTGGGATGGCACTACCTAAAGGACTTATACACAGCCTAATTCCTTAGGGTAGGTAGATGACTCATAGATACTTGCTCTCTCTAAAAAACAAAACAAAAACCTTTTCACACTGACACTTTCAAAAAGCTTTCAAAACAATTTTTCAAACACTCTTGAGGACTGATACAAGAGTTATTCAAAAATCTTTCAAAGAAACTTTTTTCAAACCCACTCACATTTTGAAAAGCAAACATCTTTTGAAAACATAAGAGCAAGTATCTAAGAGTCCATGGATAACCATGGATAGAAAGGGTGCTAACACCTTCCCTTTCTATAAATCTACCTCCCGAACCGAGAAACATATCTCATAAGGAATTTTGCTGTGCTTTTGTCCTTTCCATGTTGGAGAAAATAAAAGACGGTGGCGACTCTTGCTTCCGCGACATTTCGCGAACCAGCGTTAAACAGTCAGTTCTAAATCCACCGATCACAGAACTGGCGACTCTGCTGGGGACACTATAAAAGTGAGGTGTACCTTAGGACTAAGATCACTTGTGTTTTCAATTGTCTGAATTGTTTTCTTTATTATTGTGGGTACTGTCTTGGGAGTTCTATAGATCCTACCCGGATCTGGGGGATACCTTCTTAGAAAGTAGCAACAAGGCTGTGAGGGAACTGTGCGGGGTATACCGACACGATTGAAGCAGTCTGCTATGTTGATGTGGCACTTTGGTGAGTACCGGTAACCCTTGAGTCCAGTCAAGGAGAGTATGGGGCCGCCGCATGGTGTCGTGAAGCATCAACTAACCTTAGGAACCTTAATTGAACCATCTTGGCCTCTTTAGGGTAGTGAGATAACTACTTTGGTGCAGTCCGAAGTTGGTTGATACTCGATGCTACACTCAGTTGAGGGTTGTTTTCTTGGGATATTTTGATCGCCAGTTCAGTGGCTAAATCGAAACGATGAACACAGAAAACAATCCAATGATATTGAGCTCCTTAGAACCCGGTTACTTTGATAGGACAGGTTTGAGCCCACCAACTTCAAGAGGGTAGTACCCCAAACGTCATGCTGGCCTAAACTCTAAGGGCTCTTTGTGTGACTTGTGTGCCTTCAAAACTTGACTACTTGCATACTTGTTATCTGACACTTGAGTTTCTTGCAGGTTTTGTTTACAGTCCTTAATCTGGACTCATAACAGGGTTTACCTACATTGCTCCACAGCATAACATCATACCATCATACCATTGCATACATCCTACATAAGGACTAATCCATTTCAAGGATCTCAAGGGCTTGTGATGCAGGTCATGATGAATCAAATGTCTAGCAAGGGGAAAAGGGGATTTATTTTCCTCTAGCCAAGGTTAATGACTTGAGTCAGAGGCTATGACCCACTCGATATGGTGAGCCTTGACTCTTGAAGAAGGACTCTCAACAGCATGAAGTTCCTTCAATCAAGCTACAAATCCAAATGCTGACAATTTTCTTGTTTACCCCGCGAGATCCTTGAAAACATTGCATGCATATCATACATATCATTGCATTACAGGTACCCTTGTTACAGGTAACTTACCTTCTTCGCTGTTTATTTCAGCAATGGCTTCCCAACAAGATAACCAGGGTCTTCATGCTCAAGAGGCTCAGTTCAGGGAGATCTTCCTAAGCCTATCCAAGGGGCAGGAAGAGGTGAGGACACTCCTCATGGGGACTTTGGTCAGGAATAGTTCTGAGGACAGTAAGGATGAACGACTGAAACATCTGCAAGCTGAGGTAGATGCAATGAGGACTCAAATGCTGGGGCAGATGGCCCTTATCCAAGGCTTGGCTCGGGAGCAAGAAGAGTTGAAAGCCATGGTCAACCAGCTTCACCAAGAGTGATACAACATGAAGCAAACAGTCCAAGTCAGGGACCAGGTCATTGATCAGCTTCCAAGAGGACAAGGGTCTGGTATGGTGAAGAATAGACCGCTCCAAATTGCTACCACTTCACAGGTCCAACCACAACCTCGCCCAGAGCAACGGGTTGATCAGAGCAAGCCCAGGAGGCAATTCACCCATCTCAACATGTCGCTGTCCCAAGCTTTGCAACACCTGTTGAAGTTGAATCTGGTGACGTTGATAGGACCTCACCCTAATCCTAAGACTTCTTCACCCAACTATAATCCTGGGGCCAGGTGCGCATACCATTCTAACAGCCCGGGGCATGATACTGACGACTGTTGGAAGTTGAGGTACAAGATCCAAAACCTGATCGATGAAGGAGCAGTGGAATTCACCCAAGATGGTCAGGTCGAGTTCTTCTACTATCCCTGCGAGATTCACCATTTGAAGTGACAAGCCCTGAGACTAGAAGACTTTTGTTCTTTCGAATGTTCAAGTTGTATTTTTCTTTGATTGTTCAAACAATTATTGTCATAACAAACTTTATTACTTTATCAATGCATCGCATATGTCTGTTTTGAATCAATATATTCGCATTCGCTATATTCAAACTACTTTCATTTTTTGTGATGTTCAACTCTCAATTAATAATTCTAAGCCTCTTGAGGGAGGATGACGAAAACGATACCATAATTTACAGTATGCTTTTGAACAGACCCCGCTGATGAGGTACAGGCATTGTTTCAATTCCTAAACACTGGAGTTATAAGGAAGATAATCCCTCGTTAACCCCTTTGAGCCAAAGAAGTAGGAGTTTTTCTTTTCAAAAATTAAAACCCTTAATCATAACCTGGGGCAGGGTAGTTTTCTCAGTTGATCCAAGTGCACAACGAATAGCACCAAAGAGGTCCTCACGAAACAAAAGACAGTGATGGTTCTGAATAATCATAAAGACAGACAGTCATTATTTCTCAAAATAAAAGCCCAATAAGTCAAAACCTATGAAGGAGACTTACAAAACTGGGGCATCCCGCTGACTGTAATCACAATAGAAATAGTTCAGGCAAAAAATAGGGATAACAAAATAAAAAAGAAAGAGGTCCTACCAACCCTCAACAAAAAAAAGAAATGACTGCCTATTCAAAATAAACTGTCAACATCCGAACCATCATTGGAATATCAGGACAAAGACTCAAACAAGGTCTAACGCACGGTCAGCTGAGTTTAGGTTTGAAGAACATCACGAAGAGTGGGTGGGTACAAATAAAATTTGAGCCTTTATCTTTTGTTTCTTAAACCGTGAACTAGGCCACGTTATAACCCTTTAAAAGTCCTAGTTGAAGCATGGGTTAGTTCGAAAGCATACTGTTACGAAAGGTATCCTGACTCCATAGGGCTTGCGAGTTGACATCACAGTTTACAAAAAATTTCACTTGTTTTTATGAAAAAATGCATTTTTCAAAAACTTCAAGACAGACATAAGCTTTGCATTTTTAATATAACACTGCTTGCATGTGACTATTTGTTTGAACAGCATAGAAGTTCGCACGACGAATGTCTAATGAACAAAAGCACCTCCAATCAAGGGGCAGGGCATGATCATTGTCCATCATCTGGGGCAGTCCAGTCAAGATTCAAAGAATCTCTCAAATGCCTAATAGCCTGGGGAAAATCTCCGCCTGAGTCACCTGGGGCATTGGACATGAGTTCCAGCTACGAATCTTGCCTGATCAAACATCTTCTGGTCGCATGGCAATACAACAACAGGGGCATCTCCCAACATTCTGAGAGCGTGGACATAGTCGGAAAAATACTACGCATAATCAAAGACCCGCTAGGTTGACACACCTAGGAAAAAATAAGGGCTTCCCGGCGAACCAAAAGGGTTCGGGCAAAATAAGGGATGAAAATGAAAAAAAATCTGTACACCCGGCAAGCCGAAAACCTGAAAAGGCGGCTTGGGCAAAAATGGGTATCCCGTTGGATTGAAAACCCGAAAGAGCGGTCCAGGAAAAAGTTAGGGATCAAAAGCGTACGACTATGTCCCGTCATCTCGTCACTTGCCTACCAGAAGAAGATTTGTCGAATCGGCAGTTGTCTAACACCTCACAAGGTATCTTCTTTCTCTCACGTCAGAAACAGGGGCAATAATGAGTTGTCCAAACGATCTAGTTGCTCTGTCAACCAAGGTACCAGGGTAGGTTCGGCTGAAGAATGTAACCAAGTTACCTCAACTCCCCACAGAGTAAGACCAGATTTCAGCAATACTCTCCCCGAGCTGAGTTTGGTCTCCCAATCAACCCTGAAAAGGCACAGTATCCTCCAGCAAGTCAGCGATACTCTCCCCAAGCAGAGGTAGTCTAATGTCAGCCTCAAGGAAGTTGGTTTATCCCCCAGAAGATCTCAATATTCCCCAGTGGAGTATACAGATCTTCCTAAGCAAGCATCCCCGGCAGTCTTAATATAAGATTGTTCCCCGGCGGAATACAGACACACCAGTGGAGCCACTTCCCCAGTACAGTTTAAAAGTTTCCCCAGGAGAGTTGAATCAATCCCCCCAGTAGGAAGCTTATCCCCAGAAGATTCTGGAAGCTTATCCCCTACAGAGCACGAACGCGTCTCCCCGGCTTTATCCAAAGGTTATTCCCCACCAGGGCTTATAACTGGGTTATCCTCAGCTAATAACCACGGAAAGATCGTCCTCGGCGAAGTTTCTTCCTACCCCCCAGCAGAGTTCATCAATTCCCTCAACAAAGCTTATCAACGGTATCCCTCAGCGGAGTTATCATCAAATTCTCAGTGAAGTATCCATTCCCCACAGGGTATTCCCCGCAGAGTATCTCTCCAGCAAGTTTATTCCCCAACAGAGTCATCTTCTCCTACCGGTTTGTTCTTGCAACCATCATCCCCAGCGGAAACGAAGAACTATGTTCTTCAACATCAGCCCAGGATTCAACTTCCCAGCATTCGTCAAGGATTTATTTTCCTAGACGAAAATACATTCATAAACATATCACCTTTCATACATCTTGCTTACATACACAATGCATGCACATACGCATCATATCACACAAATCTCAGTTATTTTTGAGAACATCTTAAAATCATGCAGTTCATGCATCATGACATTGCATACAACTGATGTTTTGCCTTTTCAGGAAAAAGGTCAATCCAAAGACGATTACTATCAACTGTCGCAATTCCAGATTCGATACTTGTATCTAGCCAGGGCATATCTACATTAAAGAGATAGCTTAGAAATGCTCCAGATATGGATGCTGTTCTTTTGCTTATTCAAAACTCCTTCTAGATATAGTTCAGATGTGACCCAGGCATGGCGACGTTCTGATACTCATTCCAGGTTTCCTTTCAGAGATAGCTTGGAAATGCTCCAGATATGGATGCTGTTCTTTTGCTTATTCGAAACTCCTTCTAGATATAGTTCAGATGTGACCCAGGCATGGCGACGTTTTGATACTCATTCCAGATTTCCTTTCAGAGATAGCTTGGAAATGCTCCAGATATGGATGATGTTCTTTTGCTTATTCAAGATTCCTTCTAGATATAGTTCAGATGTGACCCAGGCATGGCGACGTTCTGATACTCATTCCAGATTTCCTTTCAGAGATAGCTTGGAAATGCTCCAGATATGGATGCTGTTCTTTTGCTTATTCAAGACTCCTTCTAGATATAGTTCAGATGTGACCCAGACATGGCGACGTTCTGATACTCATCCTAGATTTCCTTTCAGAGATAGCTTGGAAATGCTCCAGATATGGATGTTGTTCTTTTGCTTATTCGAAACTCCTTCTAGATATAGTTCAGATGTGACCCAGGCATGGCGACGTTCTGATACTTATTCCAGATTTCCTTTCAGATGTAGCTGGGAAATGCTCCAGATATGGATGCTGTTATTTTGCTTATTCAAGACTCCTTCTAGATATAGTTCAGATGTGACCCAGGCATGGCGACGTTCTGATACTTATTCCAGATTTCCTTTCAGAGATAGCTTAGACATGCTCCAGATATGGATGTTGTTCTTTTGTTTATTCAAGACTTTTTCTAGAGATAGTCCAGATGTGACCCAGGCATGGCGACGTTCTGATACTCATTCCAGATTTCCTTTTAGATATAGCCTAGAGATGCTCCAGATCCGGACGCTGTTCTATTGCTTATTCAGATTCAAACTTCTAAAAGACAACTTAGAGATGCTCCATCCCGGATGCTCTTCTATTGTTCAGTCCAGATACGATCCAGATTCGGATGACATTCTGTTACTCATGCAGTATGGATATACCCCAGACACGGCGGTCATTCTACCATTTATTCAGACGTCAGCAATTAGACACAGACTAGATATGCTCCAGACACGGAAGCTATTCTATTTCTTATTCAGATTCACCTGTCCACCATCTTTCCAAATGGCATCTATAAGCCCATTCCCGACAAGGTTCTGTCACACTTTCAGATGGCATCTTTAAGCCCATCCTCCCATCCATCATCTCTCCAAATGGCATCTGTAAGCCCATTCCCGACATCACACTGCTGATACTCGACCATGTGAGTGCAAATTTCTGGGCACTCTAGTGTTCAATCATCTTCCACCCTCGGATCACGAAAGGCACACAAGCCAATCTACATCCTCAGGTCTAAGAAGATTGAACAGGGGCAACTGTTGCACCCCAAAATTTTCCCTCCCATATTCTTCAAAGTTTTGACAGGCATCATCTAGATTTGTTCAAAATCTCTCAAGGGTTGCACAGTCAACCATCCTCCTAAGCCAGTCAAACTAGGGTTTTGGTTCTCACAAGGAAGCTGAGGTTTTCAAGGGATTAATCAAGTCCCATATGCTCATACACATTGTCAAGCACCTACATGTCAAGTTTCAAGGCTCACAAGGTCAAGTTGCACAGTCAAAAACCCTAATTGCTTCACAATCAACTGTAGGGGCAAAATGGTCATTTGGAAGTCAAAAGTAAAAAATTTTGGTCAACATATTATTTTGAAGCCACAATCATCATTTGATCAAGTCTTGATCATGATTTCACAAGAATGGCTCAAAAATCATCAAGGTGTCAAAAGTTTCTATTTTTGGACAGTTGAAAAGTCAACTGTAACTTGACCAAGGCATAACTTTTTCATGGTTCATCAGAAAAATCCCATCCAATGCTCATATTGAAGGGGAAGACATTTCCTACAACTCATCTTCACATTCCAAGTCCAAGAAATTCTCTCACAAAAAGTTATCAATTTCAACATTATAGGTCATTTTCAAAAGTCAACAAAAAGGCACTTTAAGTCAAAGACCATAACTTGAGATTGGTAAATCAAAATGACATGGGACCAAAGACATTGATTAGAGGACTTCAAGACCTTTCCAAAATATCCAAGAACATGTTCACAGCTTCAAAATTGAGCAAGATATGCATTGGAGAAGTTGGGAAATTTTTGTGAAATGGCCAAAGTCAACTATCCTTGAAAATTCATTTTTGACAAAAGGGGCCCACTTTTTCCACTTGATTCAGCTTGGCCATGCTTCCCACGTGTCCCACAATTTATTTTAAGATTTAAAATTAATTGTTTCATTTTTATTTAATTTTATTTGATTTAATTCATTTTAAATCTTTAAAATTCAAATAAAAATCAAAGAAATTAATGGAGGGATATATTTTGTGTTGATTAGCTTTGATACACCTTGAAATACCTTCCAAATTCGTGCAAGGCCATTATGGGCATAAAAATTCAAATTTTCACAAATATGGCAAATGGTTCAATGTTGGTTATGGAGGAAATCAAGAACATAATTGCATAAGCTTAATGACCATAATTTTGATTGATTCTCATTCATTACTATATATACAAGCCTTCCCAACCTCATTCAAAAAATAGTGTGTGCAGAAACGGCCAAGAGAAAAACCAAAAATTATTCAAAAAGTGAGAGTTCTAAAACATAGTTGCGAGCATCTTCAGATCAAAACAAGCACGTGGTTCTATTCTTTGCCACACCCTGAAGCTAAACCAACCTTTTCCAAGTCCTGAGGCTCATACCGCGCTGTAAGTTCTTCCCAGGTCCCCTATAATTTCCATATCATTTTTTTTCATTGCTTTCATGTGCAGATTCTCAAAGGAGGAACACTATAAACCTCATATCCCAACGCTTCAAGTGTTCACCAGCACAGATCCAAAGGTCCAAAAGGCTAGCACACCATGCTCTGGAGTCAAGCGTGTTGCAGGCAATCATGAAAGTCAAACGTGGCTTAGATTTCAGTGGGCCTAAATTGCTTCAATACACCCTCCATTTCAGCACACACACCCCTTGGTTTTTACTTCTTTTTTATTTTGTTTTTGTCATTTTTTTCTTATTTTTAATTGCTAACCTTTTAATTATTTTTATTATTAACAATTAACTTAATTAACATATTTTCATAAAAAATCAAAAAAATAGAATTACATCATTATTATTATTATTATTTTATTTTGTAAATAAACATTAACAAAAATAGTTTAATTAGGCCATTTTAATTCCGTTTCTTAAATAATTAAAATAGATCTAGAATTAGGTAAAGTTTACTTTTAATTTTATTTCATTTCTTTTATTTCATAAAAACATAAAAAACAAAAAAATATTTTCTTTTAATTAAATTAATTAATTAGTCATTAATTAGCTTTAATTTTACTTTAATTACAAAAAGACCAAAAAAAATTAATTTCTTTTCTTAAAAGGGTCAACACCCTTAGAACATTCTGATTCAATTTTTTTATTTCGCGCACAGTTTATTATTATGTAATTGCTCCGGACATATAATAGTAATTAGGACTTTACTGTTTTTATTTACTTTCCGTACTTATTTACCAAAAACGGGTCTTTGTAATTTTTGGCGATGTATAGACCCGCGCCTTGTAATAGCGTAGGATTTATGTTTCCGCAATTTACTTTCCGCACCCCCTTAACTGTTAACTTGTATGCAAGAATATATGTAAATAAAAACAACCCGTAGCTCACTAATTAACCAGACAAACATTAACTGAATACAACACTCAAATACACACACCACTTCTAGGGTACACCTCACTTGTTGCCTTCGAAACGTGGTCGTCAAGTATAGGACGTCTTAGCGGTCCTTATGTCCATGATCCAGTTGCCTCGAAACAGTTGCCTCGGAACAGTTGCCTCAAAACGGTTGTCTCGGATTAAAAAAAGGATCAAGGACATAAGGGTAGCTTCTAAGGTGTCCTGCTGTTGCTTCGGTGACCACGCTGTCCCTAAACTCGAATTGACCCAAACACCTCCAACGGTGGTGCTACCTACCTCTCAATGGCGGGATGGCACTACCTAAAGGACTTATACACAGCCTAATTCCTTAGGGTAGGTAGATGACTCATAGATACTTGCTCTCTCTAAAAAACAAAACAAAAACCTTTTCACACTGACACTTTCAAAAAGCTTTCAAAACAATTTTTCAAACGCTCTTGAGGACTGATACAAGAGTTATTCATAAATCTTTCAAAGAAACTTTTTTCAAATCCACTCACATTTTGAAAAGCAAACATCTTTTGAAAACATAAGAGCAAGTATCTAAGAGCCCATGGATAACCATGGATAGAAAGGGTGCTAACACCTTCCCTTTCTATAAATCTACCTCCCGAACCGAGAAACATATCTCATAAGGAATTTTGCTGTGCTTTTGTCCTTTCCATGTTGGAGAAAATAAAAGACGGTGGCGATTCTTGCTTCCGCGACATTTCGTGAACCAGCGTTAAACAGTTAGTTCTAAATCCACCGATCACACCTTCGAGTCGCGAACGGCAAATTCGCTGATCTAACTCTTCAGGTTCAAGAAGATTGAACAGGGGCAGCTGTTGTACCCCAAAATTTGCCCTCCCATTTTTCACAAGAAATCACAACGCTAGGGTTTTCTCAGGTACTCAAGATTGGCTCAAGAATCAATCAGAGAGATTTTCTCCTATGGTAGTAAATCAGGAATTAGGGTTTTCTCACATTTCTCAGAAGAAACTGAGTTCTCAGAAATTCAATTAACTCTCACATGTTTTCACGCTTTTTCAAGTTTACTGAAAGGTTACTGGTTGTTCTCAAGGCCTCCAATAAGTGGGAGCTGAGACTATCATTTGGAACATTCAGGTTTTGTTGGATACTGGTTAACCAGATAAATTGCGTCTTTTCAAAACATTTGATCGTTTAAGGAATAAATGTTTGCTTGTTTATTGGAATACACATTGCGTTGTTTTGATTCGAGTACAGTTGCAAGGTTATGAGATCGCAGAGTTATTGGATTACTTGGAGTTTAAGTTATCTGGTTGGAATTATTGGAACACGGTTTCAGTTATTTTTAATCAAGAATCTTAAAGGATTAGTGAGGATGCAAAGAAAGAATTGCAAGTTATTGACAGTAATGGACTTTCATTTGATATCAGATTATCTCATAAAAACTTTCTTCATTTATTTCAAATGTTGTTACAAAAATAATTTATTATTCATATGCTTTAGGTTTTTACAACTTATAGTTCTTGAAAAAAAAATTATTACAACTAATGGAAAATCTCTCTAAGTTAAAAATCTAAGCCTAAGCTTTCATTTCTCCCGTGCTCACCACAAAGTCTCTTGCTTCCTCTGCTTTGTCATCGTCCAACTTGCGCTCACATGAAAGAAAGACAGAAAAGATTAGCACAGTTAATTGAGCATTAGCAAGAATTTTCAAAACGAAAAGAAAGAAAATATTCATCATTGAAGTTTTCCGTTTGGAATCAGAGGGCTATTTTCATCACGTTTTTATTTTTCTCTTTGCAAATCACAAGAAGATTGCTCTTCTTGGTTCACAAAGAGAAAAATAAAAATGCAAGCTGTCAAATTTATTCAAATGCAAACAAGGCGCCAAACTGAATGTAACAAGGCCAAACTGAATGCAACAAGACAAGTACAAAATAGCATGGTAAACTAAACATTGCAGCAAGACAGTAACAATGCAGCATAGCAAGCAACTAAGGCAGGCAGCATAGCAGCAAATGTAACAAGGCCAAACTGGATGCAAACTAAACAATGTAGCAGCTAGGACAAGTACAATACAGCAGGCAAAAAGTACAAAGCATGGTAAACCAAATCACAAGCAAAAGGCTTGTTTCATAGCCTTTCATCATTTTCCTAAAAAATGGGCAAACTTTTCAGAAAAGCAGAGAAAAGCATTGTTGCTTTTTATCATGGAGAGAGGAGAGAGAGGAGAGATATCACCTTTTTGTTGGGATTATACAGTTTGGCTAATTTGTCACAAGTTACAAAACAAAAGCAAAAAGGATATAATACCATCAAACAGCAAGAAGAGAAGGGGGTCAGTTTTGTCAAACATTCAAAGATTTGCAACTCTCTTCAAAACGTCAAGGCTGCCAAACATTTCACAGAAAAAACCAAAAAGTGTTAACCAGTTTCCAAACATGTGCAAACATTTCACAAACCTCCAAAACATATAACAGTTTCAAGCAACAAGCCCCAGCTGCAAAACATTCATAGTTGTACCCAAAACCCAAAACTGTATAACAGTTTCAAGCAACAAAACCTGCAAAAGCCTTAAAACTGCAACAACCACCAAAACTGTATAACAGTTTCAAACAGCCAAATCTGTGAATCAACCAACAATCTCCCAACCTGTTAACAATAAGCCAACAACCTTCAAATGACCAAAAAACTTGTTATCAAGAACAGACAAGCAAAACTTGAAAAGCCAAGAAGTTAGCAATAACTCCCAACCTGTTAACCAAAGCCAAAAACCTGCAAAGCAAGTTCCAGCCACAAAAAATCACAAAACCTGTTAATAGTTCAAACACAACTCCAACTGCAAAACAAGCCAAAGCTGCAAAATATTCTCAAGTTTCCAAAACCTTCAACTGTAAAATCAAAGCCAGCAATCATAACCAAACCAATACCAATATTCTCAAGTTTCCAAAACTTCCAACTCAGTCCCAAACACCAACAAAAATCTAGCATACAGTCTAAACACAAGATAAAGTTTCAGAAATAATCATAATCGAACTAACCAACAAATCAAAGTCAGAAGAGTTTTCAAACAAATCTTCAACAAAAACAACTTACAAAATCAAAGGTTTCAGAAGCAATTAGCATCATCATCAATCATTGTACAAACAGATTTTCAAAAGCAGCAAGCATCATCATTCAAGTTAAAAGAGATAGGAAAGAAGTAACAAAGTTTCAGCAATAATCATCATCAACTACCAATAAACAAAGTTTCAGAAGAAATACTATCATCATTCAAGTTCAAAGAGAGAGGAAAGAAATAACAAAGTTTCAGAACAAACTATCATCATCAACAAAAACTACCAATAAAATTAAAGGTTTCAGAAGCGAAATCTTCATCAAAGTTTCAGAAGCCAAATCATCAACAAAATCAGAAGCATTACCGTCATCATCTCTTCCCCTGCCTCCGGCCACCAAGGGAACGCCATCAGTCCAACCTCACATTCCTCTCCTTTCTTCCATAAAGGTTCTGAAGGTATATTTCTTTTCAAATCACTTTCTGCATCTCAAACATGATACAATAGATTAACAAGCCAAAACGTGAACAAGATTAACAATAACAAAAAAAGTTCAAACTTCAAAACCCAGAACAGTACCTTTCAAAGAAGTGAAAATCATTAGTGCTTAGAGTGTGAGAGGGATATGTGAGAGGGATAGCGCTCTGGCGGCTTGAGGAGAAGGGAAGATCAGAAGGGAACGAGGTGTTGAGTGAGAAAGAGATGAAGAAAAGAAACGAAGGAGAAGCGGCGCCACTGTGAAACGAATACAACAAACCCTGATTTTCCAAAACCCTAACCAAATGTTACAAACTTAAGAATTAGGCCTATCTGGCCCCAAATCCATAAGCCCATGCGTTTCTAATTCACCCCCCCCCCCCAATGTCTGGCTTTGTCTTTTTAGTTGGGCCTCAAACATTCAGCATCTTAAGCCCATTTTTACCTTTTATTTATTTATTTACTTTTTGTTAACAATTTCATAAAAAAAACTCAATACTCTTTTTTTTTATCAAATTAAATTAATATTGAAGTTAATTTTCTTTTTCTTCTCTTAATTTATCTTTTTATTTCTTTTGTTAAAAATATACTAGTAAGATATTAAAATTTCATTTTTGTAAAATAAATTTGATTTTCTTAATTAGTTTTAATCATTTTCTTTTTATTATTTTTCTTCCACTTAATAAAATACCAAAAAAAATAATAAAAATTTTGTTTAATTAAATTTTCTTTCTTTAAACTTTTCCTTTTAAAATTAATAAAATACAAGAAAGAATAATAATAATTTTTAATCTTTTAGAATAGATTTTATTTATCTCTTTTTAATAAATACATGCATTCCATAATTTATTGATTTTCTTTATTTCATAATTTGTTATAGCTTTATATTAAATCGCAACAATTTGATTTGATTGTAATATTTGGACATTGCTATTCTTATGAGACTCATCCCCATTTGTAATAATTGTACCCCCATTCCCAGATACTTTTGTAATAACTTAGACTTTTAATTCCCACAATTTATTGCTTTCGATATACTGTGTAGTACCTAGGCATGTATGGTAAGATTCGAAAATCAATTGCTAGATGACCTAAAACAAGACAAAAATGCATGAAAATGATAACACAATGCACACGTGTACCCCTAGGGTTTCATCCACTTGTTGCCTTTAAAATGGCCATGGTATGCATGTTGAGTATCTTGGAAAAACAAAAATAAAACAAAAGATCATAGTCCCTCGATGACGCTATCTTGGTTGTCTATACAAAATGATCTAGTCCCTCAAAAAATTTGCTAAGATACTTGCCAATATTGCTATCATGGTCAATACGATGACCCGCGCCTGTCCCGTTTAACATCCAAATACAAGGTTGTTTACCAAATGCAATGGTAAAACAACAATGTAAAAGGGTTAAAAATATGTAGGAAAGACTTTTGAGTAAGTAGGGTAGACAACTCCTAGTTACTTGATCAAACTTGCAAATATCCTTACTAATTTCAATACACACAATTTCAAAACATTCTTTCAAAACATTGAAACATCTTTTCAAAAGACAAACACCTTTGTATATATTCAAACAAGAATCATTACAAAGGTTGCCACAACGATGGCCTCTTTTCAAAACATTTTCAAAACCACACACAAAGCACCATTTCAAACAATTGAAAAGCAAAAGCAAGTGATCTAAACAAGTAACTAAGAGCCCATGGATAACCATGGATGAAAAGGGTGCTTGCACCTTCCCTTTTCATAATCTACCCCCCGAACCCAAGAAAACATCTCAAAGGTATTTCCTGTGCTTTTTGACCTTTCCTTTGGATAAAATAAAAAGTCGGTGGCAACTCTTGCTAAACCGAAACATTTGCAAACACAAACACAAAACCTCAAGTCAGTTCTCCCACTGTATCACAGATGTCATACTCAGTTAAGATCATCTGCCATCTTGCTATTCTTCTGGACAAGGCAGGCTTCTCGAAGATATACTTGATTGGGTTTATCTTTGATATCAATAAGGTGGTGTGAGTCAGCATATACTGTCTCAGCCGGCGAGCAGCCCATGCCAAAGCGTAGCAAGTTTTCTCAAGCAGTGAGTATCGGGTCTCACAGTCGGTAAACTTTTTGCTAAGGTAGTAAATAGCATGTTTTTTTCGGCCAGACTCGTCATGCTGCCCCAGCACGCACCCCATTGAATTGTCGAGTACTGATAAGTATAAGATCAAAGGTCTTCCTTCAACTGGAGGCATCAGAATAGGTGGCTCTTGGAGATATTCCTTGATCCTTTCGAAAGCGGCCTGACATTCATCATTCCATTTTACCACTTGATCTTTCTTTAGCAGCTTGAAGATTGGTTCACAAGTAGCAGTCAGATGTGAAATGAATCGGGCAATGTAGTTCAGACGTCCCAAAAAGCCTCTAATTTCCTTTTCTGTGTGGAGTGTTGGAATCTCCTGTATAGCCTTTACCTTGGCAGGATCCACCTGAATACCTTTATCACTAACGACGAAGCCCAGCAGCTTACCAGACCTTACCCTGAAGGTGCACTTTTTTGGGTTCAACCTCAGCTTGTACATCTTCAAACTGTCGAACAATTTCTGGAGATGGTCAAGGTGTTCTTTTTTAGTCTGGGACCTTGCAATCATGTCATCAACGTACACCTCAATCTCATGGTGAATCATGTCATGAAACAAAGCGACCATGGCGCGCTGATACGTTGCCCCAGCATTCTTCAATCCGAACGGCATGACTTTATAGCAAAAGGTGCCCCATTGTGTAATGAAGGTTGTCTTCTCCATGTCTTTGGGAGCCATCTTAATCTGATTGTAACCAGAAAAACCATCCATAAAGGAGAAGATCTAATGGTGCACGGTGTTGTCGACCAAAACATCAATGTGAGGGAGTGGGAAATTGTCCTTGGGGCTTGCCCTGTTCAGATCTCTATAGTCCATACACATCCTCACTCTACCATCCTTCTTGGGCACTGGAACAATGTTGGCAACCCACTGCGGATAAGAAGTGACAGCTAGAAACCCGGCGTCAAACTGTTTCATAACCTCAGCTTTGATTTTCTCAGACATCTCAGGGCGTATACGGCGAACCTTCTGTTTTACCGGAGGGCAATCTTCTTTAGTTGGCAGGTGGTGTACCACAATGTCAGTGTCTAAACCAGGCATATCTTTATAAGACCAGGCGAAGATCTTAACATAGTCGTGTAGCATCTGTATCAACCGTTGCTTGACACTAGGCTCCAGATTTGCACCTATCTTGACCTCTTTCTTGTCTTCTTATGTACCCAAATTCACTGACTCCACTGGCTCTTCATGAGGCTGTATGGACCTTTCTTCCTGTAGTAACAATCTAGCAAGTTCCCCAGGCACTTCACAATCATCCTCACCTTCTTCCTCGGCTTGGTTGATCGGATTTTCGAAATCATAACTGGCAGTAGCAGAGTCGTTATCAATGGGATCCAGGGTGGATGTGGATCTGCATTATGATATGTGAGTGTGTGTAAGACAATAGCTGTTTTGATAAAGTGCAAGATAGAAAAGAAAAACAAGGAGCGCAAAATTTATAATGCAAGAAAATGTCAAATGCTTTATTGATGATATATGAAAATGACAAATAATAAGCCCTCACAAACGAAGCCAAGGTGCCTCGGGCAAGGCACCGGGCCGTAAAGTTTTAAACTGTCTGTTACAAATCTCAAAACAAAAGTCAATTACCGTGTAATAAAAGAAACGGGCACGAAGTCCCTCGCCATCCAGTTGTTCAATCCACCGCCGGTAGTCGGGTAAATCCAGCTGTCGATATCTGACTCTTTTTCATCATCCTCAATTGCATTCACTCCCTGATTACTGATATGCAGAGGAGGTCTTCCGCTTCGTGCGCACCTAACAGCCCTTTGAGCCTCTGCAGTAAATTCCAAACCAAACTTATCAGTCTTGTGTGTGAAATCAGGGAGCTGACCCCAATTCGCACACCCACCTTTTTCAATTACAGTCCTGGGATCCTTAAAAGAGGCCATCTTCATCAGAGATTCGTCAGCAGCAACTTCAGTCGACGCCAAAGTCTGGGGAACCTCTTCAAAGTTTTAACACGGGGTTTCGATGAACTCTCCATCCATCTCCACATACCGGAAGTAGTTAAGATGACTCATCATGTACTCCTCTTCTCCTCGCACCGTAACAATCTTCCCCTTCACTGGATATTTTAACATTTGGTGGAGCGTAGAAGTCACTACCCCAGCCTTATGAATCTAAGGGCGACCCAGTAAGCAAGAATGAGATGTTCGGATATCCATCACATATAAAGTAGATGTGAAAGTCTGACAGACAACTTTAACCGGGACGTCCACCTCCCCGTGTACCATCCTTTTTGACCCATCGAAAGCTCTAACCACAATATTACTCGGCTTCAGAACCAAACCTTCGCAGTCCAGATGATCTAATGCTTTCTTTGGCAAAACATTTAATGAGGACCCAGTATCCACCAGTACGTGGGCCAGAGTAGTACCTCTGCATTCGATTGAGACGTGCAGAGCGTCATTGTGATTTCTTCCTTTAGCAGTCAGATCTTCATCTGAGAAACCCAACCCGTTGTCGGCAGTCAAACTAGCTACACAGTCTTTGAATTGATCGGCAGAAATCTCCTGCGGCACATACGCAGTTTTGAGGAAAGCAATTAAAGCCTTTGCATGGGCTTCCGAACACAATAACAAGGACAACATGGAGATTTTCGACGGGGTCTTCCCCAGCTGCTCGACTACGTTGTAGTCGCTCTTCTTGATTCCTCTATCTCCTGCTTAGAGGTTTCTACAATGATCTTCTTAGGCGCCTTCGTTCGGGCAGGCTCACCTGTGATTTCTTTGCCCCGAGTGTCAAGATGACTCGGTGATAGGGGTGATAACTAGAACAAGAACTGGGACAGTAGCTGATGTACCAGCAGATAGAATGACAACGGGTTTGAGAACAGTCGGAGGGGAAATCGCGAGAGAAAAGATTCGTCCACTTCTGGTGACCTTGCTAGCCCCAACAATATTGTTGACATCAGCATCAACTTCTTTAATCTTTAAGTCTTGCTTAACCCCATGGTAATACACATCGGCACCATAGTGCCAAGGGATAGCCTTATCCGAAGTGTATGGGATAGGAACAGGGATAGTAATGATTAACGGAGAGATTATTGGAACAGATGTAATCCTAACAGGCTTTCTCGAGGAAGCCTTGGAAGGATTGGTGGAAATGGTTATGATGGAAACATCTTCAACTGGAATTAACGGAATCAAAGTTTTCTCGAACAGGACCTCTTTGTTATCCATCAGGCTTTGAACACCTGATTTCAATAAATGGCAACCAGCATACAGGATTGAACATAGGTGGCAACCTTCGCCACAACCCGGAAATAAACCGGCCAACAATAGGTTCTTCTTAACTGTCATTAAAGGAGTAGAAATGTCTTCCATAGAGGTCACAAATAAATCATCATCCACAGCATTTACACCGTGACCATGCTTGGGCATATGAGAAGTTATGACGTTGGGTTTCTCCGGAGCGTCAAACTCAATCTCTTTAGCTTCAATCAAATCTTACACCTTATTCTTCAAGGCCCAACAGTTGTTTATATCATGACCTGGGCTATCAGAGTGATAGACACAGCGGGAGTTCGGATTATATAGCGAAGATGTGGTGCTGGGATTCTTCCGGGCTTCCCTCAGAGTTACCAGGTTGGTCTTCAATAATTGTGGTAGAATTTGGGACAGGGTCATATTAATCCAAGTGTACTGTGTCTGCGGTCTCTCCATTCTTTGCTAATTGTTGCATTGTGGGGTCAACAGTGGGTCTTGATATTACTACCGCATTTACTGCCTGATGGTGTTCAGGTTTGCTTTAGCTCCTCGAGCCGTAGACGGCACTAGCTTCTTTCCTACCGGTGAAAGGCTTCTTTTATGCACTTGATGAAGTACCTTTCTGTATCTTACCACTTAGGATACCATCTTCTAATCTCTCCCCAGTCAAAATCAATTCCGTAAAACCATATGACGAACTGCCGATCAGATGGTTGAAAAATGGACCGGACAACGTCCCTAGAAACATGTCAACCAACTCCCTGTCAGACAAAGGGAGTTGGACTCTTCCAGCCAAATCTCTCCATTTGTGAGCATAGTCCTTAAAACCTTCACTTACACCCATAGACATACCCTAAAGCTGAGTACGAGTGGGAGCAAGGTCGGCGTTATATTGATACTGCCTATAAAAAGCAGCAGCAAGGTCCTACCAGTTTCTGACATTAGCTCCTTCCAGTTGATAAAACCATTCAAGCTGAGTCCCTGATAGACTATCTTGAAATAAATGCACCCATAAATTTCTATCAGCAGTGTAGGGTTGGATTTTTCGGACATACGAGCGGAGATGGAGTTTTGGACAGGATGCTCCATCGTACTTGGTGAAAACTAGAGCTTTGAATTTATGAGGGATCACCACCCCAGATGCTAGTTCCATATCTCCGAAGTCCAAACCAGGTATCTTCTGAATCTACATAGCGCTCAGATGGTCTTCAAGTTGTTTGTACCTATCCTCAGCAGGAGGATACTGCTCATCATCAAAATCAGTATCATTATCATAAACCACAGGACTGGGACACTTTTCTTCCTCTTGGACCTCTTCTCCTTTGGATGAAAGAGACAGATCAACTTCCTGTCGCAACCTATTCCCAAGTCTGTTACCCATATTCAGAAGAACCACTTTCTCCTTCTTCTTCTTCTTCTCCTTCAGGATGAGAGTCTTCAAATCCTCTTGCCCTTTAGCCAAGTTCAAGAACATCTCTTGGAATTGGGCATTCTGTGCCTGAAGAGCTTTGATGGCTTGATCGGTAGGTATTTCAGAAGACATTTCATGCTGAAATAAAAAGCGAAGAAGATGAGAAACCTGTAATGGAACCTGTAATGACGTGCATGATAATGGTATGCGTATGTAATGATTTCAAAGACTCTGGGAGATTTAAATTTGTAAAACAAAAATAAAACAAACTTTATTAGATTAACTTGTAAAAATGTTTAACAATGCCTTTGAGGCGTTATAAAAGAAATAAATGAAAAACAAATCTAAACTAGAAAAAGAAAAAATCAGAAATCCCATGGACGCTTCCCCTTCGTGCTGACGTAGTCATTGATCTTCCTTTCATTCTCAAGTTGCCTAGTGAGCTTCAAGATCTTCCTCTCTTGCTCATGGTACTTCTCTCGGTAGGTATCCCTTTCCTCTCTCAACTGAATCCAGGATCTCTTTAATGCCCCAAGATCAGTGGGCATGAAGGGATAAAGGACTGTATAAGGAATTCCTTCTTCATTGGTAGGCTCCACAATCACTGGCAACACAGCTTCATAAGGAATCCCAAGCTTCTGGGATCGAGCTCGGACCCACTGGAGGTAAGGCTGCATAGGGAGAGAAGTATTTGGTCCTAGCTCTTGAGGGTCAGACCTGTTCACCATGCCCCAGGCTCGTATAAACCTTCGGCGATGCTCGTCAAAGTCCTCCTTATAGTCAAATGCAATATTTGTAAGGGAGTAGCTCATGAGGACTGTCTCTCCGAGCCTAACCAAACTGTCGCAAAGCCAAGCAAGGACTGTAGGTTATTCCCCCTCTGATTCCAAGCAACGGGAAATTAGGGTATCCCCCACTGTTGTACCCCAAAATTTTCCCTCTCATTTTATCAAGATTCACCCTCACAAGACTCTTTGAACTCAAGACCAGACTAGGGTTTGCTCAGCTCAAGACATCTCCTTGCACTGTTGACCTGAAATTAGGGTTTGAGTTTGCACAGAGATTTTTGGATTTTCAATTCTTAATGTAACTTTCATACTTCATTTTGGACTTATAAATACCAAGTTTCAAGCTTTGAATCAAATTTTTTCCCAGTCAATTGGACAGTTGACCTAAAAATCAGCTGTATTGGGGAAAAAGTCAATTGTAGCCAATTTATAGTCAAACCTCATAATTTTGTATCCATATCAACATTATAAACTCATATGAACTATTTGATCAAGTTTGGACCACAACTCCTCAAGAAATTTGATCAGATCACCAAAAGGGCAAAATGGTCATTTTTAGGGGTTTTGATTGCAGAAGGGCAATTTTTGATTTTTCACCTAGCCAATGGAAAATTGGGCTCAAGCATGGATTCAAGGACTCAATGGCATCATCTTGACCTAATCACAAGGTTCAAAAGATCTCAAATGCATTGGATTGACAGATGAATTTTCCAGTCAACTGATTAAAAATCAATTGTACACTGAAAAGTCAAACTTTGACTTTTTGGTCAAAATCAAGTGCCAAGGGTCATTTTTCATCAATATGTGTCAAAACATGAAACTTGTTCACCAAGAAACCTAATTTTGAAAATTAGGGTTTAAAATGGAAAATTTTCATAACTTAGAAATTTTCTAAGTTATGAAATTTTCTTTTTTTTTTCCAATGTTTCCCAACTTTTTCACCATGATGCAATTGGATTAAAACAAAACTTCCAACATGAAAGTTGTAGTCCTCCACAAAATCTACAACTTTGATTCACAAAGTTTTCCCAAAAGATGATTGGATCTCAAGTTATGATTTTATGAACAAGGGTCCATGAAACTTTTAACTTAGTGAAATTTGGCCCTAGTTTAGGCAGGATTTTGACCTATCTTCATGGAAATTTTTCACATGGTTCCAAGAGGAATCTCAAAATTCATTTCAAATATGGATTGTAGAGCATGTTACAAGCATTCCAAAATGTCCAAGAACTCTCCTAGATCATTTGTGGTTAGGGAGAATCAAAAGTTTGAAATTGGCAAATTATCACTTTTGGCCAAGGCATTTTGCACATTGATACAACTTGCAATTCTGTCCAAACAATGCTTGTACTTGGTTTACAGGTACTTAAACCTTTCCACACTCATAAATGAAATGCAAACACATTGGATTAAGGCTTTGTTCTGATCTATGAAGCATTATACAAAGGATTAATCCATTTTTGGCAAAAAGATAACAATGCCATTTACATAAAGCATGCTTTATGTCAAATTGCTTATCTTGAGCCATACACCAAGCCTTTTGCTGCAAACAAAGTTCACTAATATCAGGAAAAGTATACCAACCATGTTCAGGCTTTGAGCTAGCAAGTACAGCATTTGGCATTGTCAACTCACCTTTTGCTTCAAAAACAAGAAAGCTTGCAAAAGTGAGATAACTTTGTAATCTGATATAACCAAGTCTTTGTAATATTTCAAACGACTTCGGAACATTATACCAAGCCTAATACATGAGCCCTAAGCCTCTCAAACACCCTTTAACATCAAAACACCAAGTTCTTGCAAAAACAGGGCAAGTTCTGCAGATTCACTTCCAAAACAAAATTCATTCGTGCGTTTTGCTTGAAACCAGTTCCAACACACTCCATACAACATACCTAAACTATCCCAACCATTCTCAAGCCACTGTAACTCCTTTTTCACACTTCACCATTTTTTCTTTGAAGCTTTGCAGGTTGAGTTCTACAAGCATATTCAGGCTATTTCAAAGCAAGCCAAGCATTGGGGAAGGTCAAGGGAACATCAAGCAAGCTCAAAAGTCCTTCAGGCCTCACCAAAAGTTGATACATTGCCATACTCGAGTTTGACTGAAACAAGTATTTCTCAAACTTCTATCTCCTTATTTAGGAATCATTAGGCTTAGGTTTATGAAGAAAAAATGTAGTCCTCATTGTCCTTGAGCTATACATATGCATAGAATTCATTTATGTTAACTGAGCTTGGAGAATTTGGATGTTGAAGTTTCTAAAAAAACTAGGTCACAAATTAGGGGCACTGAAATTCTCCCTGGTTTCTTAGAGTTAGATCAAGTTTTTTATATGGTTAGAATCGTGGTTTAAAGCTTTATAATTTTCATGTTATGAGTTTTTGATTTCAAGCAAAGAATAGAGAGAACAGGTTTGAAGTTGCAGCGCGCGCATTTTTGTTCTGGAGGACAAGGACGAAGTGGAAATGGGTTGGGCTTGGCTTGTTTCTACTTTCTGCACCCCCTAGCTTGCTTTCTGCACCCCCTTGGCCCATTTGATTATTTTAGTATATTTTTTTATTTCTTTTATATTTCTGACTTTTTATTTATTTTTCTAAATATTTAAAATCACAAAAAATATTCTCTTAATTTTTTCACATTTTATTTTATTTTTTTATTATTTTTTTTAGCATAAGAATAGTTATTTAATAATATATACTTTGATTTTCTTAAATAAATTTATAAATAATACAAAAATATTATATATTTTTATTTTTATTATTTATACACTTACAATATTATTTTCTCACAAATATTATTTTTTAGCACTTTTGTATATTTTTTATTTATTTTCTTGTACATAAAAAAATGAATAAATAATTAATATATATATTTTCTTTTAAAACAAAAACTAGGGTTTCCACCCTTTCCAAAAATAATCATTAATATTTTTCTTATTTTTGAAGTATAAATAATTTATTTTACATACATAAAATAAATACCAAAAAAACATTTTTGCATATTTATATTTAAATAATTGCTTATTTATTTATTTGTACAAATAAATTCAATATGGTTGTAATAGTTTTAGGACTTTATTTCTTGCAAATATCACCCTATTCAAACTTGTATCCCCCTCCCCATAATAATGTTGTAATAGTCTTAGATTTACTTTTACGCATTTTATCACTTTGATATGCATGATAGTAAAACTATGGTTTGTATGATAACCAAAAATCAAATAAATAGCATGACTAAACACAAGACAAAAATGCATGAAAAATGACAACACAATGCACACAAGCACCCCTAGGGTTTCATCCACTTTTTGCCTTAAAATGGCCATGGTATGCATCCTAGGTATCTTGGCAAAACAAAATCAAAACAAAAAGATCATAAGTCCCTCGATGACGCTGTCTTGGTTGCCTATACAAAAATGATCTAGACCCTCAAAAACTTGCTAAGATACTTGGTAACATTATTATAATGGTCATACGATGACCCGCACCTGTCCCGTTTAACATCCAAAATACAAGGTTGTTTACCAAATACAATGGTAAAACACCAATGTAAAAGGGTTAAAAATGTGTAGGAAAGATCTTTGAGTAGGGTAGACAACTCTTAGTTACTTGATCAAACTTGCAAACATCCTTGCTAATTTCAAAAACACACAACACAATTTCAAAACATTTTCCTAAAACAAACTTTCAAACATTGAAACATTTTTTAAAAAGACAAACACCTTTGTATACATTCAAACAAGAATCATTACAAAGGTTTCCTAAAAAAAGGCCTCTTTTCAAAATACTTTCAAAACCACACACAAAAGCACAATTTCAAACAATTGAAAAGCAAAAGCAAGTGATCTAAAACAAGTAACTAAGAGCCCATGGAAAACCATGGATGAAAAGGGTGCTAGCACCTTCCCTTTTCATAATATACCCCCCGAACCCAAAAACAATCTCTAAGGTCTTTCCTGTGCTTTTTGACATTTCCTTTGGATAAAATAAAAAGTCGGTGGTGACTCTTGCTAAACCTAAACATTTGCGAACACAAACGTGAAACCTCAAGTCAATTCTCCCACCGCATCACAGAACTAGCGACTCTGCTGGGGATTAATCTTAAAAGTGTGGTTACCTTAGGGTTTTAGATCACCTTTACATGCTTATATTTCTTGACTTGATTGCTTTACATTTTGTTCTATTGTTTGGGTTTGAATCCTCTACCCGAATTTGGGAAACATTCATAGGTAAATAGCAATACATTGTGGAAACTGTGCGGGGTATACCAATATGGTTGAAGCAATAGCTATATTAGTGCGACATATTTGTGGGTACTGGTAGCCTTTGAGTTAATCAAAGAGAATACGGGGCCGCTGAGTGATGTCATGAAGCACTAATGGACTTTTAGAACCTTTACTTGACCAACTTGGCCTTTTTAGGGGTAGTGAGATGACCGGCTTTCGTACAGTCCGAAGTTGGTAGATAATCGATACTACACTTATTGAGGGTTGTTTTCTTGGAATATTTTGGTCGCCAGAAAAGTGGCTAAACTGAAACAATGAACAGAAAATAATCCAATGATATTGAGCTCCTTAGAACCCGGTTACTATTTATAGGACAGGTTGAGCCAACTAAACTTCAAGAGGGTACTTACCTATGAAACCCCATGCAAGCCTGAAACTAGGAACTTGTGTGATTTGTTTGTACATATATATACTTGTGCATAACATCATGGACATCATGAAGCATCATATGCATCCACTAACCATTTCAAGGATTTGGATTTTCATCTTTGTTCCTGTTTTGTAGGTAATGGAATCACTCCGCAGGAAAACAATTCAAGTCAACCTTGTAAGAATTCCTCCTCAACTCAAGGAGCTAACTTCAAGGATTATTGAGAATTCTCTGTTCACCGAGAGGCATGGTCGTCTTCTCAACTTAGTCAACACCAACACTGAGGAAGATATGGTGAAAGTTCTCCTCCAGTTCTTTGACCCCCTACACCACTGCTTCACATTTCCTAATTACCAGCTTGTGCCTACTTTGGAGGAATTTTCTCAACTCTTGAGGATTCCTATTCTCCATCAACAACCCTACAACGGTACGAAAATAGATCCAAAGCCTGAAGATGTTTCTCAAGCCCTACACTTGCAACCATCTGATATCATAGGTCATTGGGAAACCCGAAGTGGTATCAAGGGTTTCTTGTTAAAGTTTCTGTTTGAGAAGGCCCAAAGCTGCTGAAATTCTTTGGACTTACAAGCTTTTGAGGAGATTGTAGCTCTTCTCATCTATGGGATGGTCTTGTTCCCATACCCTTACCAGCTTATAGATGTCAGTGCTGTCAAAATCTTCATGGCTCGTAACCCGGTGCCTACATTGCTTGGGGATATCCTCCACTCATTTCACACTCGAACAATGAGGAAAAGAGGTTTTCTCATGTGTTGTACTCCTCTTCTAGCAAGGTGGTTTATTTCTCACCTTCCCCAATCAGTTTTGAAGAATGAGCAAGGTTTGAGGTGGTCACAACGATTGATGACTCTTACACATTCAGATGTTCATTGGTGTTCTCGATCCAGAGAAAATGTTATCATCATTGATCGTTGTGGAGAATTCCCTAATGTCCCTCTACTTAGCATTAGGGGATGCATTACCTACAATCCATGTTTGGCTTTGAGACAGTTTGGGTATGCCCGAAGGGATGGCCCACATGACATGCTGATTCCAGACTTGGTTTTCGACTTCGACAACAACGATCAAGGACTTCGACAAAGGTTTATCCGAGCTTGGAGGATGCTCAACAAGGTGGACAGTAAGACCTTGGGACACAAGAATTCCATCCCCCTTGAGCCTTACCTCAAGTGGGTACGAACCCGCGCCTAAAGCCTTATGATGCCTTACCCCTACATTATCCCTGTGATCAAAGAGCCTGTTATGGAAGGAGAGGTTCCATACACCCTCCTACATCCTGACATGCCAACATCACTAGAAGATTTGCAAAGGAGTTGGATACAGCTCAAGGGAGAGCGCGATACGTTCGAAGCCCAATTCTACGCCAGTGAGAAGAAGGTTTTGGAACTTACTCGCCAACTTCACGAAGAGCAGCTCTCAACATATACATCGCATCAAAGAGGATGCGCAACGTCTTTTTACATTAGAATTTTGTAGTATTTTTGCCCATGGGGCATTTATGTACTAACAAATTCTATCTTATTAATATGACGTGTGTTCCTTTTTGTTTAAAACAAATTTGAATTTCTGAATCCTTGAATGCATTACATGAATACACATCATTCATCATATGCATAAGCAGGTCTTCACACCAGGTTTTCTTATCTCTCTGCTATTTATTTCAGCAAGATGGATATAGAGCAGACGGTCAAAGACTTACAAGCGCAGAATTCACAGTTCCAACACCTACTCATGACCTTGGCAAAGGGTAAGGAGGAGCTCAAAACTCTACTGGAAAAGGAAAAGGAGAAAAAGAAAAATAAGAGGGTTGGTGTGGCTACCATGGGTAGAAGATTTGAAGGTCAAGCTAAAAGGGTCCTGGATTTCCCCTCAACATCTGATGAAGGGGTGGGAAAGGGTAAAGGAACTGCAGTGCAATCTGAGTCTGAGGAAGAAGAAGATGAAGAGGATGAAGACTATTCCGAGCAGCAGTATCCTCCTGCAGACGACAAATATAAGAATTTGGAAGAGCGTCTGGCAGCCATGGAGGTGCAGAGAGTGTCTGGGCTGGACTTTGAAGAGCTAGGGTTGGTTGTTGGGATTGTGATTCCCCCTAAATTCAAGGTGCCTCTATTTGCTAAATACAATGGTTTGTCTTGTCCAAAGATGCACCTACGGTCTTACGTCAGAAAAATCCAACCTGATTCTTCTGATAAAGACCTGTGGGTCCATTCCTTCCAGAATAGTCTTTCGGGGACGCAGTTAGATTGGTTCTACCAGCTAGAGAGGTCTGATGTGCATAATTGGGAGGATTTGGTTGCTGCCTTCTATAGATAGTATCAATATAATGCGGACTTAGCACCAACCCATACTTAATTACAGAGTATGGGCATGGTCTCAAATGAAGTTTTCAAAGAGTATGCCCCGAAATGGAGAGACTTGGCGGGACGAGTGCAACCACCTCTATCTGAGAGGAAGCTGGTAGATATGTTCTTGGGTACACTATCAGGCCCCTTTTTCAATCACCTGATTGGAAGTTCGTCTGCGGGGTTCACCGAGTTGATTCTGACTGGTGAGAGAGTTGAAGCCGGAATCAAGAGTGGGAAAATTCAAAAGGATGCATTTGCTTCCACTTCCATCAAGAAGACTTTTCCAGCCAAGAAAGAAGTCTCAGCTCTCTACTCCCAAAGAAGTCAAGGAAGATTTGAGCGCTGGCCAGTGGTGGGGGCTGTAATGATTCAAAAGTCTGCAGCTGATCATCCTAGAAATAATCAACCCAGAACCAACCAAGCAAGGGTGGAAAGGCCTGCACGACAATTCACCCGAATCAACATGACACCTGCTCAGGTTCTCCCTCATCTCTTGAAGTTAAACCTTGCAAGTTTGAAAGTGGCACCGAAGAATCTGAATACATCTTCTCCTTATTACCATTCAAATGCAAAGTGTGCTTATCATTCAGACAGCCTGGGGCACGACACCAATAATTGTTGGGCCCTCAAAAATAAGATTCAGGATTTAATAGATGTTAAAGAAATGGAATTCTATGCCCTTGAAAAGCCTAATGTAATCTCTTCTCCAATGCCAAAACATGGCCACAATGCCCATGTTGTTGAAGAAGATCTTTTTGTTGCTACTGTTGATGATTTGATGACGCCGCTACCAATAATTAAGTTGAATTTGCTGAAGGCTGGGATTTTCCCAGGATGTGAAGAAGATTGCTGCATTTGTTCATCCTTACCAACCGACTGCCCGTTGTTAAAGTTAGGCATCCAGCGCCTGATGGATAACCAAGAAATCCTTTTTGAAAAGACTCTTGTTACACCGACTCCTGTCAATGATATTTCAATAATTACCATATCCGCCAATCTTTCCAAGGTCTCTAAAAGACCTGTTAAGATTACATCTGATCCGAAGATTGTACCTTTGAAGATAACCATGTCGGGGCCTATCCCGTACAAGTCCAACAAATCAATACCGTGGAACTATGGGGGAGATATCTTCTACCACGGTATTAAGCAAATTGAATCAACTGAAGATAGTTCTGATGAAGAGACTTCCGACATTGGAAACATTGCCAGAACGAGTAAAATCACCCGCAGTGGAAGAATTTTCTCTCTGGAGATTGTGCCTCCAAAGGCAATCTTCGGACCCTCAGCTGCTCCTAAGGTTACCCCTGTGCCAGTCAACATATCTGCGAGAACTCTAGTTATTGAAGAAGTAGTGACTCATGTGGTTGTCCCCTCTGCTGCTACTGATGATAGAGGGAAAGGGATCCAAGAAGAGCCCATCAGGACGAGGGCTCAGCCGTTGATCATCCCTGAGACCTCTCAAAAAGAAATGGAAGAGATTTTGAAAATAATCAAGAAAAGCGATTATAATGTTGTTGAGCAACTGGGGAAAACCCCCTCAAAAATCTCTATGCTGGCCCTGCTGCTTTGTTCAGAAGCTCATTCCAAAGCTTTAATCAGATTCTTGAAGACGGCCCATGTGCCCCAGGAAACCTCCGCGGATCAGTTCTAGGAATGTGTAGCTAGCCTAACAGCAGACAACAGTCTAGGATTCTTCGATGCTGATATAACAATCAAAGGGAGAAAACATAATGACGCTTTGCATGTCTTGTTGGAATGCAGAGGGACTACTCTTGCACACGTTATGGTAGACATTGGTTCATCGCTGAACGTCCTACCAAAGAAAGCATTGGATAGGCTAGATTGTGAAGGTTTAACTTTGAAGCCCAGCAACATCATCATCAGAGCCTTTGATGGTTCTAAAAGGATGGTCCATGGAGAGGTGGACATCCCGATTAAAGTGGGAACTGAAACCTTCAACTCCATATTCTATGTCATGGACATCTGTCCTTCCTATTCTTGCTTGTTGGGAAGACCCTGGATTCATCATGCTGGAGTCGTTACTTCTACTCTGCATCAGAAGCTCAAGTACCCTGTCCCGGGGAAAATTGTAACAGTTCACGGAGAAGAGGAATACATGATAAGCCATCTTAATTCTTTCCGCTATGTAGAATTGGATGGTGAATTCATCGAAACCCCTTTCCAACACTTCGAGGAAGTTTCTGAGGAGATTGCAGCAACCAAGACAGTGCTTTCTATGCCCATGATTACTCGACCTCCGCCTCGGATGTCGTCACTCAAAGATGCAAGGGCTGTGATTGAAGAAGGAGGAAGCACAATCTGGGGGAAACTTCCCGGTTTTCCATTCAAATCTGATAAATTCGGCTTGGGTTTCACTGCTTCTGCTCAAAAGGTTGTGCGTCACTCCCGGGCTGGAGGGCCACCAGTGAAGATCACCCATCATGGAGTCAATGCTTTGGAGGATGATGAAGAGGAGGGTAACCTAGAAGACTGGATTTTCCCTACTGTTGAAGGAGGACTATACAATTGGGAGGCAAAGGACTTTATTCCCATTACTTTCATCAATCAGTAATTTATCTTTCAAACATTTTTGTTGGTTTGTAATAATTCTTGAACAATTCGTACACTTTTAACCTTGTGCCTTACCCGAGGCACATAGGTCCATTTGTAAGGGTTTCATTTTTCATCTTCATATGCCATTTTAATGAATCATGGATGTTTTCACATATAAACTTTTGTGTTCATTGTCTTTCTTTTTTACATTTTATTTGTTTAAAGGTGGCTATCCCTTAGACACACCCACACTCACAAATGCAGGTACCCATCCATTCCGGATTCCATGGGTAACGATTCTGCTATGGCCTTCAGTGACTCTGAAGATCTGGTCTACCATGCCGAATACGAAGGTGATGAAGACTGTGAGGTTCCTGGAGAGTTGGCTAGACTGCTACAACAGGAAGAAATGGATATTCTACCTCAGAGGAGTTGTTAGAGACAATCAACTTGGGAACAGAGGAAGACAGAAAAGAAGTTAGAGTGGGTGCCAACCTAGAGCCAAGTGTCAAGGAGCGCTTAGTTCAGTTGTTGAATGAATATGTTGAGATCTTCGCCTAGTCCTACGAAGACATGTCGAGACTTGATACCGATATTGTGGTTCACCGTCTCCCTACAAGAGAAGATTGTCCACCAATTAAACAGAAAGTTCGCCGCATGAGGCCCGACATGTCTGAAAAGATCAAAGCAGAAGTTATGAAGCAATTCAATGCTGGATTTCTTGCTGTTACATCCTATCCATAATGGGTTGCTAACATTGTGCCCGTGCCTAAGAAGGACGGCAAAGTGAGAATGTGCATGGATTATAGAGACTTAAACAGGGCTAGCCCTAAAGATGAATTTCAACTACCGCACATTGACATTTTGGTTGACAATACAGCTCAACACAAGGTATTTTCTTTCATGGACGGATTTTCAGGGTACAACCAGATCAAAATGGCCCCTGAGGACATGGAGAAAACTACTTTTGTTACACAGTGGGGTACGTTCTGTTATAAAGTGATGTCATTCAGACTGAAGAATGTCGGGGCAACCTATCAACGCGCCATGGTAGCTTTGTTTCATGATATGATACATCATGAGATAGAGGTCTACGTAGACGATATGATAGCCCGTTCACAAACGGAAGAAGAACACCTCGACCATCTGCAAGAGCTGTTTGTCAGGTTGAAGAAGTACAAGCTCAGACTAAACCCTAATAAGTGCACCTTCGGAGTCAGGTCCGGTAAACTCTTGGGTTTCATAGTCAGCAACAAAGGCAGCAAGGTTGATCCTGCCAAAGTCAAAGCTATACAAGAAATGCCTGCCCCTCGCACTGAGAAGGAGGTCAAAGGTTTCTTGGGACGCCTAAACTACATTGTAAGGTTCATTTCTCACCTAACATCTACCTGTGAGCCAATCTTCAAGTTGTTGAAGAAAGATCAGGTGGTTAAATGGAATGATGACTGTCAAGTTGCTTTCGATAAAATCAAGGAGTATTTGCTAGAACCTCCTATCTTGATGCCACCCGTCGAAGGAAGACCGCTAATCATGTATCTGATTGTCCTGGAGAATTCAATAGGGTGCGTACTGGGCCAACATGACGAGTCTGGCCGAAAAGAGCATGCCATTTATTACCTTAGCAAAAAGTTTACCGACTGTGAGATCCGGTACTCAATGCTCGAGAAAACTTGTTGCGCTTTGGTATGGGCTGCTCACCGGCTAAGGCAGTATATGTTGACTCATACCACTTTGCTGATCTCTAAGATGGATCCAATCAAGTACATCTTTGAGAAGCCTTCTTTATCCGAAAGAATCGCTAGATGGCAGATGATCCTAACGGAATACGACATACAGTACACGACCCAAAAAGCTATAAGGGGAGTGTGCTAGCCGATCATCTGGCCCATCAAGCTGTCGAAGATTACCAATCCATGAGGTTCGACTTCCCCGACGAGGATATCATGACTTTGGATAACATTGAAGAAAACATACCGTATGACGGACCTGAACAAGGATCCTGATGGACACTGTACTTTGATGGTGCTTTTAATGCACTTGGAAACGGTATCGGTGTTGTGCTTATATCTTCAGAAGGTTGTCATACACCTTTCACCGCCAGACTCTACTTCAGCTGTACCAACAACATGGCCGAGTATGAAGCTTGTATCTTTGGTCTCAAGGCTGCAATTGACTTGGGAATCAAGTCTTTGATTGTATTTGGGGACTCAGCTTTGGTCATCAGTCAGATCAAAGGAGAGTGGGATACTAAACATCCAAACCTCATCCCTTACAAAGAACATGTCCTGACATTGTTACCACATTTCGAGCAGATTACCTTCGAGCACTTCCCGCGAGAAGAAAATCATCTAGCAGATGCGCTAGCTACAATGTCATCCATGTCTAAACTTAACTGGGATAATGAGGCTCCCCAAATCACCATTGAACGGATGGATGAACCTGCGCATTGTCACGAGATTAATACAGAAGAAGTAGTGGACCGACCATGGTTTCATGACGTCAAAAGGTATCTCGAAGCATAAGAATACCCTGAAGAAGCTTCAGTTAACGACAAAAAGTTCTTGAGGAGGTTCTCAGCAAAGTTCTTCCTAACCAATGGTATCCTATACAAGCGCAATCATAATTGCATTCTACTCTGTTATGTGGACAAGGTTGAAGCTGAACAGATCATGGCTGAACTGCAAAATAGTACCTTTGGCACTCACTCTAGCGGACATATGATGGCTAAGAAGATCCTATAGGCAGGCTATTACTGGTCTACCATGGAAGCTGACTGCCATCAACATTCCCGTACTTGTCACAAATGCAAAATTTATGCGGACAAGGTACATATACCTCCAGTTCCTCTCAATGTCTTAACAGCTCCTTGGCCATTCGCTATGTGGGTAATCGACATGATTGGAGAGATCAAGCCTACAGCATCCAATGGACACCGCTTCATCCTGGTGGCCATTGATTACTTCACCAAGTGGGTCGAAGCTGCTTCCTTCGCATTCGTTACAAAGAATGTTGTTGCCCGCTTCATCAAGCAGAACCTCATTTTCCGGTACGACATCCCCGAAAGGATTATCACCGACAACGGTACAAACCTGAACAACACTATGATTACCGCTTTGTGCGAGCAGTTCCATATTCAACATCACAATTCATCTCCCTACCAGCCAAATATGAACGGTGCTGTCGAAGCTGCGAACAAAAATATCAAGAAGATCATATAAAAGATGACAGTCACCTACAAGGACTGGCATGAGATGTTACTATTTGCTCTGCACGGGTACCGTACCACGGCACGTACTTCAACTGAGGTAACACCCTTTTCTTTGGTATACGGCACGGAAGCTGTTTTACCTATCGAGGTTCAAATTCCCTCCTTGAGAATCATGAAGGATGTTGGTTTGAGTGAAGACGATTGGATTCAGACCCGACTTGATCAACTTAACTTGATTGACGAGAAGCGACTTACTGTTGTTTGCCATGGTCAGGCATATCAGAAACGGATGATCAAGGCATTCAACAAGAAAGTCAAGCACCAGGTATATCAAGTCGGGGATTTTGTAATCAAGCGGATCATCTTGCCGCAAAGTGATCCCAGGGGAAAATGGACTCCTACCTACGAAGGACCATTTGTGATCAAAAAAATCTTTTCTGGTGGGGCAATGATATTAACCACCATGGACAGCGACAACCTGCCGCACCCTGCGAATGCAGACATAGTCAAAAGATACTACGCATAAATGACCCAACAAGTTGAAAACCCGAAAGGGCGACTTGGGCAAAAATGGGTGTCCCGGTGAATCGAAAACCCGAAAGGGCGGTTCAGGCAAAAATTAGGGATAAATAAAAAAAAAATTTACACCCGGCAAGTTGAAAACCCAAAAGGGCGACTTGGGCAAAAAAGGGTTTCCCGGTGGATCGAAAACCCGAAAGGGAAGTCCAGGCAAAAGTTAGGGAATTTAAGCGTATGACTATGTCTCGTCGGATCACTTTAAGGACAATCTCTTCACAGACAAGCTTCGGGTTTCTGATCAACTCAATCATCTTCGGACGAAGCAGCGAATGGACAAGACATTCAGAGTTACGAAGGCTATAGCAGAATGGGAACCCCACGGAATTTTTTACACAAAGACATCTTTCTTTGTATAAATTTTTCTCATTTTTTATGACAACATTCTCTTACTAGGATGTCTGTCTCCTTTGTACAAAATACTTACACAAAGTTAATACAAAGATACTTCAAAGTGCATAAAACTGTTTGCCTTTTCTTCTTTTTTACACTTGTGTTTTATTTGAAAACGTCCAATGGTTTATTAAATGAGCATATGCATTTGAATGTAATCAATGTTTACAAATAAACGAAATGTGAAAGAATAATTACTAACAGGTTGAAAGTATAGGAAAACTTCTTTAGGCTATTCCAAGAGAAATCCCCTGCAGTACATCATCTGGATCCCCGCGGAGCTACAACCTTGAAATACATATCCCCAGCAGAATTAAATTTCAAAATCCTCGCCAGAATCTAAACTTCAAACTCCCAATCCTCGGCGGAGTTATATTTCAAACCCTTAATCCATCATCAGAGTTAAGTTTCCAAACTCCCAATCCCCAGCAGAGCAAAAACTTTGAACTACAGACCCTCAGCAAAGATGAAACCTTCTTCCCCAACGGAGTCAAACTTCCAACTATCAATCCACAGCGGGAACCATTCAGTTTTCCCCAGATTCCCCAGCAAGTTGCCTTGAAGTCTGAGAATCAATCAGATAACAATTAACTTTTATCCCTAACCTAAGGATAACTCCCAAGTAGAGTGGCATACAACCCAAACTCTTGAACTCGTTCCAAACAGGAATAAGCCTTTTCCCCCAGAGTCTTACCCTCCAGCAGGATAGCTTACTCTCCAGCAGTATAGCTACTCCCCACAGAGTTTTTACTCCCCAACAGAATGAAGATTCTCATTCTTAACTCCCCAGCTTGAAGTCCCTAGGGATTCAAGTTCCCCTAGCAGATTGATGATTCTCATTCTTGATTTCCCAGTGAAGCTGCCAGAGTCTTCATTACTCCCAGCATAAATTTTTCGGAATTTTTAATCCCCTGTAGATCGAAGATTCTCATTCTCACTTCTCCAGTGAAGCCTCCAAGGTTTCAATTTCCCTAGGAGATCGAAGATTCTCATTCTTGATTCTCCACAGAAAGCCATCAGAATCTTCCTTCTTCTCCAGCAGATCAAGGTTTTCCTTTGTTTAACCCCCAGGTAGAGATCATCAGAGTTTCCTTATTCCCCAGCCGAGTAAGGATTCCCATTGTGTAATCTACAGCCTTAGTCATCAAGTTCTCTGGATTCCCCAAGCAGGTTTCTCAAGAAGACTTGAAAGATCCCTATCCCCAGGAAAGTCATGAAAGATTCTCACATCCCCACAGAAGTTGTCAAAGTTTTTGATAATCCCCGCGAGTTGCCAAGGATTTTATATCCCCAACAGTGGTCGACAAGGATTTCTCATCCTCAGCAATCAAAGATTTTGAATCTCCAGCATCGTTAAAGGATTTATTTTCCCCAACAATAGTCAAAGATTTCATTATCTCCAGCTATCAAGGATTTATTTTCCTCAGCAAGATAGCAAATCAGCTTACATGTGCATACATTACATTCATATATCATAAACATTGATAAAACACATTTTATTGCATCGTACATTTCATGAAACATAACTTTGTGTTTTAGCTAACACTTTACCCTTTTCAGGATAAGATTAAAAGCTATCTTTAACAAATATTCAAAAATTCAGATACAGTACGGATACACTCCAGACACGGAAGTCATTCTGCTACTCATTCAAATCTCTTGTTTTAGATACAGTATGAATACACCTTAGACACGGAGGTCATTCTATTACTCATTCAGAATTCAAAGTCAGATACAGTTCGGATACGCTCCAGACACGGATGCCATTCTGTCACTCATTCAGACTTCAACAATCAGATACAGATTAGATACGCTCCAAACACGGAAGCATTTCTATTTCTCATTCAGATTTAACTATCAATTTCAAGTACAGATACACTCTAGACACGGAAGTCATTTTGTCACTTATTCAGATCCCAGTTACAGTTCAGATACACTCCAGACACGGAAGTCATTCTGCTACTCATACAGATCTCAACTACAGATACAGTCCAGATACGCTCCATACACAGTTGCCATTCTGTCACTCATTCAGACTTTTTCCCCAACCCATAGATGCTCCAGACACGGATATCATTATGTCGCTTATTCATATTTCAGATTTAGATACAATACAGATACACTCCAGACATGGCATTCATTCTGTTATTCATTCAAGAATCAAATACAGTTACATCTCGGATACGCTCCAGACACGGACGCCATTCCATTGCTCATACAGATTCAGTCTCCAGATACAACTCAGACACGTTCTAGATATGGATACCATTTTGATGTTCATTCTCCTGATTTTCAACAAACATTCTTGGATGGCATCTTTAAGCCCATCTCCGACGAGATTCTGTCACCTCTCCAAATGGCATCTTTAAGCCCATTCCCTCAACTACATTTTGACGAGTGCAAATTTATGGGCACTCTAGTGTCCAATCCTCTTTTACCTTTGAGTCACGAACGGCAAACTCGCCAATATAACTCTTCAGGTTCAAGAAGATTCACCCTCACAAGATTCTTTGAACTCAAGACCAGACTAGGGTTTGCTCAGCTCAAGACATCTCTTTGCACTATTGAAATGAAATTAGGGTTTGAGTTTGCACAGAGATTTTTGGACTTTCAATGCTTAATTTGACTTTCATACTTCATGTTGGACTTATAAGATTTCCCATACCAAGTTTCAAGCTTTGAATCAAATTTTTTCCCAGTCAATTGGATAATTGACCTAAAAATCAACTATATTGGGGGAAAAGTCAACTATGGCCAATTTACAGTCAAACCTTATAATTTTTTATCCACGTAAACATTATAAACTCATATTAACCATTTGATCAAGTTTGGACCACAACTCCTCAAGAAATTTGATCAGATCACCAAAAGGGCAAAATGGTCATTTTTAGGGTTTTTGACTGCAGAAGGGCAATTTCTGATTTTTCACCTAGACAATGGAAAATTGGGTTCAAGCATGGAGTCAAGGACTCAATGGCATCATCTTGACCTAATCACAAGGTTCAAAAGATCTCAAATGCATTGGATTGACAGATGAATTTTCCAGTCAACTGATCAAAAATCAACTGTACACTGAAAAGTCAAACTTTGACTTTTTGGTCAAAATCAAGTGCCAAGGGTCATTTTTCATCAAGACGTGTCAAAACATGAAACTTGTTCACCAAGAAACCTAATTTTGAAAATTAGGGTTTAAAATGGAAAAATTTCATAACTTAGAAATTTTCTAAGTTATGAAAATTTCTTATTTTTTCCCAACTTTTTCACCATGATGAAATTGGATTAAAATAAAACTTCCAACATGAAAGTTGTAGTCCTCCATAAAATCTACAACTTTGATTCACAAAGTTTTCCCAAAAGATGTTTGGATCTAAAGTTATGATTTTATGAACAAGGGTCCATGAAACTTTTAACTTAGTGAAATTTGGCCCTAGTTTAGGCAGGATTTTGACCTATCTTCATGGAAATGTTTCGCATGGTTCCAAGTGGAATCTAAAAATGCATTTCAAAGATGGATTGTAGAGCATGTTACAAGCTTTCCAAAATGTCCAAGAACTCTCCAAGATCATTTGTGGTTAGGGAGAATCAAAAGTTTGAAATTGGCAAATTATCACGTTTGGCCAAGGAATTTTGCACATTGATACAACTTGCAATTCTGTCCAAACCATGCTTGTAATTGGTTTACAGGTCCTTAAACCTTTAAACACTCATAAATTAAATGCAAACACATTGGATTAAGGCTTTGTTCTGATCTATGAAGCATTATACAAAGGATTAATCCATTTTTGGAAAAAAGATAACAATGTCATTTACATAAAGCATGCTTTATGTCAAATTGCTTATCTTGAGCCATACACCAAGCCTTTTGCTGCAAAAAAAGTTCACTAATATCAGGAAAAGTATACCAACCATGTTCAGGCTTTGAGCTAGCAAGTACAGCATTTGGCATTGTCAACTCACCTTTTGCTTCAAAAACAATAAAGCTTGCAAAAGTGAGATAACTTTGTAATCTGATATAAACAAGTCTTTGTAACATTTCAAACGACTTCAGCACATTATACCAAGCCTAATACATGAGCCCTAAGCCTCTCAAACACCCTCTAACATCAAAACACCAAGTTCTTGCAAAAACAGGGCAAGTTGTGCAGATTCACTTCCAAAACAAAATCCATTCGTGCGTTTTGCTCGAAACCAGTTCCAACACACTCCATACAACATACCTAAATTATCCCAACCATTCTCAAGCCACTGTAACTCCATTTTCACACTTCACCATTTTTACTTTGAAGCTTTGCAGGTTGAGTTCTACAAGCATATTCAGGCCATTTCAAAGCAAGTCAAGCATTAGGGAAGGTCAAGGGAACATCAAGCAAGCTCAAAAGTCCTTCAGGCCTCACCAAAGTTTGCTACATTGCCATACTCGAGTTTGACTGAAACAGGTATTTCTCAAACTTCTATCTCCTTATTTAGGAATCATTAGGCTTAGGTTTGTGAAGAAAAAATGTAGTCCTCATTGTCCGTGAGCTGTACATATGCATAGAATTCATTTATGTTAACTGAGCTAGGAGAATTTGGATGTTGAAGTTTCTGAAAAAACTAGGTCACAAATTAGGGGCACTGAAATTCTCCCTGGTTTCTTAGAGTTAGATCAAGTTTTTATATGGTTAGAATCATGGTTTAAAGCTCTATAATTTTCATGTTATGAGTTTTTGATTTCAAGCAAAGAATAGAGAGAATGGGTTTGAAGTTGCAGCCCGCGCATTTTTGTTCTGGAGGACAGGGACGAAGTAGAAATGGGTTGGGCTTGGCTTGTTTCTACTTTTTGCACCCCCTAGCTTGCTTTATGCACCCCTTGGCCCATTTGATTATTTTAGTATATTTTTTTATTTCTTTTATATTTCTGACTTTTTATTTATTTTTCTAAATATTTAAAATCACAAAAAAATATTCTCTTGATTTTTTTCACATTTTTTTTAGCATAAGAATAGTTATTAAATAATATATACTTTGATTTTCTTAAATAAATTTATAAATAATACAAAAATATTATATATTTTTATTTTTATTATTTATACACTTAAAATATTATTTTCTCACAAATATTATTTTTTAGCACTTTTGTATATTTTTTATTTATTTTCTTGTACATAAAAAAATGAATAAATAATTAATATATATATTTTCTTTTAAAACAAAAACTAGGGTTTCCACCCTTTCCAAAAATAATCATTAATATTTTTCTTATTTTTGAAGCATAAATAATTTATTTTACATACATAAAATAAATACCAAAAAAATATTTTTGCATATTTATATTTAATTGCATATTTAAATAATTGTTTATTTATTTATTTGTACAAATAAATTCAATATGGTTGTAATAGTTTTAGGGTTTTATTTCTTGCAAATATCCCCCTATTCAAACTTGTATCCCCCTCCCCATAATAATGTTGTAATAGTCTTAGATTTACTTTTATGCATTTTATCGCTTTGATATGCATGATAGTAAAATTAGGGTTTGTATGATAACCAATAATCAAACAAATAGCATGACTAAACACAAGACAAAAATGCATGAAAAATGACAACCCAATGCACACAAGCACTCCTAGGGTTTCATCCACTTGTTGCCTTAAAAATGGCCATGGTATGCATGCTAGGTATCTTGGCAAAACAAAATCAAAACAAAAAGATCATAAGTCCCTCGATGACGCTATCTTGGTTTCCTATACAAAGATGATCTAGACCCTCAAAAACTTGCTAAGATACTTGGCAACATTGTTATCATGGTCATACGATGACTCGCGCCTGTCCCGTTTAACATCCAAAATACAAGGTTGTTTACCAAATACAATGGTAAAACAACAATGTAAAAGGGTTAAAAATGTGTAGGAAAGATCTTTGAGTAGGGTAGATAACTCCTAGTTACTTGATCAAACTTGCAAACATCCTTGCTAATTTCAAAAACACACAACACAATTTTAAAACATTTTCCTAAAACAAACTTTTAAACATTGAAACATTTTTTAAAAAGACAAACACCTTTGTATACATTCAAACAAGAATCGTTACAAAGGTTGCCTAAACAAAGGCCTCTTTTCAAAATACTTTCAAAACCACACACAAAAGCACCATTTCAAACAATTGAAAAGCAAAAGCAAGTGATCTAAAACAAGTAACTAAGATCCCATGGAAAACCATGGATGAAAAGGGTGCTGGCACCTTCCCTTTTCATAATCTACCCCCCGAACCCAAAAAAAATCTCTAAGGTCTTTCATGTGCTTTTGACCTTTCCTTTGGATAAAATAAAAAGTCGGTGGCGACTCTTGCTAAACCGAAACATTTGCAAACATAAACGCGAAACCTCAAGTCAGTTCTCCCACCGCATCACACCCACATCGATCAATGACAGCAGTGTTTTCCATAGCTTTAGAACTCCAAAGAATGTTTGTATGGGAAAGGGTCATTATTCTGTAAGACCATCATAAACCTTCCTCTTTCTTCAACACAGACTTGGGGAGGTGATAAATAAACCACCTCGCCGGCAAAGGAAAGCAACACATGAGGGTCCCTCTTCTACGCACAGTACGAGTGTAGAGGGCATGCAAGATATCACTCAGAAGAGTAGGCACGGGATTGCGGGACAAGAAGATCTTAACCGCGTTCACATCTATGAAGGAATCTGGATTCGGGAAAAGAACTAAACCGTAGATAAGGAGAGCCAAGATGTCTTCAAAAGCCTGAAAGTCCAATTTATCCCAGAATAGTTGAGCTTGATCTATTAGAAACTTGGCTAAGAAACCTTCAACCCCGCTTCGTGTCTCCCAGTTGTATACTACATCAGCTCGTTTCAAATGTAGAGCTGAAGCAATGTCTTCTGGTCTAGGAGTCTCTTCCAAACCTATAAAGGGCATTTGCTTGAGGATGGATATACCCAATAAGTGAGAAAACTCTTCCAAAGTAGGAACTAGCTGATAATCCGGGAAGGTGAAGCAATGATGCACCGGATCGAAGAACTGGAAAAGCACACCCATTATCTGCTCATCAAACATTGAGGTAACCAAGCTAAGAAGCTGGCCATGTCTTCTAATGAATGAAGAAGTATCAGAAACTCTCGAGGCTAAATCTTTGAGTTGAGCAGGTATTTGCATAAAGTCAACTCGGATGGTGTTTGTGCGCATGGAAGCCATAATCTGCAAAACAGAACAAAGATAAATCCCCTTGGTCTTTGAAATGGTTAGCATAATGAAGTATGCATGCTATGTTATGATGCATGATGTCAAGATAAAACACACAACAGGTATTGCAGATAACAGACATGGTAAAGGCAAATAAATCACACAAGAGTCCTTAAGTTTCAGGCTTGCATGGGGTCTAGGTACTACCCTCTTGAAGTTCAGTTGGTTTCAACCTGTCCTAATAATAGTAATCGGGTTCTAGAGGTTCTCAATATCACTGACCATCCTCCATCGGTCATGGTTTCAGCTCACGCAATATTTTCTTGCGGCCGGAACTATCTCGAGAGTATGGTCTCAATGAGTGTAGCATCGAGTATCAACCAGTTCCCATCTTGATATCGAGACCGGCTATCTCACTACTTCCTATGGCCAAGTTGGTCAATTATAGATTCTAAGGTCAGTTGATGCTTAACGACCCATATAGCAGCCCCGCATTCTCCTCGTTTCTCCACAAGGGATATCGGTACCAACCAATGTGCCACGTCAACATAGCTACTACTTCAAACGTATCGGTCTACGCCGTACAATTCCCTCGCAGTTTATTGCTACTTACCTAAAAGGTGTCCCTCAGATCCGGGTTAGGATCTATAGTAACTCCCGATACAAAAACCTTTAACAGTAAAGCAACCAAAACAAACAAGAGAAGCAATTCATGATGAACTAATCCTAAGGTATACCCCACTTATTTGTCCTCAGCAGAGTCTCCAGTTCTGTGATACGCTGGCAGAACCGGACTATTTTGGATAATATTGGTTTGCGTTTTGCGTTTTTTTATTTGCAAAATGTCGCGGTAAGCAAGAGTCGCCACCGACTTTTATTTTATCCAACTGGAAAGGAAAAAAGCACAGAAAAATTCCTTTTTCGAGATTTTCTGAGTACGGGGGGTAGATTATAGAAAGGGAAGGTATTAGCACCCTTTCTATCCATGGTTTTCCATTGGCTCTTAGGTACTTGCTCATCTTTTTAAATTGCTTTTGTGTGTGCTTTGTTTTAAAAAGTTTTTTTTACTTCGTTTTAACCCTTGCTTCTGTCTTCAAGAGTGTCACGAAGTGTTTTTGAAAACTTTGTTTGAAAAGTGTTTGGTGTGAAAAAGTTTGATTTGAGCAAGTACCTACTAGCATCTACCTACTCGAAAAAAGATTGTTTTTATTCTTGTTTCCTTTAGACAGTGCTATCCCACTATTAACGAGTAGGTAGCACCGTCGTTGGAGTTGTAAGGGTCAATTCAAAAGGGACGTACGATCACTAAAGCAATGTTAGGACGTCTTAGTAATAACCCTAATGTCTTAAGATCATATTCGAGGCAACATTTCCGAGGCAACCTTTCCGAGGCAACATTTCTGAATGGGACATTTGATCTTTGTTTAGACAAGAGAGCGACCATTAAAACAACCTATACTTAATGATCATTTACCGAAGGCAACCGAAGTGAGAGTATACCCTACGAGTGCACATGTGCGAGTGATTTAATTTCAAGTTATTATCTTTGCACATTTAGGGTTTGCTAACCATATTAAAATTAACATACATTCTTGTCATACAATCCTATTATCATACATCTAACAGTTAATATTTGCGAAAATTAAAATGCGAGAAATAAAGCTACACTATTACAAGGCTTTGGGGAGGGGGATTAATTACATAGCCAAAAAACCCATAAAACGATAAATAAATGAAAAAGACCTAATTAAACTATTACATCCCATAAGTAGTTACATTAATATTGTCAAAATAAATAAACGCGCGATGAATCGAGGACGAGAGAAAATTAGGGTTTTGACCCCGTCTAAACCTAGTTGCAAGAAAAATCATTTTTTGGTTGTTTTTTATTATTTTTTGAGAAAAAAATTTAAAATTAAATAAATACAAACCTAATTACTAATTAAATTAAATTAAGAAAATTAATTAATTTTGACCTATTTTTGTATTTTGGTTATTTTAAGAAAAAAAGAAAATAAATTAAACAAAACCCTAATTTCTAATTTATTTTAAGTTATTTACAAAAAGATTAAAGTTACCCTAAAATTAAATTAAACTAATTAAATTAATTTTGACAAAATATATAAAAAAAAAACCTAAATTTGATGAAATTGATTTTTATGAGTTTCTTGTAAAAAAGAATTAATTTTTATGTGAGAAAATAATTTAAACAAAATTAAATAAATAAAGAAAAATATAGAAAGAAAGGAAAGAATTGGGCCTGGTATGCTAGCAATTTGAGGGGTGTCCATAGCAATTTCTGAGCCCAAAAGCCTTGGCCCACGTTGACTCACATGATCCCATGCTGCACGTTTGACTAGGCCTTTGGTAGACCTTCAAATGATGGCCTTCAGATCTGGCATTCTGGAGATCTAGTGATTGAACCTTGAGGGAACATGGTAGGTCTCATGATGCGTGGGATATAGGATCTGTAAAGAACAATTGAGAAAAATTGCACATGTTGGAGGCAGGGGTCGAACCCCTGACCTCATGCTTGCAAAGCCTTAACGCCTTCCCTGGCTACCACTGGGCCACTTGAATTCATTTGTTAATATATGAAATAATAACAATAAAATAAAAAAAACAATGCCAGTTATCAAACATGTGCCAGAATTCAAACGGGCGAATGGGGTGGTGCCACGCAGTCATCGTCTACCCTTCTCCGTCGTTTTAGGTAAAACAACCTTTACCTACAGACGTTCTCTGTAGGTATAGCCCCTGTAATTTTCCAAAATCACCTACAAGCATGATGAACGAAAACTAATGCCACAGGCCAATATGTCTTGGCCTCGTGAACACCATGGTACCCCTCTTTTGGGCCAATTTTACCTGAAATCAAAACCCCTAAAAACTAAAACTAAACCCTAACAATGGTGGATCTCAGTATGGCTTCCAAAAATGAAATTAAATGGTACTGTTAGCTTGCAAATGTTTCAATGAACAAGAATATATAAATAATTCATGCTACAAATGCCAAATTCATGAGATTCGATTTCAAGAAGGTAAGGGTATCGTGAGGCGCTTACAGTGAGTTTTTATGCACGAAAATGCTTGCTAAGGATTGGGATGGACTCCTTGAATGCCCAGCAAGTGAAAGGAGTGCTTGGAATGGCTTGAAAGCCCCTGGAGCTATGAAAATAGATTTCTACTTTTTCTTGATTTTTTTGAAAGTTGTTCTTCACTCTCCATGCCTCTAACCCCTGTGCATTTGGTCTGAATTTGTTTTATATGTAGCCTTGAGTGAATTAGGTTTACAACTTTGCATCCAATCTTTGCAATTATGAAGATTTGATCCTTGATTCACCCTTGTATCCAATCTTTCCAAAACAAGAAAAATTCAATCTTTTTGTGTAAAAACAAGCCTTTCACGATTTGATTTCATTGTTAGTTGTATAAGAGACATAAACATGCACAAAATCTCAAGCTTTGATTAGTTTTGATATTTTCATGATTTTATTTTGATTTTATTTGATTTAATTGAAATAAAAATCAAAATAAATGACAAAAATAGAATAAAGGCAAGTGGGAAGATTCATGGATCGCGGAACATGTTACAAACTCAATACAAGCACAAAAGGTTGGGCCCATTTGACAAAAATTGCAATTTGAGGCACATTTGACTTTTGGCAATTTTGCAAAAAAGGTCAACTTCACCAATGCATAACTCCTTCAATTTTGACTCTATGAGGGTGTTCTTGGACTTTCTAGAAATCCCAAGATGTCCTATAAACAACCCTTTTGTTGTAATCTCAATTGATTCTTCCATTTTCATGTATGAAGCTTTGACAAAAAAGGTGTTTTTGTTGACTTTTCAAAATGACCTATAATGTCTAAATTCATAACTTCTTGTGAGTGCATATTTTGAACTTGGGAGATGAAGATTAATTGTAGGGAATTGCATCCTCTTCAAAATGAGATTTGGATGGGTCATTTATAATAAAGTATGAGAAAGTTATGCTTGGTCAAAGTTGGGTTGACTTTCCCTACAAAACCCTAATTTAGCAACTTTTGGGTTTTGATGAATTGTGAGCAATCCTTAATGAATCATGATCAACCCTTGATCAAATGATGAATAATACTTCAAAATGATGATGTTGACCAAAAATCTTGAAGTTTGACTGTATGTGGGCCACAGTTGACTTTTGCCCTAGCACAGTCGATTTTCAGGCCTTTGTGCAATTGACTGAGCAAACTTCCTCTGCAAGGCTTGAAACTTGACATGGATGATCTTGAGAACATATTAGTACAATGGTGAGAATTTGGGATCCCTTAGACTCAAGTATATTGATGCAACATGAAACCCTAATTTGAGGTAGACTGCCTTAGGAGAGAGTTTGTCTGGTCAACCCTTGGACTTCCTTGAGCAATTTGAGGATCCCACTTGGAATGTTTTGAGAAATATGGGAGGGAAAATTTTGGGGTACAATACTTTGCCTGGTCATATGAAGATATGCCAGGACTTGATGAAGATATTGTGGTACATCGTCTGCCTACAAGAGAGGATTGTCCGTCAGTAAAGCAAAAGGTACGTCGGATGAGGCTCGATATGTCAGAAAAAATTAAAGCAGAGGTCATGAAGCAATTTAATGCTGGATTCTTGGTTGTCACCTCTTACCCCTGATGGGTTGCCAATGTTGTTCCCGTACCTAAAAAGGACGGCAAAGTGCGAATGTGTGTGGACTATCGAGATTTGAATAGGGCAAGCCCCAAGGATGATTTTCCACTCCCCCACATTGATATTCTAGTTGACAATACGGCACAACACAAAGTGTTTTCCTTCATGGATGGATTCTTGGGTTATAACCAAATCAAAATGGAACCTGAGGACATGGAGAAAACAACATTTGTCACACAGTGAAGCACATTCTGCTACAAGGTAATTCAATTCGAACTGAAGAATGTTGGGGCAACCTATCAACGCACCATGGTAGCTTTATTTCATGACATGATACATCATGAAATAGAGGTCTACATAGACGATATGATAGCCAGATCGCAAACAGAAGAAGAGCACCTTGATCACTTACAAAAACTGTTTGAGAGACTGAATAAGTACAAGTTAAGGTTGAATCCAAACAAGTGCACATTCGGGGTACGGTCTGGTAAACTCTTAGGCTTTATTGTCAGCAACAAGGGTATCGAGGTCGATCCGACCAAAGTTAAAGCAATACAAGAGATGCCTGCTCCTCGTACTGAGAAGGAAGTCAGAGGATTCTTGGGACGTTTGAATTATATTTCCAGATTCATTTCTCACCTGACAGCTACTTGTGAACCAATCTTCAAGCTCTTGAAGAAAGATCAAGTAGTCAAATGGAATGACGAGTGCCAAGTTGCTTTTGACAAAATCAAATAATACTTACAAGAGCCTCTTGTATTGATGCCACCAGTCGGGGGAAGACCATTGATCATGTATATGATTGTTTTAGAAAATTCAATGGGGGTGTGAAACTAGATATTCATTGCTCGAGAAAACTTGCTGCCCTCTGGCATGGGCTGCTCACCGGTTAAGACAATATATGCTGACTCATACTACCTTATTGATATCTAAAATGGATCCGATAAAATACATCTTCAAGAAGCCTGCTCTTTCTGGGAGAATAGCTAGATGGCAGATGATCCTGACAGAATACGACATACAGTATACTACCCAAAAAGCTATAAAGGGAAGTGTATTGGCTGATCACCTTGCTCACCAAGTCATAGAAGACAACCATTCCATGAAGTTCGATTTTCCGGATGAAGACATCATGACATTAGACAACTGTGAAGAAATCAGGCCATATGACGGACCTGAACAATGATCCTGATGGACCCTGTTCTTTGATGGAGCATCCAATGAACTTGGTAATGGTGTCGATGTTGTACTCATATCTCCGGAAGGGTGTCATACTCCCTTTACTTCCAGACTTTGCTTTAATTGTACGAACAACATGGCAGAATACGAAGCATGCATCTTTGGTCTCAGAGTTGCCATAGACTTGGGGATCAAATCATTGGATGTATTTGGAGACTCAGCCTTAGTCATCAGTCAAAAAAAAGGGGAATGGGACACCAAACACCCTAACCTTATCCCTTACAAAAAATGTGTTTTTACATTGTTACCACACTTTGAGAAGATTACCTTCGAGCATTTCCCGCGAGAAGAAAATCAGCTAGCAGACGCTCTAGCCACAATGTCATCTATGTTTAAACTTAAATGGGATAACGAGGCTCCCCATATCACCATCGAATGAATGGATGGACCAGCACTGTCACGAGATTAATATTGAAGAATTAGTGGACCATCCTTGGTTTCACGAGGTCAAGAGGTATCTCGAGGCTCAAGAAACTCCAGAAGGATCTTCAATCAATTATAAGAAGTTCTTAAGGAGGTTCTCTGCTAAATTCTTCCTTAGTAATAGCGTCCTGTACAAACGCAATCATGACTCCATTTTTCTTCGGTGCGTGGATAAGGTTGAAGCTGAAAAGATCATGGCTGAATTACATGAAGGTACTTTTAGCACCCATTCCAATGGACATACGATGGCAAAGAAAATCCTACGGGCAGGCTATTATTGGTCTACCATGGAAGCGGATTACTATCAACACTCTCGAACCTGCCATAAGTGTCAAATTTATGCTGACAAGGTGCACGTGCCTCAGGTTCCTCTGAATTTCTTGACGGCTTCTTGGTCCTTTTCTATGTGGGTAATTGTTATGATTGGGGAAATTAAGCCGACATCCTCCAATGGACACCGCTTCATCCTAGTGGCCATTGACTATTTTACAAAATGGGTAGAGGAAGCTTCCTTCGCTTCCGTTACCAAGAATGTTGTTGCCCATTTCATTAAGAAAAACCTTATTTGCCGGTACGGTATCCCGGAAAGGATCATCACTGACAATGGTACAAATCTCAACAATACTATGATCACCTCATTGTGCGAGCAATTCAAGATTCAGCATCACAATTCTCCTACCTATCGGCCAATGATGAATGGTGTTGTCGAAGCTGCAAATAAAAACATTAAAAAGATCATACAAAAGATGACAGTCACATACAAATACTGTCATGAGATGCTACCATTCTCTCTCCACGAGTATCGTACCACAACTCTTACATCAACTGGGGCAAAACCATATTCTTTGGTTTACGGCATGGAGGCCGTCTTGCCTATCAAGGTCCAGATCCCCTCTCTAAGAATTATGAAGGATACAGGGTTGAACGAAGACGATTAGATCCAGACTCGACTTGATCAACTGAACTTGATTGATGAAAAGAGACTTACTGCTATTTTCCATTGTCAAATGTATCAAAAACGGATGATCAAGGCTTTCAACAAGAAAGTCAGACGCCAAGTGTATCAAGTTGGGGATTTAGTAATCAAACGCATCATATTGCCACAAAGTGATCCCAGGGGTAAATAGACTCCTACCTATGAAGGACCATTTGTAATAAAAAACATATTCTCCGGTGGGGCAATGATATTGACCACCATGGATGGAGACGACCTTCCACACCTTGCGAATGCAGACATAGTCAAAAGATACTATGCCTAAGAGACCCGCTAGGTTGACATACCTAGGCAAAACAAGGGCATCCCGGAGAACCAAAAAGGTTCGGGCAAAAGTTAGGGATAAAACAAAAAAATTTGTACACCCGACAAGTTGGAAACCCGAAAGGGCGACTTGGGCAAAAAAGGGTTTCCCGGTGGACTGAAAACCCGAAAGGGCAGTCCAGGAAAAAGTTAGGGAATTAAGGCGTATGACTATGTCCCATCGGATCACTTTACGGACAACCTTTGGCTTCCACTGACAAACTCAGAGGTTCTGATTAATTCAGTCATCTTCAGACAAGACAAAAATAGACAAGATGCTCAAAGATACAAATGCTATGGCAGAATGGGAACCCCATGGGATTATTACACATAGCTATCTTTCTTTGTATCAAATTTTTCTTGTTTTACGACATCATTCTCTTACTGGAATGTTTGTCCCCTTTGTACAAAATACTTATTCAAATTCAATACAAAATATCCCTTTGAAAGTGTAAAAACTATTTGTCTTTTTCTTTACGCTTGTGTTTTGTTTACAAAAACGTCCAATGATTCATTGTTGTGCATTTTAACATGATTACTGTTTACAAATAAACAAAATGAGAAAGACAATTACTGATAGGTTGAAAGAATAGGAAAATGTCTCTAGGCTATTCCATAAGTAATGCCCTACAGTACGTCATTTAAATCCCCAGCGGAACAAAGTTCCCAGTTATCAATTCCAAGCAAAAGTCGTCAAATTTCTCAGGATTCCCCAACTGATCTTGCAAGCAGTACATGGCATTTCCCTTACAACAGATTGTACTTCTCTTAATAAAAGTTCATCAGTACTTCAACTTCAAGACATGAAGACTCACATATCACAGCAGCAGTCAGGGATTTATTTTCCCTAAATCAAACAACAATGCATCAAATCAACTCACATACGCATACATCACATTCATATACCATAAACATTGATAAACACTAATGCATACAACATAATCCCATTATGCATACATTTCATGTATCATGACTTGGCATTTTAAGCTAACATTTTACCCTTTTCAGGATAAGATTAACAACTATCGTTAACAATGTTCAGAGTTTTCAGATATAGTTCAGATACGCTCCAAACAAGGACGCCATTCTGATACTCATTCAGACTCAACCTTTTGATACAATTCAGATACGCTCCAAACACGGACGCCGTTCTGATACTCATTCAAAATCACCTTTTGATACAGTACAAATACGCTCCAGACACGGATGCCATTCTGATGCTCGTTCAGATTCAGACTTCAAATACAGTACAGATACGCTCCAGACGCAGATTCCATTCTGATACTCAATCAAAGCCTCTTCCAGATACAGCTCAGATACGCTCCAGACACAGACGCCATTTTGGTACTCATTCTTTCAGCTTACAAGTTACAATTCAACAAACATTATTGGATGGCATCTACAAGCCCATCTCCAACAAAATTATATCACCTCTCCAAATGGCATCTTTAAGCCCATTCCCTTAACCACGCATCATCGAGTGCAAATTTCTGGGCACTCTAGTGTCCAATCATCTTCCACCTTCGAGTCACGAATGGAAAAACTCGTCAATCTAACTATTCAGGTTTAAGAAGATTGAACAGGGGCAGCTGTTATACCCCAAAATTTTCCCTCTCATTTATTAAGATTTTTCTCACAAGATCTCTTTGACTCAAGATTGGATTAGGGTTTGACGAGCTTAAGACATCTCATCATGCACTGATGACCCAAAATTAGGGTTTGAGATTGCACAAAGATTTTTGGACTATCAATGCTTCATATGACTTTCAAGGACAAATTTGGACCCCCAATATTACTCATGACAAGTTTCAAGCCTTGAATCACATTTTTGATCAGTCAATTGGACACATGAACTAAAAATCAATTGTATTGGGAAAAAAGTCAACCATGGCCAATTCACGGTCAAACTTCATAATTTATGATCCACATCAACATTTTAGACTCATATGTATCATTTGATCAAGTTTGGACCATAATTCCTCAAGAAATTTGATCAAATCATCAAAAGGGCAAAATGGTCAAAATTAGGGTTTTGACTGATAAAAGGCAATTTCTGATTTTTGACCTAGCAAATGATCAATTGGTTTGAAGCATGATTTCAAGAATTCAATTGCATAATATTGACCTAATGACATAGTTCAAAACACTGCAAATCCATTGGATTGATAAATGAATTTTTCAGTCAACTGATCAAGAGTCAACTGTATACTGAAAAGTCAAACTTTGACTTTTAGGTCAAAATCAAGTGCCAAAGATCATAAATCATCAAAACATGTCAAAATGTGAAACTTGTTCATCAAGAAATCAAAGATTAAATATTTTGTTTTGAAATTTGAAATTTTCTTAACTTAGAAATTTTTCTTAGTATAGAAAATTTCTTTTTTTTTTCTCAACTTTAAGCCAAATTCTCACCATGATACAAGATGATTCAAAGGAAGTTCCCAACATGAAAATTGTAGATATCCATGAAATCTACAAATTTTCTTCACATAATTTCTCCTAAATATGCTTGGATCTCAAGATATAATTTTGTGAATACATGCTCATAAACTAAAATAACTTAGTGAAATTTTGCCCTAGTTAGGCAGGTTTTTGACCTAACTTCATGACAATTTTTCACATAGTTCCAAGAGGAATATTTGAAGGAAATTCAAAGATGAGTTGTAGAGCACATTGCAAGATTTCCAAAATGTCCAAGAACTCCTTGAGATCATTCTTGGGTAGGGAGAATCTAAGAGATGAAGTTGGCAATTTCTCACTTTGATTTCAAGCCATTTCATGAAGAACAAAATTCAAATCCTCAAGCATGTTGTACAATCTTCACTTTTCAGGCCTCAAACTCGTTTGTCACTCCACCATTAATGGATTTCACAAGATTTCATGCCCTAAAGCCAAGCATTTAATGCATTATACAAGAAAATAACCATTTATGGAAGAAAGGCAACATTGCCATTTTGGAAAACCATGCTTTTTGCATTTTTTCCATTTCTTGAGCCTTTGACTTGTTCTTTCTGCACAAACCAAGCCTCTAAACCTGAACAAAACATGTTTAAAGCTTCACACCACCATACAAGATCAGAACCATGCATTAAGAAGTCATTTCTCACACTTGCTTCAAAAATAAGAAATGTAGCAAGACATGTGATCTTGTACTTCTGAGCAAGCACAAGTCCTCCAACCTTTTGCTCTATATAAAGCCATCACTTTTCAACTAAAAGGACGAATGTCCAAGCCTTGAAACACCCTAGAATCAGAAATTGCATATTAAGCCTCCAAAATTGCCATTTCTGACTTGTGAACTGAATCTTTCATTCCACTCGTGCGTTTTCAGGCCTTTTGCTTCCCTAAGCTTCCTTACCTTACAAGTAAACCATCCCCCACCCTAAAACATCACTGTAACTCCATCTTCCCCATTATTGAACTTCAAAAATAGGGTAACGCAAGTGGACTTCTCCAGATCATTCCAGCCACCCTCAAGATGAGCTAAGCATTGCATTAGCTTCCTAGAGGTTCAAGGAAGCTAACCTGATCATCCCAGCATCCTAAAGCAAGCTCATTTCCAAAACACGACTTCCATTTTCAAGTGAGTTTTCTGTTTTTCTAACTCTTGATACAGGAATAGTTAGCTTTCCATTTGTGAATATACAATGTATACATCATTGCTACGAAGCTGTACATATCCATAGCTTGCATTTATTTGGCCTGAGTTGAGAGAATTTTGAGTTTGAAGTTTCTGAAAAAATTAGGTTAAGAATTAGGGCCACTAAAATTCTCTTTGATCTTGGACTTATAGTTTTAGTTATACACATGGTTAGAATCGTGAGATAAAATGCTATAACATTCATGTTATCAATTTCCATTTTTGTTGAGAGATGAAAGAGTTACAGGGGGTCCGGCTGGCTAGAGGTTGAAGATGAAGTACAGGGCAAGGAAGCATTTTATGTTATGTATTCTTATTTTCATTTGAACTAACGGATGTACAGCCACCCCAGTGGCAAGGCAGCGTGCAGAAATGCCTAAGGTCACAGGTTCGAGCCTTGGCGCTGCCTTTTGCAATTTTTCCACATTTTCTCATCTTTTTTTTATTGTTTGCAGCGTGGGCTCAAGGGCATTGGGCCCTATGTTTTTGCTAATCTCTCACCCTCTATTTATTTGCAGCACCCCTGGCCTAAATGTTTATTTAATACTTTTATTTTCATTATTATTTTTTATCAAATATTTTTCTTAATAACATAAAATCATTAAAAAAAATAAAAAATGATAAATATTATATTTTGTTTATTTTATTTTATTTTCTCATAAAAATATTTTTTTTATTTAGTTATATATTACTTATTTTAGTCAAATAAACTTGTAAATTAAAATAGAATTAGGTTAAATATTTATTCTTTTTTCTCACACTTATAAATATTTACTTTAACATATAAAAGGACCAAAATACTTTATAAATACTATTATTTATTTTCAAGACAAAAATACAAAAAAAAAATACTTAAAGAAATTTATTTTCTTTTAACAAATCAAAATTAGGGTTAATCATAATCTTTTCTAAAAAATAACTTTTCTTTCTTAATTAATTTAAGTTCAATTTTGGTGTATTTATTAGGCTTAGATTAAGAACTTTTTGTTACATAAAAAACAAAACAAAAATCTTTTTCTTGCATTTATATATCCTTGCATATTTAAACTGTCTTGTACATTATTTATTCCAATACTTGTATAAATTCGATTTGGTTATAATAGATTAATTAGATTTATATTATTGCAATCCCCATTCATAATTTATATACCCCCTCCCATAAAATGTTGTAATAGCGTAGTGATCTTTAAATTACACAATTTATCGCATTTACATAACATGTTAGTAATTAGGGGTTTGTATGGCAAGATAAAAAAAATCAAATAGAAAACCCTAATCCAAGATAAAATCAAGCATGAAAATGACACACTTGCACACAAATACCCCTAGGGTTACTCCACTTGGTTGCCTCATACAAAAATGGGCATATTGCGCATGTGAAGTATCTTGGCAAAACAAACAAATATAAGATCATAGTCCCGCGATGACGCTACCCAAAGTTGCCTTACAAAATTATCTTAGTCTCTAAAAAATGCTAAGATACTTTACAACATTGCTAATCGTGGTTATACGATGACCCACGTATGTCCCGTTTACCTCCAAAGATGGGGTTGCTTACTGTTGTACCCCAAAATTTGCCCTCCTCTTTTTCCACAAGAAATCACAGTTTCGGGCTTTTCTTGGTTTTTTTTCAGACTGGCTCAAGAATCGGTCAAACAGACTTTTCTCATCAGTCAGACAAAATTTAGGGTTTTCATGGCTCTGGAACAGTTCAAGCAGATTGTTAGGGTTTTGTTTGAGTTTGGCTCAAGTTTTGATCAGGCGGACGCTTCTCTGACATTTAATCAAGAACTAGGTTTTGTGCGTGCAGAAAGAATTAATCCTACAGTTCTTTTCAGTTTACTCTGAGATTTGGATTGAGGCATTTGAATCAAGAACTTGCAGTATTTTATTCAATCAGTAAAGGCTAAGGCATTTGATTTGAGATGAGATAAAAGCTGAGGTACTTAAATTGAGAATCTGCAGTGTTTGATTTAATCAGTAAAAAGATAAGTATCTGGATGTTGGTTTGATTAATTATGCATTGTTTAATTGGAGCTCCAGGTTTATTATTGATTCATGCTAAATGGCAAGACCACAGTGTTTATTAATTATTTTTCTAAGTCAGAATAATTGGATACTTCCAGTTATTTTAATTTAAGAAATTCAAATAATTAAATGGACAGTAAATTGAAAGAGGAATTAACTGATAAAAAGGATGTTTATTCACTTTGAATTGTTTGTTACAGATATTATTTAAATACTGTTAAATTTATTTACAGTTAATTACATTAATATTATTACAAATAATTAAAATTGAAATAAAACTATGTCCTAAATGTCTTGAAATCTTCATCTTCTATCCAATGCTCATTTGCTCAATTATCTTTACCTGCAAAAAGAAAAGAAAAGAAATCAAAAGCAGATAAAATAAAAGAGCAGAGACCGTTAAAAAGATCATTATTAAAAGCAACTGGCCGGAATCAGTTTGCCCTCTCTGCAAATCACAAGATTTCTCTTGGTTCACAAAGAAGGATAAAAATTCTTGCAAAAAGTATGAAATGCACAAGTATACAAATTGCACAAATTCAAAATGGTCAAACAAACTGCATAGTTCATGATTCAAGTTTGTCAAACATACTGCATAAATCCAAAATTCCAAACCAAGGATAAAAGGCAAACTGAACTAGGCCTAACCAAATCAAAAAGGCAAACTGAAAGTTACAATTTCAAATTGTCCAAAGTTGTCCAAAAGGCTATTCAAGCTATCAAACAAGTACAAAATGCTGTCAACAAGAAGCAGGAAATCTGGAAAAAGGAGATAAGAAGTATGCAGAGGAAAATATGCATTGCAAGCAACATTAAAATCACATCACTTTCCAGCCAAGTTACTTTTTCAGAAAATAGTACATCTAAGCAATAAAAAATGCTTAAAACTGTAGAGAGAGAAAAAGAGAAAAAAGAAGAAAGGCTTACAGGGCTTAGGCTTAAGAATATAAAAAAAAATTGTAATAGAACAGTAGGAGAGGCAGAAATAACACAAACAAAAATACCACAAGCTTCAAGCCTAAAGCCAAAAGCTCTCAAACGGTAACATACAAACAGCCTCTCCAAAAACCTGCCTGAACTGTCAAGCCTGCCTCCAACACAAACAAAAAACCTGCCTGAACTGTCAAGCTGCCTCCAAACCTAACAAAAGCCATAACCTGCTTGAGCCTTAAGCAAAAAACCAGAAGCCTTAAGCCTTAGACTTCATCAAGCCAAAGCCTCATGCCTGCATAAAAGCCTGAAGCCAGTAAACCTGTAACAACAAGCCCCAAACCAAAAGTTCAAGCTCTAAGCCTAACCTGCCTTAAACCAGACCTGCATAACTCACATATCAAAAGCCTAACACCAGACCTATTTCAAACATGAAACAAAGCCCTCGAGCTTAAACTGTCAAACCTTAAACCAGAAAGAACACCAAGCCTTTCAAAGCTTCAAACCTGCTAACTTGTTCCAAGCTTAGCATCAAAATACACAAAACACTCAAATCAACAAAGCTCTCAGAACTAGGAAAGTTCATCATGAAGCATCATAACCAGCAAAAAAACCCTCAGAGAAAACTTCATCATAGGGTTAGGGCAACAATACCCAAAAGTCAACAACAAATATTCAGAGGCAACAGAAGCAAGTAAAAGAGAAGAGGATAAAGAAGTGTTTTCAGATAATCATCATAAAACAACCCATAAAAGCAAGATACTAGACAAACTGGAGCAAGCCTTGTCATCATCGCCCTCGCCCTTGGCCGTCCTAGGCGCCTCCGGTCCACCTCGTCTCCATCTCCACAAGCCAAAGGTATAAATCCCTTCCTTTTTTTTCGTTCACGGAAACAACAACAATACTTAATCAGAATCAATAATTGAAAGATAATGACATGCAAGGACAGAAATCAAAAACCCTAAAACGTCCAAAATTCGTTACCTTTCTTTCCGTCGTTAATTGAACAACTGTGAGGAGATAAGGACGGAAGAGGCGCCTGGTAGCCTAAGGTTGGAAGGGGATCAACGGCCTTGGTGTGAGAGATGAAGAAGATGAACGAAGCAAAGTGATGAACGGCGCTGTAACTCACAAACCCTAAAATCCAAATGAAACACAACAAATGCAACCCTTACAAATTGTTGTGTAAACCATTTGGGCCTTGCCCTTTCTAAAACACTAAAGCCCATTGCAAACTAGGCGCGCACCCCCCTTTCTCCTTATTTGTTCCTTTTTTTTGTTTTATTTTGTTTGGGCCAGCATGAACACCCTACAGGCCCATTTGCTCTTTAATTCATTTTTTTTCCATTCATTTTTTTCTATTTTATTCAAACTAATTATTTTTGTTTATTTTCTTTTTATATAACACTATTTATTTTGTAAATAAAATAATATGTTAAACTCTTTTATATAAATTCTTCTTAAAATACTTTTTATTAGTATAATTAAAAATACATAGTAATATTTTATTTTAAGTTAAGTAAAACCCTTTGTACATAAAAACAATAAAACATATAAAAATATAATTAAACTTTTACTTTCTTTTAATTAAAACTTTGTATATAAACTAAAACACATAAAACATTAATTTTTCTTAAAACATTTCTTTTTTTTTAATTAAAATCTTTGTACATAATTAAGAAAATACAAAAGAATAAACAATACTTAATCTTTCATTAAGTTAACATTTATCACCTTGTAAATAAATCACATTCACCTACACTTACACAAATACAATACACATTTGCTTATTCTTGTACATTGATACATGTTACATTTGAGATCGCAATTCGATTTGGTTGTAAATATTTGGACACTACTCTCCTAACAAGTCTCATCCCCATTTGTAAATATTTGTACCCCTACTCCCGGATACTTATTTGTAATAGCGTAGACTTTAAATTCTCGCAATTTATCGCTTTCAAATATACCATGGTTAGACCTAGGGTTTGTATGTAAATAAAATCAAACGCTAGATAACCTAATACAAGACAAATACATGAAATCAATACACAATTCACACTTGCACCCTTAGGGTAATCCCGCTTGTTGCCTTCCAAAATGGGCCATGCTTGCACGTTGAGTATCTTTGGCAAAACAAAACAATTCAAATGATCATAGTCCCTCGATGACGCTTTCGAAAGTTGCCTATCAAAATGATCATAGTCCCTTCAAGCAAAATTGCCAAAGACACTTGGCACCATTACATTCATGGTCCATACGATGACCCGCGCCTGTTCCGTTAACATCCTAACGCAAGATTGCCCACCAAATACAATGGTGGAACAAAATTGTTAAAAGGGTTAAAACATGAGAAAAACCTTTGAGTAAATTTAGGGTAGACAAACTCTTAGTTACTTGATCAAACTTGCAAAACACACTTGCCTACTTTTCAAAACCACACTCCACAAACACTTTCAAGAACAAACTTCCAAAAACATTTGAAACATCTTTTCGAAAAGATACACACCTTTGTATATACTCAAATACGAGTCATTACAATGGTTGCCTAAACAAGGCCTCTTTTTTTCAAAACACACACACCACCATTTCAAGCAATTGAAAATCAAAGGCAAGTGATCTAAAATAAGTAACTAAGAGCCCATGGATAACCATGGATGAAAAGGGTGCTAATACCTTCCCTTTTCATAATCTACCCCCGAACCCACGAAACATCTCAAAAGGTTTTTCCTGTGCTTTTTAACCTTTCCTTTAGGATAAAATAAGAAGTCGGTGGCGACTCTTGCTAAACCGAACAAGTGCGAATACAAACGCAAAACCTCAAGTCAGTTCTCCCACCGTATCACAGAACTGGCGACTCTGCTGGGGACTTCCTTAAAAGTGGGGTTAACTTAGGGTTTAGGTCACCTTTACATTCTTGCCTTGATTGCCTTGATTGCTTTACTTTTTGGGTCCTTGTTTGGGTTTGTTGTAAATCCTACACCTGGATTTGGGGCACCTTTTTAGGTAAATAGCAAAAAAACTGTGAGGGAACTGTGTGGGGTATACCGACACGGTTGAAGCATTAAGCTATGTTAGTGTGACATATTTGTGAGTACCGGTAACCCTTGAGTTCAATCAAGGAGAGTACGGGGCCGCTGAGTGATGTCGTGAAGCACTAACGAACTCTTAGAACCTTAATTGACCATCTTAGCCTTTTTAGGGGTAGTGAGATGACCGACTTTGGTGCAGTCCGAAGTTGGTAGATACTCGATACTACACTCATTGAGGGTTGTTTTCTTGGAATATTTTGGTCTCCAGTTAAGTGGCTAAACCAAAACAATGAACACAGAAAACAATTCAATGATTTTGAGCTCCTTAGAACCCGGTTTCTATTTTAGGACAGGATGAGCCAACTAACTTCAAGAGGGTACTTACCTACAACCCCATGCAAGCCTAAACCTAAGGACTTGTTTGCTTTGTGTGAATATGATTACCTGTATATACACTTACTTGCTTTTGCATACATGTACATAACACCATAACATCATACCATAGCATTTTTTAATAACCATTTCAAGGATCTCGAGGGTTCTTTTGATGCAGGGTTACGTTGAACCAGACGTCTACCAAGAGGAAATAGGTTTTCTCCTCTAAGCAAATGCCATCAAAGATCAAGTGCAACAACTTGAATCAGGGGCTATGACCCACTTGATATGGTGAGCTTGATTCTCGTGGAAAGACATCCACCGGTGCAGAGTTCTCCAATCAAAGATCAAGTACAGCAACTTGAATCAGGGGCTATGACCCACTTGACATGGTGAGCTTGATTCTCGTGGAAAGACATCCACAGGTGCAAAGTTCTCCAATCAAAGATCGAAGTTCAACCTCTAACATTCTATTGTGTTTACCCCAAGAGATCCTTGAAAGCATGCATCCACATATCATGCATTGCATCATAGCAGTTTTTCCTTTTTTTCAGGTTTCCTTACTCTCCTACTGTTTATTTCAGTAAGAGATGGCTCTAGAAAGGACTGTCAAGGATATCCAGGACCAGACTGCTCAGCTGCAGGAAATGTTCTTGAACCTGTCTCTGGGGCAAGAAGAAATGAAAGCTCTCCTTACAAAGGGCTTGGTCCAGGAGAATTCAAACAATGCCAGGAGTGATCAGCTGGGGGAACTGCAGTTTGATTTGGCAACATTGAGGATCCAAGTGATGGGACAACTAGTGGGCCAGATGGCTCTCATCCAGGACTTGTCTCAAAGACAAGAGGAACTCAGAGTTCTCGTCAGCCAACTGCTTCGGAACAACCAAATGGGGCAAACGTCTGAGGTTGAAGAGCAAGTCACCACTCAACCCCCCTCCAGACAAGAAGACAAGGGGAAGGCTCATTTGCTTGCTTCAGGGTCACAAGCCCAACAACAACCTCGTCAGCATCAACGGGGTAATCGGCGTAAGCAAGAGACGTCGGGCAGACAGTTCACTGAGACTGACATACCGTCATCTCTGATTCTGGAGCGCTTGTTGGAGGTCAATCTGACTGCTTTGAGGGATCCTATTCGGAAGCCCAATACCTCCGCTCATAACTATCATCCCGATGCATTTTGTGTATACCACTCCTACAGCCCGGGACATGACACCGACGACTGTTGGGCCTTGAAGAACAAGATTCAAGATCTGATTGACATTGGAGTACTGAGATTCATGCCAGACGGCGAGATGAAAATCTTCCGTTAAGGGTTTCTCCACCTGAAGTGACAAAGCTCAAACTGAAAGACTTTTGCTTCATTTGAATTTTCAAAGTTGTAATTTCTTTTGTTATTCAAACAATTATCTGTTGATTTTAAACTCTGTTTCATTAATGCATTGCATATGTTTGTCTTGAATTCATCCATTCGTTTTCACTACTCTTATGCTTTCTTTATGATATTTAACTCTTGATAAAAAGCTGCAAGCCTTTAGAGGGAGGATGACGAAACAATACCATAATCTCATACAATATGCTTTTGAACAGACCTTGCTGATAATGTACAGGCATTTCTTTTAATTCCCAAACACTGGAGTTATAAGGAAGATAATCCCTAGTCAACCCCTTCGAGCCAAAGAAGTAGGAGTTTTCTGTTCTAAACAATCAAAACCTTTGATATAAACCTGGGACAGGGTAGTCTCTCAGTTAATTCAAAAAAGTGCACATTGAAGTCGCAAACTCTCAGTTCGCAACGCAACGAACGACATCAAAAAGAGAAAAACATTCCTTTGGAATCAGAAGACAAGGGTGGTCCCCTACCACATAGGCAGCCAATCTCTCAAAAGAGAAAAAGCCCACTGAGCCAAAACCTGTAAAGGAGGCTTAAGAAAGCTGGGGCATCCCGCTGACTGTGACCTCGAAAAACAGAGACAGTCAGGCAAAAGTTAGGGATAACAAATCAAAATCAAAATAAAGAGGTCATTACAAATCCTCAACAACATGAAAAATGTTGCAAAGAAAAAAGGAGATAATGACTGCCTCCTAAATTCAATTGGTGAGCCATCACCCAAAAAGTCGTTCCAAACTCGAATAGAGTGCGACGCACAATTAACTGAGCTTAGGATTGAAGAACATCACGAAGAGCGGGTGGGTACAAATACACTTTGAGCCTTTATCCTTTGTTTCTTAAACCGTGAACCAAGCCACGTTACAACCCTTCAAAAGTCCTAATTGAAGCATGGGTTAGTTCGAAAGCATACTGTTACAAAAGGTATCCTGACTCCTGTAAGGCTTTGGTCTAAAATCTTGTGTTGATTTGTCTTATAAAAAGTTTTCGGCTAAAAAATGCATTCTTCAAAACTTCGAGACAGACATAAACTTTGCATTGTTTGAATATCACTGTTTGCATTTGGCTATTTGTTTGACAGCGAAGAAATTCATACAGCGAATGTTCGGAGGAACGAAAACTCTCTCAGTGAACAAAATCACTTCAAAAGGATGACACCTCCAACGACAAGTCTCCTATCAACGAAGGGGCATGACATGTCACCACCCAATTAACCTGGGGCCGTCCAGTCAAGGTTTCAACAGATCTTTCAAAGTTCAGTTAACCTGGGGCAGTCCGGTCAAGATTTCAACAAATCTCACAAAAGTTCAGTGAACTTGGGGCAGGTCTCCTTCATCACCACTTGGGGCATTCGAATGTCAAAAGTGTTCAACAATTCCTTCATCACCTGTTGGAAGATACGGTCCAGATATGCTCCAGACACGGTTGCCATTCTGTCACCTTTCTTAAGTTCCGGATTAACACCTGTAACAAGCCAGGAAAATATCTGTGGACGACTGGTTGTGGATTAACACCTGTAACAAGCCAGGAAATTATCTACATGAAGAGATTGAAGATCAATACCTGTAACAAGCCAGGAAAACTATCTTTCTTTCTCAGGTCAGAGATCAACACCTGAAACAAGCCAGGACAATATCTCCTTGACCAACCTTTCTTAAAGTTCCAGATTAATACCTGTAACAAGCCAGGAAAATATCTGTGGACGACTGATTATGGATCAACACCTGTAACAAGCCAGGAAATTATCTACATAAAGAGTCTCTTTCATCACCACTTGGGGCATTCGAATGTCAAAAGTGTTCAACAATTCCTTCATCACCTGTCGGAAGATGCAGTTTCAGATACGCTCCAGACACGGTAGCCATTTTGTCACTCATTCAGATCCTAGTTACAGTTTCAGATACACTCCAAACACGGAAGTCATTCTGCTACTCATACAGATCTCAACTCCAAGATACAGTTTCGGATACACTCCAAACACGGTAGCCATTATGTCACTCATTCAGATCCTAGTTACAGTTTCAGATACACTCCAGACATGGAAGTCATTCTGCTACTCATACAGATCTTAACTCCAAGATACAGTTTCAGATACGCTCCAGACACGGTAGCCATTCTGTCACTCATTCAAATCCTAGTTACAGTTTCAGATACACTCCAGACACGGAAGTCATTCTGCTACTCATACAGATCTCAACTCCAAGATACAGTTTCAGATACGCTGCAGACACGGTAGCCATTTTGTCACTCATTCAGATCCTAGTTACAGTTTCAGATACACTCCAGACACGGAAGTCATTCTGCTACTCATACAGATCTCAACTCCAAGATACAATTTCAGATACGCTCCAGACACGGTAGCCATTCTGTCACTCATTCAGATCCTAGTTACAGTTTCAGATACGCTCCAGACACGTTTCAGATACACTCCAGGCACGGAAGTCATTCTGCTACTCATACAGATATCAAAACCAGATGCAGTTTTACACTGACTCATCATCAGGAAACCCTACACCGGTTCCTTCTCAAACTCAAAAGATTCCTGCAATCCCCAGCCAGAGAGCCTTACAGAATCTAATTCCCCTCAGAGTCAAGTTTCAAGATCCCCAGCGGAGCTAAAACTTCCAACTATCAATCCCCAAGCAGAGTGAAGACTCTCATTTTCAGTTCCTCACAGAATATTCGAATATTCCTCAGTGAAGATCTTCTCAAGACAGGAATTCCCCAGTAGATTGGCATACAACCCAAGCTCCGGATTCCCCGACAGTGGTTCCAGGACTTCTTATCCTCAACGATCAAAGGATTCTTTCCCTTCCCAGCAGCGGCCAAGGAATTATTTTCCCCGGCAGCAGTCAAGATTCTTTTGTCTCCAGCCATCCAGGATTCATCTATCCTCAGCAAGACAGCTCATCAGCTTACATGCGCATTCATCACATTCATATCATAAACATCGATATAACATACATTGCATCATGCATCATGACGTTGCATACAACTAACTCTTTACCTTTTCAGGTAAGATCAGTCGACAGACAAAGATCATCATCTTCCGAGATTCTTTCTAGAAATAGTTCAGATGTGACCCAGACACGGCGACATTCTGATACTTATTCCAGCTTCACCCAGAGATAGTTCAGATGTGACCCAGACACGGCGACATTCTGATACTTATTCCAGAATCATCCAGATGCAGTTTTACACAGACTCATCATCAGGAAGCCCTACACCGGTTCCTTCTCCACTTCAAGACTTCTGAAAACAGTTCACGGGTTTTCCAGTAACGGATGTTAACCTATCGCTTGTTCAGATTCTTCTCCAACTTCTGAAAACAGTTTACGGATTCTCCAAACATGGATGTCAATCTATTGCTTATTTAGACCCCCAGTTCAGAGATGCTCCAAAACATGAATACCTTTCTGATGCTCGTCCACTCACCAATGACATACAGTTCAACAATCACCTTCAGATGGCATCTATAAGCCCATCCTCCTCCAGACATTTCCAGATGGCATCTTTAAGCCCATCCTCCTACCAGCAATTTCCAGATGGCATCTTTAAGCCCATCCCCCGACAAGATTATGTCACATCCCTAGATGGCATCTTTAAGCCCATCACCAGATGGCATCTTTAAGACCATCCCCCGACAAGATTCTGTCACATCCCTAGATGGCATCTTTAAGCCCATCACCAAATGGCATCTTTAAGCCCATTCCCTCTACCATCACATCACCGAGTGCAAATTTTTTTTGGCACTCTAGTGTCCAATCTCCTTTTACCCTCGAGTCGCGAAAGGCAAATTTTCCAATCTAACTCTTCAGGTTCAAGAAGATTGAACAGGGGCAACTGTTGTACCCCAAAATTTGCCCTACTCTTTTTCCACAAGAAATCACAGTTTCGGGCTTTTCCTGATTTTTTTTCAGACTGGCTCAAGAATCAGTCAAACAGACTTTTCTCGTCAGTCAGACAAAATTTAGGGTTTTCATGGCTCTGAAACAGTTCAAGCAGATTGCTAGGATTTTGTTTGAGTTTGGCTCAAGTTTTGATCAGGCGGACGCTTCTCTGACATTTAATCAAGAACTAGGGTTTGTGCGCGCAGAAAGAATTAATCCTACAGTTCTTTTCAGTTTACTCTGAGATTTGGATTGAGGCATTTGAATCAAGAACTTGCAGTATTTTATTCAACCAGTAAAGGCTAAGGCATTTGATTTGAGATGAGATAAAAGCTGAGGTACTTAAATTGAGAATCTGCAGTGTTTGATTTAATCAGTAAAAAGATAAGTATCTGGATGTTGGTTTGATTAACTATGCATTGTTTAATTGGAGCTCCAGGTTTATTATTGATTCATGCTAAATGGCAAGACCACAGTGTTTATTAATTATTTTTCTAAGTCAGAATAATTGGATACTTCCAGTTATTTTAATTTAAGAAATTCAAATAATTAAATGGACAGTAAATTGAAAGAGGAATTAACTGATAAAAAGGATGTTTATTCACTTTGAATTGTTTGTTACAGATATTATTTAAATACTGTTAAATTTATTTACAGTTATTTACATTAATATTATTACGAATAATTAAAATTGAAATAAAACTATGTCCTAAATGTCTTGAAATCTTCATCTTCTATCCAATGCTCTTTTGCTCAATTATCTTGTCCTGCAAAAAGAAAAGAAAAGAAATCAAAAGCAGATAAAATAAAAGAGCAGAGACTGTTAAAAAGATCATCATTAAAAGCAACTGGCCGGAATCAGTTTGCCCTCTCTGCAAATCACAAGATTTCTCTTGGTTCACAAAGAAGGACAAAAATGCTTGCAAAAAGTATGAAATGCACAAGTATACAAATTGCACAAATTCAAAATGGTCAAACAAACTGCATAGTTCATGATTCAAGTTTGTCAAACATACTGCATAAATCCAAAATTCCAAACCAAGGATAAAAGGCAAACTGAACTAGGCCTAACCAAATCAAAAAGGCAAACTGAAAGTTACAATTTCAAATTGTCCAAAGTTGTCCAAAAGGCTATTCAAGCTATCAAACAAGTACAAAATGTTGTCAACAAGAAGCAGAAAATCTGGAAAAAGGAGATAAGAAGTATGCAGAGGAAAATATGCATTGCAAGCAACATCAAAATCACATCACTTTCTAGCCAAGTTGCTTTTTCAGAAAATAGTACATCTAAGCAATAAAAAATGCTTAAAACTGTAGAGAGAGAAAAAGAGAAAAAAAGAAGAAAGGCTTACAGGGCTTAGGCTTAAGAATATAAAAACAAAACTGTAATAGAACAATAGGAGAGGCAGAAATAACACAAACAAAAATACCACAAGCTTCAAGCCTAAAGCCAAAAGCTCTCAAACTGTAACATACAAACAGCCTCTCCAAAAACCTGCCTGAACTGTCAAGCCTGCCTCTAACACAAACAAAAAACCTGCCTGAACTGTCAAGCTGCCTCCAAACCTAACAAAAGCCATAACCTGCTTGAGCCTTAAGCAAAAAACCAGAAGCCTTAAGCCTTAGACTTCATCAAGCCAAAGCCTCATGCCTGCATAAAAGCCTGAAGCCAGTAAACCTGTAACAACAAGCCCCAAACCAGAAGTTCAAGCTCTAAGCCTAACCTGCCTTAAACCAGACCTGCATAACTCACATATCAAAATCCTAACACCAGACCTGTTTCAAACATGAAACAAAGCCCTCAAGCTTAAACTGTCAAACCTTAAACCAGAAAGAACACCAAGCCTTTCAAAGCTTCAAACCTGCTAACTTGTTCCAAGCTTAGCATCAAAGTACACAAAACACTCAAATCAACAAAGCTCTCAGAACTAGGAAAGTTCATCATGAAGCATCATAACCAGCAAAAAAACCCTCAGAGAAAACCTCATCATAGGGTTAGGGCAACAATACCCAAAAGTCAATAACAAATATTCAGAGGCAACAGAAGCAAGTAAAAGAGAAGAGGATAAAGAAGTGTTTTCAGATAATCATCATAAAATAACCCATAAAAGCAAGATACTAGACAAACCGGAGCAAGCCTTGTCATCATCGCCCTCGCCCTTGGTCGTCCTAGGCGCCTCCGTTCCACCTCGTCTCCATCTCCACAAGCCAAAGGTATAAATCCCTTCCTTTTTTTTCGTTCACAGAAACAACAACAATACTTAATCAGAATCAATAATTGAAAGATAATGACATGCAAGGACAGAAATCAAAAACCCTAAAACGTCAAAAATTCGTTAACTTTCTTTCCTTCGTTAACTGAACAACTGTGAGGAGATGAGGACGGAAGCGACGCCTGGTAGCCTAAGGTTGGAAGGGGATCAACGGCCTTGGTGTGAGAGATGAAGAAGACGAACGAAGCAAAGTGATGAACGGCGCTGTAACTCACAAACCCTAAAATCCAAATGAAACACAACAAATGCAACCCTTACAAATTGTTGTGTAAATCATTTGGGCCTTGCCCTTTCTAAAACAATAAAGCCCATTGCAAACTAGGCGAGCACCCCCCTTTCTCCTTATTTGTTCCTTTTTTTGTTTTATTTTGTTTGGGCCAGCATGAACACCCTACAGGCCCATTTGCTCTTTAATTCTTTTTTTTTCCATTCATTTTTCTATTTTATTCAAACTAATTATTTTTGTTTATTTTCTTTTTATATAACACTATTTATTTTGTAAATAAAATAATATGTTAAACTCTTTTATATAAATTCTTCTTAAAATACTTTTTATTAGTATAATTAAAAATACATAGTAATATTTTATTTTAAGTTAAGTAAAACCCTTTGTACATAAAAACAATAAAACATATAAAAATATAATTAAACTTTTACTTTCCTTTAATTAAAACTTTGTATATAAACTAAAACACATAAAACATTAATTTTTCTTAAAACATTTCTTTTTCTTTAATTAAAATCTTTGTACATAATTAACAAAATTTAAAAGAATAAACAATACTTAATCTTTCATTAAGTTAACATATATCACCTTGTAAATAAATCACATTCACCTACACTTACACAAATACAATACACATTTGCTTATTCTTGTACATTGATACATGTTACATTTGAGATTGCAATTCGATTTGGTTGTAAATATTTGGACACTACTCTCCTAACAAGTCTCATCCCCATTTGTAAATATTTGTACCCCTACTCCCGGATACTTATTTGTAATAGCGTAGACTTTAAATTCTCGCAATTTATCGCTTTCAAATATACCATGGTTAGACCTAGGGTTTGTATGTAAATAAAATCAAACGCTAGATAACCTAATACAAGACAAATACATGAAATCAATACACAATTCACACTTGCACCCTTAGGGTAATCCCGCTTGTTGCCTTCCAAAATGGGTCATGCTTGCACGTTGAGTATCTTTGGCAAAACAAAACAATTCAAATGATCATAGTCCCTCGATGACGCTTTCGAAAGTTGCCTATCAAAATGATCATAGTCCCTTCAAGAAAAATTGCCAAAGACACTTGGCACCATTACATTCATGGTCCATACGATGACCCGCGCCTGTCCCGTTAACATCCTAACGCAAGATTGCCCACCAAATACAATGGTGGAACAAAATTGTTAAAAGGGTTAAAACATGAGAAAAACCTTTGAGTAAATTTAGGGTAGACAAACTCTTAGTTACTTGATCAAACTTGCAAAACACACTTGCCTACTTTTCAAAACCACACTCCACAAACACTTTCAAGAACAAACTTCCAAAAACAATTGAAACATCTTTTCGAAAAGATACACACCTTTGTATATACTCAAATACGAGTCATTACAATGGTTGCCTAAACAAGGCCTCTTTTTTTTAAAACATTTTCAAAACACACACACACACACACACACCACCATTTCAAGCAATTAAAAATCAAAGGCAAGTGATTTAAAATAAGTAACTAAGAGCCCATGGATAACCCTGAATGAAAAGGCTGCTAATACCCTCCCTTTTCATAATCTACCCCCCGAACCCACGAAACATCTCAAAAGGTTTTTCCTGTGCTTTTTAACCTTTCCTTTAGGATAAAATAAGAAGTCGGTGGCGACTCTTGCTAAACCGAACAAGTGTGAATACAAACGCAAAACCTCAAGTCAGTTCTCCCACCGTATCACACTTACCAAATCAATGGTAAGACAATAATGTCAAAGGAAAAGAAAATAAACAAGAAAGACATTTGAGTAGGTAGATTACTTTTATCTACTTTCTCCGTTTCAAACAAATATCCTTGCTATTTTCAAAACAAACACACACATTTTTAAACATCTTATAAACATTGAAAACATTTTCAAAAAGACAAACATCTTTGTATACATTCTTACGAACGAGAATCATTACAAAGATTGCCTAAACAATGGCCCCTTTTACAAAATACTTTCAAAAACCACACGAAGCACAATTTCAAACAAAAGCAAGTGATCTAACAAGTAACTAAGAGCCCATGGAAAACCATGGATAAAAAGGGTGCTAATACCTTCCCTTTTTATAATCTACCCCCCGAACTCAAGAAACAATCTCAAAGGTCTTTCCTATATTTTTTCACCTTTCCTTTTGGATAAAATAAAAGCCGGTGGCGACTCTTGCTAACCGCAACATTTGCGATCAAATGCAAAACTTTCAAGTCAGTTCACCCACCGTATCACAATAAGTAAATTATTTAATTGAATATTGTGTCATAATAAACTGTGATGAGTCAAACTATTCATTTAAGTTTAATGAAAAGTCTCTGGCCTTAGTTGTTTAATTATTTAAATAGTATTCTATTAGATGATTAAAAATACTCTGAAAATCCTAGACGGTAATGAAGATAATAATTCTCTCATATTCACTCTTTGCGACGATAATTTCTCTAATTATACAAAATACACATTGTAATTCTTTATTATTATTTACAATAATAATATGCTTGTATAGAGATAAATTAATTTAAATTATTCACTTCTTTCTTTCTATTATCACATTGTTAGTTTACAAGGTGATGAAGAACAAAAATAATGAGAGAATGTTTTTTTCTCTCTGCAATGACAGCTACAAAAATTAAATGAATATTAATTTTAAATGACAACTACTAATAGTATATTTATACACACATATTAGGGCTACATAGGTAACATACTAAAATAATAAATTACCCTCTAATATCATCCATTAATTTAGGATTTCCTAATCAAAACTAACAACACTAATTACATCCCTTAAGTGGAGAAATTGATATGACTTGATTGTCTTTGTATGAACATCTTTCAGCTGCTTCTGGATGCTACAATACACAACTTATAATACTCTATTATGGACTTAACTTCTCAATAAATGATATTTTGTCTCAATATACTTGCTTCTCCCATGCAACACTGAGTTCTTGGCAAGGGTGATTTCAGACTTGTTACCAATCATCCACTTTAGCGGCTTTTCTACCTTGATCTCCAGATCCTTCAGTAGATTCAGAAGCCAAACAGCTTGACATGCAACTATAACACCTGCAATGTACTCAGCTTCACACATTGACAATGCAACAACATATTGCTTCTTGGAACACCAAGAAATAGGTCCTCCCAGAAACTTAAATAAGTATCCAGAAGTACTTCTCATTTCAACTCTATCTCCACACCAATCAGAGTCTGAATAACTCATCAACTCTAAATTAGTCTTTCTTCCATAATGGGATAGTACTCCATGCTTCAGAGTTTCCTTGATATACCTCAGAATCCTGACAACAACTTGGTAATGAGACCACTTAGGTTTACTCATGAAAATACTAACCATTCAAACTGCATAGCAAATATCAGGTTTGGTATTACATAGATACCTCTGAGAACCAACCAATTGTTTTAAGGTTGTAGCATCCACACCATCATCCTCAGAATCATAATCCAATTTATGATTGGTTTTTAAAGGTGTGACAATAGCCTTATACTATGCAGCTTAAATATCTTCAGAAACTCAAGTTCATACTTCAGCTGGTGGAAAATGATACCCTTCTCAAAGTACATAATCTTCATCCTTAGAAAATATATCATATTTCCCATATAAGCCATCTCAAACTCATTCATCAGCACCTCCTTGAACTTGGTTATATCTTCTAGACAGCTCCATGTAAGCAATATGTCATCAACATAGAGACACACCAGAATTATATTACCTCCAGAATGCTGCACATGAACGCTATATTCCATCTCACATTTCTAAAATTCCTGCTTCTTGAAAAATGATCCAACCTTCAAGTTCCAAACTCTAGGTGCTTGATTTAATCCATACAAGGCTTTACATAACTTTTACACCATCCCTTCCTAATTACTTTTCACCAATCCAGAAGGTTGTGACACATATACCTCTTCTTATAATGGACTGTTCAGAAATACTGAGTTCATATCAAGATGCATCAGAGGCCAACTTTTATTCGCAGCTAAAGCAATCACCAATATGATTGTTTCATGTCTAGATACAGGAAAAAACACCTCAAAGTAATCCAACACAGGTTTCTGAAGAAAACCTCTAGCCACTAGTCTTGCTTTATGCTTGCCAATTGATCAATCTGGCTTAAATTTTATCTTGAAACCCATCTGACGCTGATGGATTTCTTCTCGTTTGGAAGCTTAGTCAACTTCCAAGTATTGTTTCTTTTTATATCCTTAAGTTCTTCTTTCAATACCAAATGGTTCAAAGTATACTAACATGGCACATTGAATAACTTCTCCCTCATAGTCTATGTCAGTGTCTTGTAACATGTTAAACTTTGCAAATCTTCTTGGTGTTTGTATGATTCTTTGTGGTCGTTGAACTTGTTCTGAATCTTCTCTAAAACCTATAATAACGTTAGCTTCTAGACCTCATCCAGAACCACTATCTTCAGAATTACCACTTTAGAAACATGATCACCACCAGAACCTACGTCTTCAGAGTTTTCCCTTCCAGAAGCATGATTACCACCAGATTCTGGATCATCGTCAAAATCTAGATCAGAATCAGATTCACCATCTGACTCATCTTCAGAGTCTCCAGAGTCATCTTCTGACTCTGACTCTTCTTCATAACTTTATAACTTTCAAGTTCTGACTCATCTTCAGAACTTTCTGAAGTATCTCAAAAAGCTAACTCTAGTGTTGGAACTACACCAGAAGTGGATCGAGACTTGATCTAATTCCAAGTTTCTGACTCTTTCACAATAATGTCTCTTCTGACTACAACTTTATTAGTTTTTGGATAATAAATCTTGTATGCACCTGTTCTGTAGTACCCCACCAGTAACATTACTTAGCTTCTATCGTCCAACTTCTTTCTCCTAGCTTCTAGAACATGTTTGTAACATACATAACCAAACAACTTGAGATGGATTACAATTTGCTTGTCTTCGGTCCATTTCTCTAAATAATCATTTCTTTTAGCTTCTTCATTGGACACCTGTTGAGCACATACGCTGAAGTGGCACCAACTTCTCCCCACAAGGTATGAGGTAGCTTCTTCTCTTTTAGAATTCTTCTTGACATATCAAGAAAAGTATGATTTCTTCTCTCGGCAAGACCATTGTGCTTAGGAATATATAGAGCAGTAACCTCATGCTTAATTCCATTCTCTTCACAGAACTTTTGGAACTCTGTAGAGTTATACTTACCTCCACCATCCGTTTTGAGAATTTTCAACTTCTGACCACTTTGTTTCTCAGCCTTCACCTTGAACTTCTGGAACTTTGTAAACACCTCATGCTTAAAATTGATGAGTGCTACCCACGTAATTCTTGTGAACTCATTCACAAAAGACACAAAATACTTGTTTCCTCCAAGTGAAGGTTCTTGAAATGGTCCACACACATCAGAATGCACTACTCCCAAAGCATGCTTTACTCTTGGGGGCTACTTCTGATACTATAGCAACTGGTTTTTAAATCAAGAGTCTTCACTATTAGTTTTTATCCTAGGGAAAGGAATCTAACAGAAAACTCTAATTCGCAGACAGAGATTCTAGGTTTCTGACTCAATTAGACGAAAGGAAGGTGTTAGGCACCTCTCATCTACCTTGTTCATAAGGATATTAGGTTTTAGGTTTAAGTTTGGGATAAACAAGGTTTTAAATTTTAATTAGAAAGACTCGCCACGATTTTTGATCGTATGCCCACATATCCTCTTATGAGGAATCAGAGTCCCAATTCGTAGTTCGTATGGAGTTGGTTTTTTTAGGGATTTGCAAACATATTTTTAATCACCTCGCACTTTGGTCAGGAGTGGTGATTGCGGAGATTTTGACTAAATATATAGTAAGTCAAAACTTGTTTGAAACCCTTTTGCAAAAAACAGTTGTCTAGATTAATTTGTTCGCGAAAAAATAGTTTGATGTTTGTTAGTGATTTTTATCGTATCGATTGCAAAGATCTTGATTAATGCATGATTAGAAAAGATTTTAATGCAAATAATATATAAAATAACATATGCAATTTTGGTATAAAATAATTTATTTGTTAGTATATAAATAATAATGTATTTATATAATAATTAAAAACACAATAAATAATATGAATAATAGATATTATGAAAAATAATATTGATAATAATAATAATAAAATAATATTAAAAAAGGATAATTATATAGAAAAATAAATAATAATAATAATAATATAAAAGAAATAAAAGAACAATTAAATTGAGTTAAACCAGGGGGAATGAGTTTCCTAGTTATCCAGTAAAATAGGGGGGTGTTGTAATTAGATTGGGTTAGGCCCAAATGTGCTGGCACGGACAGGGGGTGCATTTGCTTTGATGGCTTAGTAACTAGGCAGAAGAGGGGTGTGAAAAGGAATGGGCTTGGCCCATTACATAAACTTGAAGGATCCAGGCTGATTACGTGCGCGAGGGTGCCTGGTGCTTATCATGCAGACTTGGCCTTACGCCCGTCTGATGCGCATTGAATGGACAAAGGCGAGGGAGTATGATAACTATACCATACGTGTGGGCACTGGATTGGAACGAATAATATAATTATGTTTTTTATTCATTTTCATAAGTTTGTGTTTTTTCAATCACAAAACAACATTGTGTTCCCCATTCTCTCTCGCTAGCCTCACCCGAAAACCCTTCATCCCTAACCTTGAAACAAGATCGCGACGATAGCTATTACAACCCAAACCCTTATGTAACAACCACTAAAACACAAGAACAATAAAGAAAGATTTGAGAAGTTTTTTACCCCTTCGTTGTTCCGCCTTCTAACCTCCAGGCTTCTGTATCGCGGCGCTAACCTCTCTTCTTCTTTTGATTTACAGGTTCTATGGTGGTGTCTGATGATGGTGATGGCGATGGCAAAGCCGGTGGCTAGCGGTTAGCAAGGGAGACTTACGGTTAGGGTTTCAGACATTGAAACCCCAACCGTCCTCTCTCAATCTTCTTCCATCGCGACTCTCCTTCACTATTCAAGGCTTCTTCTCGGTAATTTTTTATTCTTCGTGATCCGGTTTCCGTCCTTCCTCTCTGTAATCCAAACCCTTTGCTATATCGTCCTCCTCCTTTCTGTAATCCATCCCCCTTTTTTTGTATTCTTATTAGTATATATATATATATATATATATATATATATATATATATATATATATATATATATATATATATATATATATATATATATATATATATATATATATATATATATATATATATATATATAGGTTTAGAACTTAGGGTTTGTTAGAATTAGAAACAAATTAGGGATTGAATTTTGTTGTAATTGATTCTGTAAGATTGGATTTTGTAAGATTCAGATTTGATGCAATTTGTACTGTATGATTCGTTCTGGGCTGGACTGATGAAGATTTGTTTTATATTATTTTATGGATTTTGTAACGTTTAAAAATTTATGATTTAGATTAATTTTTTTAGTTTAATTTGAATAGTGGATGTTTTCTGCAATAGACATGCGCTACTTGGCTTAAATTGGAACAGTAAGTGTTTTAGCACATTGGGCCAGCGCTTATGATTGTTAAATCGGGCATGCGCTTCTAATTTCAGTTACTTAGCCCAACAACACCTAATTATATTATTACAGCAAGAAACAATTTCTTAAACCAAGCCCAATTTTTTATAACTATAATTAGCAACATGTTTTTTTACTAATAAAAATGCAATAAACAAATAACAGCAATGACACTATCTTATATATATATAAATAATGAACAACAATCTTTAACAAATCAAAACAAGTCCATCAGTAACATGTTACGTTTTTTCATAAAAAACATATTATTTATAAAAAACAACAACAATTTTCTTTTCTTTGATAATAATACTTCGTCTTCCAAAAATGTCAGATGGACCAACTTAATGGGCCCATTCATTATATTTTTTCTTTTAACAAAACAATCCCTTTTTATTTCTCCAGAAATATAGTTGTAAATTAATAATAATTTTTCCTTTTAGACAAAACGATACTGCAAATACCAAATAGGCTGGTAACAGTCTTAATGGGCCTATACTTTGCAACTACACGTCTTATTCACTGTTTACCACCAAAACAGCAATGGGTCATGGATATATTTAATTTCTACCTCTCTTTTACCAATAAAATATATAATAATTAATAACTTAACAGTTTTCCTAAAATAATTTTCCATTTTCGAATCGCATGGGCCATTGTCAACCATGCTACGCAAATGGGTTCACGGATACACGAGTCTTTCTGATTTTATACAGCCCCGCTCTCCTGAATTTAAGGTACACCCCCTTAGTCAGATAAATACGGACCATCAGATACTGCTGTACCATCTTTGGTTGAATATTTCTTCAATTTTAATCTCAAAAAATAAAATCATCGAGGTAGGACAAATTTGGGGTACGACAGATACAAATGGAAATATGGATTGCTTGCCTTTCATGCATATCTCACATGCCGTCTGAGGCTTCACAATCTTCTGAATTCCATGAACGAGCTTCTTAGGACTTAGATGCCCTAAGCTTCTATAGTTCAGATGCCCCAACCTCTTGTGCCACAACTTATTATCAACTTCAGCACCTTCTGCACTAGGGCATTCTGTTTCAGCTTTCTCCACATTACCTTTAATTTTATGTTGCTTCTCTGTTCAAATTGCATAACCAGCTTCTGATTAGAATCATACAACTTCAAGAGATTGTTCTTCATAATAATTGAGAAACCTTTCTCAATGAGCTGACCTACACTCATCAGATTTCTCTTAATGCCAGAAACATACCAAACATCCTTGATCAGAACAGTCTTCTCACTCTTCACTTTGACTTTGAAATTTCCCATACCTTCTATATTAAGGTACTTATCATCAGCATATTTGATCTTTGTCTTCCTTCTATAGTCAAAATCTATCGGCCATTGTTTGTTTCCAGTCAAGTAATTTGAGCAACCAACGTCCATATACCACCAGTCTACCAAACACCTTCCATCAGACTCAGAAGCCATTAATAACACAGGTTCATCGTCAGAATATCCTTTGGCTATATTTGCTTCTTCTTATTTCCTTCTCTTGTTTGACCATCAATCTTTAGAAAAATGGCCAAACTGCTTGCAACAGTAACAATGAACCTTCTTCTTGTCGTATTTCTCCTTTTCTTTATGATGTTTCTTCTCATCAGAAGTGGAGGTGTCAGAATTTTGAGACCTACCATGTCTTTTCTGCTTCTAGTCATTCTTGACAAAAGAAGCTTTCAGAGCATGCTCAACCTCCATCTCAGAAGTTCTTTCAGTCAGACACAACTCTTGCGCCTCTAGACTACTTTGTAGCTCTTATATTCTCATGGTGTCCAGATTTTTAGAGTGTTCAATTGTTACAACAATGTAATCAAATTGAGTGGTAAGAGACCTCAATATCCTCTCAGTGATTACTTGTTCAGAAAGAGTTTTTCCACAAGCTTTCATCTCATTAGTGATTAGAATCACTATGGAGATGTACTCAGATACCTTCCCGTTGTCCTTCATGTTGATATTCTCATACTGCTTTTATAGAGACTGAAGCTTCACCTTCTTCATTGATGCGTCACCAGTGTAACACCTAACTATTGTGTCCCATGCAGCCTTCGCCTTCGTCGAATCAGCGATTTTCTCAGAAACGTTCATATCCACACACTGATGGATGTAGAACAACGCCTTCTGATCTTTCTTCTTCAGATCACGCTGAGCATTTCTCTGCGCATCATTTGCATTTTATGAAAGTGTAACCGAAACATAACCATTATTGACGAGACCAAGAACATCTTGAGCGCCAAACGACACGCATATCTGACTCATCCAGCGATTCCAGTTCTTTCTATCGAACACTTGAGTTTGGTGCTCAGGCTACTGTTTCCGTTCATTTCCAACGTTGTGCAAGTCACTCAGATCTCACTAAACACAATGTTTCCCAATCTCACAGAATCAGAAAATGTGATTCAGTTACGATTTCGTTCAAGATTCAACACAAATTCAAGAAACGAAATCAATCACACAACGTCTCACTGTTTCACTCGTGTTTTCCGTGTTTCCCTGTAAATCTGAACTAGGAGCTCTAGATACCAACTATTAGTGCACAGAGTGATGAAGAACAGAAAGAATGAGAAAATGTATTTTATTGCTCTGCAATGACGGTTATAAAATCTAAAGGAAGATTAATTTTAAATAACAGCTACTACTAATCTATTTATATGCACATACTAAAATCACATAGATAAAATACTAAAATACTAAATTACTCTCCAATACACATCCCTTACGAAATTTTAAAATAAAATAATTAATTTAGGACAAAGAAAATATTAATTAAAGTTAATTGGTTAAAGTAGTCAATATTTTCATTAATTTATATAACATGTACGTATGGGGAGGGACTAGAGAGTAGTAGTATATTTTTAGCAAAGTCATTAATGGTTATCGAGTTTAACAGCTCGAATTTGTTTCATTACTCAGTATCTAGACATGCTTAACTTAATTAACAACTTTGTGTGTAAACATAATCTAAAGTCTAAACTCTAAAGCTAACACTCATTATGCTTGTGTAAAAACAACATTCATTATATTATTTACTTTTGTTTATAACTACGTTATACTAAAAAATAGACGTAGCAATTTCGTGGAAAAGAGAAGGAATTTGTTAGCTATGAAGTTGACGAAGACTTGAATTGAATCGTTAGGATTGAAACATAGGAAGAAAGAAAGAAAGTGCGACGATGAAAAGTGTTGGTTAGTTGTGTCATGTCTTTAGCAAGCATAGTACTATATGTTAACAAATCAAGTAAAATATTTGGTCAACTTGAGAACTATAGTACTATGAAAGAGGCACCTCAAAATGTGAACCAAAAACGTTAAAAGACAGCACCGCAATTACAACAGTTTTGTGCCACGTTTTCATACATACCTACCCAAAAATCTAAATTAAAGTAATACTCTTTTTATTACTTTTAGTAAAATTGTAAATGTTAAAATTTTAATAATAATAATAATTTTAGGAAAAATCAACATAGAAAAAAATTAAAGAAGACAATATTAAAACAAGGACATAGAGCACATTTTTTTAATATAAAACAAAAATTACAATAATTTTTAATGGATAAATATTCTTTCAGATCCAATTTATTTTTAAATTTTTTGAATAATTAATATATATATATATATATATATATATATATATATATATATATATATATATATATATATATATATATATATATATATATATATATATATATATATATATATATATATATATATATATATATATATATATATATATATATATATATATATATATATATATATATATATATATATATATATATATATATATATATATATATATATATATATATATATATATATATATATATATATATATATATATATATATATATATATATATATATATATATATATATATTATTTTTTCAATAATCTAAAAAAAATTGTCTTTTATTTTATATAAATTTTAAATAAAAAAAACATTAAGACTTTACAACACTACTCTTAACCATTTCATAACTTTGGTAATACTTACACTCTTTAGAAATAAATAAGTAATTATATTTCACAATTTTAAACTGAATATATGAGAAAAATATGTCAAACATCCGACCTGTCTCAAATCATAAAATATTTTCTAAAAAAATCATCTCAAATTACAATTTACTTTACAATTTCTATACAACTTTATTAATTTTTTAATAATTTTCTCAAGAATTGAAAGAAAGAATTATTAAAAATATTAATTAATGTTGTATTGAAATTGTAAAGTTTAAAAAAAAAACATAATTGTAATTCTATTAGTTGTATAACTAGTAAGGCATCAATATTAGTGAATTGTGAATTAATTGGCTTTTTTTTTTGTATGTTCTACGAGTATTCTCTTATCTCTATTCTAATAATTTTGGTTGTTAATGATCATTAATGGTCTTGTCTTTTAGTATGAGTGTGTCAATCATGTCATTATTGTCATGAACTTGTCATTGTCTGTTTTGTCTGAGTGCTTAAAGTTAATTATTTGAGAATGTCATTTGAATCATTGTTAAGTCATTGAAGCTTATTATTCAAGGATGATTTGGTCTCGTTGTCATAAGTGCATGTCCCCCTTTTCACAATGTCGAGCTCAGTAAATCCTACTTGAGATTGGCTAGAGCTCACTCGTCCCATTCTAAGTATTCTCTAGGATTTTAGGGAGTTTTATGTTTAGAAGGTCAAATTTGAATGATGATAAGTGAACTTATGTTATCATACATATATAGGCACATAGTCCCCAAACATGAGGTTTGTAGGGGAGAAGTGGTTAAGTAGGAAATTTGGGCGGCATATAGTCTCCTAAGCACGAGGTGTGTAGGACCAAAGTGCTTAATACAGGGTCGGCCCAAGGGCAAAGCCACCTAGGCTAGGGCTTTAGACCTCAAAGGTTTGGGCTTAAAAAAGAACTCAAAATTTTTTTATTTAGTTATAATAATATATAATGATACATTAGACACATAAATTATCATAGTTTAGTTGCTAAAATTTAGGCTTCTTTTTCTTTTGGTCTTGAGTTCAACTCTTAGCAACCAAAAAATTATTATTTTAAAGGCCTCATTTAAAAAAAAAAAAACTAGGCCTCCAAACGAGTTGAGCCGACCCTGACTTAATATGCTAAACCCCTTTCATTTGTCGAGCTTGTATTCTATCGTCTCCATTATTTTATCAATTATAGTTTTTTTATTAAATATTCCAAATTAATTAGTGTAATGACTAAGATGGCCTGAAAACAGACATATTAGACTAGGGATTTTGCCTCCATTCCTTCCTAGAAATATATTCCTCAATGCCACATCTTATTCCCCTTTATATAAGTTTGACTATCATTTTCCTTTTCATCATTTCAATTAGTACCTCTTGCTTTATGAAAGCGATCTTCTCCACTTCGACAACTACTTAGTTTACTCAAATTATAATCCACCCGAAGTTCAAACTCAGATATTTTTCTTATTCTTTGGTGTTCTTTAATTTCCTGTTATCTAGTCATGTTTTTTTTATTAAGGAGTGTGATTCTTCTAGGAAGGTGATTGAGCCCACATCAAATTTTGAGAAATGTGAGTTATGTACTCAATATTTGATGAGTTTGAAACATAATTATGGTAAAGTATATTAAAGGTTTGTTGAGATGGAATTATATATGAGTTATGATGGTTTATCTAGCGATAGTTACAGTAGCAACATATCTAGTGCTAGTGATGCTGGCTTGGGGTCTTCTTCCCCAAGATCGAGTAGGTCATTTATGGAGGTTTCAACTTCAAGAAGTGTTAACTTCTGTGTTGAGGAGGTGAATGTTTGGTCGTCATACAATGATGACATGTTTGGTCCTAGATTTCCATACATGCGTGTATATATATATATATATATATATATATATATATATATATATATATATATATATATATATATATATATATATATATATATATATATATATATATATATATATATATATATATATATATATATATATATATATATCAAATACTGGAAATGAAGCCAATGTGGTTTTAAAGCCTTGTGTAGAACGCGAAAAGACTTGTATACGACAATCTCAAGGATTATAAGGTGAATATTTCTACTTCTACACAAATGTGATGTTTAATTTTAGAGTAGTTGTCAATTTAACCATCTTTCAAGCCAACGTCTTAAAGACTATCACTGTTTAATTTTACATGTGTATATATATATATATATATATATATATATATATATATATATATCAAAAACTGGAAAGGAAGCAAATGTGGTTTTAAAGCCTTGTGTAGAACGCGAAAAGACTTGTATACGACAATCTCAAGGATTATAAGGTGAATATTTTTACTTCTACACAAATGTGATGTTTAATTTTAGAGTAGTTGTCAATTTAACCATCTTTCAAGCCAACGTCTTAAAGACTATCAATGTCGTCAGTCCCAATTTCGTCCAAATAGTTTGACCTATGTCCAAGGATTTAAAATCCTTTCTGGGGTACTTGACATCACACCCATTACGGAATTTTTATTTTTAGTTATACGAACAAAGGGAGTTAATAAAGGAGGTTGGGCCTGAGTAAGCGCCGTTCCTATTAGATAACTCTTTTTCCCATTATTTTTCAACATATAAGAAATGGAAGGACAAATTTATTTGAGTTCGAGGCGATTATAATTTCCATGGAGTTATGTTTGAGGAAGATGGTACCTATAGGTTCACGCTTTATTAGACGGGTGAGCCCGTATGAATAAAGAGTTATCACTTTGATAAGCTTAGTGAGGCAGATAAGAATATGATTTACTTCCTGGAACAATTCTAAGTTATTAGTGTGAGGAATTTGACGAGGCAAGAAAGGGATACTTTGACGCTTATGGAAATTTTGGGTAAATGTGTCTTTTTGTTATCTTCCTAAATTCGTTTTCAATTTTTTTTACCTTTTTGTTTTTTTACTTTTGCATATAAAATAGCTCTTTTATTTGTTATAAAAATGAAATATGTGTCGGAGGGGCCTCATAATAAAAAAATGACTCGACCGACTTGCAAACCAGAACTTCAAAGAAATGAAAGACTACATTAAAAGAGAAATTACTCATGTCATTCTTGTGTGTGTCGTTTAAATGCCTCCTACAACTGAAGTTGGGATGCCACTGTCAGCCAAGAAACATAAGATGAACCTTGGGAATGTTCATATATATTTGGAGGCGACCACTTCCATATACTAGGAGAAGTGGAATCTTCTAGAGAGCCTCTTCACATTCCTCTATCCACTTGAAATTTTCTTCTTCTTCAAGATTGAGATAAAATGAAATGACTTCTCACCAGAGCATGATTAAATATGGAATGCCCTTTAATCCTCCTTATCAATTTTTGAAATGATTTATTTAAGGTCAGGATCCTCATGTAAATTATAGCTTGCCACTTGTTAGGATTGACTTCAATTCCTCTTTTAGTTAACATGAATCATAAGAACTTTCTGAGTTCCACTCCAAAAGAGCAGTTGGTTAGGTTAAGGCGCGTGTTATATCTTCTGATTGATGCCAACATATTTTTAATATTATCATATTAGTTCTTATCCTTGGAGTTTTCACCATCATATTGTCAATATAAATTATAGATTACGACCGATATGATATGCAAAGAAGGATTCCACCGGCCTCTAGTAGGTGGCTCTTTCATTTTTTAATATCAAAAGACATTACTTCATAGTAATATTTATAGTTGTTAGTAATGAACACAATCTTGGATGCATCACTAGGATTCATATTAATCTGGTTGTACCACGAATAAGCACCCATGAAAGTAAGTATTTGGTAACATGCAGATCCCCCAATCATCCTGTCTATGTTAGATTGATATGAATGAAGTTTACACATATACGCCATTTTCGTAACTATTTTTGTATCCCTCGTTATGTTTTCCAATCAAGTAGGTAATGGATTTCCCCAATAAATCATGGCTTTTTTAATTTTTGAGTTCTTTCAATAATAACTATCTTCCTTTATTATTTCATTTTACGCTTCTTCTTGACAACATGCTTGAAGTTTTCTATGAGGCCGAGGTGGTAACTTAAGATGTTAACATCTATGTCTAACATGTCTGAGGGTGCCCATGCAAACAATTATATATTCTTCTGGAGCAACTGTATGATCTCAATCTCATCGCCCTTTATTAGAGAAGTTTACATTTGGTAGCTTTGAAACTCTAGGAACCAATTTTCACAATCTTCAAATCTATTTTTTTACACCAATATCTCCTCTACATACTCTAGTATTGGTTCTAGAACTACCAAATTGGTGTTATGGACTCTGGATTTCGAAGAAGCCGCCTTTGTCTTTTTATTAATTTTCAAGCTATCCCGATAACATTTTCTAGATACCTTATGATCTCCTTTCACAACACCTACCCGACCATTATCTAGTGGATTACTTATGGTCAAATAAAGTACGGACAAAATTTCTTCCAAAGACTTGAATGTAGGTCTAGAGATGATAATGTTGAAAGAGAAAGAGATATTCACTACAAGATACCAGACCTTAATCGCCTTCACACTCCCGTCCTTTATGAACATGTTTTGACCAAAATATCACCACTAACCTACATCTGTTCGCCTAAAAAACTACCAACGATCCCTTAAAATGTTGAAGGTGTTGGGCAAGTGACTTAAAGCACAAGAGGGGGTGAATTATGTATTTAAAATTCATGATTACTTTTATATTTTTCTTTATTAAACTCGAAATTGTGTTAGTAGTAGAGTAAATAGCAGCAAAAATAAAATAGTAAAAATAACCAGCACAAATTAAAAAGGATAGGGTTAGAGAGATTGCAACAAACATTTATAGGTTTGGACAAACGTTAGCCTAGTCCTGTCCCCAAGAGATCTTCTTGAGAGTTTGACTATAAACTTTGAGATTTTAAAGGTTTTATGCCTACGAACCATTATACAATCCGATCTTGAGATTTTTATAGGATTATCCCAAACCAAAGATAGTTTTTACCAAAGGAAAGCTAACAAACCTTCATAGAGATTTTCAAGTTGATCTCAATAACCAAAACAAAACTTTTTCCAGCAAAACTCAATTAAATCAAAACAAAGATTTTATAACTAGTTTATCTCATGAACAAAACTCATTATTCTCAAGAGTATTTCACTCTTAAGAATAGAACAAACAACATGACCACTTGCAAATTCTTCCATACAAAAAAAGTTTCACTCAAAAGCACTATGAAAACTTTAAGTGAAACATAAATATTTTAGAGAGAAAATGATAGAAAATAGAGAGATAAATTCCAAAGGAAACGAAAAGCTTTGGAAAGTGGTGTGAAATGAAAAGGAGGTGAGCCTCCCTTATATAGGAGTTAGAAAACTCAGAAAATGAAATAATTCATGGGCATAATTGATGAACCAACCGATTGGCATAATGCTCCAATCAATTGGATTAGTCATTTTTAGTCGATTACCTTTCCCAACATGGAAATATTTGATCTAGAGTCGTTACAAATTATTAAGGTGTTGTCCTAATTATTTTCTTAATCGTTTAGACTTTCTTCAATAAATTGTCTTAATCCTCCAATTGATTGGTTGACTAATAAAAGTTTTTCCAATCAATTGACTTAAGCATCCAATCAATTGGTTAGTTCAAAAAAAGCTTTGGGTGGAGGTTATACAACTTCTTAATCACTTCGCTTTGCCTAGAAAACATTTTTAAAATAAACGCATTTGAAAAATATTTTTAAGCTGTGTGTGTGTGAGCTGCTTTAGGATTTAGAAGTTAATTCCTTACTTATACAAAAACTGGGTCACCTAAACAAATACGACTTGGCGATATTTCACACTTTTTATCTTTTATTACTCTGAGGCTTCCAAGACTTTTTCTATATACATCGATCATATAAGCACTTAAATCTTGAGTTTCTTTCTATTGATGAGGCATGAGATATTTGTCTGGTTAGGTTACCATCACCAGAGAGTTGAAAGCTATTATCGCCGACTTCATCACAATATTGACATTTTATTCTTCAAAACTTCAAAGAGAATCTTTTGTGAGACTATAAAGTTTATACCTACAAGCACATAGATCCATATTCTTCCCCTTTTTGATGATGACAACACATTTCTCAAGGGATGTGGTAAAATAAACAAATATATCCTAATGGAGCACATAGATTCATAGAAGGAGCATAAGTTCTAGTTATTGTCTCTCAAAAGCATCCTATTGGAAAATATTGGTCAAGCTATTGAGATCTATAAGAACCCTTTTGATGTCCGAGACAAACTTCTATCAACTAATGAATATGGGGTCATATTTATGAGGCAAGACTCCTTCATCATCCAAGTAAGAAAATTTATTCTCGGGCAAGGGTTTGTATCAATCTTGGAGGTGCATAAACAATATGCATAACTTAGGGAACATATCTCTATCGATAAAAGCTTAATTTACTGCAAAACCTTCGACAATCATATTTAGAGTATGGAAGACATGCTCACAATCATTTCTCTCATATTGGTTCATATCCCTTATTAGTTGGGAACCCCTTGTGCAATCTCTTTATGGTTGATGTCATTTACTCTATGAGTTTTGAGGTCTTTGTTATGCATATGTCCTCAAGTAGACCTTTTGGATGTGCAACTCTATCTCATTTTTCAATTGGTGACAGTCATTTGAATGATGCTCTTTGAAATTATGGCATTTACACAATTTGTGAGGTTCATCTCCCACTTTGGAGCTAGAGGATCCTAAATGGGCTTGCTGTGATATATTTCTCATAGTATTTCTCCCTTATGGTGTTCAGTGGTGTGTATGCTTCTAGGGTTCTCCTGGCGAGCTTGAATATTCTCTATCTTGAACTAGAAGTACAACCTTATTTCTTCGATGTTTGAAGGTCTTGGGCTTTTTGCTACTTTGTTGTTTTGCATCATGGTCTCTTTTTCTGCATTACTTTCCTCCCTTGTAGTGATATATTTGTAAAATAACTACAAGGGGCGACAAAGAGACCAACCCTTATTAGGCGCCCGCCTAAGGGTATATCGCCTATACATAATTCCTACTCACTAAATGTCTTTACCTTATGGGAAATTATGGATGGTGACATGTATGTAGTCCATAACCACGTGTGGAAGTAATCATGACCATGATTCCATAAGAAGTAGGTAATCAACAATTTTCATGATCAATATGAGACTGTTTTTACTTATTATGAGCCTCAAATCCAGGCCCATAAGCCTCTATAAATACCTCAAACTTAGGGTTGAGGAAGATCAATCATATATTCATAGAAAACACCCCTAAAATAGAGCTTCTTACCCTTGTAAGCTTACTCTAACCCCATAAAAATACTAAAGCCCATAGCAATCCTTACCATTTAAGGGTTGCTACATATTTGTACTTATTTTAGAAAGTACAATGGCGTCCACCGTGGGTCCTCAATAAAACTAACATGGGCCATCACCTCAAAAATCACTTAAGTCACCGCTCCTAGTCCTAACCTTCCCTAATCATTCTTTCTAGGAGAGCACAATCTCCCACATGGGAGGATACTAGAGGCATCAACGATTCTGATGCTATGGTAGATATGTGTTCCTCCATGGACGAGTTGTGTTGCCCAAACCAAAATTTTGAGGATAATGTCATTCTCATCCAACAATGTTACCAAGAGGATACCTCCATAGAGGATGTAGAGATTCTTGATCCTCGACCCTTCTCGAACGAGATATAGGAAACACTTGTCCCCAGAGGCTTCACAACTCCTTCCTTGGTTAAGTTTGATATGGGTAGCGACCCTTACACACATGTTTCCTCCATCAACATGTAGATGACCATCATCAGAGTGCCCGTTCCTTTAAAATGTAAGCTTTTGTCCAGAAATTTCAGGGATACCTCCCTATGATTGTATATGGGTCTTCCTCAATCCTTCGTTGCCATAAAAAATTAGTGTGCACTTGACTCATAATTCTAAAGGAAGCAAGATGCACAACATGAACAAACATCTTTTATTGTCTTGTCTTAAACACTTATAAGTTTAAATAATAACACTTGTTAGTATAACACTTGTTGGCACATATACAATCAATAAATTATGAATAAGATGCACATCATACAAATAATTTTCTTCATATGAAGTATGGACATGTGTTGCGAAAGAAGGGGGTCTCAATAATATCAAGAGTTAAATCTTAATTTTCATCACTAAGAGGAATGTGTTTTCTTTTGGGTACAATTGACAATCTATTGTCAGAATGATCAATGAAATAAAACACTTGTTTTTCTTGGGATGTCATAATGAATGGTTCACTCATATAAGTTGCCTTACGGAAGTCAACCAATGTGAACCCCAAAACGTCAATTTGTACACTAAAGTTATTGTCAATCCACTTGCATTTAAATAAAGAAAATTTGAATACAACTAAACAATATCTAAAATTTCCTCAAGGACTCCAAAGTATTGTCTAGATACCATTACATGATTCTTATTTTTGGAACTATATAAGTACATGGATTCAGCCTTAACTGTTAGGTATGTGATTTTATGGTTGGCAACAATTTTTGTAAAACAAGGAGTTGACAACAATTTTATCAAAACACGTTTCATTGGGAAAACATGTATTGCAGCCTAACGTTGAACAAGATGTCATAACATCTTGACCAGCTGGTACAACAGAGTCTGCAAGTACTTATTTGACACGTGTTCTATCAGATGTTGTAACATGTTGCAACAGAACATCATGACAGTACAACTGGATAATATCCTTGAAGATTTTATGGAAAAATATGAGATTATAGAGATTTCTAGTACTCATAACAGGCGCGGGAAATCAAGGATTTTTAGGAACAATTGCAGATTTGATTTGTTTCATAAAAAGGATCTTTGAGACTTTTTAGGAAATATTTGAAAGATTTGTTTTGTTTCTATTTTTGTGGAGAATATTCTGCAGGGATTTAGAGTTAAAGATTATAATTGATTGAAGTGTTCAAGCCCAACTGCAAAAGTCTATATAAGGAGTCGTCTAAGACCTAGTTCTTAAGTAGCATAATTTTATTATAAAACCTTGTGAAAATAAGGGTTTAGGGTTTGATAGTTCCTTAGGTTCTCTGTGTGTTTTTTGTACGTGCTCATGTATCTTTGATGAATTTGAGTTGACTGATTGTTACTTGTTCATCAAGTGATTTTTCTCCTCTAAAGCTTTTAAGCAAAGAGTTTAGTACTGTTCTTAGCAAAGCTTTTAAGCAAACTAAGTATTTTGTCTTGGAAGAGTGTTTTTATTTTTGGTTTCTTGAGACATTCCATGGGAATGGAATTGTTTGATATCACTGTGGTGATTAGGAGTGAGAGGGGTTCTCATATCTAGGAGGTGCCTAGGTAAAAGTTGCACTGGGTATGAATTAAGTGAGAAGTATAAACTGGGACTGTTTAGCTTCGAATTGATACTAATGATAGTGGATTTCCTTCCTGGCTTTATAGCCCCACAGAGTACGTGATTTACACTGAGCTGGGTTAACAATTTCCCGTGTTCTTTTACCTTCTGCATTTAAATTCTGCATCATTTATAATTTCGTAAAAGATATGTTTTTCTTTCAGCAGATGTTATAACATCTGTCGTGACATTGTGTGTTGTTAAGACGTCAGTCTTGCCATCTGATATATTGTGTTCCAGAATTTCATTAATGATAACCCCACTATTTTGCATTGTACTACGATCATCCTTTAATTTTTTGTAAAAGGAAAATTTACTAATGTCGTATAAAATCTAGGTTATTACACTAAATTTAGGCATGTATGGCATCAATTTAATTAACTCGGATGCACTTCCATAATTAGAAATCCTTTTGATAACCCAATTTATGAAGCTCGTGTTATGCTCTTTCAACAAAAATAAGTCTTTTGTGAGTGGATATGTAAGGTTAAACTTCATTAATATTATTCAATATATAAAAATGTTCTTTAAGAACTACATCCTGAGTCAATGACTTAAAATTTAAATCTTGAGTATCTCTACCTGCATATATTCCTTTATGATGAGACTTTGGAATTCCTATAGAGTCGATTCTGACAAATAGTTTGAACAAAACTCAATATCTCTTTGGTGATGTAACTTTCAACAACCGGAGCTTTAGAACAATGATGATTCTTCTTATACCCGTTAAAGATCTTCATGGCACACATACTAAACTTTTCAATCCAATATGCATCATCAACATCAACATATCCCTCCCACAAAACTCTAAAATCTTCAATCTATGGACTTAAATAAAAATCATATATTTGTGCTTCATGCACAACTGCTGAAGCGGTAAAGCGACAAGCAAAAGTAAGTATTTTTATAGGTTATATCATATCGTCTCCATAGAGATTAGTGCTACTGAATTGTCGTTGGATAATTTCTCACGTTTATGAGTTTGGTTTTAAATGGGTTTGTTTGTAAGGAAATGGTAAAAACTATTGACAAGAAAATAAATTCATTCTTCAAAGGGGAAACTTATCAGGCATACATATAATCCAATCATCACAAAATTAAACATATCAACTAGTTATACTCAACCTACAATGTTCATCAATGTCATCACGTATCAAACACAACACCCACTATATCATCTTGGTGGCAATCTCCCAACCAACCTCAACAACACAAAAGTCAATCGTGTTACTCGCGTCGACGGTCTCTCAAAACAACACATAGGCATTAATCGCAGACAACCAAGTGAATAATAACACTAAATCTATCTCTAGAATCTAGAAACTATTAGACAATCACCCTAGATAAGAATTTGAGAAGTATATGTCTATAACAACCCAAACCCCTAAGCACAAAGCAAAAATCCAAGAGAATAATCGACAAAGATTTATAAACAAGTTTTATACAATTCCATGGGCGACAAATATACATGAGTTCAAAGTAAATACATATACAAACTCAACAAATAAAGAATACACATAGAAGAAGATAAATGAACCACAAATATACCAGTTTGTCAACGTCGATCGAAGAGCAATCCACCCGGATCATTCGTATGCAAGCTTCATAGTTGTTTCCTAAGCTAATCTACTGAAAAATGAGGTTGATGAATTTGGGAGCAAAAACTATCCCCAAAAACATCACCTAACAAATTAATGAAATTAAGTTATAAAAAAATTCTCAGCAGACTGCGCTAAGCGGCTTCAACGTGCTAAGCGGTTGCCTTTATTTAACATATCAAACCGCCAAAAACTGTGCTAAGTGGGTTGATCACGCTAAGCGGCCTCATCAGCACAACCTCTTTTGAATCTATCAAAACACTCATAGCATGCTACGAATCTCGCTTAGTGTGCCCTCTTGGATAAAACTTCCCAAAAATGGACTTTTATTCCGAAAACACGCATCTGGACTCGTGCCTTCGACACCTTATTCCTCAATGCTCCAAATGTGCAACAAATACCTACAAAAGAAGTAAAATATATCAAATGATACACAAATGCATCGAAAACTCAATTATATACAAACTAAACATATTTATGAACAAATTCGGGAATTATTCAACGAATATAAACAAAAGAACTGATAAGTGCCACAAAACATATATACAAAATAACTATATTTTGGCACTTATAAACAACCATGAAGATAGATTTTAAATCATGATAAGAACATGCCATCTAGTATTGTTAGTACTAAGATTACCAAATGGGCTCATTCCATTAGTGTCAAGTTCAAGCCTAAGGTTTATTGACTCATGGCAAAAGTCTAAATACAATGAATCAATTTTCTTACATTGCAAAAAATCAGTTGCATGGCAAATTTTTTCCCTCGCATTTTCTTTCATATGCATGCTATATAATATTCTTTGCCTCATTTAAATTATCAATAGGTCTCTTGAACCTTGAAATTATTGGTAGGTACCACAACACTTTGGTTGGAGGATGATTATTGCTTACATCAACGTCATCATTAGCACTACTATCTTTCACCTTGTAGCGCGACTCCCTACACTTTAGGTAGTGATTTAGTTTTTCATACTCTTTATTTTATAATATACAATCATTACAACATGCATGTATTTTGATATAATCTAAACCTATTGGACATAATATCTTTTGGCCTTATAATTACGCTGTGACAGCGTGTTACCTTCTGAAAGAATTTCTTTCAATAGTTAAACCTCTAGGGTTTAAGGTCTCAACAACAACAATATTATAGTAACATGAATAATGTAAATGTTTCATGCATAGAAAATGTTAAGAAGAAGTCAAAGAAAAAAGTTCCGTGTACCCTTCTTGCTAGTCTCATGTTTCCTTTCCTTGCTTCGTATTAATTGGAGAAGATATGATAGAGGTTAGTGGAAAAAAAGGTTCTTCGTACATTTATGTAGATGATTTTTGCTAGGGCGTTGTTTTTCTATGAAGAAAAATAAGCTACAACATTTATGTATTATGTTTTATTTTAAAAGGAGTAACTTTTCACCATGATTCCTTTTACCAACTATGGTGAAAAGGTTATATCTTTAATTTAAAATAAAAAATATGGGAACACCTTTTCACCTTAGTCCTTTGTACCTACCGTGCGAAAAAGTTATTCAGATTTGTCTATAAAAGCTCTACACGTTCATTCACCATTTCCATAAACCTAATTCATTCCACTTTTATACATCATCTTCCATTAACAAACTTTACTTCTCCCCTAAGCAAAACTCGAAAATACAATTTCTTCCACAAACCAAACTAGAAATCACCATTTTGTTATTGTTGTTGTTATTGTTGTTATTGTTGTTATTGTTGTTATTGTTGTTATTGTTGTTATTATTGTTGTTGTTGTATCATTGACTTAAAATATTTGGCTTCGAATATGCTAGAACAATATATTGAAAAACTTGGTTTGAAGATTAATGTCAAGTTTTACATGATCAAGTAAACGGTGTGCTTGAACCTCGATGTTAATCTTCAACGCTAAAATTTTCAAGATAGTAAAAAATTGAGAAGATATTGTAACCCAAAACTGGCTTAAAATGAATTAAAAAAACAAAACTTTATGTGTTGAGATTAGAAGCATGTCTGTGAGAGACATTTCCGCATGGTTGGAAAACCTGACTGTGGGAAAAATTTATTTTAATTTTAATTTAAAAGTTAAAAAAAAGGAACACGCCACATTTCACCATAATTGTTAGAATTGTCCAAGGTGAAATGTGGCTTAAAATTTAAGAATAAATAAAGACACATAACTGAATAGATTTATCTCGATGGATTACTTGGCAGAGGTGAAAGTTTGTTACGAAATCTACATTTTTGTTGTAGCATACTCACTACTATTGGCTCTAGGACTTTAGATACTCCCTTCAAATTTCTCGATGTCCTCCAATATTTGATACCCCATACTTTGCAGGAGGCCCGAGCTTGGGTGCTTGACTAGGAACTTGCTTTCCTCTAAAATATTTCTGATTCTGAAAAGATGGAGCTGATTTCAGAGGCCACCTTCTGTATGTTATGAAGTGCCTCTTTAATGTCCATAGAAGCTGCAAGTCGAGGGCATGTCCTCACCCCATGTAATCCTTATAAGGAGAGAGAGATATATGGAAGGGAGAATATTATGTGGCTACTCATGACCGATCGTGTCTCCAAGAAAAATTGTTCATCTTCTAGGAAGAAATGGCAAGGCAATCTAACCTTCAAAAAGAGGTGGAACCCACAAATCACCCTCTAATCTAGTTATCTGAGTGTCTGAGCTATGAACATTTGTAGAGGCAAAAAATAAGGCCATTGAAGAATCAAAGGCATATTTGGAGGAGTTGATTTCTCACCTAATTGTGGATGAAGATACTCTGAAGAGGAGAAATTCTCTCGTGTCAAGGATAAAGTCAATGGAGCTATTGTCCGGTGTCTTAAGGTTGTCTTTGGGGCTTTAAAATTTGCGACCAATCAAGTAGAGTTGTTCAGGCTGGGCACGTTGATTCCTTGTTCAGAGATGGACTAAGAGAAAGTGGTATGAAATAGGGGCCAACGTAGTAGACAATGAAGACCACAAGAAGGACCATAATGTATAATATTTTATCTTGACACGGCTTGTGCGTCGTTGTTGCCTATTCAGGATTTGTAATGATTCCTTATTTTTGTGCTAATTTTTTTGTTTACTGTCTTGTTTCTTAAATGGTTTAATCTCTTTGAATTATTTTATTTTTCTATTATTTTGTTTTCCCTTGGATTTTACGTTGTCTGGGTTGGATTTGTTGAGGCCTTCCTCCTTGTTGAGGGTAGGAGTAGCTCTGCTACATTTTGGTTCAATTGTCCTACGTCATTGGGAATATGTGTTGTGCCTCAAAATTTCCCTTCCTTTTTCTTCTCAAGACACTCTTTCAAGGCTTCTCAGATACTCAAGGCACTCGAGGGTTGACCAGTCAACTCACCTCCTAAGCCCAAAGGTATACAATTAGGGTTTTGAGTTTCTCAAGGAAATTTGGATTATGAAGGTCTCAAGTGGCTTCCATGGTTCTTCATAAGTCCTCAACAAGGTCTATGTCTAGCCCTACATCAAAAGTTTGCTCAGTCAATGACTCAAATGACTGAGAATCAACTATATTGGTCAAAAAGTCAACTATGGTCAACATTCAGTCAAACTTCAAGATTTATGGACAACATAGACATTTTTAAGTGATATTCATCATTTTATCAAGGGTTTATCATTATTCCCCAAGGAAAGCTCTCTACTCATCAAAAGTCAAGAATTGCCAAATTAGGGTTTCCTTGGGAGAAGTCAACTAAACTTTGACCAGGCATAACTTTCACACAATTCATCAACTTTCCCCCAACCAAAGCTCATTTTGAATAAAATTCATATCCCTATAACTTTGTTTTTATGCTCAAGACCAAAAAATTCTTCATTTGAAAGATATGAGCTAAAACATTATAGGTCATTTTCAAAAGTCAACAAAAGACACTTTTCGTCAAGGCAACTTACATCAAGATAATGTCTTCAAAAGAAAAATGTTCAACATAGAGATAGTAGTGGACATATTGAGCTTTCTAAAAATTCAAAGATCGTCTTCAAAAGATGAAAATTTAGCAAGTTATGAGTTGCACAAGTTGGGGAATTTTGAAGAAATTCATGAAGTGCAAATTGAGCAAAATTGCAATTTTGAACCAATGAGCCTAGTTTTTGATGTTCAAACATGTTCATAACATCGTAGAGGACCTCTAAGTCCATTTATACACGACCTTGATTTTTATTTATATTTATCTTGATTTTATTTAATTTAAAACAAAATAAATTAAATAAAATCACAAAAATCATGGACTAATGCATATGGGCTTGATTTGATCAACTTTGAGGCCCATTAATTCGTGCAACCCAGCCAAGATATGTCCAGGTTCATGCAAGTTCAAAATGGAAAGAGTTCTACAAAGTTTGGCAAGTTTTCAAATTTTGATTTTTATCTTAAAACATGGTTAAATGCTACAAAGTTTGGCAAGTTTTCAAATTTTGATTCTTGTCTTAAAACATGGTTAAATGTTTAATTCATTTTCATATTTTCTAGCTCATTCACTCTCTCTATAAATACTGAGCCAAAGCAAGCCAAAAGACCACAAAAATCATTGGCACAAAAGCTCTCCAAAAATTCTTCAAATTCAAAAAGTTGTGAAAATTGTCTCTCGCATCTCCAACAGTTTTCAAACCAATTTAAGCCTTCCATTGTCCTCCTAACATTTCCAGGATTCAGAACCAACCATTAACCTTCACAAATCAACCCCAGAAACCACCCATACCTCAACTCCAATTGGTAAGATTGGTAGGTTTCATTTTCTCAAGATTTGCATGGTTTAAATCCTTGTAAGCATGCTTATTCCATTAATATGTATTTCCTGAATCTTTTTAACGTTTTACATGTAAGTATGGGTACAGAAATAACAGCCTGGACCATGGCGTGCCTCCAGAGAGTTTTCCCACTGGATCATGCAACAGTTGGGCAAGCGCTTGGGCCTAAAAATCTTTTGCTTTCCCTTGCACCCCCCATTTTCTTTTCACAATGCAGCCCATAGATCTTTCTTTTATTATTATTTTGCTTTAATTTAATTCTTTTCTTTTAATAAATTTCTTAATAAAAAAAGATATAGATTTTAATTAATTAACTTTATTTTCACAATCAAAATTAATTAATTTAATCACCTTGACTTTATTTCATTAATTTAAAATATAATTAGAATTAGGCTTTAATTATCATTCGATTAGTTTTCTAAATAAAAACACCAAAAATATTTTGTATACTTCGAATTTTTTTAGATATCTTACCCTCTTCAATCTCCGCGCGTTTATTTATTTTTTTCGTTTTTTTTTTCAATATAGTGAATGTCCAAAGTTTGTAATAGCTAATTAGGACCCTTTTACATTTTTATCCCCATTTTATGGTTTGTATTTCCCCTTCCCCGAAGAGATGTCATAGCGTAGTTTAATTCCCACACTTTTATTTCCTGCCCTTATGTATATATTTAACGGTTAGACTAATTAGACGTGCATGGCAAGACTTAAAAGTAAAATGTAGAAAACCTAACAATCAAGATAAGCATAACTGAAATACAACACACTTCGTACACACGCACCTCTAAGGTACCTCCACTCGTTGCCTTCGAAAAGCAAGCAGTCACGTCTATCGAACGTGGGACATTTTAGCAAAGACCCTTTGGTTAAAATATCATAGTCCATCGATGACCCTTTGATGTTGCCTCGGTAAATGATATTAGTACCTTAGGGTAATTGCTAAAGTGTTCTACGAGTTTCCTCCGTGAGTGTACGATGACATGCGCTTGTCCCTCAAACATCCAATGATAGGGCTACCCACCAACTAATGGTAGGATAACACTATCTAAAGGAAAAGAGGAAAAGAACAAAGATCTTTTGAGTAGGTAGATAGCTTGTAGTTGCTCGCTCACAAAACAAAACAATTTCTCACACATACGCTCTCTTTTCTAAATATTTTCAAAGACAAAACACTTTGTATGCATTCTCAACGATATGAGATTCATTACAAAGTTCGCCGCACTAAGGCATCTTTTCAAAATATTTTCAAATACACTTACACGAAAAATCATTTTCAAAAGTGAGCTAGCAACTAAGAGCCCTTAGATAACTACAGATGGAAAGGGTTCTAACACCTTCCCTTTCCATAACCTACCCCCCGAACTCAAAATCTTTAAAAAGGTCTTTCCTGTTCTTTTCACCCTTTCCTTTGTTGGATAAAATAAAATTCGCTGGCGACTCTTGCTAACCGCAACATTTGTGATAAAATGGAAAAACAGTAAAGTCAGTTCTTCCACTGTATTACAGAATTGGCGACTCTGTTGGGGACTGACACTAAAAGTGGGGTTACCTTAGAGATAGTTCATATTGTAAATGCTATCCTTGTTTGACTTGCATGATTTATTCTTGAAGGTTTATTTTGGTATTCTTGTAAAGATCCTATACCCGGATCTGGGGAATTTTAGGTAAGTAGCAATAGATCGTGGAAATTGTACGGCATAAACCGATATGGTTGAAGCGATAGCTACATTAGTGTGACACATTTGTGGGTACCGGTGTCCCTTAAGTTGAATCAAGGAGAATACGGGGCCACTGAGTGGTATCATGAAGCACTAACTGACTTTAGAACCTTAGTTAAAACAACTTGGCCATTAGAAAGTAGTGAGATAGACGACTTTGGTGCAAAACTGAAGATTGATTGATACTCGATACTACACTCATTGAGATCAGACTTTCAAGATATTTCGGCCGCGAGAAAAGATTGCTTGAGCTGAAACAATGCCCGATAATGAAAGATCAATGATATTGAGATTCCTTAGAACCCGATTACTTCTTTTAGGACATGTTGAACCAACTAAACTCCAAGAGGGTACTTACCTACAAACTCCATGCAAGCCTGAACCTAAGGCTACTTGTGTGACTTGTTTGCTTTCATTATCTAACAACTTGAACTTCTTGTAGGGCTTGTTTGTATTCATCATCTAACGACATGAGTTCCTTGCAAGACTTGTTTGTAGTCATTATCCAATAGTCGGGACTTCTTGTAAGACTTACTTGTTTACGTCTCCTTACACTTTTGCTTGGTGCATAGCATACACATCATGACATCATTCCATAGCATTTTCATTAACCATTTCAAGGATCTCAAGGGCCTGTGATGCAGTTTTATTATGAACTAGACGTCTAGTAATGTGAAAGAGAATTTATTTTCCTCTAACCAAATGTCGTCAAAGTATCATAGACCAAATGTCTAGCAAGGGGAAAGAGGATTTATTTTCCTCTGACCAAATTCCATCAAAGAACGAAGTGCATTATCTTGAGTCGAAGGCTAGGACCCACTCGACATGGTGAGCTTGATTCTCATAGAAGGACATTCAATGATATGAAGTTCTTCCATCAAAGCTGCAGTCGGATTCAGTTTCTAATGTTTTCCTGGGTTTACCCCGCAAGATCCTTGAAAACATTCCATCCACATATCATGCATCATATCATAATAGGTTTCTCATTTGTTTACTGTTTATTTCAGTAAAGATAGCTCTAGAACAGACTGTCAAAGACCTTCGGATCCAAAATGCTCAGTTCCAAGAAACGTTTCTGAACCTATCCATGGGGCGGGAGGAATTGAAAGCACTCCTCACTGAGAGCATGACCAAGAAGAATCCTGAAGATAACAAGGATGACCAGTTGGAACAATTGCAAGCTGAGATAGCGACAATGAGAATCTAGATGATGGGTCATATGGCTCTTATCCCAAATTTAGCTTGGGGACAAGCAGAGTTTAGGATTCTGATCAGCAAGCTTCATCAAGACAGATGCGACCGTATGGGACAAACTGCTAGAATTTGGGGTCTAATCAATGATCAACCTCTGTTGGCAGACAGGGAACTGTGTGACATGTTCATGAGGGAACATGTTGGAAATAAAATCAGAAGCGGTGAAATTTAGGGGACTGCATCTTCAAGTACTCAGAAGAGATCATACAACCGAAAGAAAGAGTCCAATACTATGTACGACCAGAAGGGTCGTGACAAGAGTGATCTTAACCTATCTGTGGGGGCAGTGCGGATCTCTAATCCAACACCGGTGCAAAAACAATGACAGGGTAATCAGCATAAGCATAATACATCCAAAAGACTATTTACCGAAATCAACATGTCATTGGCTCAAGCATTGCAACACATGTTGAAGGCCAAGCTGGTTACATCTAAGGATCCTCCTCAGATTGAATTTTTCTGTCATCCCCCAAAGGCACACTATCTGAAGTGACAAATTTAGGCGGAGGAGCTTTTTGTTCATTCGAATTTTCATTTGTAATTTCTTTGTTCGTTCAAACACTTATCTTTATGTCAGACTTTGGTTCTTCCCATTAATGCATTGCATATGTTTGTCTTGAGTTAATCCATTTGTTTTCGCTATATTTAAATTATGATGTATTTCCTTTTTTGTGATATTCAACTCTCAATTAAAAGCTATAAGCCTTTAGAGGGAGGATGACAAAAAAATTACCATAATCTCATACATTATACTTTTGGACAGACCTTGCTGACGATGTACAAATGTTGTTTCAAATCCTAAACAATGGAGTAATAAGGAAGATAATCCCTAGTCAACCCCTTTGAGCCTAAAAAGTAGGAGTTTTATTTTTCACACAAATTGAAACCTTTAATCATAACCTAGGGCTGGGTAGTTTCTCAGTTAATTCAAAATCATATTCAGTCGCAAGCTTTCACTTCATAGTATCAAAAACGTCCTTCCAAATAAAAAGATGGTGATGGTTCCCTGTAAAGCAGGCAATTATTATCTTTTAAAAGAAAATCCCGTTAAGTCAAAACCTATGAAGGAGACTTAAGAAAAAAATTGGGGCATCCCGCTGACTGTAATCACAAAAGAAACAGTTCAGGCAAAAGGTAGGAGTAATAAAATAAAACAAAAGAGTTGTTACAAATCCTCGACAACAGAAAAAATGTCACAAAAAATGGTTGTCTTCTTAAATAAACTTCCAGTATCCGAACCATCACCAAAATATCATTCCAAACTCAATTACGCACAATTAACTGAGTATAGGGCTAGAAGAACATCACGGAGAACGGGTTGGGTACAAATAAAGTTTGAGCCTTTATCCTTTGTTTCTTAAACCGTGAACCAGACCATGTTACAACCTTTAAAAGTCCTAGCTGAAGCATGAGTTAGTTCGAAAGCATATTGTTACAAAAGGTGCCCTGACTCCTGTAAGGTTTACTATAAATCTTGAGTTGAATTCATATTCTTACAAAATTCTGTTTGTTTACTAAAAATGAATTTTCAAAACTTCAAGACAGACATAAGCTTTGCATTTTTTAAATGCCATTGTTTGCATATGACTAATTGTTCGACAACAGAGAAATTCACACGACGAATATTCAATGAACAAAAATCCTCTCAATGAATAGAATCACCTCGGATGGAAATATATTTCTAGTAACAGGCCTTTCATAATCAAAGGGCATGACATGGTGTCTAACTGATCTGGGGGCAATCGAGTCAAGATTCAAGGAATCTCTCAAAAGTGTCGAATAGCCAGGGGAAGACCTCCATCTGAATCTCTTGGGGAATTGAACATAAGTTCCAGCAAAGAGCCACGTACGATCAAGCAAATATTTTCTGGCAGTGCTGCAACACTTACTACTATGGACAATGACAATTATCCGCACCCTGTGAACACGTACATAGTCAGAAAAATACTATGCGTGAAAAAAAATACACGCTAGGTTGACTGGCCTAGGAAAAAATAAGGGCATCCCGATGAACCAAAAAAGTTCGGGAAAAAATTAGGGATATATAAATAAAATTGCACACCCGACAAGTCGAAAACCTGAAAAGGAGGCTTGGGCAAAAAGGGGTATTCCGGTTGACTGAAAATCTGAAAGGACAGTTCAGGCAAAAGTTAGGGATTAAAATGTACGACTATGTCCCGTCATCTCGTCACCTGTCTATTAGTAGAAGACTTATCACCCTGATCAGCATTTACTCAAAACTCTGGGAGTTAAGACAAAGTTCAAGTTATCCACAAATCCCTACAAAATCACTTCCATGGATTATCCCCGAAATTGACATGGCAGATCACCCTGGCAGATAATGGATTATGATTTTATCCCTAGAAATGTCACCAACCTACGGAGTTCCAATCAGTACAGTTCATGGAGTTTCTCTTCCCCAGCTGAGCTTGTTCCTCCAAGGTTGTAAAACCCCCTTTCAGACATCTGTTCTCCAGCAGAGGTCATTTCCTTAACAAGGGTGTTTTCTCAACAAGAGTATTTCCCAAACAAGGTTTATTTCTCCAACAATTTATCATCTTCTAGATACAGTTCAAATACAATCTAGATATAGATTCATTCTGACACTCATTCTAGATTCTCTTCTAGATACAGTTTAGATACAATCTATATATAGATTCATTTTGACACTCATTACAGGCTCTCTTCTAGATAAAATGCATATACAATCAAGATACAGATTCATTCTGACACTCATGCCAGATCCATTTCTAGATATAGTTCAGATACAATCAAGATACAGATTCATTATTACACTCATTCCAGATTCATTTCTAGATACAGTTCAGATACATTCTAAATATAGATTCATACCGATACTCATTCCAGATCCACTTCTAGATACAGTACAGATACAATCAAGATACAAATTCATTCAGGCACTCATTCCAGATTTATCTTCCAGATACAGTTCAGATACGATCAAGATACATATTCATTATGATACTCATTCAGTACATCTTCCAGATACAGTTCAAATACGATTAAGATACATATTCATTCTGATACTCATTCAGTATATCTTTCAGATACGATTTAGATATCATCCAGATATGGATATCATTCTGATACCCATTCAATACATCTTCAGATACAATCAAGGCATAGATTTATTCTAACACTCCCCATCTTGAGTATGCTTTTACCATAAATCACCAGCTAAAATACTCTCCCTAGTGAAGTTTCCACTATCCCCAGAGAGTTACTATGCAACCTGGAATCAAATCAAATACCAGTCAACCTTATCTTCCCCAGATAAGTCGGAAGGTTATCCACTTTTTCCATCTCCAGTCAGAGTATAAATTCCCCAATAGAGAAATGAACAACCAATGTTCTTGAATTCTTCTCCCCAGGCAGGAATTAATACTCTCAAACCGATTTTCCTCAAACAAAGAGAAAAAATCAATGTTCCCCAGTGGAGTTTCCTCAAACTGGAAAGAAGGGGTCCCCAGCGGAAACAATACCCAGAAGATCGAAGATACACATACTCTTCATCCCCAGCGACAGTTAGGGATTTATTTCCCCAGACAAAGATGCTGCTTAAATTTACAAATGTACTTCAAAAACATTCCACATTCATACATCATTTACAAAATATCATAGCATATGCATACGAAACGCATATAGCACAATCTCATTTATTTTAAGAACATCATTACACAATGCATTTCATACATCATGACATTGCATACAACTAACTCTTCACTTTTTCAGGAAAGATCAATCAATAGACAAACATCATCAACTACTTATATGACCTGACAGTCTTCTCAAAGGCTACATCTAACAAAGGGCTATTTTAGAAATTTCCTCAGAGGGTCATTCTTAGTACAAACATCTGCTTGTTCAGTTTAAATCGACCAATGATTTATCCTGATTATTTTCTGGTAGGCACTTTCTCTGGGTCAGTTTAAATTTCCTAAGGATTTATTCTGATTGTTATCCAATTAAAGACAAATTGAAACCTCTGCTGGTTCAGTTTAAATCGACCAATGATTTATCCCGATTCTTTTCCGATAGGCACTTTCTCTGGTTCAGTTTAAATTGCCTAAGGATTTATTCTGATTCTTATCCAGTTAAAGACAAATCGAAACCTTTACTGGTTTAGTTTAAATCGACCAATGATTTATCCTGATTCTTTTCCGGTAGGCACTTTCTCGGGTTCAGTTTAAATTTCCTAAGGATTTATTCTGATTCTTATCTAGTTAAAGACAAACAAAGACCTCTGCTGGTTCAATTTAAATTTCCCAAATATTTATTTTGATTCTTATCGAGTTAAAGATAAACAAAGACATTTGTTGGTTCAGTTTAAATCGACCAATGATTTATCCTAATGCTTTTCTAGTAGACACATTTCTCTGGTTCAAATTAAATCGATCCAAAGATTTATTCTGATTCTTATCCAATTAAGGACACGTATACAGGCATCTGCTGGTTCAGTGTAAATCGACCAATGATTTATTTTGATGCTTCTTCCAGTAGACACTTTTTTGGCTCAGTTTAAATCGGCCAAAGATTTATTCTGATACTTCTTCCAATTGAAGTCAACAATTATTTTGGATGGCATCTATAAGCCCATCTCTGACAACTCTCTGTCACTTCTCCAAATGGAATCCATAAGCCCATTCCCGATACAATTAACCAACAACATTACTTCTTGCACAAGCGAGTGCAAATTTCTGGGCACTTATGTGTTCAATCCTCTTCTACCTTCAAGTCAATAAAGGCGAACATGCCAATCTAAATCTTCAGGTTTAAGAAGATTAAACAGGGGCAGCTGTTGTAACCCAAAATTTCCCTCCCTTTTTCTTTTCAAGACACTCTTTCAAGGCTTCTCTGACACTCAAGGCACTCGAGGGTTGACCAATCAACTCACCTTCTAAGCCCAAAGGTCTACAATTAGGGTTTTGAGTTTATAAAGGAAATTTGGATTACAAAGTTCTCAAGTGGATTCCATGGTTCTTCATAGGTCCTCAACAAGGTCCATGTCAAGTTTCAATCCCTACATCAAAAGTTTTCTCAGTCAATGACTCAGATGATTGAAAATCAACTATATTGGTCAAAAAGTCAACTATGGTCAACATTCAATCAAACTTCAAGATTTTTGGTCAATATCAACATTTTGAAGTGATATTAATCATTTTATAAAGGGTTGATCATGATTCCCCAAGGAAAGCTCTCTAATCATCAAAAGTCAAGAATTACCAAATTAACATTTCCTTTAGGGGAAGTCAACTGAACTTTGACCAGGCATAACTTTCACAAACTTTATCAAATTTTCTCCAACCAAAGCTCATTTTGAATAAAATTCAATTCCTTAGAACTTTGTTTTTATGCTCAAGTCCAAAAAAATCTTCATTTGAAAGATATGAGCCAAAACATTATAGGTCATTTTCAAAAGTCAACAAAAGACACTTTTCGTCAAGGCAACTTACATCAAGATAATGTCTTCAAAAGCAAATATGGTCAACATAGAGATTTTATAGGACACATTGATCTTTCTACAAAGTCAAAGATCATATTCAAAAGATGAAAATTGAGCAAGTTGTGAGTTTCACAAGTTGGGGAATTTTGAAGAAATTCATGAAGTGAAAATTGAGTAAAACTACAATTTTGAACCAATGAGCCTAGTTTTTGATGTTCAAACATGTTCATAACATATTAGAGGACCTCTAAGTCCATTTATACATGGCCTTGATTTTTATTTATATTTATCTTGATTTTATTTAATTTAAAACAAAATAAATTAAATAAAAACACAAAAATCATGGGCTAATGCATATGGGCTTGATTTGATCAACTTTGAGGCCCATTAAATCGTGCAACCCAGCCACAATATGTCCAGGTTCATGCAAGTTCAAAATGGCAAGAACGCTACAAAGTTTGACAAGTTTTAAAATTTTGATTCTTGTCTTAAAACATTGTTAAATGCTACAAAGTTTGACAAGTTTTCAAATTTTGATTCTTGTTTTAAAATATGGTTAAATGCTTGATTCATTTTCATATTTTCTAGCCCATTAACTCTCTATATAAATACTGAGCCAAAGCAAGCAAAAGACCACGAAAATCATTGGCACAAAAGCTCTCCAAAAATTCTCCAAATTCAAAAAGTTGTGAAAATTGTATCTCGCATCTCCAACAGTTTTCAAACCAATCCAAACCTTCCATTGTCCTCTTAACGTTGCCAGGGGTCAGAACCAACCATTACCCTTTGCAAATCAACCCCGGAAACCACCCTCACCTCAACTCCGATTGGTAAGATTGGTAGGTTTCATTTTCTCAAGATTTTCATGGTTTAAATCCTTGTAAGCATGCTTATTCCATTTATATGTATTTCCTGAATTTTTTTAACGTTTTACATGTAAGTATGGATACAGAAATAACAGCCTAGACCATGGCATGCCTCCAGAGAGTGTTCCCACTAGATCATGCAACAGTTGGGCTAACGCTTAGGCCTAAAAATATTTTGCTTTCCCTTGCACCCCCCATTTCTTTTTCACAACGCAACCCATAGATCTTTATTTTTTTTATTAGTTTGCTTTAATTTAATTATTTTCTTTTAATAACTTTTTTTAATAAAAATCATTAAAAAAAATTAGATATAGATTTTAATTAATTAACTTTATTTTCACAATAAAAATTAATTAATTTAATAACCTTGACTTTATTTCATTAATTTAAAATATAATTAGAATTAGGCTTTAAATATCATTCGATTAATTTTTATAAATAAAGACACCAAAAATATTTTTTATACTTAGAATTTTTTTAGATATCTTGCCTTCTTCAATCTCCGCGCGTTTATTTACTTTTTCGCATTTTTTTTAATATAGTAAATGTCCAAAGTTTGTAATAGCTAATTAAGACCCTTTTATATTTTTATCCCCATTTTATGGTTTGTATTTCCCCATCCCTGAAGCGATATCATAGCGTAGTTTAATTCCTGCACTTTTATTTTCTGCCCTTATGTATATATTTAACGGTTAGACTAATTAGGCGTGCATGGCAAGACTTAAATGCAAAACGCTAGAAAACCTAACATTCAAGATAAGCATAACTTAAATACAACACACTTCACACACGCGCACCTCTAAGGTACTTCCACTTGTTGCCTTCTAAAAACAAGAAGTCACGTCTCTCGAACGTGAGACGTTTTAGCAAAAACCCTTTGGTTAAAAGATCATAGTCCCTCGATGACCCTTTGATGCTGCCTCGGTAAATGATCTTAGTACCTTAGGATAATTGCTAAAGTGTCCTACGAGTTGCCTTCATGACTGTACAATGACCCGCGCCTGTCCCTCAAACTTGAAATGATAGGGCTACCCACCAACTAATGGTAGGATAACACTATCTAAAGGAAAATGGGAAAATAACAAAGATATTTTGAGTAGGTAGATAGCTTGTAGTTGCTCGCTCACAAAACAAAACAATTTCTCACACATACACTCTCTTTTCTAAATATTTTCAAAGACAAAACACTTTGTATGCATTCTCAACGATACGAGATTCATTACAAAGTTCTCCGCACTAAGCATCTTTTCAAAATATTTTCAAATACATTTACACCAAAAAGCATTTTCAAAAGTGAGCTAGCAACTAAGAGCTCGTAGATAACTACAGATGGAAAGGGTGCTAACATCTTCCCTTTCCATAACCTACCCCCCGAACTCAAAATATTTAAAAAGGTATTTCCTGTTTTTTTCACCCTTTCCTTTGTTGGATAAAAGAAAAGTCGGTGGAGACTCCTGCTAACCGCAATATTTGTGATAAAATGCAAAACCAGTAAAGTTAGTTCTCCCACCGTATTACAATATGCATGACCTATACACATTTTGTCTTAATAGTCACGCCTTTTAAGAATTGGCGCAATTATTACATATCTTATTCGTCGGAAGAAAATGTGATCCTTACACATCCCTTTAATTAGGAACATACGTATTTCTACAGCATCGCCGGGGGATCGTCCCCGGACAAAAGTAGGCTACCCTTCATAGTCCGCCTTATGTATTTGACCTTTCTTTTAAAAAAATGGGGTAATCCACACGATTTTTACAAAGATAGTAGCGTTATTCATATCAGAGGGTAATACAATGATTCAAAATCCAAATGTTTTCCTACTATACTTAGCCTGGATATCATTCGGTCCCCTCGGCCTGGGTAGTTTCTTGTCCTATTGTTAGTTGGAAAAAGGTTGATGTGGATGGTCTTCAAACTGCTTTATGGTCTCTAAGACCCCTTTCGCCGTTACTGCTTTCTTTGTTAGAGTCTTTTAATGGTTAGTGATTGATACTCATGGATGTTTGACAAAACTTAGGTAGATAAAAATGTTCTGGTCGATCTCAAGTCCAAGTTACCGCTGCGATGAGGTATTATCCGTTTTCGGTGTGGGAACCCTCTTACCTCCGTCCTTTGGAAAATGTGCTTTGTAGTATGTGTCTTGCAACACTAATGATCATCTCTTTGCACTTGTCGTTTGATTAATTTAGGGGTGGTGTTCCATCCAACACGGTCGACCGTGGTCCATATGATGGCATTTGCAACGACTTCTCAAAAAGTATATTGAAGAAACATACACGACCTATTTCCTATTTGTTCGACCTTGGCAGGTCTTTATTCTCGCTCTCATGAGTGATAAGATCGACACGTGCCCTACCGAATCAGCTCTCATGGAAGACGCACCACCCATTTGCATTCTTACATCCCGACCATCTCGAGGTATATCGAGCTACTAATATTTCTATTATCGTTGGGGTCATGGTTTCAAGGAAACAATATTGAAGATTTTGTTGATCCTTTCATGTCTTCAGGGTCTTCGACATTATTTCACATTCTATTTATGATGATCAAAGGTAATTCAACTGCGGAAACTCCCCCCGCTTGATGGTTCCTTTAGGTTTCATCGATGCCAATAATTGGAAGGAGGTTAGGTTGAAAGGGTAAGAAGGAGATATAAACAGAGGTCATCTTGCCTTATCTTGGCGTTTCGCTATGGAAAAATGGCTTTCGCATCAGATAAGATCTGATTGTAGAAATTTGCGAGAACAAATAGTTGACTCTCATAGACGACACCCCTATTATAGATCAGAACTAAAATTGTGCTTGAGGTATGATGTCAAACTTCTGATACAATACTGCAAGTCTTCAATGCGATAGATCATGGGAGATGGACATGCAAGATTTACACTTTAATGCCAAATCATTTAATGAGTTCAAGAAAAAAAAAGTGAAATATGAAAAATATGAGTGTACATTTATATTTGTCGACCGAGTTCGTTATTAAACCTTTTGTAAAGTTATAAATGAGCCTCCATTTAACAAATATATGTCACGTCCATTTTTATAGGGGTGTTTGCGGTTCGGTTTGGATCGATTTTAAGGAAAAAACTCATCTGATTCAAAAATAAATTTACTTGCGGTTCGGTTCGGTTTTGGATGATATATTAAAAAAATCTAATCTTATTCGATCTAATTTTATGCGATTTAATTTGGATCAGTTTTTGGATATCCAAATTACACATTATATTTGTATTAATATTATAAAACTACTAATAAATCATAGACTTGATATAATATATAACATATAAAATATTAAAAGTTAATATTATAAAATGAAAGTGATCGATTATAGTTGAAATAACAAAAATAAATAGATTATACCAAACTAATTATAAATATTATTAAAAAAATTATTATCATCTAATAATAAATTCATGTAACATATCATACTAATAAAAAGTAAATAAGTATAAAGATATATGTATACGATTCAGTTTGGTTTGAATCGATTTTAAAAAATTAATTTAAAATTTAATTCAAACCGATCGATTTTCACAAAATGACATTCAAACACATCTAATAAATTTCAGTTTTTTGTGATTTTCAATTATTTAGATTGATTTTCGATTTTTTATATAAATTGATTTGGATTTAAACACCTCTACATTTATATATTATAAATTTAGAACAAAATCTTTTATGGTCACAAAATAAAAAATATAAGAAAAAAAGGAAGTCAAATTTTTTTTGTTATTAAAGTAAGTATTAATTTTGTGTGTGTCTAGACACCATACATTAGGTCTTGTGACCATACAAGACTACTAGTTCATAAATTTAACACGAGTGATGTAAATATATATGACGGCAATAAATTGGATTGATTTATACATTAGCATGTATAAAATTTAAAATTATTCCATTTAACACTCGTACCCCTTTCTACATATTACTGCTTACCAAGGACATGGAATTCAAACCAAACAGTTACATAACAACACGACACGTAAGGTGCACAAAGACACGTGTGTCTTTGAAAATTCCACTTCGACGGCAAAAACAATTACTACGTAAGATGACATAAATGGATTTTCGATATGTTTCTTTCATAACAATGACGTCTCTAAAATGACGTATCTATTTTCCCATTCACTTTAGACTTTCATGAAAAGTTATATAACATCTCTCTCTATTCCATCACATTCCACAACTTTAATTCCTCTCACTTGTTCTATTCCTATATATCCACTTCCACAACAACTCACAATTTCATCATATTCTTTAAATCTTAACCTACCTAGCCTAGCTCATCTTAAAAGGAATAAAAACAAAGATTAATTGATTAATAATATAGTTTTATCTATAATGGATCATATGAGAAATGATCAACCTTGTACCTCTACAACCAAAGTTGAAAGAAGACTCGTGGAGAAAAACAGAAGAAATCAAATGAAGATTCTCTACACCAAACTCAACTCTCTTCTCCCTAACTATAATCCCAAGGTTCTACTCTCTCTCTCTCCCCGTAAAAGTTAGTTATTGTGTTTGTTTGATTTGATTATTTATATATACGTAATGTAGGAGTTGGTGTTGGCATTACCGGACCAAGTAGAAGAAGCCATAAACTACATTAAGAGTTTAGAGGCAAATGTGAAGATGGCTGAGGAGAAGAAAGAGAGATTGTTAATGGAGAAGAAGAAAAGATCGCGTGAATGTTTCTTAGGTGTTCCAAAATCGCCATGTTTTGAAATTCATGAATTTGGTTCTTCTCTACAAATTGTTCTTACGTGTGGTTTAGATAATCAGTTTATTTTCTATGAAATCATTCGTGTGTTGCATGAAGAGAATGTAGATGTCAAGAGTGTCAATTCCTCATCTGTTGGAGAAAATTCATTTCTACATGTCGTGCATGCTGAGGTATATATCTCGTTTGTTAGTTACTTAATTAAATGTTTGCATTTTCTTTAATTTGATCTAGTAACAATTTTTTTTTAATGCAGATTCCTCAGTGTTATGTTCAATTTGGTGCGACAAAAGTGAGTGAAAGATTGAAAAGTTTTGTGAATGGATCATCCAGTGATGTGGAAATACAGCCTCATGACTTGTGGTTTTTAGAAATTGGAAATGATGTGTGGAGTTTCTAGGTAGAGTCATGCAATTACTAAGAGTTTCTAGTTAGCAAGTCATTCTATTGTGAGTTGTTTACAATAATTAATTGAAGAAAAGTATTTATGAGATGACAATGTACATGGTTTTGTCAACAAAAAAAAAACTCATAATTAGAAAAGAATGAGACCTATAGTGCAATAAATATTAAGCATGTTTACAATGCAACAAAAATAACAAGACTATAAGGACTTCAAAATTTAAAATGAAACAATTGTTGAAATTGTTGGAAGAACATCATCTAGTGGTGTAGAATGTTTAGTGATGTAAAACATGTTCAAGATATTTTTTGTATGCATTCAGAATCCCTCCAATTGTTTCATGCATTTTTCAATGTATTGATAATTGATTCAACATACTTAGACAATTGCTAGAAATTGTTGGAAATATTTATAAATAGATGACATTGTAGAATGTGAAAAGAAGGATAATAATAATTGTGCTATAGAAATGTATCACAATTTGTTGAAAAATCTAGAAAATATATCAAAGAATATTTTCTTTCATCGTGATACTTCACTGATAAATTTTGTTAGTAAAAATATTTCCTACTTTATATGTTTTATTATTGTGGTGGTATCACATAACTAACCGTGTAAGATCTAGAGTTAAATTGATTTTAAAAAAAAAATTTTAAGGACGAAGATAAGAAAATTGTCAAATTTAAGCAAACATTGGAAATAATAATGGAACCTTTGAATGATGTAATAAATTTTTCTACAGAAGAGTCCTATATTTATTTTGTCTTGAAATTTAAAAATGTGAGTGCAAACTTTCCAGATTTTTGAAATATTTAGAAATTACAATATTAGATCTCATGAAGGAGAAAATAGTAAGTGTTTGAACCGATTAAATTAGACATATTGACAATACCACCATAAAAATAGTTGAGATACATACCTCTTTCGGTCAAAGTATCATCGTATATTAGAACATAAATTTAAGAACAATGTTTTCTATTCTAAGTTAATTGGAAATATTTCTCGTTCAGGTTTCAATTTTATTCATAACAAAGTTGTACAAGCAGATAAAATTAGTTCAAATAGCTCAAATTATAGTTGAACAATTAGAAAAATATATTGTTAGAAGTCGAAGAAGATGAAGTTTGGAATATCTATATATGGATGAGGTAAACACACACTAAATAGGGTTTTGGTTTGATGATGATGATGATGTGATCAAAGATGGTAAATCATACATGTTCGAACAAGATTTGGTTCTGCAATATTATCTCTGAGTTTTGATGATAACAAATGAGTATGTTTGTATGAACAATTTTGGTACTCTAATGTTTGTTATTTTGAGTATTTAAACAGGTTCTGCTTTTGATGAATGGCGCTGCCAAGACATTAAAAGAGAATAAGTTCCGCTTCTAGGCTACACAAGTTTCGATGAACAATAGCAAAAAGCTTCAGAAGACTCTGAAGTAGGTGACTCTGATACAAGTCCATGAAACCAAGTTTTAAAGATCTGAAGACACAAGTTTTAACTAAAGTTCAGATGCTGGAGAATTATGTTTCTGAAGACTAAGGGTTCTCAAGATCAAATGCTGAAGACTTTGAAGACGCAGTTCTGAAGATTCTGAAGACTTGAAGTTCTGGTGACCCAAGGTTCTACAAAGGATTCTCGAAACCAAGTGCTAAAGACTTTGAAGACGTAATTCTGAAGACTTGAAGCTCTGGTGACCCAAAGTTCTACAAAGGGTTTTGAAGACAAGTGTTGAAGAATCTGAAGACGCAGTTTTGGAGACTCTGCAGACTTGAAGTTCTGAAGACCCAAGTGTTATTCTCGTTCTTCCAACGCATGCTCAGAAGCCTCTGATGTCAGAAGAATAAGAGGATAAGATTACGTGGTACAAAAGTACATGGTACAAACAAAACGTTTCATCCTATTACCATGAAGGACGGACGCTGCGTACGATCTTGTCCCCCATATGATTGCTCAAGCCGCCAACTTTCTGGAATTTCCAAAAATACCCTTCAACCGTTATAATATTTTATTGACCATATAAATGCTTGAAGACTATGAGAGAATGATGCTAATTCACGTTGATACACTTTCTATTAAGACTGTTCATAAGCTTTCATATTTCTCTAGTCTATATTCTAAAAATATGGTTAGTATTCAGCTTGTGTCAAAGCATTTTCTTGTAAATAAATCATTCTCAACCAGTTGTTTGATATTTCCTTAAGAGACCAGTTAGGTCAGATTTCTTGAGAAGTCTAAGACTTATCTGTCTTAGAGATTGTTTGTTAGTCACCATGGGTGGTTCTACCATGCGGTCAGCTTGGGCAAATGCCCAGGCTCGGCCCGGCCCAAATTTTTTTTAGTATTCATGTTTTTTTTAAATAAATAAAATTAAAAGAAAAAGAAAAAATAGTGGAACCTAGAATTGAAAAAACCTAAAGAAAGAAAGGATTGTTGAATAGCAGTCGTCACCATTCTCTTTCCTTATCTGTTCAATCTACCTTCACCAACTTTAATGTAAAATTCTAACTTGATTATTAAATAGCAGATGTGTGTGTTTCTCTTTCTATATAATACAAATATATTACATGTGCTTGACTTGGTCTGTTAATCTATTTTATATGTTTGTCGCAACAAGAAATAAGGATCTAGAGATTACTAATAATATGCTGGTAAAGAATTAGATAAGCACATATATAATTTTTCTCTTTTTGTACTTTTATTTCACTGGAAAGTTGACAAATGTTCGATGCAAAAAGTTTAATTTGAGCCACCAAACTAGTACAAAATGGAATTGACATATTTACAATTACAAATCTATTAGTGATTATGCTAGTTGCTATTTTTTAAATGAAACTTGTAGTAATAAGTCTATATATTATACTTGTTTAATTTTATGTTTGATTCTAATTTATTGGTTAGAGTTTAGGTTGTTTGATTAACCATGTACTAATTTATTTATTTATTTATTAGAGTTTAGGTTGTTTGATTAACCATGTACAATTACAAATACTAATTTATTTATTAGAGTTTTAAATTTTGTTTTATTTGTTTGAAGAACATTGTTTATTCTTATTTATTTTATTTGATTATTATTATTTTAAATTTTGAAACTACAATTTTGTAATTATTTTATCTTTTGTTCAGAGATGAGGAGATTTTTGGCTGCTAGAGAAAATATTGAGAATATGAATGTTGTGCAACCAGAAGTCGAATTAGAACCACTGTCTAATGGGGTTAATGAGTTTAATTCAAATGAGATTGTGCGTGATCCAGGTCGTAGGAAATAAATTAATGAGTATGCTCCAGATATCCAAGACCAAGTGAGGAGTATATATATATATATATATATATATATATATATATATATATATATATATATATATATATATATATATATATATATATATATATATATATATATATATATATATATATATATATATATATATATATATATATATATATATTGAAGGGTCCAATGCAACCAGATTTGCCAAGCTTTCCTCGTACTTTATTTGGGAGTATTAAAAGATTATTTAATAAATCATGGTATAAGAATTATACATGGTTAGAATACAGTGAGATGAAGAATGCAGCTTATTTTTTCATTGCTTTCTCTTTAAGCAACCCGGGAGGGCCGATCACTTTGGTTTTGAAGTCTTCACTAAAAGTAGATATAGAGATTGGAAGCATGCATATCAAGGCTTGAAAGGTCATAATGGTAGTCATAATAGTTTGCGCAAGTCATGTGTCAAGCACTACGATGATTATAATAATCAAAGAAAAAGTGTGACAAGTACGTTTGCTAAAGAAACCAAGGATTCAGAAGAATTGTATAAGATTTGTTTGACTTGTTCTATAGATTGTTCAAGATATCTCATAGCACAAGGCACGAATTTATGTGGCCATGATGAATCATCTACTTCTCTAAGTAAGGGTAATTTTAGAGAGATGGTAGATTGGGTAAATTTCAGAATGAACAAGTGAGTGATGCTTTTGACCGTGGTGGAAAAAATTGCACAATGACTTCTGGTGACATTCAAAAGGAGCTTGCAACGTGTTGTGCACATGAATTTCCATGGAATTAGTTGATGATGTCAAAGCTCGGTTGGCCACAACGAGAGAGAGAGAGTGGTTGGGATAATTTATTTTTCGATGTCCAAGATTTTTATGTTGCTAAAGGTATTCCGGTTCCAAATGTAGATGACGAAATATCGATTCAGGATCGTTCAAGGATATAAGGGAGGAATATCACTAATCTTCATCATTACCGTGCATAGATTTCTTATGTTGTTATTGACAAAATATGTGTGGATATTGATCATCACTTTAGTGAAGGAAGTAACATTATCCTTAATTACTTCTCATGTCTTGACCCCAATAACTCTTTCTCCAAGTTTAATGTTGATAAGCTTGCCCGTCTTGCTGATATTTATCATGCAGACTTTTCTGATGATGACCGAGGAACAATAAGGGATCAACTTGACACTTATGTTCTTTAAGTGAGAAGAAATTCTTTATTTTACACTTGTGAAGATGTTCAAAGTTTGGCTATGAAGATGGTTCAAACTGAGAAACATTTGATATTTTCATCGGTTTATAAATTTATTGAGTTACCTTTGATATTGGCGGTGTCAACAACATCTGTTGAAAGAGCTTTTTAAGCAATGAAGATTATCAAGTCTAAATTACACAATAAGATCAACGATGTTTGGTTCAATGACTTGATGGTATGTTACACCGAGCGGGAGATATTCAAGTCACTTGATGATATTGATATTATTCTAACATTTACCACAAAGAAGTCTCGAAAAGTACATTTGCCTCGAGATTTTATTTAACCCGCTATTGTAAGGTTATATTTATCTCTTTTATTTTAAACTATATTTTTATTGAAAAAATGACGAGTCTCTTTTATTTTGATTGATAACTATTTATATATTATATACAATGTGAATTTGCGGTCTTTAATATTTTACCCAGGCTTTATAATTTTTCTGGCTCCGCCACTGTTAGTCACATACAGTTGGTGTGTGCAAGTGTAATAATCTAATTTGATTATTAGATTAAGACCTCGTTGGAGAGAGGCGAAATCACCTTGACGGGTTGATCATACTAGCTTGATAATTTTCAAGTGAACTAGTATACATATTGTTGTTCTTTCTTTCACACATCTTATTACTATTATCACTAAGTGAAGTTATTTGTTTCTAAGCGAAGGGGATTTCAGAAGGAAATTTTTTTGATTTAAAACCCAATTCAAACTCCCCCTTTCTTTTATTTTTCACACCTTCAATATACATATATCTATTATGATAAAGTGGAAGGTGATTCAGAAAATAGAAAGGTGTTTCATGTCATATGTTTGGTATTGAACTTACTTGATTCATCCAACTTAACATACAAGTAAATCAAGTATTAAGCTCTCAAGTTATACTCGTGAATCATCTGTAGATCTAAGAAGTAAGAAACATATACTACACCAACTTATGTTTCACTTTTATCCATAAAAATGGTTGTGATAACCAAATACAAGAAATATACCTTCAAGGAACATTGTTTGTGACAGTCTTTGAATCCACCATTACCGTAATAAGTAATAATACCAGTCAAATACCGTAAGTATATGGTCTTAATAAGTTTAAATCATGCATGGAGTCTCCACGTTTGCATAATATCGAGTTCGACCTCATCAAGTTCAGCTATTAAGTGTTGAACCATAAAATCTAGTGCTTCAAATATATGAAGTGAAGAATGATCCAATAGTTGGCGTATGAAAGATAGATGGAGAAAACAAGAAATATCATCCAGAGTGATAATATCTCACCAATGGAAAGATGAAAGGGCGATGTCACTAAATGTCATCTCATGAGAAATGATGACAATAGTCTATGGTTTGTAAAGTTGCATCCCTAACTACATAATTTACTTCATATGCTACTAATACATCCTAAAACTATGATTATATTTAAGGCCATACTTTTTATGTGTATATATTATACTTGAAAAAAGTACAATGATGTTGATGACCCTAATCACGAGTGTAGAGTCATCTCATACTGTTGAAATACCTTGTGTAAGAAGATAAATTTATATTCAGTTGATGTCATGAAATTTTTTAATGGGCCCTGTTATGTATTAATTTTTGACCTAAAACCCCAAATCATTTGCATCATCATATAAGTCATCTTGCTTCAATAAATCATATATATCATTTAATTCATTTGCCTATCTCACACAAGTTGGCCTTCAAATGTGTCTTTGTCATTACTCATAAGAGAGTTTGAATCACATATTGATTGTGCTTTAGGTTTTCCCCATTTAAAGGGATCATCATCTTCATCACGTTAGGGTTTCATCATGGATTCATCAAGTTCTTGAAGAGAATTAGGGTTTTTGCACCCTCAGTTGAAAAATCAGGAATTAGGATTTTGAAGGTTTAGCTCCCAATGTACATCACTCAGGAGGTCCTCAATATCATCATATCATATTCCTCAAGATGTCTTAATGTATTTAAGTTTGCATCATGATCACAAGATTTCATTGAAATTAAAAGATTTGAATTCATCTGGAAAAGTCAACTGCTCAAAGTCAAACTTTGACTTTTGAGATTTTTGGTCAAGTATGGACCTCTCAAGATAAATATCATTAAAATATGGCTTATAGTTGAATTCGATCAAGTTAAATCATAAAAACTAAGATAACTTGCAAAAAAGGAAAAAGATGGAGAAATTGAGAATTTTTATAAGTGTCAAAACTCATGTTCAAGTGGCCAACTTCTCAAGTTTGTAACTTCTTCCTCAAGCAATCATTTTTCATGCCCAAGGGATGTACTTAAATATGGAATTTCATACTTCAACATTATGGACATAATTGACTTAAAATCCCATAAGAATTGGAAGATATGATGTGCTAAATATGAGTTCTCAAAGTTATTGAAATTGCTAAAGTACTCCGAATTTTTCTAAGTATTTTTCAATCTCAACATTGAAATTTGTGAGGCATTTTTCTTCATGATCTAATATGATTCAATCCAAGTGATTAACATGGAAGTTGTAGAGGTTGGAACCATCTTTCCAAAGACCCCAAGAGTATGAATTTATCTTGCTTGAGCACCAAGTTTCGAAGATGAGAAGTTGCCATGTTAGGACTATTTTTACAAGTCAAGAACAAGTTCAAATGCATTACAATCCAAGCAAATATTGAGGATCTATGCATTATAAGTCCTTGATTTATTCTAAACTCAACAAAACATGAGCTTTACACAGGTCTCTAGAGCTTTATCCAAGTGTTAGAAGCATTATTCAAGAATTCATTCCATTTTGAGGAGAAAGGCAAGACTTCGGTTTTGATAAAGACCACTTTAATCACAAAATCAATGCATTGAGCTTTGAATTTGTTCCCTTTGATCACACTCAACATAAAAGATAATAAGCAACCCCTTTAAAGCTTCCAACCACCCTAGAAAACATGGTGTTATGCATTGGAACCATGGATTCTCATGAAACTACCACTTGCATCTCAACCAAATCAAAATTCCAAAGCTTGCATTTCTGATCATCCTTGATCCCTCAACTTTCCATATAAAAATAGGACCTCATTTTATTTCAAAATACAGTTGGGTACACCTAGAATAGCCACCAAACACTCAAATTCAGAAAACGCATAGTGAGAATTTTTGAAAACTACATTAGAGCTCAAAGTCCATTTCTTCGAAACTTTGAATTCTTGCAAGTTCTTTGCAAGTTTAATGAAATTTCTTATGCATTGAAACATCACTAAAACCTCCCAATCACTCCATCCAAGTCACGCGAATTCACCTCTTCAACTTGAGTTGGTCAGAGAGTTTGAGGTAGTTTCAAAGCAAATTAGTTGTGCCATTACACTCCTGAAGGTCCAAGGGTGCTAAAGATATCATTTCCCACATTTGAAAGAGCTTGAGAATAGGCATTGGACCTTGCTCCAAATGTAAATTTTTCTGACTTAGAACTCATCATACATGCATCATTTGTGAATAATTTCAGAAGCAAAAATGTAGCCTTTAATATGTTGAGTGTAACCCCTAAGCCAATTGCAATTAATCATGCTTCAATGTGGATTTTCGATTGACTGAAACAATTAGGGTTTTATGGTATTTGCGTATATTCATGAATTACAATTATAATCAATTAATGTTATGTACATATTTTGAAATCCTTCTAAAATTTTGAGTGAAATTGTTCTTTTACATTTTTGATTTGGTGCAAAATGAGAAATCACGATTTCATAGTCTAGAGGTTGAAGATGAAGTTCATGTGGCGTGAAAATATGAATTTAAATGTTGTTTTATTATATATTTAATTAAATGCGTGTTTTGTTTGAATTGGCATTGCGCCCCAATGGTTAATACACTGGTATTTGTGTGTTTGTGTGCGAGCGAACGGGCATGTGTTCGATTCTGGCTAACCCCCTTTTATTTTGTTTCAATTCTTTTTCATGTTAGGCATTCATAAATTTGTTTCATATTTGATTTTGTGAAGTGATATTATTAACACCACATAGCGTGTGGCCTAGTGGTTGATGTTTTGGTTTGTGAACCTCAAGGTCAGGGGTTCAACACCCCTTGACCACCATCCTTAATTTTTATTACTTGTTTCAATTTATTTTGTTTCTATTTCTTCCCTTTTCATTTTCTTTTTATTTTTAGTTTATTTATTTATTTTATTTTCTAATTTTATTTTATCAAACTTAATATTTAAAAATATCAAAAATATTTTATTTATTTAATCAAGCTTTGATTTTATTTTCTTTTATTTAAAATGTTAAATGAAAAAACCAAATATAGTTTTCTTTGTTTTATTTTGTTTAAATCTTGATGTTTCTTTTATTAAACCTTTTATGAATTAATTTCTTAGATGTTTCTCTTGATGCCATGATGCCTTAATGTGTCTACTTGAGTATGATTTTATTTTGAAGTTTTATACCATGATTAAGTAATGTTTAAAACCTTGAACTTGTTTGATTAAAATGTCTTGTTGCTTTATCTTAATGATTGAGATTTTAGGGTTTTGAATTTCTTGATCCTTGAAAACATTTTGATGTTTCTCTCATAAGTGTGTGAATATATTTGACCCATGCTTAATCCCTTTTAGGGTTTTATGATTTAAGACTTATGCGATTTCTTTGATTAGCTTATATACACAATGCTTCTCATTAGAGCTTGATCTTACCATGTGTATTTGTTGCAGCGGTATAGCGGCAAGAAAAAAGTAAATTATTATTTTACCGGGTGATATAAGTTATATCGTATCGTGTCCACAAAGATTGGTTATTGAACTGTCGTTCGACAAATTATTTGTTAATGAGTTTGGGGATAAATGGGTTGAAAAGAAAAGTATCAACAGAAAATAAATGTAAACAAAAGAAAAAACTAAGGAAGAACTTATCAAGCCTGCATATAATCTACTCATCACATGCTTAAATCTACCGACTATTTACATTAAACCTAACAATACTCATCAATGTCACTGTGTATCACTCACAACCTAAGTCATTTCTAACCCAAATCGAGAGACCGACTATATCACCAAGGAAATGATCTCTCTACCTCCTCAAAAACACAGAAGACAACTATGTAATCGCACTAACGATCTCTCAGCACAGCACAACCATACAGAGGCATTAAGCTCTGATACCCAAGTGGATGTCCGTACTAAATCTATCTCTATAGTTCAGAAACTAACAGATAATCATCCTAGATAAGAATCTAAGCACTATATGTCTATAACAACTCAAATCCCTAGAACAGAGAAAAAATCTAAGACAACAATCAACAAAGATTTGTAAAGCAAGTTTAATATAACGCCATGGACGACAAATATACATAAGTTTAAAGTAAAATACATACAAAACCCAACAAAAGGGAAATACATAGAGAGGAGAAGAGATAAACCACAAATCTTTCGTCAAATCTCAAAGGCATGAGGGCTAAACCTCATAATTGAAAACGCGACCAGTCGGCTTCAAACCTGTGATAGCAGCAATATCCAAAAGTGTTGGAGTTATCATGCCACATTTGGTCTGGAAGGTATTTGTCGATCCTTCCCAAAATTGTAATGCAGCAAGTAACATACCACATGAATAAGGATGACCACAACGAGAGATTTGCATAAGGGTATAGATACATAAATCTTTCCATTGGTCAGCTTTCCCTACTTCTAAACATTCCATCCAAGCACAAAATTTAGGGCAGTTTCTGAGAGGAGCAGTTCTAAAATTTCTATAACATAGTGAAGTGATAAATGTTGTTCAAGGGAGACTAAGGGTCTAGTAACGTTACTGCACGAAAAAATGCATGTTCGTTTGTAGAGACTATCGTTTCACCTTCTTCAGAAAGAGGACCTAAGAAGGCTAAAGGTTCATCAGCAAGGGAAAAGGGAATCAATACCTGAGATTTTCATATTTTAGCCTTTTCTTCGACGTAGGGAGGTTCAGAAACGTACTCTCTTCCATTAATAATAAGTGGATGTTGTGGTTTTGCAGAATGAGAAATGCGTTTGGATGAGCTCGCCATTAGAGAGGAAGAAAATATTAGAGAAGATGAAGATCGAAAGAAGAAATAGGGTTTCATCTTTTGAGAAAAAGATTCGTTGAAGGTTTGGTTGCAGAAAAAGAGAAAATGAGAGAGAAACCCTAAGTTAAAAAAGAAAAGAAAAAACGTTTGAGTTTCTTTTTTTTTCCAACTTCTCAAATTCATTTGCCACATCTGAGAACACGTGGTGATGTAGGGTGGAAGATAGTAGACGACGTCTCCCATTTAAAAGAAATAATGGGTGAGTTGATATGTGCACGTCACGAGGAAAATGTGAGATACGTTATCATGATGTCATGACGTCATAAGGAAGGGAAAATAGTAGCGTCAACTAAGCAAGAAATGAAAACTAGTAAGTTTGATTGAAGGTAGACGATATTTCAGAGATGCCATTACCTCATATTTGTCGAATTCAAAGATGGCATCTTTGAGGGACATTTTGTTACCTTAAAATTTCTTTAAGGCATTTATTGCATTGTTAGTAGGACAACCTTTGTGAGCTGAAAGGAAAGTGTCTTCCAGGAGTAGGGACTTTAAGAAGATTAGAGTTAAGAAAATGATAGCTGAAAAGTTCTTATAAAGAAATAAAGGGAGATCGACGAACAAAAGAGAAAGTAGTCGACATAGACAATAACAAATCAGGCGAATTTAGTTCCGTCGACAAGAATGGAATCTAAGACTTAGAGAATTTGGGTTATTTGTCTACAACAATGGTTGATGTCGAAGCAAATTTATAGTCGGGATAAATTTTGAAATTTGAATATTACAACGGTTGCAAGAAGTTTCTTGATCAAGGCGCCAACTACGTGGCTAAATCTGAAGAAACACTTTTATTAAGCCACATACATGTCAGATTAGTATTACATTGAAGTGCATGTTCAATTATTATGTAACTACTATAAATAAGAGGGTCTAATATAGGATTTAGTGTGTTCATTTTGTACTAAAATTACTTGTAAAACTTTATATTTCCAAGCGTAAAGAAGCAAGAGTTCAAGAGTGTTAATGTACGTAAATCACCACATTTATTTCAATGCAGACTCCTTTCTTTTCAATGATGCCCTTTAAATCATTTGCTTGCATCTTATTTACTTTTGAACAATCTTTTTATTTTGTCATTTATGTTATTGAATCTCGTTCCATTACGATACTGGAATTCACGGAGAGTTCACTCAATATTTACTTCATTTAGGACAAGTCCTAGTCTTCTGTCGGTTTGTGGAAAACTTTTACTTGTTCCCTTATTTAGAGAAAATTTATTTCTCGCAAAGTAAGGCGTTGCATCGACAGAACAAACAGCATTTCATTCTATTAGCACATGTATTAGTATTAACTAGTCGATCCTGCGAGTAATCATTAATTTTAGACTTTAGGAAGACTAGCAGTTGTTTAGTATTTTCCACAGTAAACAAAATGATATTCTTATAATTGAATTCTCTTATTAATTTGTGCATGAACTTATCAACAAACCTCGTGACAAATTTGCCTTCGAGAAGCTAGGAAAACCATCATATTTTTTGGGCATTGAAGCCAATTATCAGTCCAATGGATCTATGTTACTTACTCTATCCAAATACATAAAAGATTTACCGTCAAGAGCACACGTGTGTGCTGCCAATGGTTTCTTTATCCCTATGCCAAGTTGATGCAAGCTAAGTAAGCATGGTACTAATGTGTTTAGTGATACTCAATTATACAGATCAATTATAGGGGCCTTCAGCATGTAATTATAGTGATCCTCAATTCTTAAAAATATATATACAATATCGAGATATTTAAAAATTATAATGACACCTCAAGTATCAATATGACTGATTACTCGGAATGAAATACTAGATTGCAAACTTTTATTACTTGTTGTGTTTTGTATTATTCTAATCATTGCATAGAATTGTAGGCTGGTATAAATTATGTGCTTCAAAACTTCAACAAGCAGAAAACTTAGGAATAGTAGTTGAAGGAAACTTAAATCAGTAAGAGGGTAGTGTCCATCTGATATACTTTACAGAGGTACACATTAGTGCTGGTACAGCTGCAAGTGCAAGCTAATTGGAAGAAATTTGAAACAAGGTTGTGCTAGAAAACAATGGAGGTTGATGCAAATTGTGATTTTCAGAATGTTAAAAGATTATGTTGGTAGGATTTCTCTTGCATGAAAAAATTCAAATTGAGTAAATGTTGATCATAATGACTTCAACCTATAGCCGTGACAGAAGAATAACAAGACAATTTAAATAGAAAAGTCCCACTTTTTTTGGGGCAGTGGTCTAAGTGAAATTTCTTTAGATCTTTGTGCTGTTATATGTTCATTTAGCACCGAATGCAATGAATTGAGCTACATAATCAACTTGTGAAACAGAAATGAGGATAATCTGTAAAACTTAAAAACTGATGCATAGTAAATACATAAGATTAGAACACAAAAATTGTCTGATTGTTTGAATGGCCACAAAAATTCCCATCTCAACAACCAGCTATTTAATCTGAAAGATACAAAACTTTCAAAGAAATAGAAGAAAGTTTAATCATTATTTCTGCCCACATTTCTGATTTGTGATACGCCCTAAAATGCACTTATTATACGAGTGTGACATGTTGGTACAAACTGTCAGGTTCAGTTATCAAAGCAACCAACTCCAACTAACTAGATTAACATACTCTAATAAATGCTACATACCTAGGTCCTCTTCGACATGTGCGGAGACCAGTCAAATAAGCAATGCCTCCCAATCAAGTGTTTCACCGGCAAACATGGGAATAATATCTCCGAAAGGAAATGACAGACACTCGGGTACTTTCCAAGGTGATTTCCTCAGTTTAATCTTTGACTTGTTTCTGGGGATGCCATAGAAGTCAGGTCCATTAAAACTTGTAAAAGCCTCCAGCTTGTTCAGTGCACCAGCCTAAACGGGCAACAATTTTATAAAACATTAAGATCAAACTCCATAACTTTGAGAGCAAATTATGAGTTTTCCCATCAAGAAACATACAATTTATACTCAGATAAGAAGATTATCATATCTTAAAACCCGCATGAGAGATGCATGAGAATAATTACCGAAACACAATTCTACAATTTGACATCACCACTATGTTTAACATAAGAGATACTGGCTTATTCTGCAAACCTTTTGAAAATAATATTTTCATTTCTATAACAAAAGAATAATTCACATTAAACTCAGAAAATCAAACATATCGCGATTAAATGAAATAAATTTGTCTTTTGAAATCTACCCATATGTACATTTGCAACATTGACATATTTAATTCATTATAAACTTATAATAAAAGTGTTACCTCTTCAAAAACCTTAGCATATAGTGATAGAGCAACCGGGGAGTTGTAAATGCCAGCACATCCACAAGCACATTCCTTATTACGCCTATCATGTGGAGCACTATCAGTTCCGAGGAAAAATCGCTTGCTTCCACTAGTGATAGCTGAAACAATAGCCTGTCCTAAAAAATAGACAAAAAGAAAACTTTGATCTAACATCTAAAAGTTGTTGAAACTCTGGAAACTAAGGGAAAAGAAACAGAGTAACATACTGTGGATCTCTCTTTTAAGCACGGGAAGACAATAATTGTGAGGTTGTAAGCCACCTTGAAACAAAGCATTTCGATTGAGAAGAATATGCTGAGGTGTAACAGTTGCGGCTACATAACCTTGCAAAAATAGAAAATTATTAGAAAGCTTTTACAACTAAACTAAGTACATACAGAAAATCTCTCCCAACCCCAAGTAATTTACTACAATACCTTCTTTGCAAGACTCTACAAACTTAACGGCATCCATGGTAGTAATATGCTCCATCACAACCTTCAATTGCGGAAGCCTTTGAATTAAAGGCTCTAAAATTGTTTCAATAAAGACCTTTTCCCGATCAAAAACATCAACTTCTGGATTTGTGACCTCTCCATGAACCTGTCATGTAAACTGATTCACAGATAAGAAAGTACAACGAAAACTTTTGAGTACTTTATAAAAACATAAAAGACATGCAGATAAAGAGAAAAACATTTCACTTCGCCACACTTTGCTTGCCATATGAACCACTCAGCTCATTTTCGAGTTTGAAGTGTTTGTATATGATTTCATTATGGAAAAAAAAATCTGAATTTCGTATCCAAAAAGATATATTCTATTACAAAGGAGCAGTATGGTCAATTGCGGATTGTTAAAATCTGTAGCACCTCTATAGCTACTATTTGACAACATTTTATAAAGTACACTGAACATACAGAGTAAACAAATTACCAATAATGGTAAACCTTGCTCAACCATTTCCTCAAGAACAGAATAACAATTTCCAAAAAGATCTGTAACACCATCTTGAGAGTTTGTTGTAGCACCAGCAGGATATAGCTTTATACCATAAACATATCCACTTTTTTCTGTCAATACAAGTAGCACCAGCATCAAATATTAACAAGTAATTATAATAAAACAGCATACACACACAAGAAATAATCTTGATAATAGACAGAAAAATTAAATTAACAATTCAGGGCAAAAGTTGTTAAACTTGTGAGGCAGTGATAAGACTCACTTGCGATTTGAATCTCATGAGGAGTTGTAGTATCAGTGAGGTAAAGTGTCATGAGAGGATTGAAATTGGAAGTTTTAGGTATTGCTTTCAAAATTGATTCTCGATAAGATATAGCGGAAGATGTGGTGGTGATAGGTGGTTTCAAATTGGGCATGACTATAGCTCTTCCAAAATGTTTAGCACTGTGAGGGGCTACAGCTTCAAGAAGAGCACCGTCACGAAGATGGAGATGGAAATCATCAGGTTGTGTAATAGTTAGCTCCATCTTTCTGTCTCCGCTGCCGTCGGCCGTAATCTTTGTGTCGTTCGATTATAGATTAAACCTTCGTTCCTGGTGTTGCAAGATCATTAGTTTAGCGAGCTTTGTGGTAAGGGCATTGAAAAAGAATCTACATGCACCCTAAAGATGGTTCTTACACCCCATATATTTTGATAATACCAAAATATACCCTCTCTTATTTTTTACACCCCACATGACAATTCAATATTATAGTCAGAAAATACATCAAAGTGCATCAAAAACAACAATCCATGAGGGAAGAGTTTCAGATATGTGTTATAGGATTGGAGATGGTAACAAGCTATTCACAACTTATCAGTCTTATTCCAATCAACAAATTAAATGCTTACATCCCAGAACGATCTCCTCCGCGATGTCACACAACCACTACGACATCGAATCTGCCGCATACATCTCGTTGTCACAAAGGCGCAAGCATCACCACCACTCAAACATGGCCGGAACACGATTTCCCTGGACAACCGTTTCCTCCTCCAACTACCAGAAACCGCTAGACACAACCGCACATCCATCATCAACCTCCTCACCGCGATGACACACTACTCTCTCCGCCCATATTTGCGACGGCCACTAATCCGCGCTGCTCCATACAGACCTCTTAATGCTCCTCACTCGTAAATTTACTTCAGCCTCACTCGCGAGTAAATCTGAAACGACCTATCTTTGCACCCTTAATCCACAAAATGTTTCAACTTCACTCACGCATAGACAACATCAACAATATTGATTCAGAGAAGCACCAACACACGTAGAAAAGTAGACGAAGAACAGATAATTAGGCGAGTAAACAAAGAGAGAGAAGAGGTTTACCTAGAGATTTTAGAGCTATGCTTCCATGGCTGTTGCGAATAGAGGTGAAAGAGAGAAGAGGATTGTTCTGAATCCTAAAGAGGGGCCGCTGGGATTTGATTAGGGTTTTCTAATAAACCCGATTTTGATGGCATCGGTTCCGAGTCCATTGAACCGTTTCAGCCCAGTTGTTTTTTTAATTATTTTTACTCTTGCATTTTTTTCTTCCAGTTGGGCCTTAAAAAAACAACTGCTCTTGCATTTTTTTCTTCCAGTTGGGCCTTAAAAAAACAACTGCTCTTGCATTTTTTTCTTCCAGTTGGGCCTTAAAAAAACAACTGGGCTGAAACGGTTCAATGGACTCGGAACCGATGCCATCAAAAAAATCAACTGTAATCACCAAGCTGCCACACATCAAGGAAATCAAAAAAGATTTTAAGACAGATAAACTTCAAGAAAATCAAAAAATATTTCAAGATAGATAAACAAAAGAACTTAGTTCAGTCATTCCATCAAAAAATTGGCATGCAAGTACGAAACAATAAATACGTTAGAAAATTTGGCACTGATTGGTAAACCAGAATTGAACAACAATCACACAGCCATAATCAAAGAAGAGAGAAGAAAGACGATTGTAAGCGATATGATATTTTACTTAGCGGTGGTGATTTTTGCGGTAGCAGCTTTTGAGAATCGAGTTAGAGGAAGAAGAAACCAAACCACAATCGCTTTTTCCACCGAGATAGAGGAAGGAAGAGCCCGGGCAGCTGCCCGTCCTTGCCGGGTGCTGGCTTCGCCATTGATTGTAAAGCCCTCAACAAAAAAAGAGACCAAAGAGGACAAAATAAAATACCTTTCTCGTAGTAACACTGAAGAATAACCACCGTAGAATGAAACCTTTAAGAAATCAGAATTGAAGGATGGTTCAAAACAAAATTTCCTCGAACAACAATCTGGAGAGAATGTGTAGAGGTTAAGATGGAGGATCCGATTTTGATAAGGGTTGATAGAGAAAATACAGATAAGAAGAATAAATGAAAGAAGGAGAGATAAACACGGTGGTCCGAAGAATTTACCGTTTAGAACTGCGGCGGCCGGAGGTTGAAGGTGGCGAAAGTTCGGTGGTGGCTAGGGTTTTACGCTGAAGGAAGATGGGAGAGGGAAGGTAAAGAATATATTAATACGATTGTATTTGTTATAAAAGTCTAATATAAATATATCTAATATAAATATATAAACTTCAAACTAGACGTTAATAACAACACTGCTAACTTTTTAATTAAAATTTTTAATTAGAACACTGTTAACTTTTTAATTAAAATTTTTAATTACATTAACTATAACGATAAATTAGTTTTTTTTTATTACTAAATTCTTTATATTATTTTAGTATTAAATGCTGCTTATTTGGCATATTCATATTTATTTTTTTTATAACTTATAAATATTTTTTTTTATAAAACATAATTACATTAGATAACGGTTGGAGTGCTTCTTCATTTATATTATGTATCTAACTTTAATCGCATTTTGAATATTAACTGTATCACAATTTGATATCGAACCGTTGAGTTCTCAACACAACTTTCAAGAATTCATTTTCATTAAGTGCATCGTTTATGATTCACTTTTGTTTCCCTTTATAAAATCTTCAAGGATGCAAAACCCTAACACGACTTCTCATCTTCATCGTCACATCCGTAAAGTCCATTCTCATTCCATCCATTCTTCAAATTTTAAAAGTTAACGGTTTCAATTGGTTGAAATCATTCAAGATTTCAGTCTTCTTTAATCACAGTTTAATCATCTTTATTTTTCATTTTTCAGGTTAACAGTCAATTCACGGTTTAATCATCTTTGTTACTTTCTCAAATCTACACACCGAACAGGGTCTCAAATCTCTCCATGATTTCCTCTTCGAAAAAACCTATATCTCTAGGTAAACTCAAACCCTTTCAAATTTGATCCCAATTTATTTGTTTCAAATTTTTGTGAGAATTTGATTATTGAAATTTTGTTTTTTTGTTTGTTTTTTTGACTATTTAGGCAACAACTGACAAAGGATGATATTAAGGTTTATGGAGCTGTTACTGAGAAGTCAAGTTGGTCTTTTCCCAATGTTGTTAATTGGTATGATGTTGTTCCTTCAAGCCTTGTTGCTAGGTATATTTTTTTCGTTCAGGTTTTGTTGATTAGTTATTAGTTTTGGTTTTTGTGATTGGAATTTGAGTTTGATTTTTATTTGTTTGGTTTTTGTTTGGTGATTGAGTTTACTTTTTGAAATTTGATTTTGTGTGGAGAGTTTCCCAGAGAAAGTTCAAGGTGTGAAATTTACAGGAAGTGGTGCTGCTCCAATTGTAGAAACACCTGCCAAAGTAGTATGTAGCTCTCTGAATTTTGGTTTTTGTGTGTTACTTTATGTGTATAGTTTTGTTATGGGTTTCAGAGTTGCATGGTATATGCAATTTGATTTTTGTTTCTTTTATGTGTTTTAGCGTAACCTTTCTCACCACTTTGATTGGGTTGCCCATTCCTTCAGGATCATCATTGTTTATGGGACTGAGAGCTTTGTCATTAAAAACTTGAGTTTTAGCCACATAATATTGTTTTGTGTTGGAAGTAATTTCCCCTATGTGTTGGAAGTAAGTTTAAACTGCAGTACTAACAAGGTTTATTGTTAGTGATAACATTTGTATTATTAGTGTGTTGAAAAGAGTTCACTGTTTTATGTTTTTGTTGTGACTTGCTGCAAGTATTATTTCAATAAGATTACTAAGCATCCAACATGAGAAAAATACGAGAAGAACTCAAGGTTTATTGTTAGTGATAGCATTTGAAATTATGTGTTCGACTATTTGTTAACTATTTGTAATATTTGCATTCAATTGACAAGAACATGAAGTTAGTAGCCAGGGAATAGACTTAGATACGAGTCATACATTTAATGATGATGCCTCCTCTACTACAATAAAATACTAGCTAATGCAGCTCTAACTCTAACTCCAACTCTTTGACATCTAACGGTCTTGCTTCTGCCTCATCTTTCAATTGTAGCCATTAATCATCAACGGTTGGTTTCTATATTGGAAACATGGCCCATTTTTGAAGGCAACACATCACAACACCACTTCAAAACAAACTTTCAAAAACATTGAAACATCTTTTCAAAAAGACAAACACCTTTGTAAAACATTCAAACAAGAATTGTTACAAAGGTTGCCTAGACAAGGCATCTTTTTCAAAACATTTTCAAAACCACACACACAAAGCACCATTTCAAACAATTGAAAAGCAAAGGCAAGTGATCTAAAATAAGTAACTAAGAGCCCATGGAAAACCATGGATGAAAAGGGTGCTAGCACCCTCCCTTTTCATAATCTACCCCCCGAACCCACGAAAACATATCAAAGGTCTTTCCTGTGCTTTTTGACCTTTCCTTAGGATAAAATAAAAAGTCGGTGGCGACTCTTGCTAAACCGAACATTTGCGAACACAAACACAAAACCCAAGTCTGTTCTCCCACCGTATCACAGAACTGGCGACTCTGCTGGGGATCATCTAAAAGTGGGGTTACCTTAGGGTTTTAGATCACCTTTACATGCTTGCTTTGATTGCTTTACTTTTTGGGTTCCTTGTTTGGGTTTGCTGTAAATCCTACACCCGGATTTGGGGGCACCTTTTTAGGTAAATAGCAATAAGCTGTGAGGGAACTGTGTGGGGTATACCGACATGGTTGAAGCAGTAGCTATGTTAGTGTGACATATTTGTGAGTACCGGTAGCCCTTGAGTAGTCAAGGAGAATACGGGGCCGCTGAGTGATGTCATGATGCACTAACAAACTCTTAGAACCTTACTTGACCATCTTGGCCTTTTTAGGGGTAGTGAGATGACCGACTTTGGTGCAGTCCGAAGTTGGTAGATACTCGATACTACACTCATTGAGGATTGTTTTCTTGGAATATTTTGGTCGTCAGTTAAGTGGCTAAACCAAAACAATGAACATAGAAAACAATCCAATGATATTGAGCTCCTTAGAACCCGGTTTCTATTTTAGGACAGGATGCAAGCCTAAACCTAAGGACTTGTTTGCTCTGTGTGAATATGATTGCCTGTATATATATACTTGCTTACTTTTGCATACATGTACATAACATCATAACATCATACCATAGCATTTTCAATAACCATTTCAAGGATCTCGAGGGTCTTTTGATGCAGGGTCACGTTGAACCAGACGTCTACCAAAGGGCAAGAGGATTCTCCTCTAAACAAACGCCGTCAAAGATCAAGTACAACAACTTGAATCAGGGGCTATGACCCACTTGACATGGTGAGCTTGATTCTCGTGGAAAGACATCTACCGATACAAAGTTCTCCAATCAAAGATGTTGATCAAAATTCGACTTCTAACATTTTGTGTTTACCCCGAGAGATCCTTGAAAACATGCATATGCATATCATGCATTGCATCATAACAGGTTTTCTTTTTCAGTTTTCCTTATTCTCCTACTGTTTATTTCAGTAGAGATGGCTCTAGAGAGGACTGTCAAAGATATCCAGGATCAAAATGCTCAACTTCAAGAAATGTTCTTGAACCTGTCCCAGGGGCAAGAAGAAGTGAAAGCTCTCCTCACAAGGGGCATAGTCTTGGGGAATTCAGGCAGTGTTAGGAATGATCAGTTGGAGGAACTACAGTTTGAGCTGACCGCAATGAGGATCCAGATGATGGGACAACTGGTGGGCCAAATGGCTCTCATCCAGGACTTGGCTCAAAGACAAGAGGAGCTCAGGGTTCTCGTCAACAAACTGCTTCGGGACAACCAAGTGGGGCAAACATCTAAGGTTGAAGATCAAGTCATCATTCAACCCCCTTTGAGACAATAAGACAAGGGAAAGGCTCCCCAGCTTGCTTCAGGGTCACAAGCCCAGCAACAACCGCGCCAGCGTCAACGGGGTAATCGGCGTAAGCAAAATACGTCTGGAAGACAGTTCACTGAGACTGACATACCATCATCTCTAATACTGGAACGCTTGTTGGAGGTCAATCTGACTTCTTTAAAGGATCCTATTCGGAAGCCCAATACCTCAGCTTCTAGCTATCACCCTGACGCATTTTGTGTATACCACTCCTATAGTCCTGGACATGACACCGACGACTGTTGGGTTTTGAAAAACAAGATCCAGGACTTGATTGACAATGGAGTGCTGAAATTCATGCCGGATGGCGAGATGAAAATCTTTCGTTAAGGGTTTCTCCACCTGAAATGATAAAGCTCGAACTGAGAGACTTTTGTTCCATTTGAATTTTCAAGTTGTAATTTCTTTTGTTATTCAAACAATTATCTGTTGATGTCAAACTCTGTTTCATTAATGCATTGCATATGTTTGTCTTGAATTCATCCATTCGTTTTCACTATTCTTATGCTTTCTTTATGATATTTAACTCTTGATAAAAAGCTACAAGCCTTTAGTGGGAGGATGACGAAACAATACCATAATCTCATACATTATGCTTTTGAACAGACCTTGCTGACGATGTACAGGCATTTCTTTCAAATCCTAAACACTGGAGTTATAAGGAAGATAATCCCTAGTCAACCCCTTCGAGCCAAAGAAGTAGGAGTTTTCTGTTCTAAACAAATTGAAACCTTTGATTTAAACCTAGGGCAGTGTAGTCTCTCAGTTAATTTAAAAAAAAAAAGATGCACATTGAAGTCGCAAACTCTCAGTTCGTAATACAACGAATGACATCAAAAACATTCCTTTGGAACCAAAAGACAGTGATGGTTCTTTATCTCATAGGCAGTCAATCTCTCAAAAGAGAAAAGCCCACTGAGCCAAAACCTATAAAGGAGGCTTAAGAAAGCTGGGGCATCCCGCTGACTGTGATCTCGAAAACAGGAACAGTCAGGCAAAAGTTAGGGATAACAAATCAAAAGAAAGAGGTCATTATAAATCCTCAATAAACATGAAAAATGTTGCAAAGATGATGACTGCCTTCCATAAAATTCAACTGGTGTGAGCCATCACCAAAAAGTTGTTCCAAATTCGAATAGAGTTTGACGCACAATTAACTGAGTTTAGGATTGAAGAACATCACGAAGAGCGGGTGGGTACAAATATACTTTGAGCCTTTATCCTTTGTTTCTTAAACAGTGAACCAAGCCACATTACAACCCTTCAAAAGTCCTAATTTAAGCATGGGTTAGTTCGAAAGCATACTGTTACAAAAGGTATCCTGACTCCTGTAAGGCTTTGCCCTAAAATCTTGTGTTGAATTTGTCTTATAAAAAGTTTTCTGCTAAAAAACGCATTTTTCAAAAACTTCGAGACAAGCATAAACTTTGCATTATTTGAATATCGTTGTTTGCACATGGTTTACTTGTTTAACAGCGAAGAAATTCATACAGTGAATGTTCGAAGGAACGAAAGCTCTCTCGGTAAGTAAAATCACTTCAAGAAGGATGACACTCCCGTTACAAAAATCTCCTATCAACAAAAGGGGATTTGATATGGTGCTGTCCAGTTAACCTGGGGCAGTCCAGTCAAGATTTCAACAAACCTTTCAAAGATAACCTGGAGCAGTCCAGTCAAGATTTCAACAAATCTCTCAAAAGTTCAGTGAACTTGGGGCAGTCCAGTCAAGATTTCAAGAAATCACTCAATTGCAGGATAACTTGGGGCAAGCCTCCCTCATCATCACTTGGGGCATTCGAATGTCAATCTCAAGGTTACGAACGGTCTAAGTTTCCTGACAAGGCCACAAGCATCTGATACTAGGGGAAAGAATGAACCTCTCCGAAATATTTCTGAAAAGAAATTCAAGCATCCTCGAGAAGTTTATCATCTCTCTAAATAGACCAGCTGTCATGGGTTTATTTCCCCAACATTTGTCAAGGATTTATTCTCCAAAACAAATTACATTTCAAGTTGAAAGGACGTTCAAAATTTCCTTCATCACCTGCTGGAAGTTACGATCAACATCAAAAATTCCTTCATCACCTGTTGGAACTCAAGGTCGTTCGAAATTTCCTTCATCACCTGCTGGGAGTTACGATCAACATCAAAAAATTCCTTCATCACCTGTTGGAACTCAAGGTCGTTCAAAAATTCCTTCATCACCTGTTGGAACTCAAGGTCGTTCAAAATTTCCTTCATCACCTCTGGAAGTTACGATCAACATCAAAAAATTCCTTCATCACCTGTTGGAACTCAAGGTCGTTCAAAATTTCCTTCATCACCTGCTGGAAGTTACGATCAACATCAAAAATTCCTTCATCACCTGTTGGAAGATACAATCCAGATACGCTCCAGACACGGTTTCCATTCTGTCACTCATTCAGATCCCAGTTACAGTCTCAGATACACTCCAGACACGGAAGTCATTCTGCTTCTCATACAAATCTCAACTCCAAGATACAGTCCAGATACGCTCCAGACACGGTTGCCATTCTGTCACTCATTCAGATCCCAGTTACAGTTTCAGATACACTCCAGACACGGAAGTCATTCTACTACTCATACAGATCTCAACTCCAAGATACAGTCCAAATACGCTCCAGACACGGTTGCCATTCTGTCACTCATTCAGATCCCAGTTACAGTCTCAGATACACTCCAGACACGGAAGTCATTCTGCTTCTCATACAGATCTCAACTCCAAGATATAGTCCAGATACGCTCCAGACACGGTTGCCATTCTGTCACTCATTCAGATCCCAGTTACAGTCTCAGATACACTCCAGACACGAAAGTCATTATGCTACTCATACAGATCTCAACTCCAAGATACAGTCCAGATACGCTCCAGACACGGTTGCCATTCTGTCACTCATTCAGATCCCAGGTACAGTTTCAGATACACTCCAGACACGGAAGTCATTCTGCTACTCATACGAATCTCAACTACAGATACAGTCCAGATACACTCCAGACACGGTTGCCATTCTGTCACTCATTCAGAATAATGATCATTCTCCCCATAGAGATACTTCCTAACAGATTGAAGATTCTCAGTCCCATTTTTCCAGCATAAGTCTCCCAGGTTTTAAACTTCCCAGTAGAGATTTTCAAAGTTTTCCTTGTTCCCCAATCAGTCAGCAGTCAACAAGGATTTCTCATCTTCAACAATCAAGGATTCTTGCAATTCCCCTGCAGCAGTCAAGGATTCGCTTTCCCCGGCAGCAGTCAAAGAATCCATTATCTCTAGTTATCCGGATTTTATCTTCCTCAGCAAGACGGCTATTCATCTTGCATACATAACCATGACATTCATATATCATAAACATTGATGAAATACAGTTCATTGCATCATACATTTCATGCAACATAACTTTGTGTTTCAACTAACAATTTACCTTTTTCAGCAAAAGGATTAACACCTGTAACAAACCAGGACAACTATCTACTTGATCATCATCAGGCAACCCTACACCGGTTCCTTCTCAAATTCCAGATGCAGTTTACAGGTTCTCCAGATACGGATGTTAACCTATCGCTTGTTCAGATTCAAGACCTCTGAAAACAGTTTACAGATTCTCCAGATACGGATGTTAACCTATCGCTTGTTCAGATTCAAGACTTCTGAAAACAGTTTACGGATTCTCCAAAAACGGATGTCAATCTATCGCTTGTTCAGATTCAACTTTTGAAAACAGTTTACGGGTGCTTCCAAACACGGATGTCAATTCATTGCTTGTTCAGACCCCCAGTCCAGAGATGTTCCAAACATGGATACCTTTCTGATACTCACTCACCAACGACATACAGTTCAACAAACAATCTCCAGATGGCATCTTTAAGCCCATCCCCGACAAGATTCTGTCACCTCTCCAGATGGCATCTCTAAGCCCTTCTCCAGCCAGATTCCACCATCTCCAAATGGCATCTTTAAGCCCATTCCCGCATCCATGTCTTGATGAGTGCAAATTTACGGGCACTCTAGTGTCCAATCCCCTTTTACCTTCGAGTCGCGAAAGGCAAACTTGTCAATCTAACTCTTCAGGTTCAAGAAGATTGAACAGGGGAAACTGTTGTACCCTAAAATGTGCCCTCTCATTTCATCAACACTTTCTCATCACAAGACTCTTGAAACTCAAGATCAAGCTAGGGTTTGTTCTGATCAAGACCCCTCATTGCATTGTTGACCTAAATTAGGGTTTGAGTTTGCACAGGGATGTTTTAACCTAAAATGCCCAAAGTGACTTTCATACTTCATGTTGGACTCACAAGTTTGCTCATACCAAGTTTCAAGCCTTGATTCAAATTTTTGCCCAATCAATTAGACAGTGGACCTAGAAATCAGCTGTATTGGGGAAAAAGCCAATTGTGGGCAATTGACAATCAAACCTCATAAAATTTGACCCACGTCAACATTATGAACTCATATGAATCATTTGACCAAATTTGGACCATAATTCCACAAGAAATTTGATCAGATCACCAAAAGGGCAAAATGGTCATTTTTAGGGTTTTGACTACACAAAGGCAATTTTTGACTGTTTGACCTAGCCAATGGCAAATCAAGCTCACACATGGACTCAAGGACTCAATGACATTGTCTTTACCCATTCAACAAGTTCAAAAGATCTCAAATGCATAGGATTGACAGATGAATTTTTCAGTCAACTGATCAAAATTTGACTGTACACTGAAAAGTCAAACTTTGACTTTTTGGTCAAAATCAAGTGCCAAGGGTCATTTTTCATCAAGACATGTCAAATTATGAAACTTGTTCATCAAGAAACCCAAAAATGCAAATTAGGGTTTAAGATGGAAAAATTTCATAACTTAGAAATTTTCTAAGTTATGAAATTTTCTTATTTTTTTCCTAACTTTGTCCCATTTTTTCATCAAGATGAAAATGGATTCAAACAAAACTTGAAACATGAAAGTTGTAGTCCATTGCAAAGTCTACAACTTTTATTCGTAAAGTTTTCTCAAAGGAAGCTTGCATCTCAAGTTATGATTTTTGGAACAAGGGTACCAAAAACTTTTAACTTAGAAGAAATTTGCCCTAATCTAGGCAGAATTTTGACCCATCTTCTTGGCCATTTTTCACATAGTTCCACTTGGAGTTTAAAGTTGCATTACAAAGATGGATTGTATTACATGTTCCAAGATTTGCAAATTGTCCAAGAACTCCTCAAACACCCTTGTGGTTAGAGAGAATCGAATTCACAAAGTTGGCAAAAACTCACTTTTGTTCATGGCCAAGGCATGTTCATAGCAACTTGCATTTTCAAATCAGTTTGTGTAATGCTAGCTTGCAGGCCTCAAAACCAAGCTTACACTCCATAATTTAATGCCTAACCATTGTGTTAAGGTTTTATTTCATCCATTTGGACATTGCACACAAAACTAACCCTTAATTAGAAAAAGGTATAATGCCATTTTGGTAAAGTTACACTTTATGTCAAAACATGATCTTTGAGCATAGGGGGGCATATCTCTGAAGCCAAATCAAATCCAAATTGCAAGTATCAAGGGCAAGATATGCAGCAGACAATATAGAGGGTACAAGCCTGTATTCAACACTTACACTTTCTTGCTTCAAGTAGAAGAAACATTGCAAAACACATACCAACTCTCATTCCTGTTGACACAAGCAAAAGCAAACTTTGTGAACAAGTTCCACACATCAAAACAGACCTAAGGCACGACCCTTCCATCCCTCATACCTCCTAATACACCAAATCACTGTTTTGCTGCAAAAACGGGGCACTCCCTGCTGATTGAAGTCCACAACTCAAATTGCTCGTGCATTTTTGCTAAAACCTGTTCAAACACCTTCCATACCATCCACCTAAACTATCTCAAACCTTAAGCACCAGCTGTAACACCTCTAACCCCATTTTCCATTTTCATTTCAAAGTTTTGCAGGTGGACTTCTACAGCACGATACAAGGTGTTTCAAAGCAAGCCAAGTATTGGAGAAGCATCCTTGGACCTCAGGCAAGCTCAACAGAAGCTCAAACACCATTGAAGGTTGCTACATTGCCATACTCGTGTCCAACTGAACAAGGTATTTGTCAAGTTTCTAACTCCTTATTTATGCATCCTTAAGCTTAGGTTTGTGAAGCAAAAATGTAGTCTTTAACATGCTTGAGCTGTACATATGCTTAGATTCCATTTATATTAACTGAGCTAGGAGTATTTGATAGTTGAACTTGCTAGAAAAACTAGGTCAGAAATTGGGGGTGATAAAATTCTCCCTGATTTCTTAGAGTTAGGTCAAGTGTTTTATATGGTTGAAATCGTTGCTTCAAGCTCTATAATTTCATGTTTTAAGTTTTGTCAAAAGATCAAAGAATCAGGAGTTGGCATGTTGTACAAGAGGCGCGCGAAATTTCAAACAGAAGCTGGAGGTTGAAGAAGGTGATGGCTTGGGCTGGGCCTGAGTCATCCTTGCTTTTTGCACCCTTTTTTTCAATTTGCACCCCCTGGCCCATTTGATTAAATACTTGTCATTTTTATGTTTTTCCTTTTTATTCTGACTTTATATTTTTTGTTCAAACATAAAAAAATACCAAAAATAATTTTCCATAATATTTCATATTTATTTGATATTTATTTCATTTTATTAGCATATTATGTAAATAATATAAATCCTTTTTATTAAAACCCTAAAAAAATAATATAAAAAATATATTTATTTTTCAGTTATTATTTTTATTTACATTTTGAAAACATTTCTTGAATATACATTTTTTATATAAATAATTATTTTTATCTTTTTATATTTAATAGGTTTAGTAAATATATATATATATATATATATATATATATATATATATATATATATATATATATATATATATATATATATATATATATATATATATATATATATATATATATATATATATATATATATATATATATATATATATATATATATATATATATATATATATATATATATATATATATATATATATATATATATATATATATATATATATATATATATATATATATATATATATATATATATATATATATATATATATATATATATATATATATATATATATATATATATATATATATATATATATATATATATATATATATATATATATATATATATATATATATATATATATATATATATATATATATATATATATATATATATATATATATATATATACTTGTATATTTTTTTTATTATTAGATAATTAGGACAAAAATATAGAAATAATACATTTTTATTTTTTGACACTAAAAATACTTTTTCTTGACAATATACTTTTATTTTTGTATAAATTAATATATATTGTATATAATTAATAAATATTCCCATTTATTTGAAAATTAGGGTTTTGCCCTAAATGACCAAAATAATTAAATTTGACTTTTTTTATTTTGTTTATATTTCACATTAAAAATACCCTTTTCACATACATAAAAAAATCATTTTATGCATAATACATTTTTATTTATTTATTGTATTTGTTTCAAATATTGCACAATTAAATATTGTATCCTATACATTCGATATGGTTGTAATAACTTAGATTTTATTTCCTTGTCAAAAATCCCCAATTCAAATTTGTATCCCCCTTCCCATAATCATGTTGTAATAGCCTAGAACTTTAAATTCTCGCACATTTAAAAGCTTTCAATTATGCCATGCTTAGACCTAGGGTTTGTATGCAAAATAAAATCAACAACTAGCTTGACCTAATCCAAGATAAACATGCATGAAAAACAAACACAATGCACACTTACACCCCTAGGGTTTCATCCACTTGTTGCCTTCAAAAATGGGCCATGGTTGCATGTTAAGTACTTTGGCAAAACAAAAACAAACAAAAAGATCATAGTCCATCGATGACGCTATCTTGGTTGCCTAAAAAATGATCAAGTCCCTTAAGAAAATTGCCAAAGATACTTGACATTATTGCTTTCATGGTCTATACGATGACCCGCGCCCGTCCCGTTAACATCCTAACACAAGGTTGTTCACCAAATACAATGGTGAAACAACACTGTTAAAAGGGTTAAAAACATAAGAAAGATCTTTGAGTAAATTAGGGTAGATAGCTCTTAGTTACTTGATCAAACTTGCAAAACATCCTTGCCATTTTTCAAAACACACATCACAACACCACTTCAAAACAAACTTTCAAAAACATTGAAACATCTTTTCAAAAAGACAAACACCTTTGTAAAACATTCAAACAAGAATTGTTACAAAGGTTGCCTAGACAAGGCATCTTTTTCAAAACATTTTCAAAACCACACACACAAAGCACCATTTCAAACAATTGAAAAGCAAAGGCAAGTGATCTAAAATAAGTAACTAAGAGCCCATAGAAAACCATGGATGAAAAGGGTGCTAGCACCTTCCCTTTTCATAATCTACCCCGCGAACCCACGAAAACATCTCAAAGGTCTTTCCTGTGCTTTTTGACCTTTCCTTAGGATAAAATAAAAAGTCGGTGGCGACTCTTGCTAAACCGAACATTTGCGAACACAAACGCAAAACCCAAGTCAGTTCTCCCACCGTATCACAAGTATATATTTAGAACATAATTGACACTCTCACTACATCAGTGACAGTTGCTTCTTAATGTTATATCGTTGTCGCTATCACTTTGCGCTATATGACAATACTAAATAGATCTAGTATGAATCTAAATGTACTATTTGTTGAAATAAATAACTCAATTTAAATAAAAGTTTCCTCATTTATTTCTTATCATAGAAAAAGGTTCCATAAACATTTCCTAAGAACAAACAAAACACACAAACAAAGACACGTAATCATCTAAACGAAATACAAATTAAAGCGGCATTTAAATGTCTTGTTCCATAATTATTCTGACTCTCATTGGAAGACCATAAAACCTTATAAACCCAACGGCATCAGCTTGGTTATATATCTCTCCGCTCTCAAACGAAACGATATCTTCCTTATACGACCTATAAGGACTCTTCCTTTCTGTCACAAAAAAGCATTACCCTTATAGAGTTTCAAAGTCACTGAATATGTTATAGTCGCTGAGATCTTCTCCATGAATGCATCCAATGATTTGCAAAGTGGATCGAACCACTTTCCAGCATACACCAGCTCTGCATATTTAAGTGCTAGCGTGTCTTTAAGCTGAAGTGTTTCGCGATCAAGAGTTAAACTCTCTAAGTCTCTTGCTGTAGTGAAGAGAATGGTACCGACACGGGAATGTCCAACTCATTTCAATTTATACTGCATGTTCTAAATATGTGCTATATATAAAAATCGTTTGAAATTAACAAATAAGTTTGCATAACCCAGTGATAAAGACGTTGAAATTTAAAGAGAAGTGACAAAGGTTCGAGTCTCATATAAGATAATTATTTAAGAATTTTATATTTTTGAATTTTAAACATTTAACATCAAAATAATAAATACTTTATTATTTGAAATAAAAAAAAATAACTACACAGAAAAATCAAAATTACAATTAATAATTCAAATAAAATAAAAATTGAAATACCAAAGTTACATTTAAACTTTCTTCTTCTTCTTTTTCTAATATTAAAGCGTGGTTTGTTAATTATTTAAAAATGTTAAAATATAAAAGAGGAAAAAGTCTCTGCTTTCGACTATTTCCGGTTCTGCCTCTCCGCCGTCTTCCATTCGCATTCGCCATTTGCCTCTTTGCCGGAGTCAGATCAGTAAGTGTCTGTCCTTTTCCCCCAAAATCTTATATCTTAGCTTAGCATCAATCTTTAACTTTGTTGATTGGAATGAGAACAAAATCTGGTGAAAGAGAATCATGGTTGAAACTTGTTATAGATTGGTCACTCTCATGGATCTGTTATGAATAACTTGTTAGCAGATTAATTTTAGGATTATGAATAGCTTTGTTGATTGGAATAAGACTGATAAGTTATGAATAGCTTTGTTGATTGGAATAAGACTGATAATTTGTGAATAGCTTGTACCATCTCCAATCCTATAACACATATCTGAAACTCTTCCCTCATGGATTGTTGTTTTTGATGCACTTTGATGTATTTTCTGACTATAATATTGAATTTGTCATGTGGTCCTGGTCTTGGAGAAGATAATGGTCCTGGTAAAAAATAAGAGAGGGTATATTTTGGTATTATCAAAATATATGGGGTGTAAGAACCATCTTTAGGGTGCATGTAGATTCTTTTTCAATGCCCCTTACCACCAAAGCTCGCTAAACTAATGATCTTGCAACACCAGGAACGAAGGTTTAATCTATAATCGAATGACACAAAGATTACGGGCCGACGGCAGCGGAGACAGAAAGATGAGCTAACTATTACACAACCTGATGATTTCCATCTCCATCTTCGTGACAGTGCTCTTCTTGAAGCTGTAGCCTGCCCCCTCACAGTGCTAAACATTTTGGAAGAGCTATAGTCATGCCCAATTTGAAACCACCTACACCACCACATCTCCCCTATATCTTACCGAGAATCAATTTTAAAGCAATACCTAAAACTTCCAATTTCAATCCTCTCATGACACTTTACCTCACTGATACTACAACTCCTCGTGAGATTCAAATCGCAAGTGAGTCTTATCACTGCCTCACAAGTTTAACAACTTTTGCCCTGAATTGTTAATTTAATTTTTCTGTCTATTATCAAGATTATTTCTTGTGTGTATGATGTTTTATTATAATTACTTGTTAATATTTGATGCTGGTGCTACTTGTATTGACACACACACACATATATATATATATATATA